>JARFJA010000021.1:0-1200000 GCA_036326145.1 Rhagophthalmus giganteus | reverse complement strand
TAATACTCGTGATAAGGAGTCTAAATCGTATAGATTCGAATCGATCACTTCACCATTCATTAATGTATACTTAAGTATGATCATAAGTATTCATGAAACTGTTCAGTGTAACTGTGGAGTAGTTATAGTATAATTCGTAATACGATCAGTTATCAGATCCTTAAATGATAATCGTTAACAGTTAAGACGGTACTGAATCTAGTATAATAAACTTATAATATCTAAACTAGGTATACACTATGAATCTTAGTGATAATTAGTTGGATATTGTCATTGTGATCGTGTTAAGTATAGTACGTAATCTAAGTACGATCAATCAGACTTTCACTAACTTGAAGTCGTACGGTAATCATGATGTAGTATTAGTAACATTCGTATCAAGTATTGTAGTAACAATTAGATTATACTTTCAGTATTGTATTCGGTATTTATCTTGCGTTATTATGAATTGTATATGCGACGTCGTTTCCAATGACAGCTGATAGCTAATGACTCGAGCATTACGTAACTACTATTAGTATTTAGACAATAGTCATGAAAGTCTAGTACATAGTCTTAGCGTCAATGTCACTAATCAATTGCATACTCAACGTCACGTCAAGAACTATTGTGTAACAAATGCTAGATGCTTTGAACGACGTAATCGATAGAGAGTCGACAGGCTGTGTTCTATCAGTATCGTAATGACTGGTAACTGACTCGGACACGTGAACAATTCGAATATCTCAGATATAATCTCGACATGTCGCAATTAGCACGACGTAGTGTTCAACGTATTACGCGATGTACCATCGATGCACATCCACAATTATCCAAGCAATACGTGCTAGCGAATTACATACTGAACGTTTTGACCGTGTGACGTTGATCATAATTCGATGCGCAACGACCACATAACATCGAACGATACTGAAGAGTTAATCGAAAGTTAGTCAGTTCTAGCAACAGTATCCAAAATTGAGCAAAGCAAGCAATCGCGACTGCATAGCAAACTACGACATTACGTCTGATCCAGTGCTACGAGTAGCACGGTATCGATAGAGTCGGCGTTCACGCTCTAGCAGCAACTGACATAGCTTAAGGTCCGTATATACCTTGATTCAGCTTGCGAATTGGTCTTCGTGGATGCGACGTACATCGAATCGTGCACGACTTCGAATGCGCCCGGTCTTCGATCAACTAGTCGCTGATCCGGTTTCTTGACACTACTCGATGTTATCTGGTACGACGCTTTTGAGTCTCGGCTTGTCCGGTATATCGTCGATTCAGTTCCAATGTTGCATGCGAGATAGCGTAATCGTCGATCACCGGAAGCGATGTGTGTCGCGAGTCAGCTAACATGTGTCGAAATAGGATCTATTCATTGTCGATCGTGCGTTACGTAGTTTTGAGGTTCGATTCATGTGCGACTGTCGATCGTGAATCGTTGTATCCAGTCATGACTGCAGGTCGTCAGATTCTGTATGCATCGTTTATTAGAGCGATCGTCTGTGATAGCTTGCGATGCGCGATCGAGTTGTTTGCAATGATCGTCCTGGCGATCATGCGCTGTTGCGTATCGCGAGTTTGGCAATGTCACGCGTACGCAATGGAAGATTGCGACGGAACTTGGTGCGCATTCGAGATAATCACGCATTTTAAGATCGATCGAATTCGTGATGACGGTTGCGTCATATGTCGACATATTATTGAATCTTAAAGTTTATAGCAGAGCACTTGAAATTAATCGTCGTACATTATGCATATTTATCAGGTTGAAATGATGACGAATTAATCAATTACTAGTATTCGACATTATGATCATATGATATGATACGTGATTCAACTTTATTTGAATTTATACGATTTGAGTAATTACGTTTACTTATTGTAATATGCAAGTATTATTATTGAATAATTATAAGTTGACATTGAAATTTATAATGGTGCAAAATTTAATATTATAAAATCGTTGACTATAATATATTGTACTAACTATTATATTAACTATTAATTATTTTATATGACAGTTCATTATGAAATTAATGTTATGATTTCATATTCATTATATAATATATCGTTATAATGTTTAAATACAATCTAATATATGTTTATTAATTTTTGATATTGATTTCAATTGTTAATTAATCATTTTGATTATAATATCATGTAATTAAAGAATTAACATTGATGTATTAGATATCAATTAACAATTTAATTAAATATTAACTAAATGATAGATATATTTACGAATTAATTTAAAAATAATTAATTAAATCAAAATTTTAATACTCAATAATTTAAATATTGAAAAGTAAGTAAATTAAATTTGAACTATAATAAATTAAAATTAGAATTAGAAATAATTTAATTTTATAGATTAACTTTAAAATAATTGAACTTATCATAATAAATTAAATTGTATAAATAATTTCAATTTTGAAAAAGTATGAATTAACATAAATCAAATCAGAATTTACAATATTAACATCAGTTTTAAAGTACTAATAAAACCATAAATGTGTTCGACATTCAATTAACCGTATAATGTTCATATACGTAAATATAAAAAAAACGTATGAAAATATAGCAAAATATGAAAATATCAAATTAAATTACAAATATAATACAAATTAAATTAATAATTGATTAATATTCATAATTATATTTGCAAAATATTAGTTGAGTTAGCAATTTGCGCTATTTCGAAAAAAACCGGAGGAGTCGAATCACGATGTTCTTCTTCTTCTGCAATCGGATAATTGACCTCCTGCGGATTTAGTTTTTTTTCCGGCGAACCTTAGAATTTTTTTTTCAGCGAAATCAGCAACGCAATCCGTCCTTTTTGGACGTCAATTGCCAGCCTAAATCTACGGCCCTTTTTAGGTGCGTTAAATTGCAAATAAACTCCAGGATAAGAACTGTCGAACATTGAGCGAACTTATTGTTATTGTCCATGTAACGCGCGGCGAAGGGGGTATTTATTGCCTGCAGCAACCGAGCATACAGGGAAAACGTTAGGAAAGAAGGCGCGTAAGAAGATGGCGAACTTCCCGAGTTGTTTAGAGCAGCAGTGTCAAAAATCAAAATTGCTAACCAACCGAGCTCCATTTGATCGATTACCAACTTCCGTTAGGAGACGATACTCGAAGAAGAAGAAGAAGAATTGTTACAAGTTTACAATTTGGAGAAGTTACGCCAACAACGTAAACGGATGGGTCGGTTGTCATCTTTCAAGCGGCTGAATTTGGTTGGTGTTCAAATGGCGTTTTGCGGGACCGACGTTGAGCGCAAAGGTGCGAGGAGACCCTTCGGCCCGCAAGGCAACGTCGAATTTTATACTTACTACATAAATCGAGCGAACGTGTTCAAACAATAGCAAAATGTGTCGAGGCCCACGGCACGGCCCAAATTCGGAAGACGTTATTCGGATAGGTATCGACTTCGTCCGTGGAAGTTTACGTTGATGAGTGCCCAAAAGAATCCTAAAACTTTCGGCCACGGACTTTCCTTAAGTAGTCGTGTTTCGGGAGGAGGTCGACTCGATTCGTGCGTTTCGCGTGGTCCTTCGAGTCGCATATCGTCTTGGAAAAACTACTTACATGCGAGAGGCGTTTCATCTAACTAAGTAACCGAAGTGGAAGGGCACGTAATCCACAGCGAGGTCTTGTATCTTACGCGGACGTCGCAGTCTCTCAAGTACAACAACATCACTGCCGCAAACATTTAAAGTACAGCACTTGAAGGGCACTTTCGACGGCCGCGTCGTGCACCGTGACGCCCGAAAGGGCCCCCCGGTTTTTATAGGGAACACGGTTTGGGCCAGTTTCCGAGCGAAGATGCAAACGGATCGCGCCGAGTAAGATGTACCAAAGCACGAGTGAGACTGAACTTCGTGTCTCGAAGGAGTCGAAGTCTCGGAGGGAGAGTCGACCACCCAAGCCGCTAGACCAATCTCTGCACAGAATGTCTTATTCTCGTACCGGCATTATAATAAAACACAATCACGACGAAATAAGACCGCGAGAATGATTGAGTTGTGGATTGCGAACCGCCGGGGGCGGCTCGGTTCCCCATAAGTACCTACGCGAAGGAGAACGACGACAGGCCCTAATGATGAAATTTAATTAAGGACGTGGACGAAACCGCGAGCGCTTCGTTTGTAGGTGTCTCTCGACCTCGTCCATATTTGTATTATAATTAAACCGAAAAACACACACACACACACAGGATGCTCGATTTTTATTCGTTATAAAATTTAATTAAAGGTCCCCGATTTAAACAAACAGGACGTGAAATTTGGTTGATAATAACGTTAAACGTCTGCAAGTTAATAAGCGGAATGTTGGTGGCCCCCAAACTGGGCCCGGTACCACACGAATATAAATCATCCGAATAATCTATCGATAAAGATCTTAAGCTAATCAATATTACAGGTTTAGATATTAATTAGTTTTTACATGTTAATTAGTGGTGGCAGTGGTTTTATATAATTCTTTTTTGACAGTAATTAATAAGTGCGCGTATAAATTTATTTTTCTATTAGACGGCCGAGTAGGCGCAGCAGCGGTCCTCAAACGGTTCGGTATGCGAACGATTACGTATGCGCAAGAATGCGGCGTCCTAGGGGTCCGACGTTTATTTAAAACTTGTCAGACTATTAAAACTAAAAGTTCTTTGTTTAGAATAAAATTTGCATCGACCTCTTCACCAAAACCTATAGGCAGGTAATCCAGTTTTGGTTTTTATCGTCTTTTTACGGTAGCGTCGGCTTTCAACTTGTTTGTACAACAGGTGGTGATTGTAACCCAATATTAAAATTGGATCAGAAATTAATTTGTTCTGGCTTCCCATTTTTTTCCCTAATTAAACTCGGAATTTCGGAGGGGCCCCCGTAAGCGACGGTAATTACTCAATCTGCGTACCTGCGTATGTATTTATATTATCTAGAGCACGGCGCGCTACTAGTTTCAGACAAAGGAAGTGTTAATAGTAAATGGTCCTCGGGCGGAATTTAGCCTTGCGTATAAAATTACTTATTTAACCGAAGACGTCGGAAAAAAAAAAACGGCTCACGAATCCCGTCCGAGCCCATCAAAAACGAGCCGAAAGGCGTCATCAAGCAAGACTGCTATTGTATATAAATACAGAACCAAAACGAGCACGCCGAGCGCAATGAAGTATGAGAAAACAAAATTGCCGCAATTATAGGTTTCGGGATCGTGGCCGAAGACCGCCCATGTAACCACAGCTTCGCAGAACCCACAGGCCGTGTTTATTCGTTCCTCATATCTCAATTATATTGAAAATGTCTTGATACGGATTCGATTTCTTCGTCGCGTCTCGTCGTGCGCGGTCGGTTTTGAAACGTCGGACGCGAGGGGGCGCGAGCGTCCCGATGGCATGCGGCGTAATTTTGTAAATAGAAAAAGAACCGATTAGGAAATCGACGAACCCAAATTATGGTCGAACGTCTACATTTTTTTGCGTTCGGCGGCCGGGATAAATACTAATAAAGCGAAGGCCAAAAATCAAAAGCCCAAACGTACCGTGCAAACGCGATCGACGAGTCCGCGTGCTCGAAGCTCCAAAATCGAATTTATGAGGCAAATGGGGTACCATAAAAATTGACGACGATGAAATGACGTTTCCAACTCGTCTAGGTTGGATCAGCCACCTGTGCAAAGGAACGTCAGAAGCCGGGTCTAACTGAAGAGCGCCATCTTGGATCTGTATTTTAATGAACTATCTTCGACTTTCTCCTTTTCTAATTTAACGTGCATGACGTCACGACGTCACTTTTCCCTTTGGGCCGTTCGCTTCTACGTCTCGATAAAGAGACAAAGAGATATTGATGGATTTCGCCGTGACGGGTGTCCAGAAAAAAGTCTTTCGGTCTCGGTTCGGTCGCGGAAAGATAAAGGCATGCGTCTCGGTTTAAGTATTTTTATTTGAGTTTTGGAGACCTTTTTGGACACCCGCTATTCATGAATTCACGTCACAATAATTAAATTTGACCAAATCTAGAATAGATAATTAGAGCCTTCCTTTAAGGGGGTGACCGCTGCGTTTGTTGTCAATAGATGCTACAAAAATTTAGCGTTATTTTATGAATGGATTTTATGAAATTTTGAAAAACGTTAAAATTTTGATTTTAGCTTGAATTTTTACAAATTGCAATACATTAATTTAGGGAATCACAAAATTTCATGTTGATCATAAATGTTCTAATTTTAAAATATGAATGTCGAAATGGAACCAATAAAGTTTATTTCCAATTTTAGAGTTTATTGTCAAGCTCTAGTTATTATAAATATAAATAACGTTTTTGAAAAATTATCCATTCATAAAATAATGCTTAGTTTTTGTAGCTGCTGCCATCTATTGACAACAAACGCAGCGGTCGCCCTCTTAAAAGATCGATCCTTTTTGCGAGCTAATGCCCGCATAAGGTGGCTTTCGTTTTTGCTTAATTTATAGAACGAACGATGAGAACCGACGTCGTAAAGAGGGCGTGGCGAAAGAGATGCCCGCGGCGGACGTCTATTTGTTTGTAGGGGGGGGGCACAAGTTACACACTTGCCACAGGCGCTTGGTACGACGTTACGGCATTGTAAACGAACCATTTTGATTAATCAAATCAAAACAACGACAGGTACTGTCATAATTGACAAAACGCATACGGACGTCGTCCGTCTATACTTAATTACATTTTATTGATGACCAAAAGGGCACTTAATGTCAGATTTAAACGAATGAACTTTTGTTGTTATAACAAAAATTTTTACTAACATAACCGATTTTCGTCATTATTATTATTATTGAATTTTGTACTGATCAATGCGTTTTTGTTATTTTTAATAGTTCGCTTAAATTAACACATAAGGTATTGGCCCGCTTAGTGGGTGGTTATAACTCCCTCCAGAGCCTAAAAAATCAAGACGTCGTAACGAGGGCGCAGCGAAAGTGGTTATTTTTGGGTTAAGGGGGACGCATCGTACCCTCGTTAACTTTAAAGACGTGTTATGGAAGCCAAATTAATTAGGTCTATAGATTTTTTCCATTAGAGAGCCTAGTTATCGAGCAATTTATCAATAATGTAAAAAGTCGGACAACGAATTTACTTTCAACACGATGGAGCGCCTCCACATTTTGTCAGTGGCGGTTTGCGGAAACTTGGCCGTCGAGATCGCCGGATCTCGCTCATCTTGATTTTTAACTTTAGGGACGGTTGAAATCATTATTCGTTTGTACGTCATAAGGGCGCAAAACGGGCAATGAGTTAACGGAAGACGCGTCTTTAAAATATTTGACTTTCCTCCGGAATCGTCCCTTATAATAAACTGAATTATAATTTTACACATTGTATGTGGTCCTGAAGCCAACGTTTTAAAACGTCTATATTTAAAATTTTTTAACTTTATTTATTAATGAAATTTTTTGTTAGTAGAAAATAAAAATTTTCACTTATACAAATTGTAGATTGTATGACATTGACGGCGCAGGTAATTCCTAGATAACAATAGATATATTTTAAAAAGTTTACTTGAAGGCTACATAGTAGGTGCAACGTAAAATTATCAACACACGTGTTGTTAATTCGAGCATATTTTTAAATATCGCGTACAAGTTCTGGTACAGTCGGTTCCTTTAATGTTAACACCCAATGCGGCACACGGCCAACCGAGACCGAAAGATATTTTGGACGTCCGTTAGCATGAAATCCATTCCGAAAAATTCTAAAAACGAACGGCCCAAGGAAAAATTAATAGTACCTTCGCGAACAGTCTCGAAGAAATTTCTGAATGCCGAAAACGAAAGAATGGTCGCGACGTCGTCTGTATAAGAGAAAGACAAAGGTAATTAGGTCACTTAAAACGTTAAAAATCAATCGAGAAGACCTAGATGGTACCGGAGTTGCAGCTCTTCTATTTGTATGGTTCGTTGGTATATCTTCATCAGTTGGGCAACCCGTAAGGTTCAAATCAACTCAAGTTGAAGAACGACAGACGGAATTATTTGCTTTGATTGGAGCACCAAGACAATCTCAAATGGCACTATCGACAGTACTCCAGACAATAAAATTTCTCCCCAATAAACGAAACCACGTTTTCCTCGGCGTGAAGATTTTCTTTTGACGGGCAACGGCGCCAAAAAACAAACTCAAAATCGGGTTTTCGTAATCGCGCTCGTCGTCTTTGGATCGCGATCGACAGTACTTCATACATAGAACAATCAAGCCAATCAGTTTTTTGCTTTTCGTTGGGTATGTTGTCGTTGTGGTTCTCTATCAAAAATTTTGCGCGTTTTTAGGCAAACGCGACCAAAACGCCGAGGAAATGATTTTGGACACGTCCCAGTCGGTCTTGTTCGCAATTAAGGTCCGACGGAACGCGGTAGATCAACGACCTTTACCTACATAACTTCATCAACGTCGCGCTTCCTCATTATCTATCAACTCCAAGATGGGATGGTATAGGTAATTTCCTTTTAGTGCCTCGCGAGTCGACGATGCTCGGGGCCGCTGACGGTCTCTTTTGAAACGAACGTCTCTATCGTTTCCCCATTAAAAATTAATTAAGCGCGTTTTCGCCGGCCCATTACTTACAAAAATATTTATATTACATATAGGTGTACCTACAAAATATTTCGGACGCTAATTTATTCAAAGGCCGTAGCGAAAATTTTGAAACTCATTACGACAAATGAGCTTGGTCGTGGGCACTTGTTCGTTCACCTCGCTCTTCGCTTTTAATCGCACCGTATACCTCTCTATATGTACACGTTATAAATCATCTGTTGAGTGACGGATTCTGATTATAAATTATAAGGTGTTGTACGTGCACACTCATCTTTTCAATTTCGATTTTGGCAATTAATTTTCTTTCTCCCGTTCTCTTCAACTTCCAAATTTAAACGAAGACGATCTTCGATCGGCGTCCGTTTAACGAGCGAGCGACGCGACGGTGGAACTTTTAATCTGATTATAATATTCCTATCATGTAATCTTTTGTTTTAACGATCGTGGACAGGCATGACAATGTGGTATGAACGTCGGTTACTTAATGAACGTGAGGACACAGGAACTGGCACGGACGTCACTGATGTGCACATCAAGAACTGCACGGCGACCATAAAATACGACGGCTCGCATTCTGCATGGGCAATTGAGACATTCACTTGATTTCTAGAGAGCGTATCGGAAGATGAATACCGCACTGAATCAAAACACTCATTATATCCAATAATCGGATCCTAACTCAACGTGGAGATGTGTATCTTCGACAACCACGACCGATCGAAACAAGTTATAAAAGGCAATAATCAAACCAGTTCGATAAACGATTATTATAACTAACGTACTGCGTGCCGTGTCCTAATAAGTACTGTTGAAACGAGTACCTACCCGCGTTTCGTTGCAGATCTTCGTCGAAACTGGCGAACGATTTTCCGCGACGCTTCGGTCGACACTAACCAAATCAGTTCTGTTTTGCCAGAAAATAGAATGCGTCGGCCTAAAATGACGAACACTTCAATCAAGTTCCGGGTGCTCGCATATTTCTGCGTCTCTTAGTTTTTTGGGCTAAACTGAAGGTCTGTCGAGGTCGCGAAAGGAACATATTATCGTGATCCGGCGACAACGTCGATTGCTGTTCGTAGCGTTGCGCGGAACAATTCCAATCAGCGCGACGTAAATAACGACCTAGTCGAATCGAACGATACCTAGTTTCTAGAATGCCAGAAAAAGGAGGAATGTTTTGGGCGTATAACTGAAACGGGGTCAACAAATCGCCGTCGATAATCATGTCGCTAAAGTACGGTTTCAAACTAACTGAATTTCCCGGCGTTACTTGGGTAACGCAACCTAACGGGATAGTTGGCTCCCCGCTTAGGTGTTTTTATTGTTATTTTGCTTGATTTCTTGCCAACGAGTGAGTAACTATGGTCTAAGATTTCAACGTAAGATTTGTGTTACGATAAAACTTGAGCAAAAAAAATAGCTCGTTAAACCGCGTTACAAAACTCCAACGCCCAAGTCGTTTATTTGAATAAAAAAATAAAATGTCTGCTTGTTTTTTTTTTGTAACAACTGGTACGGCAATACTTGAGGAAATTTCTTATTTCAGTATTTAGAGAACAATTTTTAGATTCGAAAAAGTTTATGCTGCAATTTTTTCATCGTCGTCTTATCTGCGGCAGCGGCGCGCAAATAGTTCAACTTTCTATTGTCATCAAACTTGAAAATGATTTCTATACCAAATGAAAGCTTACGCTTTACCGTCGACGAAAAATTAATGTTGCCACTCGAATATTGTTGTTTAATTTACGGAAGCAATGAATAAAATCCGACCGCGCGCAAGTCTCGGTATCGAATTTTCATGTCGCACGTCAAAAAATTCATTTTTTTTAAATTCTTCTCGAAAGAAATACATTTTTTGAAAAATATTTACGAGAAATATTTATTTATTTTTATAATAAATATTTATTTTTAATATTTAAAAATATTTAGAACGGCCTCCATTTTGAAATGTCGATTTGACTGGTTAACGAACTCCGTCCTTCATTTTCGTAAAGACAATATACTGTCCAAATTTCAGCCTCCTACGATCAAAATTGCGATCGGAATCGTGTCCAAAAGAAATTTATTACGTACATATGACCGATACAAAATGAATGACCTATATTTTCGTGATCTAGGGGTCGAAATCGGAGAAAAGTCAAAAAGACACGTCTGGGTCTCGTTATCAGACAGGCTTCAATAGCTTTATTTTCTATGAAAATTCGCTATTTACTTACTGCCTTTATACAATAGAATTATAAATTTACTCTATTTTTAATTTATAAACTATTCGTGTGCCCTCTCAACATTGAAAATTTCCCTATTACAACCATAAACTAGATAAAAGTTTAATCGCATTTTTATGTGAACGATAAAATACAAAACAACTAATAAAACATGATCGTCATCTACTATCATATATTATCAGAGTGCGAAAAAAACAGAACGTTTTCCTGTTATCCCCGTATAAACTCAAATGCATTTATATACAGAATTCCGACAGAACCGCTTCAGATCATTCGTGTTAGTGGTACAGAGCGATAGTGCTTGTTTCAGTAGTTCGAATTTTAAATTACGGCGTCGTATTGTTCGTGTGTGCGAGGAGTGTTCGTTCGGTTTATAAGGTCTTTTGCGTATGAGTGCGCGAGTGTTGTGTACTCTAAAAGGATTAGAAACAAAAAGGATTAATACGACGAGGAAAGGTAGAATCTTTCTTTGTCGACCAACTCTCCGTGTATTTATTTATAAAGCGTAAATACACGGACCTTTAAGCTTTAACACAAATTCTTTGAAAATCGAGCTCGATTAGGATCCCTCTCAAACATTCGACGGTCCATTGCTGCCGTTGAATTAAACAACAATATTCGAGTGGCAGCATTAATTTTTCGTCGACGGTAAAGCATAAGCTTTCAATTGATATAAAAATCATTTCCAAGTTTGATGATAATAGAAAGTTCAACTGTTTGAGCGCCGTTGCCGCCGATAAGACGACGATGAAAAAATGGCAGCATAAACTTTTTCGAATCTAAAAATTGATCCAGAGATTTATACGCGCGGTTTAACGAACTAATTTTTTTTGCTCAAGTTTTATCGTGACACAAATCTTACGGTGGGATTTCCTACTACTAGTGGAGGATGAAATTACACAAGTAGTTCGAACAAAGGGGGTGACAAATATATGAGCCAGGCAAGTGCGGTCCAGATCCCTCAGAGCATCTAAGAACCTATATGAAGCATAATCACATACATACATATACAGGGCAATTCGTAAATAATGATTCTTTGTTGAATACAGGGTATGCCCGACACCACTCACACCATCAGTGGATAGATAACAAACGCTTCTTAGGTGTTGCTAAGTAATCTGGGAAGCAAGCCAAATCTTTTACTCAAATCAGACTCACGTGACGAGCAAATGGCGAAGAATGTCGGCAAGATTAAGTGTGATCGGACGTCTTCTAAATCAAGGAAGGGTAGTTGTAGTGGTGTGAAACAAAACCACTATCCAACAAGAACGTCCCCCAAGAAAGCGCCCGACACGCTTCCTAGGTGTCGCTAAACAATCTGGGGCTGTATTCATGTCCCTTACCATATCCGCATCCGCTCTCTCCCGCGCCGACCATGACCAACGAAGGGTACTTATATCGAGGGACGCAAGATAATCAAA
Organism: Rhagophthalmus giganteus; assembly: GCA_036326145.1. Lineage (NCBI taxonomy): Eukaryota > Metazoa > Arthropoda > Insecta > Coleoptera > Rhagophthalmidae > Rhagophthalmus > Rhagophthalmus giganteus. Next base: position 1,187,794 of record JARFJA010000021.1, on the reverse strand, counting down.
CATCGAGTGGCTTGGTCGCGGTCGAGGAAAACAAGCAAACGTTAGAAAAACTCGAGCGGCGCAATTAGTTGCAATAAATTCGAAACGGCAGAACGAGTCGCAAGGAAATAATAAAACGAGTAACACGAGCGAACAATTCGCATCTCAATTTTTCATTATCATTCTATCTGGCCTATCGTGTTACACTTCCATATATACAACATGTAATCGATGTTAGCAATAAATCCTGTATATATTTCCATTTTCATCGTGCCCGAACATGTACGTTCCGTTTTTATCGGATAAATGAGCGATTACGATGCGGCATTATTATTTTTTTTGTCGAGAAAGGGCTTAACATGGACGGTAACAAGGCAATAACTTGTCTAGAATGTGGCCGAGAAAAAGCGCGCATGCATCGGAAGCCCGCTGCGAGCCGCTTCTCTAACAAAATCTAACGGGAGGACGATCAAAGGGCCGCAGTCGACCGCGCAAACCGACGTTCTCATATCGATAAAAACAATCTGAAAATCGCGTTCGGCCATAAATTCGAGACGACCATCATGTTTTTGCCGTCCGACCGGTAATTAAGTACGAGTCCGGTAATTGGCTTCGTCTTATACGGTTTTAAGCAGAAGCTCCGACGAGAGGCCGCACGAAATTTACGACACCCTTAATCGACGGAATAAATATAACTTTATCCGGGACACGTCAAACGTCGTTTTTGCGAACGTCGGAACAATGGGCGCTGTGCGGCGAGACGAAATCTTAAATCGCGACTTTTTTTTTCCCCCCGTCCCGGCCGCGCTCGTCGTCCGTTCGTCCGTTCGCCCGTTGCATTATTCATAATTCGGCCCGAAATTTCCACTTTTCGCCGCGGGCGGCTCTCTTACCGCGAAATTCCTGAAATGCGTTCGTCAAATTCGGCGGTGTCGGATGATTACCTCTTCGCGGTCGATTGCGCGATCCGCGGTCTCGGCGGCTCGACCGATATTCTTGTAATCATCGAACCCGCTGGTCAAAGAAGCGCCGCCGTTCTAAAAACGTCGCCTCCGTTCCTGTACGTCGATGCTCGAGAACACATGTAAACCCGCCTTCTTCGAGAGCTTTTTGCTCGCTTGTCTGCTCGATGTTCAATTAGTCGTTGTATTAAGTACTACATACGTCTTAAATGATGTCGTTTGTTCCCTCGCTTCCATTAGTCGTCGTTAATTTTACAACTTTTCGATTAATCCTCGTACGTCGAGACGTTTTTTTTGCGCGTCACTCTCGTATGCGTGCGGTTGGGAATTTTTTTTCCGAAGACTTTCCGAATTGCCCCCGTACGCTTAACCGTTTAACGAGGAAGCGGCCCCGTCTCCGTTCGACTATCGTATTTAACGGGCCCCGTTAATTAAACACCGATGGACAGTGTGTTGTTGGCACGTCATCGACAGTTTAACGGGCCGTTTATTTCAGAAAACACGAATTTTGTTCGACAAAAAAAAAACCGGGAAAGATCGTTGTCTACTTTGTTCCGATGTCGACCGCGAACAGGTCCTCTCATCAGCTGCATCGAAAAGGCGTAATTAAACCGAATGCCATCAGGTAGATAATAGATCCATTGTTACGAGGTCCCCGGCTGCCATCCGATTCGTACAAAAAGCTCGCTGTCGAATTCCTCTCCAATTACAGCGCGGACGAATTGTAATTGAACCGTAGAAAAGTCAAGTTTACACGAGGACCCGCAGTTTGACGTGCGATCGCCGACAAGGGTACTTAACGGCCGACAACCACGTTTGTTTTTTTCTAAACGAAAGTAGGAAGATAACGAGGTCGTACGTGTCTCGGCATTTAATCTAACGTCTCTTATTTTTCGAGCCAAAGAATGATAAAAATCGGGCTCGGCACGGCAGGTCTAAAAAGTCGATTACAAACGTCCATCTCTAAATACAGTCGAACCTCGACAACTCGACAACTCGAATCCGAAGAAGCGAAGATAAGAAAACTTCGAGCTAACGAAATATATTTACTTGAAAATTTTGTTTGTAATTCCCTCAGCCAGTTCGAGTAATCGAGATATTCGACTTATCGAAGTTCCACTGTACTAATGTTTTACGTAGGTACTTTTTGTTCGCGCGTGCCGGTTTGTTTAAACGTTTAATAATGCTAGTTAAAAATATACTAAAAACTTGCCGTGTCGAGTTCGATTTTTATCAATTTTTTTCTCGGAAAATAAGGGGCATTTCAGATTAAACGCCGAGTCGCGTACGTTCTCGTTTTGGTTTTACTCCCATTTAAAAAAAAAAAGAAACAACAAGGAAATCGGCCGAATAACCTCGCGGGTTATCGTCTCGCGTTTCCTTATAACTTCCAGAAAAATCAATCATTTTATTAATAGCGACCGATAACGATGAGCGACATTTGATCCCTTTTTTTTTTAATTAGTAGAATTTATTACTGCGAAAATTGTTTTCATGATTTACGACTTTGTTTTCCAAGATAAACGAATCGAACGCGGAGAGACTGCGATCGCGTATTGTTTTTTTTTTCAGGTTTTAAGTACTTGTAAATAAATATATTATAGAGAAATCGATCGCTCCCTACATTCGTAAAATTTTTATAACATTAAATTAAAATTATCGATTACCGCGATTAATATGGTCGGGATTAGGTTTTCGATTTCGAAGCGAGCGCCCCGTACAATCTTAACTAGTTTAAACGCATACGTAAAAATTATTAGTGTAGTAGTCCTCGCAATTACGTCCAGTGACGTTTTTGTTGGTTTAGTACGGCCTTAAATCGCCGCGTCGAACCGATTACGGTCCACGCATGACCTTGATCGAATTATTGGCCGATACAGGATGTCCCTTTTGAAACTCGCAATCGATCGAAAACGAGCACTAAATTTCTAACCTAACCTTCATTTTTCTCAAAAGATTCACCTAACAGAGTTCAGTTAAGGCCTAAATGCTGCCTGAAACCCTCGTACTTAAGTTAAACCTTTGTGGATCGAAGTAAGGTTAGGGTATGTAATAGGTATAACCTAACCTCACTTCGATCCACGAAGGTTTCGGACGGCATTTAGGCCTTAATGACATAAACTAAACTCTGACAAGACCGTATTAATAGACAAACGATTATCTATGGAAACACACGTTGCAACCAATCAAATTGCTGTTTTTACGAGAAAGTCTAGGCTTTAGTTACTAACCTCGTAGTAATCATTTCTCTATGAATATGACCGTGAAGGTGTAGGTTAGGTAAATCCTTTGTGGATCGAAGTGGGGTTAAGTTATATACTTTAGAATTAACTTAGTACTTAAGTACTAGTCGAAACGTCGTAATGACATTAATGACAACTAAGCTCTGAAGGTGCGGGTTAGGTAAATCATATGTGGATTGAAATGAGGTTAGGTTATGCTATTAGATTATAAAAATATAACCTAACCTCACTTAAATCCACAAAGGATTTATCTAAACTACACCTTAAGAGTTTAGTTTAAGTCATTACGACGTTAAATGCCGTCTGAACCCCTCGTTCTTAAGTTAAACCTTTGTGGATTTAAGTGAGGTTAAGTTATACTTTTAAAGTATATTAAAGATAAAGGTATTGACTTAAGAACGAGAGTTTCATGTGCGTTTGAGCCTTAACTTAACTCTGAAGGTGTGGATTAGGTAAATCCTTTGCGAATCGAAGTGGGGTTAGGTTATATACGTTAGGATTAACTTAGTACTTAAGTACTGGTAAGTACTTAACGTCATAATGACATAAACTAAATTCTGAAGGTGCAGGTTAAGTTACAAATTTCGTGCTAATACGCTAATAGCGTATTTTTATTCAATCGAACTATTTATTGGTTGTTAAGCCTAAATCGATCGTCTTACGCTAGCCTCACTTTAACGTCGAACCGAATGACGAATGGAACGTCGGAAGGCCGAACGTTACTTTCGAGTTTGCTGTTGTACTGTTAGGTATTATTAGATATCGTTAATTAAATTGTACTTTTGTATTTTGCGGTTCTCTAGTCGGACGTTCCAGCGCCGATCCAAAGCACTTTAGATCCAACTTAATCCGACATTAGTTGCCAACTGATAAAATTGTTTTTGCGTGTTTCGGAGAATTTTTCTTTTAAGCCGCGTCCATTTACCATGGCAAACTGAATGGAACAGCGTTTCCCCCAAACCTGTGTTCGGCACATCGACGCGCAATATGTTGTTCTCCAGCACGTCACGATTCCAAGTAATGTACGCTCGGAAAAGTTGGACGCGAAGACTACGTGCAATACATTCGGAGATTGCCGGTTCTTATCCGGTTCGAGGGACCAACAGGTCCGCGCATCGCGCCGCGCACATTCGCGAACGACGAAGCGACCGGCGTAATAACCTACACGAAGTGAAAATAGTTGTTGCGAACGTTCGACGGCTAAAAATAACGCACACAAAGGAGAACGACGACAAGCAAAAACGGCAAGTTAGCGTCGAGCAAGTGCAACACAATACGAAAGCAACACAACATAAACAAATCCGGAGACCATAAACAACTAAAATTCTCACGTGGCTCACGAAGTGCACGCGTACGCGACGGTTTTCCGCGGTGCTCGGCTCGGGGAAAAACGACATCCGAGGCCGCGGCCAATTTTACATAACATATAATTCAACAAGAAGTCATAAGAATAAGATATCACCGAAGTGTTTAAAATTCATGCGTTCGACCCGTAATCTGAGATCTCGGGAGTTGGGCAAACGAGCATCCACACGTGTCATAAAACAGACTGGCAGCCAGCAAGCTCTTCTTGAACGACTGCACATCTTGAATAATGTATTAGGCGATTAATTCGCGTAACCGACCGCTCTCGGTTTCCTCTTTGCGTCGTCGGTATTCGCCAAAGCGAGATCGCGGACGAGCCTTTTTTCGGTTTTCCGTTTGATTTTCCCCGTGGAAATTCGGTTCGAGAATTGGGAGGCGCGCCCGTCGTCGGCATCCCGCCCGGAGAGCCGGTCGTTCGTGGTCGCGCATCTCATTTAGTACCAAACACCGCGAGTTATCTATAGGAAATTGATTTAGTTGTCTAGAGTCTCGTGGGCGTGTAGTGTTTGTATCTCGAGGTCAGATGCTATCTAAGCCGGGGATGCGCACGATTTATGACTGTGAAATCCATCCGCTATAACTCAGGTCTTCGTGATACCAAAGAGTTGCAGCCATTGTTATTGCGGCTGGTGTTGAAGAAAATGTGTTGTTATGCCATCGAGGACTTGTATCCGTGGCGTTTTTTCAAATTTCATTGTATACGATGCTTGTTTTAGGTGCGCGCTATCGTGGAATTCCTTGTTCGCCCCGATGCGATGCGATGCGATGCGACGCGCGAACGGGTCATGGGCGTCCATTCTCGTTCGTAAACGGACGCGACAAGGGAGCCATTCCCGATTTTTGTTGCGGGAACTGTGTAGGTCCGCTCTTCGTTTTCTTGGGACGCATTATTTCTGGTTCGACGCGCGCGTCCACGAACCGCTCGTGAGCATACGCGTTCTGTTCCTAGGCGCGATTGGGTTCCAATTCTTTCTTCTGATCGCGAATGTTTTTGGGAGTCGACGGAAGCGCTCCCGCGAGCCAACAAACCGGGCGCGAAGGACCATTTCGACCAAAGGGAAAAACTCGGAACAGTTGGGACCGCTATTTGCGCGAGGGAAACGATTGTTGCGCATTTGCGTAATGCAATTTGTTTCGGACACGTCTAAACTTCGGGGTGCGGCGCACTATGGGGCGAACAGGTACATATCATCTCAAAATTTAATAACTTTAACAGTAAAACGTTATATCGAAGTGAAATTTTGAATGTACGCTACTGAATAAATGTAGTTTTATAATTTATACAGAGTTTATTAAATATTACATTAGAAATATAACAATAAGCGTAGGGAAAATGCTCTCTTAATAATCACTATTTAGATTTTCTTTTATTTTGAAATTATATTGCACAGACAATTGTTTGACAGTAGTACTTAACGGTATATCTACTAGTGGTATTATTATGTACCTACCTAAATTGAATTTGAATTTATTTATACAGGGTTGGGTCAAACATTAAGCTGAAAATACCAAATTTTCTGACTTTATTAATGAGCTGGACGAAATACTGACCTTAAAAAAAGTTTCTAGTATATTTTATTTAATATTTAATGACGTTTAGAGATTTTGTTATCTGTCATATTTTTCAAGTTATGATATCATCGGACTATTATTTTAAATGAGTAAACAACACCCTAATTTTTATTATTGATTTGTATTTCCGAGATAATCGTACGACTATTGTATGTATCACAATAAACATTGCCTCTGAAATTAGCCCGAATTATTTCATGTTTTGTAAAAAAAAAATTGATAGCTGCATGGTGTTACAAATAACCACATTTTAAAGACATTTATGCATGTACAAATTTAACATTTTAGGTAAGTATTTTTTATTATAAATCATTAACTTAACGAAATAATACCGGATGAAATAAAATTTCGAGGGAGTTAATACATTTTCCAAAATAACTCTAAAACTATGACATTTAGATATAGGGAAGTAAGTACAACCTGACCCTAACTTTGAACGTACAATGCAATAGAATTGAGAAAAATGTAGGTTGGTATTTAAAATTACTAAGATATTAATATTTTTCGAATAACAAGTTTGGCATTTTTTTTGAACATCCAATGATATCGTAGCTTGAAAAATATGACAGATAACGAAAATCTCTAAACGTCGTTAAATGTTAAATAAAATATACAAACATTTTTCTTAAGGTCAGTTTTTAGTCCAGCTTCTAATAAAACCAGAAATTGGGTGTTCCGCTCATTTTGCCCAACCCTGTATATGTTTTGATACGATAAATATAAAAAGAAACCGGTACAAAATATATGCAAAATATTGACAAATATACAAATTATAATCTCATCACGACCACAGATAAAATAATATTTTTCGAAGTTAATAGTTCTTATTGAAATTTTATTATGCAGCGCTCTGTTAGAAACCTAATATTTTAAAAAGGTGCAAGATTTTATTGCCAATTCTTAAAGTAGACACTTTGACGAATATAAAAATCGCAATTTCTAGACATCGGCAAAAGGCGCTAGTTACTAAATGTCTAATGCAAGTTTATAATTGTAGACAATTAAATCGTTGTGCTTCTCAATTTCATTTGAAACAGTTATTAAATATAAAGAACCCAAATTAGGCCTTTACATAACAAATAGATATTCTTTTAAGCTAATAAAACAAAAATAATATCTAGATTCAACCTATAACACATTATGATAGGAGTTCAAAGTTTCGCGTAAAATGTAGCAATAGATCTGTTGTTTGTAAATGTTCAACTTTGAGGCCTTATAACAAATTAACGGAAAGACCTACAACAAATATAATCACAGATCAAAAAAATATAAGTTTCAATTATTTATAATTAATTTTTCTTTTACTTCTACAACATACTTGACAAAATTGAACATTTTGGGATGATATTTGCTAGTTTGCCCCATAGTGCGGCGGCGCTCCGCCCAAACCGCTTAAGGCGCAATCGAACCTAAACCAAACAAAGGGACTTGAACGCTTCGATCCGGCACAGAGGACCACTATTCGCGCGATGGAAACGATCGTCAAATTCAACGGTGCGCACGCTAAGTGGTTTCTCACAAAACGAGAATTCGAAATATCAGAGGCTAACTGATGGTTCTGTCATCTAACCCAGTTGTGTGTTTGCATGCTTTGTGAGATTATCACGCTAGATTTGAGAAACCGTCTGGCGACTTGAAAAACGACAGCGCGGCTTATTATTAATTACGTAAACGCGCACCGAAATCCGACTAACGTTTAAAAAGCGAGCATGTGCGCGGTGCACGTAACGGAAACATTTTTCGACCATCAGCAAAACGTTGCGCGATGAGTAATGAAATCATTAGCGACGTTTTTCGTCCATGTTACACGAGCGATTAACCTAATCTTCTACGCTAATGAAGTTTATGCTCGCGTTAATTGCTTTAATTTGCATTTCATCATCGTAACGCAGGCATTGTCTGGTGCGGGCAGGCGCGCGAGCGAGAGGACGGTTTTAAATATGCGCAACGTGTTTTTCGGGCCCGAGGCGCCATAAATTGGTCGTAAGTAACGGGAGAAAGTTGAAATTTTTAACCGAGAGATTAAGATCTTTTCTTTGTATAACGAACTTGAACGTAAGGCACGCAATTACCTAACCCTGATGCGTTTAGGTACCTGTCCGCTTTTGAAACTGATATTTTTAGATTTTTCGGCTTTAATTAAGTAATACGGAATTCTCGACGTCCGACGTTTACATGTAAATTTTTTTTTTCCCCGAACAATATTAATGATCGACCGGATCGTGATAAATGCGTGGATTTAACGAATTCCACGTGGAAATCGTAGCGGCATCGGTCCACCTTTGATGTCGACGAGAAATATTTTGATATCTGGCGATAAATGCGCTTTTTTTCGAGGGGGGACAAGGGTTGGAAATGAGATCCTAACGCTTCTGCATTTTTGCATAAATTTAAAACAATCTCGAGCTCGCATCCGGGATCTACGGTTGTGCGGAGGCTTCGTTACAATTGGCGCCCCACGTTCGGTCTCGGTTCAAAATCAATTTTAGGGTGTTATTTAACTGTTGATGAGAAACCGAATGTGTTGGGGATATTTGAATTTTCTCGTTTTTCCCAATCGTTCGCGAAATTAATTAAAACTCGAAAGCTTTCGTCAAAGGAAGGACCCGTCGAATCCAAGTCCTTTTTCAAAAACATCACGTCGCAATCCTCCCGCAATTAAATTGCGTTTCAATCGAGCACGGTTTCGCAAAAGCGAAAGTTTCCTATTCGCACAACTTCTTCGAGCCAACAAATTATAACTAGATCGCAATTGAACTTCGTTTGATCCACCGTTGAACTTTGAAAACCAGAAATGGGCCGAATGCAAAATAAACGTCAGTTTCCGATCTAAGCTTCTTCATCGAGGTAATCATCGATCGATACGGTTAATACAGTTGGTCTGTTGGCGGTAAATTCGCAGGAAAAAATGTGTCGATAAACGGCTCGCGCTTGGTGGAAATTGACCGTGTTCGATTTGATGATTCATCAGTGGCGACTTACTTTTTCCTGTTTAGGATAAAAACGTAGCGTCGACTCAAGCTTGGCATCGGGGCGCACACAGAAAACGCATTTGCTGAATACAAAAATGGTGGACTATCGACTCGTGCCTCGGCTGTGAACCTCCAAACAAACACATCGTTTCAAATATACTTCATCGTAGTGAAGCCTCGACTCACGACTCGAGCAAGGAATCGAACGTTTCGAGACGAGGATAAATCAATGTTTCACTATGTTTCAATGCATGTTGATTTGACGATTCATCAGTGACGACTTACTTTTCCCCATTTACGGTGGAAAATAATGAAACATCGACTCAACACTCGAGCAAGGAATCAAACCTGTGTTTTGTGTGCGCCCTGATGTCAAGCTCGAGTCTTTTCACCTCTATAATTCGGCCTTTTCGTTCGCCCTTTAGCTTGTGCTAGAATTTCAGATAACTTGCAGTCGGTTTGCGTTGGTTGTTTGGGAAAAAATTGGGCAAAATAGACGAAGATTTAGATCCCATAAAAAAAAAAACGTCCAATCGATTCGATGAATCAACGACTTTTTGGTCGGCATCGATTGATGAAAAAACGAAGGCCTACTTTTTTATTCTTCTTCGGTCAATTAACAACCGAAACTGGAGTTTGAGAAAAATGTCGCGCTTCCGCGTCTAAACAAATGAAGATTTCGACCTCGGGGGCAGTGTCGATCGAAACCCGATCGTTTTTGCGAGCAGAATTTTTTATTCTCGCAACATTGTCGATTTTTATTTATGGCTTCCCGACGATCGTGTTCGCGAAAATATTTGAATGTAAACGCGACCGTGGATCGGTGCATTGAAATTCAGCGCGCCGTCAAGGATTATTTTTATTTTATTGCGGATAATTTGTATTTAATTTAAATACGTTGTGCGTCGCATTCAAATTCTAACGATTAAACTCGTCCTACAAAATGACAAGTCGTTTACGAGGCACGTTTCGCGCTGCTCGGATGTCGTCATCGAATTATGCGACAATTTATGGCACCGTACCTACATTAAAATCCTCTAATTAATATCGAAGCGGTAGGTATACTGTTACGCATTTGCATAAACTATTTATTTTATTATTAAAATAAATTACGGATGTTTGGTCAATTAGCGAAGTTTTATTGTCGGTCGATGTTTGCTTGAAATAATAAAAACTGTAAAAACCGGCTCCGGCGGACCAAATTTTCGGAAAAATAAATTTCCGAAGCAATTTCCTCTTCCTCGATGAAGATCTAATTTTTTGAACGTCGAATGTGGAACGCGATAATATAGGTACGTACCTATATCAACTTTTATGATTACGTTTGCCCACGCATTATAAATAACGAAATGGAAACGAGCCCATTAACGTTTTTAGCTCGACAAATAATTAAAGTCGACGCTTCGTATATATAAATCTGCGCCTCCATTTCTTCTCGGCGGCGGTACATACCACGGTATCGAAACGATAGGAAATGTTTGTGTGTGGGTTAACGCAGCGGATGGTAAATTGGATGTGTTGAAAAGGCTCGCCGATATTAATGGAGCGGTTCACATTTTATGACATCTTTATATATACGAACGGCGTCGTGTCCGTTCCTTTTAAGTTTGACCCAGAAACGCGTCCGATGGTTTTTCTGATACTTTTGTATGTACGTAACGTACGACGTACGAACGCATCGAGAATTGTCGACTCGATAGTGAAACATGATTTGACAATGATTTTCCTCGAACTGCTTGTAGGTGTTGTGGAAATCGCTTCGGCAACGTAATGGTCCTTCGAGCCGAAATTCGCGGAATGCCGTGAACACGCACGACTTCGCTCGAGTTCGATTAATTAAACGTTTCCTGCAACGGAGCCGCGAAAAAACCAGAGCGATACGCAATTAGTCGGACGAAATAAAGGAGAGATCTAACCGTCCGATATGCAACAATCGGTCCATTCACTGGGCTCCCCGGGGGCGATAATTTGCGGGTTTTTTTCGTATTAACGTTTAATTGTGTAATTGCTCATTTCGGGGCGCAACGAGATAATTACGTCCGCGGCCAGTCCTATTTTTATCGGGATCCGTTTCGACGAAAAATCGGTACGGGTCTCGCGTGCAGTTCGTTCACCTGCCCCACAATTAGGGTTACGTAGGCGCAATTAATAAATTGGGATTAAACGCCGCGCTTCCGCCTACGTGGAAAAAAGGACCGGTTCGCGTCGATTGTTTTTCTGACTGAAACGAAACGGGTTAATAAAGGAACATGAAATTAAGTTGTGCGAACGCGAACCTGACAGTCGCCGCCGCCCTTCCTTTCGATTAAAATTGTAACGATAACGCGCGGCGCGAAATTAATTACCCGCGATGTTCCGTTTACGCTTCAAAAATAATATTATGCGGAATAGTCACGATTACTGCCAATTTTTTACACCTGATAATACGTAATTGTAATATTATTCGGCGTGTTTGGCGGCCCGAAACATTTCGAACGATTTACGAGGTGCTTACGTTGATTAAATCAGTTTGTGGCGCCCAATACAGGAAGACGTTCTAAGGCAATGGTTGAATCGGTCGAACCTAAATAACGTCCAATACTCGTTCGTGGTTCGAAACGACGCGGAAAACGTCGTAACGGGTAAAAAAACCTGTAGATTTTTGATTTGTTGGCGCCCAACGTGCATCGAAAATTTTGACATTTTTGTAGGCGAACGGCACCAAAATTTCAAGTTCCATTGTTTGGTCGCGACTCCATAAGAATTTGTAACGGTGGGGTTGTAGCGATAAAAGTTAAAAAAAAAGCCCTCGTCGACGAGCTGTACCCGGGGAATAAACGCATATTGTTGTTAAACTGTTAAAGTGCACGATATCTATCTAATGTCTTTTTGTTTGTTTGCAGATGGGGAATCAGTGCGTCATCACACTTCAATCCACCATAAAGCGCCCCGGGCAAACAACGTGTCGCCCAACACGTCAAGGTTAGTCAAATTGTTTGGAACTCGTTATATCGGTCTAATATTATAAACAAGCGAAGTAAACGTCTAAACCGAGTCGTTGGAAGCGCAAAAAAAACTTGTTCGCGGCCAATATGATACGAAAATAAAACGTTTAAATTGTCATTTGGTGGCGCCCGACAATTTTCAAAAGATTTCAGGCGCCCAACGTGGGGGCATTCGACAGCATAAAATAACTTAGAATCGAATTTGAATCTGGACGATACCGGATGGTTGCGGTGTGGCGCCCAACGTATAAAATGCAAATCGTATACTTCGACGACAATTCGCAATATTAAGCATTCAGTTCCCGTTTACTTTACGATATTTGCATTTCGCTCAAAGTTATACGTCGATAATCGTCTCGCAACGCAAACATTTCAGGGGCCTTTCCGAGCGAATAATTAACACCTGGACGCGACCGGCGTGCATAAAAACGTACGCGAAGAACTCCCAGTTATTTTAATTAAATTTATTTTTTATTGCGGCCGGGTTCTCGTTTAAATATTCCGCCGCATTCCGACGGTCCAATTAATATAATTGCGCTCGGGGACATTTTTTAATTGACTTGTAACTCGACGAATGATAACGTTCGGAAATTTACGATTTTTCGAAATTGTTTAGGTTCGCGCGACGGGCGCGGACGACACGTGTTTTGAAAACAGCCGGCGCGTCGCGTCGCTCGGAAATATAATTTATTTTTATACGCGAATTGACACGTTTAATCCGTTACAAGAAGAGTACACGTGTTTGATGTCGGTTATGATCCTCGTTGGTTTTTTTTTCGTCGCGTACGTGGATACGTACCCGTGGTTGGGCGCCAATTAAAATTTTCGATGCTTTAGCGGTCGTTGCGGATATTCGCGTTCGAATTTGCGCCCGTTCGGTACACGAACCGTAACCAGGTAGTTTTGGACCAGTGGCGTGCCCGTGGGGCGGACGAGCGCACGTTTGAGAATATTTACGAAAGAGTTTTAGCTACAAAATTGAGATACATAAACGTCAGCGTGGCAGTAAATTAAATAAAACCGACACACCGTAAACTTCAAACGCTTCCAAGCTCGCATTCGACTTCCACATTCTCGTAAGAACGTCTCGTATTTCAAGAGCGACGCGGCTTAAATCATTTCGGCCCCGACACATCGACGTAAATTTCATTTTTGTCGTTTTTAAAAATTCGCCGACGACTTCCTGCCGCAACGACAGATAACGTGATGCGAAACATGCGTTTTCACTTCCGCTAAATTTAGAAAACGGCGCGGCGCGGCGCGGCCCCGGTTCGGGACGTCGGAATTCGAGTCGAACGAAACGTCCAAAACGAACACAACCGAAAAACGCATTAATCCGTTTCCTTAACAGTTTATTGTCTTCAACGGAGAACACAACGCCAACACAAAAGCTGGTCGTAAAATTTTATTGCAGCGTCTGTGACCAAAACGACTGCCGGGCGCAAAAAAAGGCACAACACAAGAACGGCTTAATGTTTATCGTTGATGTTTTGATTTTTTCTGACAGGATCTCTCTCTCTTAATTGATGTGTTAGTTTCTGGGAACGCAGACAGTTTGAATTGTTCTTCATTGTTCGTCTCGTCGAGGAGATTTTCTGGTTCTGGCTTGGACGGCGGCCGGCGGCCCGCAAAAAAAGCTTGTAGAAATGCGAGGTTGCGCGATAAAATACGCGAGTCTCCTCGGTTATCTTGTAACGTACGTATACATACGTAGGAAATGTTATCTTCTTGCGAAATGATTCATTTCAAGAATGGGACGACGACGCGACGTTGCGTTGGCGCTAATTAACTTCAATACACACTCGTGGAGTTCTACAAACACGTAGGTACCACTTAAAGGAACGACACTGTTTACCATAAGTAAATACGGGAGACGAATATTAATTGTCGATGAAGACTGTTTAGAAATTAAATTGACTCGTTGATTGCTTTTTGTTTAAATTGCAACGGGAAGGAGGTTGGCGTGTTCGAGGTGACGAGAAATGTCGCCGCGTTTATTATTTCTTGAGAAAAACTAACAAATGTTTGTCATAACGATTTCCCAACAGTTGCCGATGATTGATGATCGAACGGTGCGGCGCCGGCGGGGAAAACTCCAATACAAGCGTGGACGCTCGAAATAGCTCCAAACCAAGACGTTAAGTCCCGACCACGAAGCCGTCCGATGGGGTTTCCGCTCGTCACGCCGTCAAAAAATTAAAACGTTCCGCACAGAGTTGTGCGCACGACCGAACGAAAAATATAATCGAGCATTCTGGAATGCGCTTGCACGGAACATCGCTCATTTCTCATTTTGGAAAAAATTTACGTTAAAATTTAAATATAAAGAACGTACGAATAAATGTTCTTGTCGACGAATTGCGTTTCGATGAAATGATTTTTCAATACGTTGTTTCGATGAACTGGCTGTTTGTTGATAATGCGTATTACGATGAAGAGCTTTTTCGATACGTTGTTGTTTCGATGAACCGAATTATTTGCGATTAACTGTATATGGATTTGAGACGTTATGAACTGTTTCTCGATGGATTGTTGTTTCGATATACAGTTTTTGGATGAATTGTTTGCGATGAATATGTTTTACGGGCGACGAAAAGCATTTTCGATATGTTATTGTTTCGACGAACTGTTTTTCGGTGTATTGTCGATGAACATGTTTTTCGGTTAACTGTACATCGATTAATAGCTTTTTTTGAGAGGTTGTTTCGACGAACTGCATTCGACGAATTTTCCCAGACGCCCGTTTTCGCTCGGTCGATCGGCGTTAATTAAATTTTCTCGTCAAACGATGTCAGAACGGGCGCGTAGGAAACAAAAAAAAGAGCCGTGCACGCGAAGCGAGGTTAGGGTACTTAGAGAAACTTATTATCATAAATCTTTTCTCATATTAAAGGCAATTTTAAGCATAGGTATGTCTAGTTAAGCAGATAATTGACTCGGTCGGCGCAATTATTGTCCGTTAAATAATTGCCGTTGCTCGTTCGCATTTAAATGTTACCATTAAGTTAAATTTTTAATTGTTCCGAGCTCGTTTTATAGAGACATAAATGAGATCGGTCGCATCAGGTCTGCGTATTCGGTTGGCATTCTTCTGGTATCGTGACATAGGTAGGTCAATAACTCCGTAGGTACGATTTCCTGAAATTAAAGTCAACTTAAGACATTTGGACGCACAATCGCGCGTTCGGGTATTCCTTCGATCGATTGATTAAAAAAACCGAATTTTTTGTTGCGCCTCCTTTCGCCATTTACGATGACAAAAACCAACATCTACCACCCATTGTCGTTATTAAACAACCATTAAAAACGAATAAGCACCTACCAAACCGAACGTCAAGGATACACGAAACGATTTATACGGCTCCGTAAACTGTAATTTTAAATGGGATCAAATAAGACCGCATAATTAAATCGTCCGGATCGCAAAATTAAGTGATTAAAAATCGCGTTCGTTATAGAAAGAGTTCTGTATGCAATCGTTAGCCTTGGACGAAAACCACATGCGAGGTTCGGTATCGAAACGTTTTCGTTTGACTCATTTCTGGTCACTGCTCGCAAAAAAAACGGTTTAGTTTTTGCTGTATTCTTAAATTTCGCGTAAACACGCATTGGAGTGGCACTTTGGAAAACATTTTCGAAAACGATACGATTAAAATTACGTGTCGGGCGTATTTTTGATCTGGGAACATTAGGTAGTTCGTGCATCGTACGCTTTTTATCGTGGTGACTCGCAGACTGATAATTTATGCGTTCTGACGCAC
Organism: Rhagophthalmus giganteus; assembly: GCA_036326145.1. Classification (NCBI taxonomy): domain Eukaryota; kingdom Metazoa; phylum Arthropoda; class Insecta; order Coleoptera; family Rhagophthalmidae; genus Rhagophthalmus; species Rhagophthalmus giganteus. The sequence goes on along the minus strand of JARFJA010000021.1, from coordinate 1,171,956 downwards.
GCCGTGGCGCGTGGTACTATTATTACGGCAATTTAAGATGCACAAAAGACATTTTAGTCTAGTGAATTTTTGCAGCTCGCGGGAACGTGAAGACCGTCAATTGCTCGAAAGGGCAAAAGTTTGCACGTCTGTCCGTTGCTCCTTTTGTAACGTTTGTGTGTTCGACGTTATTTTTTCTAAGGACGTCTCGTCGAATTTGTCCTTCTTCGTAAAAGAAAACGAAAGTCGCACCCCCGCGCGCGCCACGCCGCCGAACGGATCCCAAATGTTTACGAGCAAATACGACAAAGTACACAAGCCCCGAGTCGCGGGGGCAGGCATATCAGGCAAAGTAAATTTAAATATTTTATCTTTAAATATTGAACCAAAGAAAACGTGGCCAGTTTACATACGGTAGCGAAAGCGTCGAAGCGCTAATATTTATTTTTTATACATCCTACGAATAATGTATACAGTGCGAGTCTAAAGTAAGGAATAAATTCGATAGAAGGGAAAGTATTAATTTATGGAAAAATTATAAAAACACGTCAATTTTATTTTTAAGTTTCGCACTTTTTGACATAATAATTGGATATACAGGGTGATGCGTGTAAATGTAGTGACGTTATCGGAATTTTTTTAAATAGCAACCCCAATTTTTTATTCCATATTCTGATACTCCATTCGATTGCCAACATGGAAATGTGTAATAAGTTTGTTATCTTACATAAGGAAATTTTTGAGAAAAATAATTACGAAGACGGGAAAGTGCATTTTCATTAATATTGTAAATAAGGAACGAATACAACGTTATTATTAAAGCAAATGTTCGAAATGTCCACCAGCAACTTCTTGACAATAAACATTAGAAATAGTTTCTGGTGCAACTGCTCCTCTCCTTTAGGTCTTCCAGATTATTGTCTGCTTTTTCTTTGTATGCAGTACTTTTTATGTAGCCCCATAAAAAGAAATCCTAAGGGGTCAAATCTGGAGATCTTGCAGGCAATTTCACTGCACCTCGTCGACCAATCCACCGGTTAGGAAAAGCATAATTGAGGTACTCACGCATCGGTCGTGCATAATGCGATGGTACCATAAAGAATTATTTAGGATATCGGGATTATCACCGTTGGGAAAAATATAGACCAATGCCGGAACTAACTCATTTTGCAAGAAATGACAGTTTTTCTGTCAATGTTTTGATAATAACACTATTCCGTCTTCATAATCATTTTTCTCAAAAATTTCCTTATCTAAGATAACAAACTTATTACGTTACCATGTTGGCAATTTGATGGAGTGTCAGAATATGGAATAAAAAAAAATGGGAGTTGCTATTTAAAAAAAAATGCCGATGACGTCACTACATTTACACGCATCACCCTGTACATCCGAATATTACGTCAAAAAGTGCAGAATTTAAAAACAAAATTGACGTGTGTTTTTTGTAATTTTTCCAAAAATCAATACCTTTCCCTTCTATCGAATTTATTTCTTACTTTAGACTCGCACTGTATATAATAGCGCTCGCTTTCCGCGTCGCGCTCCCAACGGACACAAAAGGCGCATATAAACAACTTGTTTTATAAGGGAATAAAAACGGCGTACAAGCGGTTAAATTAACATTTGACATCTTAATATGACAGAAGCGTTAATCATCTCGAAGAACCTCGCGGACTCGAGGAGAACGTTCGACGCTTATCGCGCCGCATATGCGCGCACGGAAAATGTTAATTCGAAACTGCGAAATTATGCGGGCGATATCGTCGCGCTAATCTTAACGTGACCGAGGCGTTGTTGGTTTTTTTTTCTACTTTCTAATTTAAGTGTATAGTGCCCTTATTTAATGTCGCCGATTCGTATGCGCATTCCACATTTTATATATCCCCCCATCCTCGGTTTGGTCTCACGGATTCGAATCCGACAAAAGAAGACGTTTATAAGCAGATGTAAATTTCCGAATTACTAAATTAGTCCCCTCGCACCTTTTTTTTCCTTCTTTCAATCCGCTATCGAATCCGAGGCTCGCTCGTAAAAATGTTATACAACCGCTCGAATGCCATCAGGCAACATTTCGACGGCGCGGCGGCCATAAATATTCGACAAATTTTAATAAGGAACGCCGAACAAAAAATGGAAGTACCAAACATTCGACAACACCCGATAGGCCATAAACTTGAAAGTGTACATATTCGTCGATATTGAGATGTAAATTGGAGGTTGGACGCTCTTAGTGTTAATGCGTGTGTTTGTAGAACTTGATTCCATAATAGAGCCGCATTCCTAAGACGGAGGAGAACACGTCGACGACGCCGACCACTGAAATTGTGCGAGGTTATCGAAGTTTAATAACAAAATACGTTTGCGTTATACGAACCGCGGTTTTTGGGATACTTCGGAAACGGACCGGCAACTTGACCCTAAGCCGTCGGACGCTCGGTATATCGATGGCGAAAGGAAGAGACGAGAGCGATTAGCTCCCGCGTCCAGCATTCTATACGCTTAATGCATCAATTAATTAAGAAAATAAGCAATTGCGTTTCGACGTTAATTAGGAAGACGGCTTACACTGTACACGCGATCGTCGATTGTTCGCGCGCTTGAACTATAATAACCTGTGTTCGGTTTTTATTCGAGTTACGAACAAAACGGAAGCCCGCTAGAAAACAATTTCCGCGATCCCTTCGAAATCGGCGCCTCGACGCGAAACGCTCGGTATTTAAATGCGCCGACTTGACAATCAACACGTTCGCTTACTCGTCGATAAACTCGGTAACCGTCATAATTCCAATGCGCTCCTAATAAACGAACATCCCGTAAATTAATCATATGTCCGTAAGTGTGGTGGATACCAAAGCGCCCGGACGTGTAGGTCTTGAAAATGCAACGTTTCGTAGGTACACTTGACGAATTAAAAAACGTAACAAGTCTCGTGACCAAAATTTAAATACTAAAGTCATAGTTACACTGCCCGACTAGATTCGTTTCGTTTTTTAATCTTCCGAGTGTATACTGCGCGACATAATATAAATATGGCACAAGTCCCGTGAGTCGAAAATCGTATTTTTTAGCAGTTTAAGTTGATCTTTCTTGACGTGTCCGTTTTAACAACCTTCGTAGGTTATGCGGTTTCCCTGTCTTTTGGGGGCTCTTATTAATAAATAAACTAGAGGAAATACTACTAGAGAACTAATAGAGGAAATATTTTAAATAATTCGCAATTACTCGAGTGCCTCGGCTTCGTCACAATGTTTGAGTACTACGAAATTGTGACAGATCTTTCATACTGTCAATGTAACACAAGTTCGATTTACATTGATAGAACTGAATCAAAGTGTTTTAAGTATCACATTTATAATGACACGCAGCCTACATTGACTCGAAATTGAGTACGTAAAACTACCATCAAAACAACCTTTAAAAGACCTTAAATCGCAGATAAAACGATGTTTGTTCTTTTTGATCAAAAGCGATCACTTGTTTGACTAAAAAAAATATGATCTACTAATAACGGGACATGTTAAAAATTCGAAAAAGTGTGCAACAAAATAATTATACACACGGTACTACACCTTCGCCCCAAAACATTTAACACTCAGTATATTCCCGTTTAAATTCATCCATAATCAACAATAATCGCGGACGTCGGCGTTAGACTTTTAAAATAAATCGTCACTGAACAACCACAAACCCTCGATTAAGATCTAAAACGACCTTGAACTCGATCATTCCCGAAATCTTAAAACTCTTACTAACTAACGTACGTATCGCCATTTATTTTTAACCAGATATATATAAGACTTTCGTAGCTTTTATTTGAATAAGATTTTAGAACGACCTTAAAGTAAAATTTATTAATTATTAAAACTAATCGCGCGTTTTTGTTTCGGCACAAGACGCGAAAATACAATTATCGAGAGCTAAAAATGACTCAGAATGAAATCGGACTACCGAATATTTGAGAAGAGCCTAATCGAGTTTCTAGAATGCCCGTCCGACTTTCGAAGAGCGCCTGTGTTAATTGTGTTTAAAGCCGATGGTTAGTTAATGAGTTAATGACGTCTCGCTCGAGTCCACGTCGCCTCGAACGGGGCGTCAAAATTAAAGGAGCCGACTGTACAACACGCGTAAACATAAGCATTTCGATGCGCACCGAACATCGCCACATCTCCTCCAAATACCGATGTCGTTGCGACAATAAATGTCCGCGGCTAACAGGCTTAGTTATCGAAGTCAAAAGATTATTACAAAAATTTAAAAATAATGATGTGACTAGTACTGGCAGTCAGCGCCGTAACGAGAGTGTGACGAAAGAGACATTCGCGCCAACTAGATCTGAGGCGCTACATTTTGATGGATTTAATTGGGATTAATAAGTTTATTACATTTAAAATGTTTTAAAGTGTTTATCATTTTTGGGCCGCTAATCCGATAGTTATGGGACCGAGGATGTGCCGGATTATCCAAAGTAAACGTAAAGAAACAAGTTGCGCAGGGTCAGTGGAGTCTGACTATCTCGCTATCTCTTCGCTATCGTATTTATATTTGATACGTACTTATTACATGTCTAACACGAGCAATCAACAAGTTCGTCAGTCCCTCGACTGGCCTTCTAGCGCACTCACGGCTGCGGGTTCGAATCCCGCTCTGTAACCGTGGACGTTTGTGAACGTTACACATTAACCCAAATCAGAAAACAAAACTGGCTAATTGGTTAGACCAAAGCCGTTAATTTAAAAATAAATAAATAAAATTCTTATGTAAAATGAAGGGGGGGGGGAGGACATCGCAAACACCCCGTGTACCTATACCTCGCCGATGCAACGAATTAAAAAAATATTTAAATACCTACCAATTAAAATTTAACTAGTGCTTATCAACAACATTGAGTGTAACCCCCTGCCCCCCTCCCCAGCGGGCATTTAACTACGTACATATACCTAAATTAGACTTAAAAATTAAAAACTGCAACGATTCGAATTGCGTAAAATTACCAAAAATATATTCGATTGAATTCCCTCCCGCGCCTCCTTTGCGTGTGCCGCTCGTCCGATTGGAAGTTTGGAAATGTACATAGGTAAACTCGCGATCCAGTCCAAAAAGGGAGTTGTGGAGAAAAACGTCATTAAATGATTCTCTCGGCACGACAGAAAAGAAATAAGTTGCACGGTGTAGGGGGGGGGGCGGAGAGGTAAAAAAACGGTAACGAGACAACTTTTTCGCGAACATCTTATACACATATAAATTGTCATTATAATGCGATGATAGCGAATAAAGAAATACCAACGAGAATGTACGTATCTCAAAAATAATCGTCGCACACACATCCATACGTCAATCCGAGATAATATACGGCTTACAGTTTGCAAAACGTGTATAGTCGGTAAGGTTGTTCTCGTTTTTACCGAAGCAAACAAGTATGCGATATGTCGCGGCATGTGCTCGACGAGTCTCTCCTACGTCCAACGCTCAACGACGACACCGCTATTTTCAGCCTAAACGACTCGCTCGGACCGTCGGCATTTAAAAAAAAAATCGCCCTCACTAATCATCGTCTTTGATGAAGCGGAGTTAAATTATTAGCATAACGACTCGTTAAGTGTTTTTCGCGTTGTCGACGAAGACGGAACGGCCGGTCACCATTAAAATGCCGCGTCCCAACGACTTCTTAATCAATCTTTTCGGATATTTTCGGACGGCGCACTTTTTCCAATTGATCCGCGACTAAAACTCGCAGACGAGTCATCGATCGTTCGAATGGTTCAAGTGGACGAGAGTGGTCAAACGGATCGGCGGTTCCTTTCGAAAATCACCGTTTCGAACGATCGATGGAGAAACTTCGAATCTTCGACCAAAAAAAACGAATAGTTTTCATCGATAGTTTGGAACATCAGTGCGGTCCGTTTGATTCGATCGGCAAGCAACTGAACTTCGTTCAATTCCAATCAGCCCAAGGTGGTCTTTGCCCAAAACGCGACCCAAACGTTTTCCATGTTCGGGAACGACGTCGACGGTATGACAGGGGTCAAATTTCATCTTCAACCAAATCTATTCGCTAACTAAATCTTTTATTCGCGAATATGGGATTGTTGGTTAAAACGCCCGTTTAGACGACGTTCAAACGGAAAAACGTTGCGCCCGACGCCATCTTGATTTATTAAAATTAACATGGGATTTAATACGGGTGACAAAGACAATGCGCGATCGTGGCGATTCATTTCCCGGGACATTTTTCGTCGCCATTGACGACGTAAATACTCCGTTTCCCAAAATTTAACTTGAAAACAAAGTTTTTTTGGGGGGGGGAGTCGTCACTGTTACGTGCCGACAAAACGCTTTTGAGAGACGTTGAATTTTTCAAACATCACTCGTCCTTATTGGCGAAAACTACAACATTTGGGGGGAGGGATCACTGTTATTGGCCAATAGATTTGCTCTGAAAATTAATTAAAATCGGACAATTATTTAAAATAACGTTAAAAAGTGCGACTTTAAAGAAAAATAATAATAATTTCCTGACGGTACATATCGATCGACAAAGCCCATTAAAAATTCGCCATTTGACAGCCCCCGCGCGTTAACGACCAAAAGTCGGAAGACAAAAAGACTGCAATAAAAAAAATAATATATATATTAAACAGAGTTTATTGGGAGTATTAGCGGGAGAGGGCCTTGCGACGAAATTCTTTTTGTGGAATTTAACAACCGACCCGAACTTTTTATGCCGGAACAAACCGTAATAACAAACACGGTAACGATTTGGGTCAGGACGCATTCTCTTTTCGAATACAACGTTTTCGAATGTGCCAAACAAAGCCCTCGACGATATCCGTTCCTCGAACGGACAGCACGTAACATTGACGCATTACTTTGAAAATCTTTTGGATTTCAACAAACCCACGATCCCTTTTGTGTCCGAAAACGGCAGGTTCCTCTTATATTCATTTGTTTGTTCTCCTTGGCCATTCGCGTTGCGGAGATTTATAGGTCGAGAACGCCGCCGCCGCGCCGCACAGGGGCCCTCGTCCGATGCGAGCGCAAAACGTAGGTACAGTCAAGTTCATGTGTATTGTCCCGTCGGCGTAACTTGCGTTAGTTTTTATCGCGAAAGACTCAAAAAAAAAAACAAAGATTACCGTGTCCATTTTTACAATTCAACAACAACCGCTACATCACGCGGGACAAAACACACGAACTCGACTGTACCCAAAATTCGATTGTAGACACTGCGGGAAAAACGATAGGTACCGCCGGCTTCGGTTTGTTTCGCCGACAAGTTGTCTCTCCAATTTTCTGATCCATTAATTGGGACACCTTCGCGCGCGCGATTAAGTTTCGTCTGTCGTTCGTCTTTTGTTTCGTGGGAATCGGACGGGCCGTTTCGTTGGGTCCGGTTGTTGTTGCCAGTCGCGTACCGGCGCCCTCTGCGATCAACCACGGTTTTCCGAGGTTTTTCCAACGACTTCGCTCGATTTTCCGTCGCGTCCAACAGAAAAAAAAAACAACGACTTGTTTTAAGCACGTTAAAGTCGAATATGTTAATTTTTTTTTTGTTTTATTACGCGAAGCGTAAAATTCCCGATTGCTCGGTGCGATTAACAAGCGACGGTCGTTCAAAAAGGCCATGTTTTACAACATTCCGACCGGCAATAAAACACACGTACTCACGGATGTGCAGCAGCACCAAAAGTAACGAGCTCGTTAGCGCGTCATAATCTGCCCGTACGCACAATTTATTATTGCAATTTCTAAGACCATTATGACGAAATGCAAATAATGCAATTTAGAAAAGTAGAATGAAGAATTAATGCTAATGCAAGTTTCTAATTGCATAAAATGTTTTAATTTATAAATTGTAATTAAATTATTTAATACAAATATAAATTAATATAAATAATAAATTAAAAATTACATTAACCTAAACAATATAAATTTAAAGTATACAAATAACTATGTACTATTATTATAACAAATAAAGTCATTAACAATTATCAAATAAATTAATATATAAATTTCATTACTACAACTATTAAATACTTAGTAAATAATTTTCAAATTGCAATTCAGATTACATTAAATTAGCTTTGACAATGCACATGACGCATTGACAGTGCACGCGCTACGACACCAATCAACAACAGTACAACGAGTTCATATCGAATACAGATAATTCATTTCTGATATCACTAGGTTAGACAGTTGAATTAACATGATTGAAACATGGATGGTACGATGATAACGCTTGCAGTTAGACGTCGCTAATTACAACGGACCTAAACGTGAACGACAGAACCAATCGTGACGATCGACGTATCGGTTTCATACAATCGTTCGAAGTTCTGAGCGATAATCATGTCTAGTACGCGCATTGCAGTGCGCATATACGGTAATGCGCAGTATTTCTGACCGATCGATTAAGAGCGAACGGCTTATAACCGGCATAGCCATCTTGACGTAGATTTATTAACGAGAGTACAGTCTTTTATCGACAACTAGCATTTACTAGTCATAGTGATTCTACGCGACTGTAATCGTACTATCTAATTCGACTGGTCTTAATGCGTGACTTTCGAACGTGAAATTATATCGCACGTGATCTGAACGACTAACGAGATTTAATAGGCTTGACAAGTTAGATCTACCATTGCATTAATATCTATTGACCTGGAATTCGTAATGCCAGTTGTTGTCAAGAAATTTGATGATGACGTGATGAATAATTGCCATGTTTGATCGTCTCGAATCGGTCAATTCGATCAAATGTTTCGTAATCGTAAAGACGATTCTCTTGAATTCGACGTTTTCGCGAATTCAAGAATCCAGATGTTCAAGCAATCTTGCAACCATCGTGAATTCGATGCCAGAATCAGTTCGCTGACAGATTGTAATCTGGATACGATTCGAAGTTATGATTCGTCGATTGAATACGATTGTCGATTCTTGCGATATTGACGTTAAGGCGTAGTATTACTGAATACTCAGTTCAGACAGATGCGTCATCGAATTCACATTTGTAATACAATGTCTTGATCAATTGCGTGACAATAATCGATCTGTCGAATTACGATGTGAATCACATGACTTCGAGTTCACAGACTATCAGTCGACTGCACGTCGCATGTATAATGCGTAGACGTAATCATTAATCGCAGACAATCCTGTTCATTGCATCGGACAATCGATACGATGATACAGATCTGTGACAGTTGGCATTACTCAGAAATGCATGTGATACGACGTTCGTCTGGCATGCAGTTCAAATTGCATGTTCATACGAATTGGACATCGAGATTATCATGAGTTTAATGTTTTGGATCAACGTGTCGATGAGACAAGATATCTGAAGTAAACACTGATGATAGACAACGATTATTCACTGTAACGATATTGTCGAGTAGTCGATCGGATATCGAGGCTGAACGTATTCAAATACTCGATTGATATTTGATAACTCGGTCTGTTAGCATATTTGAATTATGCAGATTAATGTTGTATACATCAGCATATTTGAATGCGTACTAATATCGATTTGATAATTATTGAACGTCTCATACATACGAAGCGGTTTTTAGTTATCATTATGCGTTATAACATATCTCGTTGTCTTATCAATTTATGACGTGATTGTATAATGAAATGTGATGTATAATTTTCCATTCGCGAAATATATCGTAATCAATTCGAGCAATACGGTACGATTGACTACTTATTAATCGATAGTTCGATTACGAATATCGATGTAGCCAAACGTTACTGAGTCATTAAATCGACGAATTAAACGATTTTGCGCTTCGTTCGACAGAAATTTTTTTGCGCATGTGACGGTATTGGAAAGTCTTAATGACGTTGCAGATTTATTGACAACATTACGTTAATCGTACAGTTCGATCGTATGAACGGTTGTTCTCTATCAATTGCTGAATATCGCTCGTAATACGTACGAAGTGAATTTCGTACTGAATCGAAAGTTTGACAAGATCCGAACTTACGATTTAAGCGTCAGATTCATCATCGTATCGACAATATGCGTGCCGTAACGCTCTATCTAAGATTCGAACGTCAACTCGATGATAGCGAAATAAGAGTACGTGAATTATGAATGTCAACGGTTGAATGACGTCGATTCGGGTCGAATAGTCGTTTCGCGACTATGTTCGTGATTCGATATTACGATATCTTGGAGCTATTGCCGAATGTTGAACAATGGATACGTTCGATGGATATGGACACCAATGTAACACGTTTAGATGTTCGCGACGGAACGAATGTACGACGTCTTCATAAACGACTGCTTCGAATCGCCGATAGTAATTACGATCTTCGAATTAATTCGTTTTCATTGTAATGTACGATTGATCACGATTAATCGTTCGTCGAGTGAGTTTAGAGTGTTGACAAATCATGGAATAAGTGACTGTTCGATCAGTGAGATAACGTCATGTTCGTGCATGAAACCTGACGTACTGTAACCGTATCTTTGAATTTCATGATGTGTCACTGAAATGCGATACATGAGACTCATCATAGTTTCGTTAGATATGGCTGCAGTAAACGTAGATTCGATTCGTAGTGTTATTTAGAATCGATAATGCTTCAGTTCGATGTTACGTCGATAATCAATCATACGGTCACGGTCAACTAAGTGTGAAGTCATACAACATACTTAAGAGTAGCAAGATCATTGCAATGCGAACAATAAGTTGAAATCATGTGATCTGATCGATCAAAAGATGCGTCAACTGGTCTTACAAGCGTAAAATTAATGAGTCAGTTCGTCGAATAAATGCAAAGTATTCGCAATCGCAAATAACTTAGCGTTTCTGATATCTCAATTACTCGAAAACGTCAACGACATTTGCATTCGAATGAACTCGACAGTCACATCACTAAGTCGAACGAAAATTTTAACTTCAATATTTAGCGTTAGTTTAAATATTCGTCCGCATTCGATACTAAACGTCGTGAATTGCGAATAGTGAAATTATTGTGATCTGATGATACGCGGGCCGACCCGTTTTTGATAATGTCGCGACGAATGAATTTATTAACGTCGTTACGTTAATATTACGATTGGTCGATCGTATACGTTGATACTTGTGTTAGGATATCGTTCGTGTAATCATTCTATGCTTCGTTGATTCGATCGTTCGAAATACGTTACGATCTGCGTCGTGCACGAGACGTCTACATAGATAAACTGCGACTCATTAACGTCGACTTACGTGTCAACGACTCGTAATGCGTTCGCGCTACTGTCGATAATTATCGATTACTCAAGTTTATCGAATCGACTGCGTTACGAACGCTGATTCGACGTTGACGTTGGCTTTGATGCGACTATCGTAACGACGTTACGCTAAGACGTAGCACGTGCGATGTATCGATTACAAGCTACGTCGGTCTAAGTCGAACGTACAAACGTCATCGGACATTATGACGATAAATCCTCGCAATGCTTCGTACGTTTCAGACGGATGTTTCATCTATTGAATCGTGCGATTCGGCACCGAGTTAATGTACGTCGATTCGACTTCATCGAAACTGTCGACATAACGCGAGTATGTGAACTCGTCTATGAATGTTCGAACATGTCGACGAATCTAGGATAAACGGGCACGTCTCAGTGTACGAAAACAATCGGACTGTGATTATGCATGGTTACGTCGATAACGTAAAAGTACGTTATGTTTTCTTAGAAGAATTGCTCGTACTGCCTATGATGTAATCAATATAAGTGATCTGACACGTGCGACAATATCAAGGTCGGCGTGCGATACGCAGTCGAAATATCTCGAAGACGTTTCCGCTACATAGTGTGATTTTAGCTTAGGATTCATGCTATGCTAATTCAGATGATCGAAATTTCGAGTGCTTGATGATGTAATCGTATCTTGCAATAATTAATCGATTAGTTAACGTTAAGGTGATTGATGAGATACGTTATTGAATGCATGTTGATACGATCGATGATAGTTTTAGATGTTGTGTCATACTATATGTCGGTGTATAAATTTCGATGAACTATGAAGTTTCAGATGTCGAGAATCAAGCTTTTGTCGTAGATTTCGTGCAGATTCTTGTACGTAAGGTCTGAAGTGACGTTGAAGAGTCACTATTGTAACTGACAGAGTAAGTTTCGCTCGTTTCGACATGCATACAGTGTTCGAATGACGGTAATATCGTGCCGAAGATTATAGTCTATCAGACAATTCATAGCATTCAGTATCTGCACATATGAAATTCCGATATGACGTTTCAGATGGATTCTCATCTAAATTCAGAGTTCATTACGATAATCGTGATCTAGATCAAGATTTCGATGCATCGTCATTTGCAAAGTTACTGCTGTCGTACGAATTAATCATAGACTGTCTAGATCGAGATGATTCGGAGACTCAGATTATGCGATTGTCTGCATTCAGTCTTGCATAAGAATCGTATCGTTGACATTGACATTATAATCGATTAACGATTGCGTCCAACATGAAGTTAACGTCATGATGAGCTACTAGTATGCGATTAATCGTATTGTGCACTCGAAAATCGATAACTCGTTCAGAACGTGAGTGGACATTTCGAATCGAATCATCGTTACAACGTTTAGTCTTGTATTTGAAATTAATAAAGTTTGTTCGATAATTGTATAATTTTTGCGATAAATAAATTCGTTTAACGATACTTTGGTCGAATCGAAATCAAATGTATATCGAATTTTTTAACTTTTAATACAAAGCCGCAAATCTGTGCTGATAAATTAGAATCTTGAGAACGATGTCAGTGATAATTAGCAACATTATCGAGAATTTGACTTGGAAACTTGACAACAATGAATTCGCGTATTTCAAAAATTACCATTCATCAAAATTAATAGTGCGAATTTGGTCGTAATTATCTAATATAAACGTTTCCATATTTCCATAATGCTGGAACAATGAACAAAAAGTTTTACGTTGAATGAAAATTTATATTAATAGTAGTAAAATTAAGAAATCCCGAATAATGTTGAATTAACGAAGTAAGTTTTAACGTTGACCGATTAAACTATTTGCACGTTTCAATTATAATCTTGAAAAATTGTCGAGTAAAGGTACGTTACGAACTTTAATTACGTACAACTCGACGTTCGAGATTAACTCATTCCGATGACGAATAGATTCGTACGCGAAATCGAAAACTACGCGAAGCATAGGCCTATTGGTTTCCGGCAAACTCAATAAAATTTGAAATTTGCCACTTGAAAAATTTAATCGGGCGCAGTCCTTAAAAAACGCCTTCTCTTCCCGGAATTTACATTGTGATTTTTAATCCGTAATGTTTTTTCGAATGTAATGTGAATTACTTCATCGTTAAAGTGCGGTGTCATGATCGGCTACGAAAAAAGAATTTGAACCGTTATCGTACCTTAATAGAACGTGTTATTGTTAATGTTTGTATGTCGTACTAAACGATGACGTTCAATTGTTTGAGCCAAATTAAAATTCAATTCAACGTGGTATCGATTGAACCGTAATCGATTTAATTTGAACGTAGAGGTTGAATGAATTCGATTTCAATAGTTTTCTTCAAAAAGTTGCGATTCGAAGTCGTACGTTATTGAATCTCAACACAAGAATTTGTTTCGATCAATACACATACGAGAACACGGTTTAGCATGGGTAATAAATCCAAAAGCTGTAGAATTTAAATTCATTTTTACGCATAAATTCCGTAAATTCCGTGTCATCGCGGTAAAATTAAGTTCCGTAAATTTTAAGTTTCGCACAGATAGTTGGTCTCGAATCGTTTTCGAAATTCGTTCCTCGTCGAGGTTCAATCAGTCGAAACGCCCTACGTTCATTGAGGCGCGCACGCAAAACCGTCTATCGTCGCAATAATAGTTATTTCACGTGTTAATTAGATGCTCGCAGTAACGCCCACTTGATTAATTAGCGGCCGGCAACGATTTAAGGCGTTTTTCCCATTGAAAGTATTCGCGCGATCGTTTCCTTCATTCGATAAAACAAACTCTGGGATAATTTCAAATACGCGAAACGAGGGCAAGGTGCAGCTAATCGAGACCTTCCTGGTTTATCTTGGGTCTTCCTCGTCGATGGGTTTTCGTTGTTCTGGTAAAACTCTTTTGTTCGTAGAGGTTCTCCGTGTTCAACGGTGATATGTTGGTGATACGTTGCATTGGTGAGACGGATGATCGTCAGTATCTGATGAATCTACGATTTGATGACCGGATGAATTGGGCGAAGATGAGCGACGAACTTGATTTCATCGAGGAAAGTCTTTTCAAAGTTCGTTGACTTTTTAAATAGAAGTCGTTGCGCATGGTGGAGGAAAAAACGTCCAATGCAATGTTCGCACCGATATCGACTTTTGCCAAAAACGAAAAAAGCCCAAAACGCCGAGAAATCGTTTTGGGAAAAACTCGACGTGGTAATGGAACGCGGGCTCCTTTAATAATGGTAACAAACATTGGTAAAAAAAAAGCGTTTCCAACGTTTCGGTGCCGGGAAAAACGCCCAAAACCGTTCTGATCAGTCAAAATTGCACGTGTCAACGATAACGTTGATCTCATAATCGAGCAGGAAGGCGAACAATAGCCGCCCCGTACGCCCACCGCTCGCTTAGCGGTACTTGAAAAATAGAGCCACAAATTCGAACAGAAACACGGTGTCGTTTATATTTCATTTAAAACGAGAACCAGATTTAAAATCGTGGGTGTATTAGTTTCTTTTCGGGCGATAAAGTAAATAGAATATTATTATTCGAAAGATCGGGCCTGTTTTCGAACAAAAGCCTAAACTCTTCGGGCCAGAAAGAAACGACGGCACACCGATGACCTCTACGTCGCTGGAGCGACAAGGACCGAGCGCCCAGCGGGCAGCGGAATGAAAAAAACCTGCATCCAAATTCCATAGGAGTTACTTCAGTCCACGTCGCTTTAAGTGGTTAAAACTGATTAGAACCGAAACGGGGACCGTTTTTTCTTCCTGATTTCGCTTTCGCTCCAAATAACGTCGGCGAAGTACGGACGTCGCCCTTGAACGTAGATTGCGTTCGGGTGACGCTAAGGTCCGTCCAAAAATGCCTATTTCGTATCGATACCTCAACGTTAAAAGGTCGAAACATAAAATCACGTTAGGATGAGGTAGAGGCGTATCAAAAACGAAGAACAACGCCCGTAGCCATACGAGTGTAGAAGATTGGGTTGACCTTGAATACTTAAATGAAGTTATTAAGACATTAGGCGGCCGTGGCCACACTCGCTCGACTCGCTTGAATTATATTATTATATCTCTCAGCAAAATCACGGGAGCTATATCTAATTTAGTCGATGTATTAATTATGGGAAACACGGTCCTGTCACAAACTAAATATGCCGGATTCCATAGGCTTTATGGTTTGGATTATTACCGAACGTGGTACCTGACCGTTGCCCCGGGAGACGATTGCCCTTAGAAGACGATCGCGATATTGTTTCCACCAGGATGCGGGCTGGCGCGTCTTAATTGCTTTTGTAAATATAAGAGAATCTCGTTACGACGCTTTAATTCATCGCCCGCACGTGTTTCCTTAGGAAACCCTTGTCAAGCCCAGATTCGACGCAAGAACGACTTAAACGAAACTTACATCGACTGATTTTTGGGGAGCAATTACGGGCGCGTGAATCAAAATCGACTTAGAGCGAAACGAGCGATTCGACGTAGACACGAATTATGTAACCGAACCTTACGCAGATTAATTCAGGTTACGTCTAAAATCATTTTCACCCACTTTTGATTCAACATTAAGAAGTTGTGGGTAATTATTGCACGCGCGTCAACTAAATTCGATGTAGGATAACAGGTTAAGTTTTAAAATCGACGTAACCTAATAATTCAACTGACGCAAGATCGATTTTGGTGTTGGAAAATGGCGAATTGTACGTAAGGACGAGTAAGCGAGCAAATCAAAACAGAAAAGCATAAACAATTACGAGGACGCAAATTAAAATTGACGTAGACACGATTTAGGTAACCGAACCCTACGCCGGTTAATTCAGGTTACGTCGAAAATCATTTTAAACGGCGATCATCCACTTTTGATTCAACATTAAGAAGTTGTGGGTAATTATTGCACGCGCGCCAACTAAATTCGATGTAGGATAACAGGTTAAGTTTTAAAATCGACGTAACCTAATAATTCAACTGACGCAAGATCGATTTTGGTGTTGGAAAATGGCGGATTGTACGTAAGGACGAGTAAGCGAACAAATCAAAACAAAAAAGCGTAAACAATTACGAGGACGCAAATTAAAATTGACGTAGACACGATTTAGGTAACCGAACCCTACGCCGGTTAATTCAGGTTACGTCGAAAATCATTTCAAACGGCGATCACCCACTTTTGATTCAACATTAAGAAGTTGTATAGATAGGTAATTTAATTAAAACAGGCGCGTCGACTAAGTTAAGTTTTAAAATCGATGTGTCCTAATAATTCAACTGACGCAAGCTCGACTTTGACGTTGAAAAATGGCGGATTAGACGTAAGAACGAGTGAACCAACCGCGCGTCGATTTATTCGACGTAACTCGAACGATCGACGGTTGAATTGATTTTGATCCGACGCGATAATAGTCGATTTAACAGATTAAGTTCGTTCCAGAAATTCAATCGACAGTACGTTTCCAAATTGGAAATGGCGAGAAACAACTCAATCGCGCCCGTTTGAAATTCAATGTGGTCGTTCGTGCAAGTCCGAAGATGGAGACGTAGAGATAATCCATCTAAAATGCGTTCGACGACCGATTTTTGGCGGCTTCATCCGCGCGAAACCCAATTACGTTGAGAAATTTCAGTTTCGACTAACAGGAGGGAATTAAAGAAACGAATGACCGTTGTCAGAAGTCCCTTAATTTAAAGGCAGTAGACGTGTAAAAGTGAGCACATAAAATTAATAATCTTCAGTTTTATAACTAACATTTTTACAGCTTTCGGTGTCTAGTTGCGGACGAAACCTGTCATTAAAAGCTAGTCAGAGTGTCGTTATGCTTGTTCTCGTACGTTACGAGGACCATTCCCGCCGCCTTAATGTTAACGATCGCGTTTCGAAGTTCAACTTTTTTGCCCGCGAGAACGAATTCAATTCGCTTTGTTCGTAAACTGACGGGCGCACTTTCCCCGCGACGTCCGACGCGACGATGATATTTCGAACAGGTTTCCGTCGTTATTTATTTGTTTTTGAGAAAGGGCCGTTTAGTAGGGTAGAAACCGAGCGACTCACGACGTCGTTTGTTGGTCATCCCGGTCGATTCGGGAGCTTGGACGCGATTTCGCGTATTGAAAACGTCGGAAATTTTATTATATTGTATTATATTGACCGCCCTGTATCCATAAACGTCCATAGATCGACGGCTAATTTACAAAGCGAACCACCGCAGCCTTCAAAACACGTCAAAATTACCACAGCGTTTAACCATACATACTTTTCGATTTCAGTACGGAAATTCCGTAGCGTGCACATTATAACGTGCGCTAGGGGAAATTTCCAGAACGTAACGCGGCACGATAAAAGCGAGACTCGCGTGAAAACGTTCTAAAGAACGACTTCGACTGTGGTCTCGTAACGTCAACGATAAGCGAGATAGAATTTTTATTAATCACAATCGAAACTCAACGTTAGTATACAGAAGAACAAAAATTTCAAATTACGCCTTAATTTTATTTTAAATCGAACGCCTTGTATATATTCGTATCGTACCTAGTTGATGTACGGTCGTGACGCTTGTAATTACGATGGGTGGGTATTGAAAATCGAAAATTCGACGCGAGAGGAAAATTATTTTTTTTTGCGCCGCCCCCGCCGCGCGCCGCAAACGAAAAGGCCGAACTTAATTACTGTTTTCGACCGGATCGGTTTGCGGTCCCATTAAAATAAATCAATAAAAACAAAAAACACAAAAAGGGCAAAAACTCATTTCGACTATTTAACATAATTTAAATTAACAACCGGTGGCCGGAGAAGGTGTTGCGTGTTTAAGACACATTACATTCTTCACCGGTAGCATCTTAAGACATTTGCATACACTGTTGGTTCAATAATGAACATGTATACCTTGCTCGCTTATCCGTTACGGTTCGAAATAAATTAACAGTCCGACTGTGCGACGAAGCGACGCTAACCCCGACCACCACAAATCCGACAGTCGCGTTTTTTTCTTTGCAATTAGCAGCCAAATTTCTAAGTGGTGTCGTGCCGGCGCAAAATCGCCACTCAAATTAACCGATTATCTCCGAAACATGTCAAAAAATCTACCTGAGCCCGTTTCGTCCATTGTCCGCGCCGCAAATTGGGCCTCGACAACCCTTACTTCCAATGATGGAAGCGCAGGCCGAATCCAACCCCTCGCACTACCACAAAATATAATCGACGAGATCGCGCCGCAACGTTTTCGTGGTAGTACCGGTGATAAATATATCATGCTCTGACAAAAGCGAAGAATTCCTTTCTCAGTTCGTGGAACTTGAATAGGTGGCTTGCTGCGACTACCCCTAAAGTGCAAGGGAACAATCGTACCCCCAAGAAGTGGGATTACAACAAAAAGATGCCGTGGAGCATGCAAATGGATTACGTACTAATTCGTTTGCTTGCCCATCGTCGATTTCAAGGAACGCACGGATTAACAACCCCTCAGTACAAACACACGCGAGACTGGTTTTATTGAAACATTTTCGAAACATACGATTCGGGCACCTATGTATCGTTTAATTAGGTATGCGCCGGCATTTACTCCGTGAAAAAGAGGACGAATTACGCAATTCACTGTATACACTTGGTAATCGTGCAGATGTTCGCTTTTTTCGAGATTGTTTCGGGAGCTGCACGCGAGAAAATTTAATTGCAGCTGTAATAAAACGATACATATCGACGTGTAAATGGCCGCGCGGACGCATAATCGTTTTGCACCCGGGCGCCGACGGTATTTTTTGTTTTTTTTTTGTTTCCGAATATATTGATCTTACTAGACGTACTTATTACTGTAACTTGACGACTTAAAAGCGTTAAATGTCAAAATCGATCGTTGTACCGAGCGTAAATCCCCGTTAAAATCTAACGAAACGCCGCTTTCATTAACAAAATCGCATCAACGTGAATTAATACTGGCCGCCCTAAAAAAAAAAGTGCCACTTAAAAACGATGAATTACAACCGTACAAATTTCTGATATTTATCACGCATTAAGTGACTCGTTAAAAAAGTCAAATATGGGGAGTAATTTATGTTATCCATAAAAGTGGAATCGTGACGGATTTTATGGCCGGCCTAGGACATATTTTTGGCCTTAAATTTTAACTGTGCGCCGCCGCGTTGCGGCCGCAATCGCACTCGACCATTACGTACGGGGCAATTATCGATTATTTCCGCTCCTGATTGTGGCCGGTCGAACATCAATCTGTCTCCTATTTGTAAAGGCATAATAGTTTCACACTACTCGAAAGACATCACAACCGCGCGCCATCGTGGCCGAAGAGCCGAACAAATTGTCCGTTTCTTGAAAAAGTGCACGTTCACGCCCACCTTTTCTAATCGATTTGAACGCAACAACCTGTATACGGGATGAGTCGTTTAAAAAATGCCGATGCGTTTTTCTCGAAAACGATTAGAGATAGGTAAAAATCACTTATAATCAAAATTGTAGGGTATGAAGGAGGTCGTGCGATGGTGGCATCGAATGACCTTAAAACCTATTGGTTTTGGAATTATAGACCTAACTTACCTTTTTTCAAATTGGACGTGGTACTTGTAAGATTCCCAATCGATAGTCCGTAAAAAATCAAAACATATTTATTTCGAGATATTTTTCGAAATAATCAATCGTTTCCAAGATACAGGTCAAAATAAACCACTAGTTTAAAAAAAACAAAAAACTCAGTTTGACAACTTGACGTGCAGCTCGATAAGTAATTATCGAGGCCGTAGATCACAACTCGTTCGTTTCGAAAGAGTTCCAAGGGAATAATTGAACCCAATGATTTATTTTGAGCATTTATTATGAAAAACAAATTAATTTAAACGTCGATTTATTAAAAAATTCTTAGTTCCAAAATTAAATTTTTATTTCCGCTCGTTCTTCTAAGTAGAACTTTTTAATTATTTCACGGACTATCTATCGATTGGGCATCACAAAAATATCCTATTCAATTTTAAAAACGGTAACTTAAACCTATAACGCCAAAAACTAATCAGTTTCAAGGTCATTCAACGACACCATCAGACAACCCCCTTCATACCCTACAATTTTTATTGTAAGTGATTTTTACCAATCTCTAACCGTTTTCGAGAAAAACCCGTGGAATTTTTTTAACGACTCACCCTGTATGATGGACGAATTTGTATTAGGTAATCGTAGAAACTTATCCGTGAAACATAGATTTGGACAATCGAGCGGGCTTGGTATGGTAAATTTATAAAATCGCAGCAGCACAAGTTTCCGAAAACACCAAGTGCGCTCCTCTATGCATCGACTACGTGTTAAGGTTTTCCGTTCGAGGTCAAAATCGTACCATCTACAACAAGTATGATAAAATAAAACGCGAATGTAGTCGACTTTGAAAGTAGGTTGAAAAATACGGAAAACAAATACAAAAAGGAAGAGGAATAAAAACTATTCAACAGTATTTTACAACCTGTACGCTTTGGATCTGACCTTAGATGTAAAAGTGCAATCTGTTTACGATTTTTTTTGTATATGCGCTTAAACGCGATCCTCAAATCGAGTGAACGATCGCGTTTTTATTTTCAAATTAGTAATCGCGGGTCAAGATTCAAGGTCGATATTCAAGCAGTTCAAGGTCAAATTCGCTTAGCCCATAACGGAAAGAAAAATTATGCCGATTTAAAACCGAAAGACAAGCATCTTTGACGCGTTCATGATGTAAATATTAACAGGAAACTGATTTCGACCTTGAGTCGTTTGTTATTATTTCTTAAACGAGCTTGCAATTATAAATAAATTAAAAGCGACTTTTAGACCCCCAATCAAATAGGCTAATCGAGTTCGTCGAGATTGAGTTGCACTAAGATCACTAGGTAAGCATTTGCCACGGGCGCTTCATGCCGATCAAAATCGATCGCGCTTTCGCGTGGTGTCGTCGATTTCAAGGTCAAATGCGCGAGTGTGTACGATGCGACGCGCCCTTAGAATTGGCCGCTTTGGAACGATTCGGACCGAAATACGCTTTTTCAACGGACGTAAACGTGGCGATGAAACTTTAATTTCGGTCTTTAATTATTTATTGTCGTTTTTTCGTATAGTAATCGACATAGATCGTCGTACTTGAAGTTTAACAGAAAAGTACGTGAATTGCTTCTTTACTAATGGAAATTTGGGAACGGCCGACTAATAGTTACGAAAAAGGTTCGAAAACCCGTCTTCGTTTTATTATTGTACTCCGATTCGATCTAATTTTGAGCGGCCACCTTCGCAGACGAACGTCCATGTGCTCGCGAAACAAAAGCACTCAAAGGCGAAAGATCGAATCCGAGTATATTTACATATCGAGTGATAAACTTAGCGAGCGATTTTGGTTCAATGCGTGTCAAGGTCATCACGTCTAAATCAAGGTCCAAACTCGAGAGAGGTCAATTAAAAAAAAATCAGCTGGGTGAGATGCGCTTCTTTTGTCAGGTCATATGTAAACGATGGTGTTCTTTTGTTTTTACGACCTTATTCGACCTGCTGTCGAATAAAGGTCGCTCCATACACGTTTTGAAACTATTTTCGTCGCTCGTTGTCTATTGCAAAGTTTTATTCGCACAATCGACGTTTATTGTACAGGCGGTAAAATTACAAAACAATGTCGGTCGAGAAAACTTGTTAAGCGTATCAGCAAGAAAGGTTTGATTTCGTTGGAACGGTCAGACGGCGCTGCCCAAAATTCGGCAATTGCGCGTGTTATTCGCCTTTAACGTTCGCAGCCGATGTTAAATATATGGTCAGGAGTATGATGTGTATGTGCTTTGTCGTCCGGTCGTCAAAAAATAATGTTGATCGGAAGCGACTAAAGTTCGTCGTCACCAACAATAAAGAGATATGACATCCAGGCAACTAAGTATAAACGCTTAATTGAATACGAGCAACTTAATTGTCCGCCACTTATCCTCTAAACGTTTAAATAACAGTTTTAAGCGATGCCGCATAATTTCTCGCCCCGAGCAACGGCCATCCCGACATAATATCAGTGCTCGAGCAAAATAATGACGGACGACTCGATAACTTCCCGCGAAGACAATTTACATAGATCGATGCGTGATCAAGTCATTATGGGGGTGGCGCAGATTCGCGAACGGAACACGGGAGCGCCCAGAACGTGGGGGGTCGTTCGCCTTTTCGCGCAAATTGGAGGAGCCGTCGATACGCGCGCGGACGGAAATCCGTAAAGTTCCAATTTTAACGAGTTAATCCGATCGGCTCGACATTTGTATACGGCGCAAAAACGAGCAACGGAACGCGTGTCGAGCGGTCGTGTTCGCGCGCGTTCCGTTCCCAAGAGCACGACTTCATTATCATACATGAATGCATAACTTCGTCGGAATGAAGACAACACCGACAATGGCGTTCGATTGGCAGGTGACTTCGCATTTCGATTCCGACACGCGAAATCGAGCGACACGATTTAGCTACTCGAGACATCGGGAACCTTTTAACTCGAAAGACGAAATCGGCCCAAAAGATCTCTAAACGTTCACTTCGACACAAATAAACTACCTACGCGAAACAAAGGGCCCTCTGACAAACGAAAAACGTCAAGAAGACATCACGAAACCAATAAAAAGCGCACAATTGGCGAACAATCATCGACTCGGACGGTCATAATGGCCGGGGATTCTTTTGTTGTGTTGGCAACGTTACTTTCAACTTTCAAATGAATTTCTGCCGCGGGCGACAGGCGAACATGGAAATAGTTTTCGTCGTAACACTTGCGGCGCACTTACTTACCTGGCCATAAAGTCATTGGCGGCGATTCGTTCTTCTGTCCGGCCAGTTCGGAATCTGGAAAATAAGTTAATCGTCGTTAGTCGAAATTTTTCGAATTTCGAATCGACCGCCGAAATCGACAATTTTTGGCGGTCGATTCGAATTGGCGACTAACGCGTGATTTTTTAAGCTAATTAAATAAAAACTACTAATTGTAATCGTTTGCGCTCCACAATTCCCGTTCGCGTTCAAAACATCGGAAAACAAAACTTTTAGGTCTTCTAACGGTTCTCTGTAACCAATACATTATGTATATATTATTATGTATACCGACAGGCTCATCAAACTTGATCGAAACGGACGACGTACGTAAACCCATCGTGGTTTCTGATTGCTCGTCGATTTGAATTCCGTCGATCAAGTGCACGGAAGCACAGTCGACATTAAGTTAATACAGATCGGCGCGACGGTTGTTGGCGGCTCAGCACCTCGTGGTATTTGACAAACAATTGGCGTCAAAAACGCCGTTTGCTGTTTGCTCGGTTACGCGACTAATTAAACGAGAGACAGCTTCGTTTAGTTTACGTTATCTATTTAAATGCATTTTAAAACGTTAATTATTTTAAAATAAACAGTCGGAAATCATACGAAATAACCCTCGACAGACACTAACCCGCACGTCGTGAACGTGCGACGCCTTTTACTAATAATAAATAACCCGACACAACTGAAGTCGTTTGGTCGAAATTGTTCTTACAAAATAATCTATTAAACTTATTGCATAAAGACCAAAAAAAATATCGTTTTTATTTTACAATAATTAGAAAGTATGCATTCGTTGTTCGACGTTACGAAAAAATATGCGTTTTTTAGCTACACATTATTATGTTCCGCTTGCTCCATAAATTCGATTATTTAACTGGTTAATACTTAATTTTAAATTAAAATTTAATCGTATCTAGAGACAATCGGAGTAGGTCGCCCGCCGAAAATTTCATCGAAATCCCTCGGACACTTATCGAGAGTTGGGTTAGGTTACTTGATTGTCGTTTCTTTGACAGTTCCAGGCGATCCATAACCTTAAAAATAAAATTCCATAACCTCCAATACGAAGTTTAAATACGCGCGGGAACAAAGCGCGAAACTGTCAAATCTCCACGACCAACCTTCGTCCATCTTGATCGCGAACGGATTCTTTTGACAGATTTACACATTCAATTTTAATAATTCTCTTTCTGCCAACTATACTTAAAGAAACATTCTGCAATTTGTGTCGACCGAGAACTTACTAATTTTCAAGTTAGTTTAATTGCATAAATGAAAAAAAAACCCAAAAAGTATTTAAACTGTACCCATCCAAATTGCACGAATGCGAAATATAGCTCATCCAAATCTATATGATATTCACGTCATCAATACAAGGTTACTAGACGATGACGTTTCACACAGTGCTGTCACCTCGTACCTCGTATTTTGACAGTTCTTATAAATTATAGTCTTTCTTTATACTATCTAATATGTGCGCAAGTAAATCATTTATAGAATTAGTCACTTTCCAAACTTTAAACCGAATTACAAATAAACAATTTAGTAACTTTTTGTTGATGACGTGAATATCATATAAATTTGGATAAGCTATATTATACTTAATTATAAAAATTAAAGCCGTATAGATGCTAATTATTTTACTTAGGTTTTTATTTTTAAATATTATCTATTGATTAAAATACATTCTAGATAAGTAGGTACATATGTTAAAATACTTTTTTTTCATGTAATGTTATTTACTTATTGATTATGAACGTCAAAATCGTATAAAAATTTATTTAAAAATAACTAAAGATAAGAAACCTTAATTAAGCGTGTAAATAAAAAATTTAAATTAAATTATTTTAAATTTTGATAAATGATTTTAAATAAAATGTCAAAGTGAGGTAATATTTCTAAAAATTTGAGTTTGGACTTACCTCTTAATTCAAAATAACTTATTTTTAATCAATGTTTTCGTATCTTGTCAAATAAAGCCAGTTTTCTCTTATTTTATTTCAAAAATTAGCCCTTGAAACGTCCTGTATATCTATAATTAAACTCATTTTCACTTTAACACTGTTTAAGGACAAGCGGGAGCTAAATTCAAAATATTAAAATTCAATTCAAAATTTTTTTCTCGATTATACCTATCTAATCAGCTATTCGTGGACACACTGCATATGTTTATAATAATGTTTATGTATAAAATGTTTTTGACATTTAGTAATGTTTAATATATCATTTAAAACATCATATGCCTTTTGAAAATTTTGCCCTCCTAAATATCGCTTTCCGACCACTGTGCGTCGTTTCGAGGATGATCATAATAGAGCTACCCTTCACGTTTCCACCATTTGAACATGGGGCCAATTTTACGAACGCGCTCTTTATGAAAAGCACATGGTCGTCAACAAATTGTCAAATTGTTTATTCAAGTAAAAAGGCAAAAATTGAACGAGATTTTTCAATCTTTCAAGTCATGTGAATAGCAGGTTTACATTAGTCAAGTACAGAGATTACTTGAAGCCAATAACTTCCCTAATTGAATTCTTTTAATTGAATTCAAGTAACATGACTAATGTAAATGCGGTATAAATCACGTGGTACATATGAGGGGGGGATTTTAGCCGAGTAGGTGTTTCATGACGCACTAATACGTACGGGCGTATCGGTGTTAAAAAAATATGTTAGGTTAGGTTCCGCGTTAGTATATATGGGGTGCGACCTATGTTTGCGATATTTTGTGACTGTTGTAGATATTCGACTCGAGTTTCGTTTCTTGCATTTTATTAGAATAAGAGACAGAGCACAGAAGCAAATTCATTTTAATTAAATCTAATTGTAAATTAAACGTCTTAAGCAAAACATATACGCGGGCGAAACTAAATGGGAAGTTGAACTCGACGAACGTCACGTCTCTCATACGTCTTCTGAAAGTCAATCAAAATGAGTCAAAAATGAGAATCAAACTTAGGTACTTACTGAGTTTTTTGTGGGGCTTGCCGTCTTTCCATTCGGTTACCACGAAATTGGCACCGCCTCGCTTCATCGCGGCGAACCGTTCCGCCGACTTCAGCGATTTCCGCAGGATCGTCGCGGCGATCAGCGAATAATGCACGTAACTGCAAACACGCACTCATTACCGATAAACTGAACGTAAATCGACTTACTTCAAACCGGCGCTTCTCCAGTCGTCCGCCATTTTCGAATTGATAATGTGACAGCTGTCAAATAATCGACGAGCGCGCCCCCTACCGCAGCCCGCCCGTATCGCGAACGAGGAAAACGAAGTCAATTTTTAAAATAAAACTTAACGATGACGAACGTCCTCGGGATGGCGTTAATCCGCAAAACCAGATTCCCTCGCAATTCACGAAACAAACAAGCTTAATAAATATAATATAATATTAGAAAAAGACCTCGAGATCGCTCAATAAAATTCAGCTAAATATGGATGTTGAAACAACTTATTAAAAATTTTAATCAGCTGCCGTAAAAAACGAGGAATATTTTATTATTCGAAAAATTTGACAGTTTTATGTGTATCCCTCATTTTCGAAGATTATATTACGTTATCCTCTCTATACGGATAGTAACCGACGAGACGCGCTAAAGTTGTTAGGAACGGACTTTTATTACCATAAATTATAATTAAATGAATTATAAAAATTCCGGGCTCCACGAACAGTTACACCGTGTATGTAATCTCTTAAGGGAGCATAAAATCTTAATTTATTTACATTCTTTGTTTGTATGTATGTATATTATTTAATGAACCGGCGAGAGCGACCGGACGGATGTTGCGCAACCACGTTTGAACGCGCGCCTCCCATTTTGAAAGCGCGGGAAATTCGAAAACGGGACTCGCGATTCGCGGAAAACTTGAGAAAAAATTGCTGGACTGCGCGCGTCGGCGTCGAACCGCGACACTTCCCGACTCGCCCCCGTACCGCCGCGCGCGTCTCGCGAGGACTTCGATTCGCGATAAGAAGGCCAAACACGAACCTTCCCGCTTCGCGGTCGTAATTTAAATACCACAAAGAACTTAACGAGATGCTATCAAAAATGTAATTATAACGTAAGTTATTTATAACACCCCGCTATCTCGCTTTTGTGGGGGTTTCTGTAAAAATCGACGTGCCCGCGGGGGTGGAAGGGGAGGGGTGGGGGGTTCGCGGCGTTCGGGACGCAACAGGTACCGGCCACGGCAAGTGTTCTCGGAATCGAGCCAGCTGTGGCGGCTCCGCCGATGAAGATCTCGGCTACGGTGGGAGGAACGGCCCCGCTGTTTGTTGAAGACGTTATATATTACACCCTGTCACGGGCGCGACCCCGCCAGCCTCTTACTAACGGGCTCGCGCGCATTCCTCGTGTGGTAGGTAACACTAACTGCTCGCCTCACACGGCAGACTTCGACGGGGTTCGAAAATATTCACCCGCAGGGGACCTGGTGCCGAATTTTATGAGGCTCAACATAATACTTTACGGAGACGCCGAAACGGGTTGTCGCGAATTAATTGATAAAAATCGATGCGAGTTATTGTTTTGCGAGTAGATGCTCGGTTCGAGGGTATAACAGGGGGTAGGGGTAAACAAATGGCGCCCCTAAGGCATCGCGCTTTGTTTCAACCTTCGAAAATCTTTTCGGTCTAATCGAACCCCCCGTCGGTCAAAAGAATCGCTGGTTTCGCGTTGTTTTTTCTTAGGAATGGGGGTCGTGTATTTCGTCCTCCACGGAACCATTCGGGAACACACGCGTACCGATTTAGCCGCGCAATTAAAAAGTGCCCGCAACCGCCTTGGACCGACATCAAACATTATGTAAAACAGCCCGCTGGATTTTAAAACAAACATACGCGGATGATTAACGGCGTTCTCTTATTTTTAGACGCCGATTCGCCCCCCCGCGTCCCCTGACGTGGTGGTGGCGCCGGACGCAAATAACCAACACTTTGCGCGCCCCAATTTTCGACCAAAACGGTCGAATTATCGTTTGCGATTTATTAAAACGGCGCGCGGACGTTCTCGTTAAATTTGACGTGCGCGGCAGGTGCCGTTTCCGCCTCGACAATGCGACGATTAATCGTCGCTCGCGACGCAGAAATTGCCCGTTTTTCGAGCAAAAACTCGGGACGAAATTAAGCCATAAAAATAACGCACTTATATTATAGGTTTTGCAAGTGAAAACCGGTTGCAAAACGAAACGTAGGAGCCGAGCATCCGACAAATTACTCGGCGAATTTAATAAAATTAAAACGCGCCACTATCTGTCATCTTCGCTTTGCGCAATTAACCGCCACAACTCGTTTGTACAAGACAACCTCTGTTGGTCGTAATTGGGTTATGAAAACGCGGGCGACAACCGTTGGTCGATTTAAGAAAAAAAAAACAACACACTCGCGATTAGGTTTCGAAAACTTACGGAAAAAACAAAACTGAAACGTATAATCCGGCTCGAAGGACCAATGTTCCGACGCTAATTTCAGTTCGATCAGTTTGAAGGCGACGCCGACGCTATTCAAATCCATATTCGGAACGTTTCGGTTGAAGGTGTTGTCGCTTCGTGACTCCTTCGAAAATGTCTCGCACATAAAAATTTTGAGGAGGAACAAAATTGGAAGGTAGATACGCGTTTTCTTTTGTTTCGATACTCGCGCGCCTCCCACACGTTGTGTTCCTCCAAAAGTTTCGCGTGCAGACGTTTTTAGAGGGCCGATCGTGAAAACTCGGTGAGGCGCTCCTCCTTTGTTTCGAAATATCTCCGCGACGCGACGCTTTCTTGTGTTTTTAAAACGTTCGTTGGCCGATAGTGAGCTCGATTCGAGTAATAGCGCCCGCGCAGCGATTTTGAGGAACAAACAACGTGTGGGGGCATTTTATATTGTTTCGAAACGCCTCGACAGTTAGTGCGCTCAGCGAAATGTGTCGCGCCTCGTGACTCGCTCTCAAGAATGCGCGCGCCTCCAACATATTGTGTTCCTCAAAACTTTCGCGCGCAGACGTTTTTAGAGGGTCGATCGCGGAAAATTCGGCGAGGTGCTCCTCCTTTGTTTTGAAACGTCTCCGCGACGCGACGCTTTCTTTTGTTTTTAAAACGTTCGTTGGCCGATAACGAGCTTGATTCGAGTAATCGCCGCTTCACGCCTCTAAAAATTACGACCGCGCAAAGGTTTTGAGGAGCACACAATGTTGCTTTTATTGCAAAACATTTCGATAAAAATAATTAGTGAACATCATATGGAGCGCCTGTGGCAAGTATCTAACTTGCGCCCCTCCCCCTAATTCAAAAATAGCCCCAAATATAACCTCAAACCTAGCTGCGCTCGGGGCGGGCGCCTCTTTCGCCTCGTTATGGCGCCGACTTTGCCCAACATAGTACCCAACAAAGCCCTACGTGGGGAAACGTGTGCGTAGAAACGAGCCTTAATAAGTTGTTTCCACTCCACGGCCCTCTAAAAACAACGTCGCACGAATGCTTTAAGGAACGCGTATTTAGGAGGCGCGGGCCTTCTCTTGCTTCGCGACGAGCTCGGTACAAAAGAAAAAAAAACGTCTCCACGCTAAATTTATTCGAATAACATCTCCACGCGAAGATTTTGAACGGTACGTTTAACATATTTTCTTCGAAAAAGTTGACGTCGTCGTCGTCGTCGCCGCTTCGCGGTTCCGTAAAACATGCCTTTATTATTGAGCTAAAAACGTTTTCGACCGACTTCGTAGCAAAGATATTTTCGGAACGCAAAGTGTCCGCCACTTCCCGGATGCCACCGTATAAATCGTCGTCGTCGCCATTATTTTCACACAGTCGCACAGTGGGGCGGAATATCGTAAAACGTGGCAGAAAGTCACAACTTGAAATATCATATTTACTTATTTTATAACAGCTTAATCATCTATGGATGTTATACGATTAAGAAATTACTGCTATCATCACATATTTCCGTGTAATACAGGCAGAACTGGCAATTCCGATAAACTCGTATGAATTGTTTATTACACTTCAAAATAGTTGTTCTGTTCTTCGTTTAGTTTTATATAGATAATTAATACAAAAGTAAGTCGAAATCGAGATGGATGCAAAGTCTACAGGTACATAAACTTATTTAATAAATTATTGTTCATGAACGTGCCTAATTTTGTTTATTATAATTAATCTATTTTTGTAACTAAATTTCATTTCCTTCATGTCACTAAATCAACTAGTCGTTGACTTTTAGTTTACTATTAAGCTGTATCAGGTTACTTTTTTTGCGTAGAAGTATAGCTAATACATACAGCTACTGTATAATAAAAAAAAATACTGCGACTTTGTGCGACATTAGAAGATAATGGCCTATAAGACAAAGCTTACAGCCGACTCTGTGTTTATTGCAAAATAATTTAAGTAAACTTCGACCGATATTTCGAATATTTTCAAGTAACTTTTTATTCTTCCCTATTCATCTTCAATTGTAGAAGAAGCAGAAAGCCGAAAAACTTCAAAAATTTTACATGTTTTTTTGTCGGTGTTCTAAAATCGCTGAATTAGTAAACTGTTTAGTTTCCCACAAAAAAAGTTGAAGCAATTTTATACAGATGTTTTATATATGCTCGGGGAAACAAATATTTTTCGATATACAGATGAATCGTCTCCCGAAGAAGAGGAAACGGAAAGTGTTTCTTCTTCATCAGACGATTAATCTACACTTTTTTCTATTGTAACTGTAATTTTATTTTAATTTTACGATTAGAATAGTTTAATTACAATAGAAAAAGATACCTGAATAGTCTACCTGATGAAGAAGAAGAAACATTTTCTATTTTCTCCGTTTCCTTTTATTAGGCCATCTTTTATTCAATTATTAATTTATTTTTAAAATTATTCACGAAGATTTTGTAAGAGTTTGTTCTGTGAAAGTTTTTGAACAGTTTAATAGCAGTAATATATTTATTTTTTTAGTAAGATAGTTTTTTGAGTACGTACGTTATATAATAAATGTAATTTTTTTACTTGATAAACTTTGTTTTCAAAATAAGTCGAATATTCTACAAGCAATACATTTTTTCCTACTGCGATGAAATTTTTAGTTCAGTATAGGTAGGTACCTACCCCTATTGTAAACCCAATTTCAGAGACACTCTATATATGAATTTATATGTATAAAAAATATTTATAAAATTTCTCTTGTGATCAATAAAAATAATGGTTTACTATGAAATGTTCGAAAAACATTGTTTCCAAACAACATCTACTCGCCCATCACAACTCATGTTTGACTTTAGTTCAAAAACTGACCATTATATAACTTTTTACGTATTACATTTTTTGTTCAGCAGGTCCTAAATTACAACATATGTGACAACCAATCAATGTCACGAGATCATATTTTCTTCTATAAGATACAATTATTGCGGGGTATTTTTATTTTAACTTTTTTAAGCCCTTTATCGACATTTATTTTTAAAATAAAACTTGTAAAATATTATAAATGATCTATATTTATTCAATCTAAATGTATACCAAATAGTTAAAACAGTTACATAAAGTCAAAATAGTTTCTGCCACGTTTTACGGTATCTCGCCCCACTGTGAGTCGGTAATATTTTGTTACCTACAAATTTGTAAGTACTTCTGAAGTTTTTGTTGTTATTAACATCCGTCGAAAAACAAAATGCCGTCGAACGTGTAACAGATCGGGTCGGTTTTTTTTCTGAGGTCGCGTGTTCGATCGTTATTAAAATTTCGTAGGCGCATACCTAAATTTCATTAGCTTTACAAATCGCGGGCTTGTTCCGCCACTTCCAGGACGTCGCCGCGCAAATCGTCATTATCGCCATCGCTTTCTCGCCCTTTACAAGTCGGCTTGTCGCCATTTTCCGGTCGCTATATTGCGAAAACGAATAAAGCGCTCCCCGAGCACATATTAATGTTCAACCAATTCGCCACGAAACGCGGCAATGGCGCGCACGAAACGGCGACCCGTAATTTCTCTCAAAGGACTGTTTAATTAAGCTATCTAGAATCGAACTAACGAACCAGTCCGGCCGCTCGCAACATAATAATAGGAATAACGTTGAACATTAACACTGATTAAACACCGTCTTATCTTCGACATTATCGTAGCCAAGAATAATTGCTAATTACTGCCATTATAACTTACGGTTTCTTCGAGGTTGTTAAGTTTTTTTTTTCTTTTCCGTACGGCTCTCGCAGCTACGTAGAAAATTAAATAGTAGGCAACGGACGCGAATCTATTCGATGTCAAAGGTGACCAGTTCGGCAATAAATCCGAAATTTCGATGTAACATCGAAATCTCACGGTTAAAATCGAACCGATGCTATTGAAGATCGTGATTACTCGATGATTACAATGCGAATCGCGGCGGCACAGAAGAATAATCCGGTGGTACCGGGCGGGAGCACGACGAGAATCCATTAGACCGACTAGTCGTTCACCGTGTAGTTAGAGAATATCAATCATCGCTGACAGCTTTATAACTTAGTTCAATTCAGAAATACATCAATATAAATTACGTTCGGAAATTTTTAAATATAATTACGGCGAGGTGAGTGTTCGGAAATCGTGTGTTTGTTATCGCCAATTATGACTATTTATGTTCGGGGGGGGGGGAGGGGGGCGATTTTTATTATTTAATTCGTAATTAGACGATCTTTTTGTTACGTTACGTGACCTTTATTGCGCCCCGTTAAGTTCGACTCATTTTTTCCAACCAATGCGAAAACGTGATTTGTAAAGCGTCCCGCGATCGGTCGGTTGAAAGTTTTACGGGCGCTTTGTAACAGGATCCGCTTTACATGCAACGATCGGATTCCACCTGTCGGTCGATTCGATCTCGCAGAAACCGCAGGGCCGCCGTTCGGCTTGCGACTCTTATTTCGCCAGTTGATTGGGAATTTTGTCGCTTGCGCGGTTACCGAACGATTTAATTAACGGCGGCGTTTTGTCCGATGGCCACGATGACGTGTTTTGTCCGCTGGTCGTTATCGCGTTCGAAACTGGACTAGTCGCTAGATGTCGCTAGCCTATTTGTCTTTCTATCGATAAAAAACAGCTCGACTGGTTTAAGACAGTTACAGTAGTTCCCCCCGCCCCCCACGTCCGTAGGCGATACGTCCTAAAATTTACTGCGGATAAGCTCGAGCATATGGCGGCTTTCCCTTTAGAAAAAGCGGTCAATAATTATGACATCGCACGGCCCGAGAATATTTAACGAAGACAATAAAACAATGCAACGCTGACGGGTCGATTTTGACGCCTCTTTCACGGTCCCTCTGCCGACACACAATAACAATTCCACGAGAATACAAATAAACTCTTAATAATGTAAAGTTGCGAGGAGTTTTCCAAGTCCCATTATTATTATTAAAGCAATCGACCAACCCGAACCTGCACTTATCGCGTTCGCGGTCGGTCGCCGAGCGTCACCTGGCCGGCCGTCGGTGTTTACTTGTATTTTTTTCGCCACGTTTGTCGGCGAGTTAGCGACGCCCATGGTTCAATCGTAAAGGTAATGCAGTTATTATTGTCCGGTCCGGGGCTGCAGGATGACGGCGACGTTCGATTGAAATTATTGCGCGGCCGCGGATTTACTTTATGCGAAGAAATGACAAGTGAAGTGTCGAGTTGCCATTCGAATCCCGACGAATTTATGTATATGTATAGTAGGCACGACAAGAGCTGTTGTTTCGGTTGTCGTTTTTCCGCTGTCACCACGACGATAATAAACTCGCAGGGGGAGTTGATAAAAAAAATGAATTTAAATAGGTACGTATTCGGTCGTATCGCAACGCGATCTAGATGAATAACAAGAAATAAAATACGGGACGAACGCGAATAAACGTGTTCCAGATATGTAGAGGGATCTACTTGGAAATTTTCGCGAAACGCCCCGTATGTAAGGGGCCTAAAATTATTGCCGCGCTTTTTCATAATATAATTCGCGACTTACAAGGGAACACTACATTCAGTACGTCGAAATTTGGGATGCCGATTTTTAACGATTCTAGAGGTCAAAAACAAATATACGCGTCTTGGCGTTTTGTCGAATGCTCCGTAGTTTTCGAGATATAAATTAAAAAGAAATCAAAAAGCGAAGTTGCTGTTTAATAACCGTCCCGTTAGTACGTTTTTTGACAATGACGTCGTTGCGGCGTTTCGAGTAATGTTCTCGCTTCCTAATTAGCAGGTCGCTGGTTCTATCCCCGTGTCTCCAAACTTTTTTTGTTCTAACTTGCTTTCTTTTGTTTAACTTGCTAGTTTCGACGGAAGACAACTCTATAAATTTATTAATTTTCACATGCGAGTCGTATTTTATACGTAATTTTATTAACAATAAAATCTCCCAAAAAAACTTCTGTAGTTTTTTCGCCTTTAATGGAGATAATTCGTCGCACATCGGCGCGATACTCCCAACCAGTTTGGTCGGTATTAATAATGAAGTCCCTAGGAGATTTAAAAAAAAATTGAAAAACAAAAAAGTTTGGGACACGGGGATCGAACTAGCGACCTACTAACGAGTGGTCGGTAACTATAGTAAATTTTATACACAGTAATACTAATTCAAAGTAATTCAAGTAATTCAAAAGTAATTCAATGCAATTCAAAAGTAATTCAAGTAATTCATAAGTAATTCAAGGTAATTCAAAGTAATTCAACGTAATTCTGTATTACATTTTAGAAATAAATACACACTAATACATAAGTTACCGACCCCTCGGCGAGAACATTACTCAAAGCGCCACAACGACATTGTCAAAAAACGTACTAACGGGGACGGTTATTAAACAGCAACTTCACTTTTTCATTTCTTTTTTAATTTATATCTCGAAAACTACGGAGCATTCGACAAAACGCCAAGACGCGTATATTTGTTTTTGACCTCTAGAATCGTCAAAAAAATCGGCATCCCAAATTTCAACGTACTGGATGTAGTGTCCCCTTGTCTTTAGTGTCTTTGCGTTTCGTGCCTAAACGTCCTGATTCCGTTATTGTATTAAATAATTACGCTGGAATTGGAAAGAATTCGAATAAAATGGAGAATATTTTCGATAATTTCGACAGTGTTAAGTCGATTCATAACAGTCGGCGAATTCGTCGAAATTAAAGTAAACGAAGCTCAGTTTTATTAAAAATCGTCGGCCAAACGGTAAAGGCAACACGATCGAAACTTTGAGCACGTGCTTGAACACGAGTAGAAGGATGTCGCCTAACCTCCCAGCACTTTCGATATCAAACTGTGGATTAAATTGATTCGCAATTTTTATGTAATTTCACGATTTAATTCCAGGAATTCGATTTAATTAACGGTTTAATTAGATCGATTAATTTAATTAGAATTTTAATTACGCGTTTTTATTTTGATCAGCGATTCAATTCCCGGAATCTCGATGATTTAATTTAATTTGGCGTTTAAACGCGCCATTTTATTTTAATTGAACGATTTTAATTGCGCAATAATAATTTCGATTCGCGGTTATTATTTAAAAAAACGCTCGATTAAAATAAAGTCGCCCGATTAAACGCCGAATTAAGTTAAACCTTCGCGATTACGCGAATTGAATCGCTAATCGAAATCAAAACGCGTAATTAAAACTCTAATTAAATTAATCGATCTAATTAAACCGTTAATTAAATCGAATTCCTGGAATTAAGCCGCGAAATTCCATAAAAACCGCGAATTAAGCGCCGAATTACGCGATAATCAAATTAATTGAACCAATTAAACCGCGGATTAAATTTATTCGCGTGACGTCCTTCTACTACCACGTAACCTCCGATCGTGTATTGTTAGCTTATTTTAATAGCGAGATCGACAACTTTGCTAAGAATCGACGATTGACCTTATTGACGCGACCTTGACTTTTGAGGACGTTTTCTGATCTTGACCGTATACTAATTTCCATAAACGTATTTTAATGAGAGGCAGTACACGACTGTTGGTTGTCTAAAATGAACGAGCGAGAAATTGATTTTTGAGTCACGCGACTTCCGGTTGACCTGAATGACCTTACGGTGTTACGTCGATTCGATTTTCGAACACGTTTCCTCAAGTACTACCGATACCGATACAAAAATGTCTCTTTTCGTTCAAAGCCAAAAAGACCATTTGGTTCGTATATCAGAAAACGAGCGTTTTCAAGGTCATTTAAGGTTACCAAAATTATCTTTCACTCGCACCTAACTTCTCTCCAACTTTCGACTTATCGTTGTAATAAATCCACCCTGTATATCCGACACGGTAAAGTGAAATTTTAAACACATATAGCGTTAGCTATAAAATAGTGATATGCCACTAGATAAATATAAAAAAGAAAGTAATTAAACTGTTAAAGATAAAAGAGGACAAAAAAATTTAAACGAGCGGCTTTATCGGGAGCACAGGGAACACAGTTCAAAAACGCGCTAAACAAAAAAATTAAAGGCGCCAACGTACCTATTTAAAGAAAAAAAAACAAAACAAAAGAAAAAGCGAGCGGCAACGAAACACGAAAATCATCGTCAAACAATTGTAAATTACCCGCGGCCCATCCGATTCTCATCCTGACATAATAAACTTTTTAGTAGGCGTGAAATTACTTCTTTATAAAACCTCAAAGCGGACGCAATAAGATGGTAAAATTGCGCCCGAACGTTATGCAAGTACCTAACAACGGACTCGTTCGGCGGACGTCGTCGCCACAACCGAAATAGCGAAATCGTCGCGTTCAATTAATTATTTTAATTGAACGCCATACATCAGGACCAATTAATGTTGTTCGCGTCACCTGCGCTTGCGTGTCGTTCACGCGAAACCGGTATTTCGGGATAATTGACGTTATTTTAGATTGGGATCGGGAGCGGACGAGCGAAACGTTTCGTTTCTTTGTTCCATCGTCCGGAAAATCGGCGTTAATTTAAAAATTAATTTTCGACGATCGAATTTTGTTACTTCGAGTCGGGGAAAACTGATTGGGCGGCTTGGATGCGCGCTCTTTGTCCGACCCGATCGAGTCCTAAACCCATCGAAAATCGTTAGAGGAGTAAATCCGGCAGATGAGGACCAACAACATTTCCATCGAGCTTGGACCTCGAAACGACCTTAAAGATGGCGAGATTTAAAAAACGTTTGTAAATCGAGTTCGTAATTTCGAAAGCTTTTGCCTTTTGTGGCGTTTTAAGAGCGCTCGTTGACTTTTTGTATACATCGTTTACTTATAAGTTCATTGAAAAAATGCAAAACAGCGTTGTTCGAAAGCGTTTCAGTTACATTCGGCGGTCTCGAATGCACTTATACGAATAGATTAGAGAAATAATGTTGGGTTTATGCGGGAAATTTGATTTCAACTTTAGTACTAGTGATGGGAACAAAAAAATATGCACGCGCAATAATTTGCACGATATTTTTGAAACATTCTGTGACCTTGAACGTGTTCCAAAATGTCAGATTTTTGTTTTGTTTTTGATGTCGTTTTTCAAAACATTTATTAATCGTCACCGTAGTTACGTTTACTGTACGCGAGGACAATTCCAACGAAATCGCTACTCACCAAAATTTGGTTCCATTTATCCTGGTCGCGCCCGGTCTCTCGGCATGTCCGCGCCACCGTCCGGCACATCTGAAACACCAAAAAAAAAAAAAGAAACGTAAATGAAAATCGAAAAGGATATTTCCGTCTCTGTAATTCGATATTTCATTTCGTGGCCACATGTTGATGTTTATAATTACGTTTCGGAGGCACACCCCGTCAGCACGTGGGAATAGGCGTCGATTGCGAGGAGTGGTCTCAGACAACCCCCCCTTGCCGAAATTGGTTTATAATGAGCTCGACATACATCTGCGTGGGTATCGGTTCGACGTGAGGGAAAAAATCGCGTAACGCGTCTATCGCCCGTGAGGGTAGATTAAAGAAGATGAGTTGGCGCGCGGAGAAGAAGGAGAGCACGGACAGATTGATGTCCGACATCAAACGAGTGAGACATCAAGTTGCCCGGTTCTAGTTTTCCTTATAATGATCGGCGCGGCGCTTTTAAGACATGTTTGTATAGCAACACTATTATCAAGATAATGTGTACGTAGCTAAGTCATCTACCCACGTTCCTCTTTCTCATTTCGATGTCTCAGGAATTATAGTTATACACTTACGGTTTCCCCGCTTCCATATTTGAAATCGTTAAATGGAATAAGTTAACGCGGTGGATATGAGAGGATAATAAGTCAACGCATGCCATTGTACGGTATTTATTTATTTACGTACAGTCAAGTTCGTACGTTTTGTCCCGTCGCCTGTGTTAGTTTTTATCGTCCCTGTCGATCCTCTCTCGTCGCTCGTTGGTTCGCAATCGCGTCTCGCGGGACAAAACATACGAACTCGACTGTATGTACTTGTTCCAAAAAAGGTTACAACAGTAATCGAAGTATCGAGAAATTTGAAAACAAGAACAACGAAAATTCAGGAAAACTCGTCGATTCAAAATTTCCGACAGTCAAATTTCGAAAACTTAAATTTCCAGCAACTACATCAGAAAAACAGTTCGAAATTTAATGCGTCGACCTTTCGAAGATCGAAAACGTCTAGTCAGATCAAATCACAAAGTTCAAAATCCCAATTTTCCGAAGTCAAAACTTGTTTATAAGTTCGACATTTTCACAAATCTGGACGAATCGTGCGCGACAGGAACCGAATGGACGAACGGAGCGTGCGGACGGAAGTTCAAGAAATTTTTGTGGCCGACGCCGCGTTCGCTGTCGGGCTGTCCAGGTCGGACGGGGACAACAAATATGTTGTGCGGACGGGAATAGAATGAACGAGCGAGCGTGCTAACGGATAGGGACTGGCTGACGAGTATGCGGACAGGAACCGAATGGACGAGTATGCGTACGGAAATTGAACAGACGAGCGTGCAAACGGGGATCGACGAACGAGTAGTTTTTTACAATTATCTCAAAAACGGTACATTTTATCGAAAATTACAAAGAAGGATGTTTAATAGAGAATTTTTCGACAATTCCGAAACGTATTTCACATTACGCATTCGATAATCAATGACGGAGATAACTCGGTTTAAAATTTTTGATCGACCGCCATTTTAAAACTGACTTATCGATCGTTCTAGTTAACGAACTCGTTTTTCGTACACGTAAGGACAATACACTGTCCAAATTTCAACTACTTAAGACCAAAATTGCGAGCGTAATCGTCTCCACAAGGTACGTACAAGGTTATATTTTCGTGATTTGGGGGTCGATTTCGGAGAAAATACAAAGCGGCATCTCGTGGTTCAGTCCATCATACGTCCGTGATGAATCGCAGTAGTTCAAAATCAGGAGGGATCAAATTTCAAATTTATAACTTCTTCGATCGAAATTGGGATGCGTTTAAAATTTCAATTCGCACAAAACTTCAACAATCAAAAACTTCGAATATTTAAATTAGGAAGCTTATTTGAAACGAAAAAAATATATATAAGTACGTACTACGTTTCGTTTTCGATTTTCGCCCAATCGTTTGTTCGATCTCTAAACGATTTCAAGTCGTCGACGAATTCTAAATGAGCGTCTGCGATCGTTCAACGACGACTTAAAACAACAAAATCGATTCGCAAAGTTCCCAATTAAAATAAGTAAGCTTCCCAGAACGTCGTCGGCCAAAATTTTCGGCATCGAATAACACAGAGCTCCAGTTTCCGCATGCGATCTCTCAAATGTTTGGCAACATGAGTGACGACTGGGCGACACATTCCACACCCTAAAAAGCTACCCGCAGTTAACGATCGTCAGCGGTGGCGGTTCGCGTTTTTTCTCAGGAGTCGACTAAACACGTTCGACCAGAGGCTCGGTCGTTTTTGGAAAATTCGCGCGCGGCCCGCGCCCAAAAATTACAAGAACGTCCAATTGCCGTAAGCGAATAACGATCGAATAAATCGAATTTTCGCAAACTAAACCCCGGAACGTACGCGCCCATGGCCGAAAGGAATCTTATTTTAGTGTCGGTAACATGTGTTAAGACCCTTTTCCGGACTAACAAATCCACGCCACCATTTTTCATTTGCCGTTTCAAGCTGGCTGGCGATGTTCCGCGAACACTATATACATACTAGGTAGTTGTATTGCAAATTTACGACCGATGCGATTCGGGTTTCTCGGAACAGTAGAAACCTAAACGTTTTTAGGTGTCGTTTAATTAATTTGTTTTAGGTATAATTCCAAACATTTCCTTAGACGATTTGGGTTTTTATTTATTGGGCATCGGTCGGTCGGTCGGTGGCCATTTTTCTTTTTATAACACTGTCCATAATTATGAGTTTTTGTAAAAAACGATCTCCGGGACGGAATTTTTCCCAAGGCGTGTTTTAAATTTCCGACGAAACTCCTGCCAAAAATTCTTCTTGAATTTCGTTGAATTTTTCGGACACGTCCAAATTTCCCGAGGACAAGTTTTTCGAAAGACGCCACGTGTCGAGAGTATTTTGAAAAATAACGTTCTCCAAAAGAACGCGGTTTTTTACACTAAATTAATGAAAGCGCAAGCGCAACGCGTTTTAACCGTGTTCGAGTGACGTGTTTCGAATTTTGGCCGAGTCGATATTAAAAGCAAAGTCATTATTTCCGGGTAAAATGACTTGGAATCGAATTACGCGCTCTTTGATCACTTCACAATCAACGAACCACGACGTCTTTCTCGATTTAAATATGTTCAGTGTAACGAAACTCAGACAGTATACTTACTGTCATATCTGCCAGACGTCGTCGTCGTTGCCGCGCAGTCTTCAGATTCGAAAATTAATTTAGAAAAACATCGAAGACCTACAGTTGATAGAGAAATTTAGAAATAATTGGTTCAAGAAAAACTGGCATCAGCAGAGCCCCTTTTCGTAATAACAAAGATGGCGTTCCAAACAACGAATCCTAAGAGTTTCGGCTCGAGCAGCGTGTCGCACTCGCATCTTCGTCGACGTCGTCCAGTCCTCGAATATGAACTGATTGGCGTGGTCCTGTCGCGAGCCCGGCCCCGAAAGAAGCCCAGGATCGCCAGTTCTCCAAGCTGTCCCGTTCCGGCTCCATTGCAAAACGTCTCAGTTCTTCACGAGCGTCGCTTTTGCCAAGCAAATGTCTCCTGGGGAAGTTACGCGAGCTCCTTGTTCTTGTAGAACTCATTTTAAGAAACTCTGACCAAGACATACTTTTCACAATGTGCAATGTCCAAATCTTTCGGTATTCGTCCACGAACACAAACTACCGACTTGGATTTAGCTCTTTTTACGTTGCTTGGCGATTAGAAAGCTTAATCCAAAGCAAGCAAAGCAGGTTCGTTCTACGTCGCCGGTGTGGGCGAAGCTGTCGTTCAAAAAAACCCTCACAATTATTTAGTTTTCAAAGCAGCCATCGCCTCCTCATCAAGACCATTCGCCCTTCCGAAACTTAACTGATTCTTAACTCGCATATCTAGAGTTAAGGTGAATACCACGCAACCCAAGTATTTTTGGCTTCGTCGGCAACCTCACATTTTTAGGAAAATGCTCTGAAAAAATTTGAACCATTCCAAAAAATGAAAAATGGCGATATGCTCACGATTCGTCGTCCAATGGAGAATACTCGTCGTCAGATAGATTATTTACTTGCAATTCGTTTTATTTTTGTTTTACACGAGTAACGAGGTGGAGGTTTCGTCCAGAAAAAAATCACGTGCTCGCGTCGACGCACTATGGGACGAACAGGCAAATATCATCTTAAAATTCAATTAACCCAATTTTTAGCTTTATTATGAACTGGACTGAAAACTGACCTTAAGAAAAGTTTTTGTATATTTTATTTAATATTTAATGACGTTTAGAAATTTTCGTTATCTGTCATATTTTTCAGGCTATGATATCATTAGTTATTATTTTAAATAGAACACCCTAATTTTTATTAATGATTTGTATTCCCGAGACAATCGTACGACCTTTTGTTCCAATAAAAATTATCTCTAAAATTAGCTCGTTTGGAATTATTTAATGTTCGTTAAAAAAAATTGACAGCTACAGACTATTACAAATAACCACATTTTAAAGACATCGATACATGTACAAATTAAAAATTTTAGATAAGTATTTTAGAAAGTATGTTGCATCGAATGATATATTATAACCTTAACAAAATAATACCGAATGTTCAGAAAAAAAAAGGCAAATATGTTATCCGAAAAATATTAATATCTTAGTAATTTTAAATACCAACCTACATTTTTCTCAATTCTATTGCATTGTACGTTCAAAATTAGGGCCAGGTTGTATTTACTTCCCTATATTTAAATGACATAGTTTTAGAGTTATTTTGGAAAATTTATTAACTCCCTCGAAATTTTATTTCATATTTATTTTATTTATTTTGTTAAGTTAATAATACATCGTTCGCTGCAGTATATTTTCTAAAATACTTACCTAAAATATTAAATTTGTACATGTATAAATGTCTTAGAAATATATAGCTTATCCAAACCTAAATGATGTTCACGTCATCAATACAAGGTTACTAAATGATGACGTTTCACACAGTGCTGTCACCTCGTACCCCGTATTTTTACAGTTCTAATAAATTGCAGTCATTCTTTATACCATCTAATATGTGCGCAGGTAAATCATCTATAGAATATGTCATTTTTCAAACTTTAAACCGAATTACAAATAAACAATCTAGTAACTTTTTGTCGATAACGTGAACATCACATAGGTTTGGATAAGCTGTAGTTATTTGTAATAGTCTGCAGCTGTCAATTTTTTTTACAAAACATGAAATAATTCCAAACGGGCTAATTTCAGAGGCAATGTTTATTGGAACAAAAAGTCGTACGATTATCTCGGAAATACAAATCAATAATAAAAATTAGGGTGTTGTTTCATTTAAAATAATAGTCGATGATATCATAGCTTGAAAATATGACAGATAACGAAAATTTCTAAATGTCATTAAATATTAAATAAAATATACAAAAACTTTTCTTAAGGTCAGTTTTCAGTTCAGCTCATAATAAAGTCAGAAATTGTGTATTCCGCTCATTTTGTCCAACACTGTATAAAGAAATTCAAATTCAATTTAGGTAGGTACATGATAATACCACTAGTAGATATATCGTTAAGGGGATAGTAGTCGCTCGAAAATGAATACTTATATATCGTTTTTTTATCGTTGGTAACAATTTTGAAAAGTTTCTTGACGTTGTAAATGATGTATTTTTTATAATTATTTAATATTCCGTAATAAAACTTTATTGATTTTGTACGATAACAAAGATAAGTTTATAGATATTTTCTCAAAATCTACGGGGAATTTATAACATATTTTTACATTTATAGAATCTGTATTGGTTTATCTAGGTGATAATATCGATAAAAATTGAAATTTTAATTTTTATAGACGTTTTATGATCACACGTAATAACTATAAATAAATAATGAATAACTATAAAACGTCTATAAAAATTGAAATTGCGAGATTACTAAAGGGAAGTTTCAACTTGTATTGATATTGTCACCTAGATAAACCAATGCAGATTCTATAAATGTAAAAATATGTTATAAATTCCCCATAGATTTTGAGAAAATATCTATAAATTTATCTTTGTTATCGTATAAAATCAATAAATTTTTATTACGGAATATCAAATAATTATAAAAAATACATCATTTACAACGTCAAGAAACTTTTCAAAGTTGTTACCAACGATAAAAAAACAATATATAAGTATTCATTTTCTAGCATCTACTATCCCCTTAAGTACTACTGTCAAACAATTGTCTGTGCAATATAATTTTAAAGTGAAAGAAAATTTAAATAGTGCATATTAGAGAGCATTTTCCCTACGTTTATTGTTATATTTCTAATGTAGTATTTAATAAACTCTGTATAAATTATAAAACTACATTTATTCAGTAGCGTACATTTCAAATTTCCAAATTAAAGTTATTAAATTTTGAGATGATATGTACCTGTTCACCCCATAACGCGACGGCGCGATCAAGTCGAACGAA
This sequence comes from Rhagophthalmus giganteus, assembly GCA_036326145.1. Lineage (NCBI taxonomy): Eukaryota > Metazoa > Arthropoda > Insecta > Coleoptera > Rhagophthalmidae > Rhagophthalmus > Rhagophthalmus giganteus. The sequence goes on along the minus strand of JARFJA010000021.1, from coordinate 1,128,010 downwards.
CATTAAAAAAAAAGGAACAAACGAGTCGTAAATATTAATGCTAAACACGCACATTTTCGAAAAACTGACGACGCCGTCGAGGTTCGTCGTCGACGCGAGCGTTCGAGTCTCCGGCGATTAGTCAATTTTTGGCCTCGCCATTGTGGCTCATTACAAAGCCCGGCCGCCGCATTGCTGGCCATAAGGTCCAGATTCGGCCGAATCGGCTGTATAATCCGCTTTGCACAAATTAGTGTTAATCTCTTACAGTGGCCGCGTTTTTCGCTTCGTATCACACGCAGAATGCCAACCGGTGGTGATGTTAACATATTTACCCTTACGTGTCCTCGTGTATCGGGGAAATAACGACCACTCGTATGTATACATACATACTGACGTAAGCGTCGTCGTTTCGGATTATAAAAACAAAATTTATTATCCCCGATTTATAAATTATTTCGGACGTCGTAAAATAATACCGATATCTTTTGGTGGTCGCCGTTAATTTTCGTGTGCCGATTCAACATTTTTACGGCCCCCCGAGTCTCGTTATTAGGTAGACGTTTGCGGTTGTTTTACTAGACAACGACCCTTAATTTATGTTTATAGTTGGTAGCTCGAGACGGCAATTTGTCGCCCCCGTAATTTTTCCTATATAGACCGTAATTATTGTAATATCTTAATAGACGTATTAAACGAGGAAGACTTCGCGACGATGGCGTCGTAAAACGTCATCTATTTAGACAGTTGGAAGCGACCCAACTATAGTAAAAATAGTAATTCAAGCAAACGTGCCCGCTAATTACCGAAAGGTGCACGAATTTTATAAATTTAGAACGCAGACGCGCGCGATCGGATTACTTCGACAAAATTTTTCGCAGCAACTTCGACGTCTCCAAAATATTCGAAAAAATATCGGCGAACGGCACGGCACGAGATTCCTTCCTTTCTTTGTTGGCAAGCCAAAATCGACAAAAACGAATCTAAAATCACCGTTTGAATATTTAAGTTGCGGTAGTTTTAAAATGTTACGCATTTTAAAAATATCGAAACACGTCAAAGCTTTGTATTGTTTATATTTTTTGGTTAAAATAGATCCGAACTCGATGCGAGCAATCCGGTTACTTCGACTATTCCCTTTTAGGCATTACTTTTTTGGCCGACTGTATCTATGTAATTTTTATAGAAAATTAAGTTATTGCGGTCTGTCTAATTGACAGGACACGGGCAATGACAGGCTTTTCTCCGATATCGATTCCTAGATCACAAACATACGGGTCGTATATTTATATATAATCAAACGTCACGGACGAAATTTTAATCGTAGTAGGATGAAATTTGGACAGTGCGTTGTCCTTACGAATACAAAGCGCGAGTTCGTCAATCAGAAAAATCGACCGACCAGTTTCAAGATGGCGATCGATCGAAAATTTTTAAACGTCAGTCCGTTAATAATTATCGGATCGGGAATGTGAAATAAGATTTGGAATCATCGTAAATTCTCTTTAAAAAGTTTCGATAAAATGTACCGGTTTTCGAGATAATCGAGAAAAAGTGATAGCTACAAATATTTTTCTTTGAATTCTTATAAAATACTCTTGCGAAAATATATCCCTGGTAGATGTAATTTTTTCGAGGAAAAAATAAAAAAGGAATTCGATACCGAGACTTGACCGCGAACGGATTTTTTATTTTCATATCGAAGGATTCGACTTCGACAAATGCTGGCGCTCGTCTTCCGCGGGAGACGCGTCAAATTTTCGTTTTCGAACGAGTCGTTCACGCGGTTATTACGATTATATTGTAAGAAACGAAGCATCTTTTTCGTCGATGTAATCGTGTTAAACAGAAAAAGTCGTTTGTTGTGTGTGCAATTGAACTAATTTTTGGATTAATCGTGTATTTTAAGCATTTGTCGCGTTTAAACGTTGCCGGTTTCAATATAACTACGAAAATCCATTAATATTGCATTATTATTTCAATATTTCCTGATTGTGTTACAAAAGCGTTGAACGATAACAAACGCAAATATCGATGAATTCGTTTTTGCGATACAGTGGACCTTGCAGGCGAGCTAGCTGAAGCTCGACGATCGAAGGTTCGAATCCCACGAAATAAAACGAGCGGATAACCTGAACCGTTAATTTGAGAATCAAAAAAAAACTGTATCTCGGTCTTTGTTATATGGGAACATCGAGAGGACGAGGGTGCATGAGAAAACATAACCATCGAACCGAATGAAGCCATTAAATAACAGTAGTTAGACCGCGCTTACCGCTAATACTTTAATCCGACGTGTTACGTCCCGACTTTGTTTGTTGTTCCCTGTGCGTGCAATTCAGGAACGATAGTGACCCATATCGAAACTCGTGTACCTATACATATAGTAATAATAATCTTCCACCGGGCAGCTGTTCAGACATTGACAATAAATCCGCTTCGCCGCATCACCTGGGAGGACACGGTATATATGTACGTAATCGCCTTTAGAATATTAGTTTATGTTCGCCCATGAGCCCCACGAGCAAACATGATTAGGTACAGTAACGGCCGAATCAGGTCTTAATTTAGTTCGAAGACGGCGCAGAAATCGGGACCATATGCGTGCCGAATATATTTAAACATAATTACTTCCTGCGGAGAGACAATTATATGTATACGAAGCCAACTATAGGATAGGACCTCGGCTCGAGTATAAATGGAGACGATGATTTGGCACATAATGGCCCGTCATCGGGACCTCATACTGCCATTTGCGAATGATTATAGTTTTGGCCGAAATTCCGGCGTGATTAAAGGTCTTCGATAACTGTAATTGCCTTTGGGCTTTCGTAATTTTTTTTTTACGGAGATGATTGCTTTTTTCCAAGCAATTCGCAAACTGTTCGCCCACCTCCCTCCATCGCGTTGCCGTGTAGTAACAAACGTCGAGTAGTTCAGACGAATCGTACAATTTTACCCGTACATTACGTCGGAAAACGCGAAAAGTTGAGTCTATCGCCTTGTCTTTTGAAGTGAGTAGTTAAAATGCTCGTTTCTACAGTTTAAAATGTCGACCCCGAGTTCGTTTAATTTAACGCGGTCAAAATGACGACCCTTCAGTTGACTAAACAGCGATTCGGTTTACCCACTTATCAAATAAAACGTGGACGATTCGAATTATTTACGTTGTCCTTTAAAAATGCCGTGAAAAATGAATTTTCGAGAAACGGGCAGTAGTTCGAACGCACGTTCGAATGAACTACAGGTAACACTCGTATAACACGGCACTTCTATAGCACGGATTAACTCTAACACGGTTCGAGAATTGGGTAAAACCCTCGTACAACATTAAATGTAAAAAAAACTATTAAAAGCGAACTTTATCTAATTTAAAATTAGGGAAATCAAGTAGACTTTATGACTTTAATTGTGTGTCTTTTTTGGCTTCGTAGATTAAACATTTTCGAATAACTAGCATTCGACCTTTTTTAAATAAATAATAATTACGTTTTTATTTTTATGAATTAATCTGTAGCCCTAAGCTATGTCTGGCGAAAATTAAAAAAATGTCTCTTAAAAGGCATTTCATCTCCATGAAAACAAAATTACAAATTTTAGATCGGCTCAAAAAGGGCGAAAATATATCGTAGTTTAAAAGAGAACTTCATAAGTGCTTAACACTTAGCACCTTTTAACTAAAAGCAAGCAATCTAAAATAATGCATGAATCTGAAGATAATGCAGAAAAATGCTCAGGGGATGAGGTCATCTTGCCAAAAAGAAAAGGCCCTCGGTTAATAGTGCTTAGTGATGACGAAGAAAACATTGTTTAATTCATATTGATATGTATTACTTATCTTAATTATGAAAATATAATAGCATGTTTTTTTAATTTTTGGAACCTAACCCCCTCTCCTTTTCATACTAGTTCTTTGTTTCGTATAACACGGATTCGCATAACACGGCAATTTTTTGGTACATAACTTCCGTGTTATACGAGGGTTGCCTGTACTAAAAAGTAGTTCAAACGGATAAAATAATCGCACGTGTGTGATCGGACAAGCCAGCGAAAAAATTACTATTGGTTATATAGACGAAGAAATATAGTACGTAATTACGCTTTTTAGACCTGCAAAAATTGATAAGATACAGAAAAAAGACATAACGAAAGCTTTACAAAAAAAAGATACATACGTAGGTCACATATCACGCTTTTTTCTCCAAAAACGGTTAAAGATGGAAAAAATTACTTATCGTCAAAGTTGCAGAGTATGAAAGAGACCGTCTGATGACGACCACGAGTGACCTTGTAGTTTAAAATTGATTTATTTTTCATAATACGTTTACGTAAATGCTCGAAATGACCATCATTTCGCTTCGATCGTTTTCGTATCATTCCGTGAAAAGCCTGCCGAACTGCGTCTTTATCGGACTTCGATGTTTTCAAAAATTGATTTGATTTCGTTCGCAGGCTTTTTATAGGATACAAAAATGTTTGGGTCATTTTGAGTATTTATCGTGAATAACGATGTCGTTTATAAATTTCCAAAACATCCTGTGTATTATGAACATTCGCAACTTCAAAGTTCGCACGCGAATTAGGTTATGGTAAAAATGGTTAAATAAAAATGGTCCCCCGTCGATTTTTTTTCCACCTCCGACCGTTCGCGAGATACACGCGACTCGTTAAACGTGCCCAACGTTTCAAATTCGAAATGACTGGGTGGACTACCGTAACTCGATTTATTAATTTGTATCGTTTAATTTAACAAAGTTGAGTGTTGAAGTTCATTTTTTGAAGGTCGACTAACTTGAATTTCTGAAGGTTAATCAATTATCTTGTTTATCTCTAACGTGACCATAATTTTTGAGTGTTTTGACTAGGTTTACACGCCATCTAATTACTTAGTTATAACTACATCAGTGTATGCACGTTTGTGCGTTTCAAATTTTTTACCGTTTTTTTGAAATACTATTAATAATGCGATTGTCCAATCAAATAAGAACCGAACGTTTTGCGACTTAACCAAAGATAAACAAAGTACAGCCCACACGTTGTAATGACACATAAATACTTCAGTTGGTTACCCTATCGTAACTACAGTAGTAAGCGTTTATACGCCACTTAACTTCAGTAGTTATAACTACTAAGTTAGAGGGAGCGTGTAAACCTAGCAATTGTTAATATTATCGTAGAAGGATAAATATTAAACAAACAACAAGGTATATCAAAATGATGTTAGACCGTTTTAAACCCACAAAAAACGTCCAACGGTTTGACGGTTCGTTATCGGCGCCCGATATTTTCCGGCAAATAATTTCAAATGGCCCCTCGTTCGTATGATTTTTGCGAAATCCGGTTTACGCGTACCACGTGCGGTAGAATATTGGTACTTAAAAAAAAAATCTAATCGGCGCAACGTTCGGATATAAAACGCGCCCACCCGCAGTATACTGTTATGTCAATATTTTTGACGAAATTAATCGGCACAATAAAACTACAGTTACGATAACAGGACAACTGTTTGTTTTTAAGATAAGCGAGGTGCCAGTTTAGGCGCGGCTTATTGCCCATCAAAAATCGAAAACAAAAAAAAACCACGATCGCGTCGTTTTAATTCGATTCGTCCGCGCGTGGAAACAACAATAAAGACGTTTCTAAAGGGTCACCCTCGAATAACTAATCGAATTCGATGCTTAAAAAGAACGTGCCGTTTTTCTAAAACAAAGCGCCAAATACCCGCGGACTTTGTTAACAACTCCAATTACATTGTTGTGTAAAGAAATCCCCTAACCCATTAAACGAACGGGGCGGATCCGGGCCCTCGTAATCGGCCGAATTTAACCCTTCGACGTTTTTCATTATGAAACGGCTCCGCGATTTGAATAAATTTTCGCGCTTCGCCGAGCCCATCTATTGGAATTTAAAAGATGTTTTTAAAACAAACGAAAGTCACGCTGGGGCGCGTTAATTCTTTCTGACCGTTTGCGCGCCCCCCCTCCGATCCGATTCCAACAATCAAGACGTCGCGTCGAATTAATACAAAATTTCTTACCTAAACGCACTTATCCGTCTGCGTAATCCGTCCGACCGCAATATTGGCACACGAACACGCGAAAAACCACCGAATTTAACAAGTACCGACTTGTGTACCTACGCGCGACAAATCCAGGTGTAAAACCTCAAACATGTGTATCGAGAGATACCTGTCACCTGGCCGTGTCGTCGATTTCCCTCGCGCCAACCGAATTCCCGTATCTCGCTCTCGTTTCGAGCAACTTTTAAAATTAAATTCGTTTCTTCATATCGCATACCACGCCTTCGGACTCCCACTACCAGAAAGAAGTCGACGCCGCCGTTCTATTCTAACATCTTTATCGATAAACAAAAAAAATATATTATTATTATTATTATGGAAGGTGCCGGCGAAAAAACGCTGCCGCCGCTAATTAGACGCGGGGCCCCTCGCAAGTATTTATTACGGTAATTTTCGTTAATTATCGCCTGTCTGGCGCGTCCTTACGTTAGTCCACGCCTCACGTTAACGAACAATAGCCGAAACGCTTACGGGAACGAATCGAAAAGTTTCCGTGCGAGCTGACGTTCTAATTCATCCCACAGACGTTCAAGTGGATTCCGGTCGGGACTTTGGGTCGGCCAGTCGAGTTCGTCCACTTCCATTTCCTCGAACCGTCGAGTCCTGGCCTTGCGAGCTGCATCGTCATTATCGTGTTCTCGTAGTTGATCAAGTCCATACCGGGAAAAACAAGCTCACGGCGTGTTTTGACCGAGTCCCAGTCCGAAAGAGAGACGGTTTAGCCCCTGTAACGTGAATTTTCGTTTCCATTGGACGAGCGACCTCCCCTAACGATGCAACATCGAACACAAGTTTATGTACAGACATGTTCAAAATTAATGTCCAATCGCCTGGCTGGATATACAACACATTTACCAGCAGCCTGACGCCCAAAGTTTGGAAAGTAAGGACACTTATCGAGCAGAACTGCTTTAAACAAAAACGTTCTTGCTTTACCGCAAACCGAGAAGGCCCAAATATAAAATGTAATGTATAGTGTGCAGTTAAATAAACAAGTTGACGTTTACAACTATAATTCTTGCTTATCGACGTGTGGGACGGAGATTCAATTGAAATATAATCCGCGTTTATTAAACATCGGTAAAATAATTTTCATATTAGCAAGTTGTAAATAATTAGATTAACTTTTCGATGTCGCTTTCTTGAATTAGAAGTCATTAACCTACTAAAAAAAAATTAAAACGTTAATTCTCCCAACTTTTAATTACCTAAAAAACATTTCTTGATTGGTACTTACTTATGAATAAAATAAGGGTTAAGAACATTTTCGTTTAATTATCGACGAATCGCGGTCTTCGTGCTCGTATGTTCTGTCCCTGTAAAACAGCGTTTTCGCGAAAAAACATGTTTGTTAAACTTGTTTAACAAAGGCGACAAAGGAGGTGGCAAAATAAAAAGTAAATCTATCAAATTTTGTCTCCTTGTCAGCCTAAATTGTTGCGACAATCAAAACTTTCAATTTCGTTTTTATCCGTAAACGAATACGTTGAAAATAAGAGAAATTAAAAAAAATCAAAAAACATTAAAAAAATTAATAAAATCCTGAAATATATATTTTTTTGATACTTACCTAAAATGCAAACTAATACTGCTGCCGCTGGAACTGTCACTTGTCTCTAACGTACTATAAGAAAAAATTAGAAACTTCTAAATTTTTTCTTTGCATTTCCTACCTTTTTCTCGTCATCGTTTTCCCTCTATCGCCAATTTCGAGTGTAGATTCTTCTGTTGACTGCGAATTTGTATTATTACGTACTTATACGTTTCGTATTTCACTATATTTCACTAACCACTGTGATCGCGAAAACGCGCGTAAGAAAAAATTTCATTCGCGCAATTAGACCGTCGAATGTTTGAAAGGAAGCCTAACCAAGACCTTATCTTAGTCCCTAGCCAAGCTCGATTTTTCAAAGAATTTGTGTTAGAGCTTAAAGGTCCATGTATTTTCACTTTATCTTTACTTTTTCACTTTACTTTCACTTCACACGGAGAGTTAGTCGACGAAGAAAGAACCTACCTTTCCTCATCGTATTAATCCTTCTTGTTTGTAATCCTTTTAGAGAACACAACACTCGCGCACTCACACGCAAAAAGGCCTTATAAACCAAACGAGCACTCCTCGCACGCACGAATAATACGACGCCGTAATTTAAATTCGAACTACTGAAACAAGCACTCCAATTTGTACCACTAACGCGAATGATCTGAAACGGTTTTGTCGGAATTCTATATATAAATGCGTTCGAGTTTATTACACGGATACTAGGAAATTTCGCTTTTATTTTAAAAACATTCAATTCTTTGTTTGCACTCCGATAAGCTATGAAAGTAGGTGGCGCATATTTTATTAGTTGCTTTATATTTTATCGGTCGCATAAAAATGCGATTAAACTTTTATCTAGTTTATGGTTTGTAATAGGGAAATTTTCAATGTTGAGGGACACACGAATAGTTTTAAATTTATAATTCTGCGGTATAAAGGCAGTAAGTAGATAGTGATTATCTAGATAATTGTAAACTGGTATTAGCGAATTTTCATAGAAAATAAAGCTATTGCAGCCTGTCTGATGACGGGACACAGACGTATCCTTTTGGCTTTTCTCCGATGTCAACTCTTAATCGCGAAAATATAGGTCATTCATTTTGGGTCGGTCATAATCAATTTCTTTTGGGCACAATTTAGGTCGCAATTTTGATTGCAGGAGGTTAAAATTTGAACAGCATATTAGCTTTAGGAAAACGAAGGTCGAGTTCGTTAACCGGCCAAATCGACCGACCCGTTTCAAAACGGCGGCCGTTCAAAAAAAAATTAAAAAAATTCTAATCTCCGTTATTACTAATCGGATCGGTAATGTGAAATATGTTATGGAATCGACATAAAATTCTCTACCGATCATGTCTCTTTATAATTTTCGATAGCATGCAACATTTTCAAAATAATCGAAAAAAAGTGATAATTTCTTTTTAATTGTTATAAATTTCTCTCGTAAATGTTGTTTTTCAAAAAATGTATCCCTGCGGAAAAAAAATTTAAAAAAAGGAGTTTTTTGATATACGACATGAAAATTTAATACCGAGACTTGCGCGCGGTCGGATTTTTTGATACCTTGCATGCTGTCAAATATGACGTATAGGTAGTCTATGAGGCGTGGTCCAACTTAAGGACGTTACGCGGGTTGATTGATGAAAGTTTGACAAACAAGTTTTACTAAACGTCTTCACCATAAAACTTGTCACAAAATTACCCCACAATGTAAATAAAACAAATTCTGAGAAGTTGAACTTGGCCAAACATTTTCAGGACAAGTTTTATCTACCGTACGAGCGTTCACATGGTAAAACATGCTTAACAAACTTCGAAATAAACAGTTTTTTCAAATTTTGAGCAAATTTAAGTAAAGCTAGTTTTATGAAATTTGTTTTACCCCGAAGACGCTGCTTAACGCTCATCACGCTATCTGTTTTAAGTTGTTTATTTAAGTAAGTTCTTTTTTTTTGTTTTCCCCCGATTTCCACGTTGTTTACAATATACAACACTATCTTGCTGCATAAACTGAACTCGAGAAATGTTTATTTCAAGGTATCGGCTTGCATAATACCTCCCTAGTAAATAATACATTGGTCTAAATAGTATTTCTAATTAGATTCTTATATTAATATGACAATAACACCGACTTCTACACTTTGTTGTACAAGCATTAAATTTTAACCTAACCACAATTAATAAACGTCACAGCCATTTCGGAGCCACCCCTTAATTCAAAATAACCTCCTTTAACGCGCCCCCTTGGAATTTATTTCGCATGAAATTTGTCATGTTTTAATTTTAAAAAGGGATCTCTATCTTTAAAGATAAGTGCGATAGAGCCCTTTGAAATATTTACCTTTCAAGAGATGGTGGGGTGTAAAAGACACGGTTTTGAAGTGGCCAAGAAGTGGTTTCGTACTCTACAATTGACCGACCCTCTATCGGGTAAAATAGGACGCTAAATTTCTTCATTCAACGCACACGAAATTATAAATTACAATTACTATTTGCTCACGTCATTCATGAAATCCTACGCCGACTCATTATAATTAATAGCATGGATATGTTATGAACCGCCCCCGTATGTATGTACGAACTGTCTTCCCGGAGTGCCCTCAACCATATCTAAGTGATTTATTAATTTTAAAATTACATAAGTAATTTAAAATAAAATCAAGGTCACTGGTTGTCGTGAAAACCGAATTATTGAGCGCAATTATTCGTATCAGGTTCGCACAAAGTTACAGCGTGCATACGTACTAGGTATCTAAAATCACAGAAAATGTCGACTATTTTCTCCGAGAAAAAAACACCGCCACCGCCACAAATTCAATTACTCGAGCGCACGGCGCGAATCGTCGATCGTTTAGAAACAAGCCGTTCGTGTCGCTATGCAAAATTCCATTGCGAGTCAATGTCGGGCAGTGACTCGTGGCGATCGAGCACGCTCGAGAATATTCTAGAATTACGAGTTATGCGACTACGCCTATTTCTATGTAGGCATTACGGTTAAGTTATGAAGTGAGCGGCAGTAACACGTTGCACTTTTCCATAAAATTTTTTTCGCCCGAAAATCTTTTTTTAACCTCTCACTTCCCAAGCCAATTTTTGGGTGCGCCACTGATGTATACATGTATAACCTAATCGACTTAACCTCTATTTTCTATAATGTCCTCAAAAGCGGCTTCGAGGTCAAGTTCAAACTTTGGGAGCGCTTTAAAGCTGAAGTTGCTACAAATGCCGTCGATTCTTTTCGCCGCGAATCCGACCTTCGACGTGGTTTTTAGACCACGATTAATTCAATCGATTGTAAACTGACCTCGAAAGCGACTTCAAGGTCAAGTTCAAACCACGATCGCTTTGAAACTGAACCTTGCTACAAATACCGACCTTTCTCCTCGCTATTGATCCGATCTTACACGTGATTCTTAGACCACGATTTATTCAACTGGTTACGATCGCGATCGATTGTAAACTGACCTAGAAAGCGATTTCGAGATCAAGGTCAAACGCCGGAAGCTCTTTAAAACTGAACGTTTCTACAAATGCCGTCGCTTCTCCTCGCTGCGAACCCGACCTTGATCGTGGTGTTTAGATTACGACCTTGAACCACTACACCGTAGAAGTCAAGGTCGAGGGAGTTTTATAACGAACGACGTGGCCTTTAGCCACTCAACGTAAATAATTATTAAATATCTTGAAAATGGTATAGATGTTAAACGGAAGATCACTACAACCCACTATGTTTCGCCGCCATTTAAGCGAAACAAGTGAATATTGAATGACCTCGAGTACATACTTTGAGAGATGTCGGGCCTTGGAAATGCCTTAAAGGTCATCATTTTTTCTTTGTCGTCCGCATTTTTGTGGCTGACTGTCCAAGTGATCCCGAACTTGACAAATTTTCTTGAAGGCGCGAAGCAAATCCGACGTCACGTCTTGTCTGCCGGCACTGATGGTCGTGGTCACATTTTATATCGAACCACGGACTAAATTATTAATTCGCGTTCTGATTGGTGAATCATCGCATGATGCGATTTCGCGGATATATCCGCGATTTGCATAATTCGATGGTTAATTCGCGTTTTAATTCGATCAATTTAATTTAATTTCGCTGTTTCAATTCTAATTTTAATTTCGAGATTTTTATTTTAATTAAATCAACTTAATTGATTCGCATTACGTGCGTATCACTGTGAACCGGAAATCGAATATCTCCTACGTCACAAAGTAATACAAATTGATCGAATTAAACATCGAATAAAAATTAAAACCGCGAAATTACAAGAATTGATGCGCGAATTTGTTAAAATCGAAATCTCGTAATTAAAATTAAGCCGAATAAATGAAATTTTCGAAATTAAACCGCGAATTAAATACCGAATTTCACAATATCGCGGATAAAATATGCGCAGTTCGTCAGTGTAACATGGAGCGTATTTTAGACCCAGGGCCCTTTCGCGCACGATACCTAACTCTTTGCCCGAGCTCTTGATTTGTCGTTGAAGTGATTGGTCGATAAACGTTTTCGAAAGCGACGAAGGCGAAATGATGGAGCTTATCAACGGACGGTTCAACGTCAACGTCGCAACAGGACGCCCAATGGTCGAAACGAAAACACTGCGCGCGAGACAAGGGAAGAAGAAATACTCGTTCCCCTTATTTTGGTAACTCGTTCAGTTCGAAACCCCCTTCCTTACTTATTCCGTCTTCCTCGAAGTGTGGGAGTTTTGGTTTTAGTCTCAATTGACACCACCAACGGACCCGTTTCGAGGACGTCTTTGTAAAATGTGACTCGTAAAGTCGTCGCGTCACCGACTATTTCTTCCTTACCAAATTATGGCGTCGCTATAGTCAAGTAGCAAGTGTCTAAGTTGCACCCCTCCCCACCCTTCTAATTCAAAACGACAACATCTAAAGGTGCAATATAAAATAGTTGACTTTTCGGAATTCTGCGCCTCCTGCGTTGTTCCTAATATGTAAGGGAGATGGCAGTACGTCGGGTTTTCGGGTTGCCTACACGATTGCAACGATCATTTAACACGTTCGCTGCCACCTCTAATCTGGGGCGTGCGTCGCCGAATCGAGGTTTTTTGAGTAATGTACAAATTGGTGGCGGCGAACGTGTTAACTCGCAAAACTCGCGAAAAATTAAAACACGAATTTTTACTAATCGTTTGGCGACGAGAGGTTAAATTGTCGTTTTTCGTTAATTTTTTTGCGATGAAAATCGCGCTCGCGACCATCTAAAATTTCCGAAAAAAGACTCGCTATGTCGTCGGACGGAAAACCGTCAAGATGGCCGAAACGCAATCCGCCAATTACGTAAATTGAAGCGAATCGGAAGACATTGGACAACTTCGTGCTATTAGGACGTGGTCGAGGTTAGTCTTTAATTGCCTATTTACGACCGCCCGTTCTCGAAAGCTCTTTCGTTGTTCGAACGACGATACCGACGAGTTTGCGTGTGGGTTTTGCCACCCCATAATCCGACCGCTTATTTTACATAACGAGTCCGGAGCGACCGTAATTAAATTCGAAAACGAGTCATCAATTTTTACGTTGTTGTAAAACTATTCGAACGGCCGCGGCCAGCGCGGCGGGGACGATTTCGGAATTTTTTTTTGAGGAACGAACGGCGATTTTGCGGTTTTAACACCGACGGGGTGATTATATAGTGTCCGTTCCGACACTTATTAACTAATCTTAAGTAGTAGACCGCCAACCGGACAGGATGTGACTATCGCTAGTGGCATTTATATACCTTGATAACCCGTGGTAAAATATGTTAATTAAAGTTGAGCTGTCAGGAAGAGAGGTACTAATAATGCGTTGGCCGCAGGTCGTTGTGATATAACGCGATGCACGGCGCGGGACGAGCTTTCCGTATATATATATCTAAGTAATAATATGGGCGGCGATGCGATTTAAACATAAAAAGAAAAAAAAAGAAAAATTAAACCGCCTCCGCATTTCGCGATGAATTTTGGGGCATTTATATTTATTTTTTTTTAAAGAGCGACCGAACCCCTTGAGTTTATGTGCCCTTTTACCACATTCTACGTATACCTGCATTTTTCTCACATTAGAAAAATGCGTCATCTAACTAATTTCAAGCGTGCGGCGTTGGATTTCTAACAAACAAAAAATAAATTTAATAACGGCGTACCCCGAAATTTCCAACTTATTTATTTAAAAATAATTTGCAAATTCATTTTAAAGTAGGGGCCCGAAAAATTCACCGATTCGAATTTTTAAATCATAACGACGCCCCCTCCCCCTACGTTTTCGAACTCTCGTACAACTAGTTCGAAATTAACACTCGGAGCCGACAATGGATTTACGAGCGAGATTTAAATTTATTTTTTGTGTTAAAATAATTGAGTAGTCTCCCGAAATTTACGCCCTTAAACGAAAAATTGTTATCGGGGCCGATAAAGGGCGAACGAAGAGTAAATTTAATTAGAAATTAGAAATATTTCTACGTCCGATTGACTTTAATTCACAGTAATTTCCCCACCCGCGCCCGATAGAAAAAATTAAGCAAAGGACCAACGTCTGTCCCAAAACCGACAAAAACGACCCAACCTAATTGATGATAGAAATTATGTCTGGTTCGTTATCTCGGCTCCGGGACATGCTCGGAGGCCCCGAGAGCGCGACTATCTACAACGAAAAAGGCAATTTGAAGGCAAAAGATTCGAAATGAAGACATCACCTCAAATCACATCGAGATGAACCGGGCGGCAGGTAACAAATCAGTTCCGGAGGATAACCACCATACACCTGGCCACCTGTTGGCCAATCCCGCACACCTAGATTACATCAACCACGCCTTAAGCCGAGAAATCGAGTCTCGTCCGGCGGGGAATCAAATATTGTCGAGTACGGTTCAAGATTTTTATTCGAATTCCCGATCCGAATCAGCTAAGTGACGTCTAACGACGACTCGCGTCCAGCTCGTGTCGGCTTTTCGAAAAAGAACAACCGCGGATGCTCTAAACGTCGTGTATTAGAGAAAAATCTAGTTGTAAGTAGTAGACATATTTAGCAAAACAATACAACAAAAGACAAAATAAATTGACAAACAAGACGTTTGGGGGCTCTCGTTTGCCACGGGTGCAATTGTCAACACACAAAATGAATATAACCTTACTTTTTTGACATTATTTTAACTTGTTTTTACACAATTTTGTCAAACCGAGTAGGTATACGTATGCTGCCATCTACCCGAAAATATAGTTAAGTGGAAATAGCCCATATTTCTGTTGCAAAATAAAACTGTTTCTCTCAGACCTAAATGTGGCATTTGTTTTAATTAATCTGTGGGATAAGTGTTGGTCAACATGTGTCGATCATAAAAGAAGTATTGCCAACTGGCGTTGATTGGGTTGCTTATTTACACGATCATTTGGTGTTCGACCGTTTATAATAACCCTGTATTATTTTATTAAATTAATTCGCGCTTTAATCGGTGGATTTCGCGAATTTATCTGCGATATTGTGTAAATTCGGCGGTTTAATTCCAGAAATTTAATTTAATTGACGTTTTAATTAGATCGATTTTATCTCAGTTTAACTAATTCGCGGTTTTAATTTTAATTCGACGTTTAATTAGATCAATTCGGATTCAATTTGAATTTGAATACGCACGTAATGCGGAATCAATTGAATTGATCGAATTAAAATAAATAATCGGCGAAATTAAATTAAATCGATCTAAGTAAAACGCATCGAATTATACAAGTCGCGGATATATCCGCAAAATCGGAGGTCGAATTATCCGTTAGTTCGAGAGGTGGATGACTTCTACTAATAATATGATTATCACAGAGTTGTGTAAATGTTGGTTACAGTTAATTATTAAGTATAACGTCACTTCGCCGATTCGATAAAAATATCACCTACTATTTAATCACTTACGAAACTGGAATTTACATTTTAATTTTTGGACTAAAACGACAGGCCAAAATGATGAAACAAAAACAACCCCCCCCCCCAAAGAACGAAAATAAGTGTTGTAACGTCACGATAAAGGACGCCATTTATATCCCGCGACGCGCATAAAGATTCCAATAAAGATTCGACCTGAAACGTTGTAATAGTTACACTTTCGGTCGGGATGGCGGCGCTGATGTTTTATTGCGATAATAAAAGTGATGTGCGGTTGATGGTCGACGCACCTAAACTGCGCTTTTAAATTGCAGAACGTCTCGCGGGAATGTCGATGTAATCGCTGAACACCTGCTTCGAGTTTCGAGATTTATCGACACCCATATACTACGCAAAAACGAAACGAGCGCGCCATCTACGCTCAAAATACGCGATTTCGACGCGACCTCTATTGTAAATATGGATTTCCAAAAGTTCGGGGATTTCCCCGGAAAAACGAATTTCCGAGCTTGCGAAGCTTCCGAAGTCGCACCTTGCCGACGTTAAATTTTTAGGTTAGATTCTCGTCGATAACACAAAAATCACAAAGCGTTGACAGCCGGATTCGACTACGTCTACCGACTATATACGCATTATCTTTAGCATAATTCATTAGTTGTTACAGTTGCAGTCGACGTGTTTATCTGGTGATTTTCCAGATTTAATTGAGAAGTCGCCATGTTGAATTGCAACGTCGCATTGAACGCGCATCGTCGGCAGTCGGCCATCATTTCCCTGTTATTAATTATGAGCTCGTAACGATAACCCCCTAAAATTTTGGTGCCGTCGGATTACCCATGTTTTATATTTAAGAGAAGAGAATTGCATCTGTTTGTTAGCTTACGTTCCATGGTGTGACGTATTTGTGACGTGATAAGCATTTATTTGCTTGTCGATTTATACCACAATCTGCGTCCAACACATACTCGAATCGAATTATATTTTTAAATGTTATCGAGTGCCGCCGAGTCGAGTTTTAGTAACTACCTCATAATTATTAACCGCTTTTACGATCGTCTGTTCTAACATAACATCAAGAAAATAACGGGTGTCTAAAAAGTCTTTCGGTTCTAGATTAGTCGTGGAAAATTATAGGTGTCAAGACGATATAGACGTTTTGAACGTCCGTTATTTCGTCGAGCGTTGCGTTAGTATCGCCGGCAGTCGTTTGTTGGGTTGCATAATCATGGATGGTCGCATGGGTGTTAATATTTTCTACGTGTTGCGGAGCGAACGTCCATCGATTGCTCTTTGAACGTCCACCATCATTTTCGAGACCGTTTGGATGCCCGTTATTTTGTTGGGCGTTGCGTTAGTATCGCCGACGGTCGTTTGTTGGGTTGCATAACCCAACATGTCGCGTGGGCGTTAATGTTTTCCACGTTTTGCAGCGTAAACGCTCATCGATTGCTCTTTCAACGTCCACTTTAACTTTCCGAGAAGATAAAGACCTTTGGGACAGCCGTTATTTTGTTATGTGTTACGTTAGTATCATCAACAAAGGTCTGTTGGGTTGCATAATCTAGCATATCACGTGGGCGTTGAATGTTTTCCACGTTTTGCAAAGCAAACGCCCATCGATTGCGTATTCAACGTTCACCATAACTTTCCGGGAAGATCAAGACCGTTGGGACGCCCGTTATTTTGTTGAGCGTTGCGTTGGTATCGCCGACGGTCGTTTGTTGGGTTGCATAATCCAGCGTGTCGCGTGGACATTAATATTTTCTACGTTTTTAATTTGCCAGGGAATTCGAAAAAATCCTAGCAATCCGGCGCGTGCCGGTTGCCGACATTTCAACTAAACTCGCCTCCCCAAATCCGCGGTTGCTGCCGGTCGAAGTAAAAGCGTCGCGGAACGTTAACGATGCCCGGTCAAAACAAACAGGATACACGACGATAATCGTTTTTGGATAAACTACTAAACGCGGACAAAAAATGAGCCAATCTGAGGTGATTACGACATTTCGTTTTTCACGTTAAACTATAGAATGATTATTTAGTCATCTATCAAATTACCTCGACTTCCTGTCGTTTAAATATCTCACAATATAACGTAATTTTCGTTGTTGAAAAGTGGTTGCACGCGATCGTGGATCGAAAAGGAGCTGTGCATAATAATAATTATATTTCCATTTATCACCGCATAATTCGAACAAAATTATGCTATCGCGATACTGCGGTGTACGAAAGGTTGCCTGCCTACACGTCGAAATACATTTGAAATGTTCACCTCATACGTTCGATCCGTTTGTATTTGGGACAATCATTACTGTAGTAAAAAAAAGACCTTCAGTGTATTATAATATACAGTGCCTTTCGTTAATAATTGTAACCCACGTGGTATTTAGAATGCAAGATTGCCATCTAGTGGTAAATACGAGAATCAAAAATATCGGTTGTTTTTTTTGTGCAACATTCGAGGTAAAGTGTAAAATTTATTTGAAAATTTTGTAAATCACCAGCGACTATATCATTTAGAATTTTATCGTTTATTTTAGCCCCGCCAGTTACAATAAAAGTTTCGCAAAAAAATTTGTTTTCCGTTACTTGTTAACCAACTGCGTATGTTTGGTTGTCTATGTATTAATCGTAAGTTCGCGTGGATTTTCTCCAAATCAGTCGCATTTTCAATTAAAATTCTTGAGTCGAAACGAAATTTCAATTAGGTATAAAATAATAATCCGAAATGATTCTTGGAAAAACGCCACGTGGTCGAATACCAAAAACACAAGTTACCCTTAAAAATTACGCTTTAGTAGGGGATGTTTGAGTGCTTCTGTTTTAGTTTGTCGGTGACCGCGAAACGCAGACGTCACGTTGGTTGCATACGCGCCGCTGTTTAAAAAACGACGAACGACTCCCAGATTTGTTTACGTTCGCGTAGGAGTTCTGTTCGAAACATGATAATAAATTTCCTGTTCGACTTTCAACGATACCGTCTGTGCGTTTTGTTAAAGTAACGATTTGAATACCAAATGATGTTGTGCCTGATTTGAAATTTCACGCATGCATAAGTAATCGTCGTTCGCTCGCAAGATGAATCGAATTTGGCTGAAACGGAGGCCCATCGGCGTCGCCTTTCTCGTGATCGTTCTAAGTTATTTCCTGCTGGCTTTCAAAACGTACGACCACGAGTCGTCGGTTTTAATCTCGAAAATTCATCCGAGCGATGCCTGGGAATTTGTTGCAGACTTCAACAACATGAAATACTTGAACCCGACCATGTAAGTCGGACTAATATATTTTATCAAATTGTGTTCAATTTTTTAGGGGGGTTGTTTCAGTGTCGATTTCGATATATTAAACGAAAGTGGAAACTACGAGCACTGGCAGTACACGGCCGCATACACCGAGAAATTGTCGCACTGGCCGCACCTATTTAATACAGCCATAGCACATTTTATCGTGAAGACGTTGCCCCGACGAGATTTGTACTACGTCGTTTCTTCTCACAGCACATGTCTGTTGTGGGGATTAATTTGCCGTAAGTGTGTTATCGTCGTTGTTAGTTCAGTTTATGCACGAGTTGTTCGGTTCCAGTGAAGTCGAACAGCGAGTTCACGTTTACCAAGAGCAAAGACGATGGCGCCCTTTGCGTCGAACTGGTCCAATATCAGTGCCCGCCGATACTGTCGAAATTTTGCAGACGCGAGGTCGAATTCCAAAGGAACGCAATCATGACCAATTTAGAGCAACATTTTTCCCGTAAACATCCCATCTAACAATAAGATTTTAATTGTTCCGCTTATATGATAATAATCTTTTTAATATAATGTTTGTGTATTAATTGTCTTAATTGCGAAGATATTTTATGAAAATAGCTAATAAATAGCTTATCGTCTTTGTCATGACTATCGATTCGAATCAAGCACAGTATTTATCACAAACTGGTGATGCGATACAATTTTTGATCTTGACAAATAATCGAACAAGCCATCGTCGTCACAGTTTTATAAAGTTCCAAATACACGAATGGAACGATAATCGGTTAGCCGAAAGTGACAAATGACCGGTTTCGATGACCGATAAATTCTGTTCGCGTCACAGGAAAAACAAAACGTAATTTATCGGTTACAAAAATAGTTTAATAATTTTAGTCGCATTTAAGCAAAGCAGATTATTAATTCATTGTAATTAATTAAGCTGTAACGAATGAAGATGACGATAGATCGTTCGTTTACCTACGTCAATCGTAAACCAAACAATTTCGCGTGAAGACGAATTTTGAAACGGCCAATTCCGCTCCATCGTGGTTGCATGCAATTTAAATTTTTAATTTGAAAATTTTTCCAAAATCACGAACTATAACACGTCTTTTTTTCGAGATTTTCCGAAAATTTTAAATCGCCGGAAACGCGCTTAGATTATCATTTCTTGCATTGTAATTCTCGAAAAACTACTTTTCAACTAATTCCGGACCTGTACTATGCGTATCAGGTAGTGTCATTTTATCGAGATTATAAAAAGTTATAATCCAGTAAACGCCCGCAGTTCGTCATTTTTTACTTTGTTATACCAGAAATACGAGTTTTCTAATCGTTTTCGACTTGTTCTGAATGTTAACGTCTCAACACGTTGCGGTCAAAATTTTGCCAAAAAAAAAACGAACGGGATTTTTTCGATATTTCGCAAAAATTTTAAATCGCCGGAAACGCGCTTAGATTGTCATTTCTTACATTGTTATTCTCGAAAAGTTACTTTTCAAGTAATTCTAGACCTGTTCTGAACGTTTTAGTTTCGTCCAAAATTTTGCCAAAATCATGAACGTCTTTTTTTCGAGATTTCTCGAAAATTTTAAGTCGACGGAAACGCGCTTTGTTTCTCATTTCTTGCTTTGTTATAATGGAAAAACGACTTTTCAAGTAGTTTCGGATCTGTTTTAAACACTTCAGGTAACGATAAAATTTTGCCAAAACCATTGATTATAATAAGACGTTTTTTCGAGATTTCGAGAAAATTTTAAATATATTTCAATGTATGTTTTTATTTCATGCTTTGTTTTAGCAGCAAATCGATCTTTCTAGTAGTAAAAGTTTTGTCAGGTCAAAATTGTTCGAAAGAGTCTTGAATGCTAATAAGGGAATTAATCGCTTTAATGTTTTAGATTACGATTTCCAGATGATTTGTTGCAAACTACCAGTAATAAGTACATGGATTTCCATGTAATACCATTTACTCTGAAATTCCCTCGCCTAGACGTCAGCAACACGTTGATGCATTTTGGGTTGCCGACTTCAAGGCGCTCACTTTTAAATGAATAAAAATTACACGTTTTTAATGATTTTATCTAATGTCGAATAGTAAAAGACATAACATGAAGGATTTAGGTCGGGTCAAAATTATGCAAAAAACCATGAACCCATGAGGCTTTTTTTCGAGATTTCTCGTAAATTTAGATCCTGCTCGGAATGCTCGGTTCAGGTCCAAAATTGCTAAGAATGTCGTTTTTCATGTATGTGTAGCAAAGAAGGTAACGACGATATACAAATGTTCAAAAGTTATCCCAATTTGCATTTCTCGTTTTGTTTTACTCGAAAATCGATTTTTCCAGTAGTTCTATGTTTTGGGTGGGATAAAATTTTTGCAAAACTATGAACGGACACGTTTGTGAGAGGTTTTTTTGGAATTTCTTGAAATTTTGATAATGACAAAAACGCGTGCATTTTGTCTTCTTTGTTCATTATTCATGTTTAAACCGAAATACAAATAATACGAACTTTAAACAAGTAAAACAAGGCCGTGAGTACTTATACACTAGAGCGAGCCACATCGGTTTAGGACAAAAAACCGTACAAACAAAACGTTGTCCATACACTCGACGTACAAGATTCGGAAGGTCAGTGACCTTCGTCGCATTTCTGTTACCTGTTATCTACTAAATTTATAAATGTCACGAATCAACTCGACACAATCAGTGACCACACGTACCTGTATCAGTTTTATTTTTTTTCTTAAAATATACAAGGAATAATTTTTAAAAAACGTACTATTGAGTATTAAAATTAAATGTACATATATATGTCGTGTGGCAATAAATACAGAGACTAGGCGAGGTGATGAATGAGAGATGATTATTATTTGATATGTGTAGACTACCTTGGAGAGAAAATATTTATCGAATTGGTGTTTGTCCGTTTTCTGACTAATCGTACGGATACTGAAATAAAAACAACCGATCAGAAAAGGCCCGACGCCTCGAATTTAAAAATTTACTTGAACTATCTTGGGGAGTTAAGGGTCGGTCGATGACTCTCTCCAAAACTTGAAGCCATTGGTCGCGATCGTGTTCGGTCGCAGCCGACAGATTGAATATACGATCTGGCGTGTGCAACGTGAATGAAAAACCTTGATCCTTGACGCCAGCACCTACACCGATCCTGACACTGTAACCGTCCAATGCATGCCCTAAATTAAAAAAACAAATTAACAAACTGCTGCCGTAACAACGTGACAAAGAATACCTATAAATATTTCGCCTTTCGGATGAGCGTCGAGCGGTTCGTCGTGATACATTAATTTGCGATTATCGAGCGTGAACCAACGTTTCTTGAAACCGTCCGTGGTCCTCGGCCCGGTCTTCCAGAGCCAGCCTTCTTTGGCAAAGTCTTCCGTTAAGTGATCAATCAAATCGGCCTCGCCGGCAGACGGATAGGCGATCTGCAGTCTGTGCAACTTGGCGCACCGTATCGCCATGTACCAGTTAGTTATGATTTTCGGATCTTCGTGGTAAACGTAAATGTGTCTGGTGGTGCCGTCTTTTAAAAATGTCAGCTGCAACGACGTGGAATAATTGATTTTGTCCGGAGCGAATATTACGTTTAATTCGGACAGTCGCAGGATCGCTTTCGGTTCTTTGTTTTCTCTAACGAAATATTTGAGCGTGTCTTCGGCTTCCGACAGGACGAACTTTCTCGGATGGTAGCGGCTGTCCTCCTTGCCCCGTTTCATCAAAAAGCCGACCATGTAGCCGCTGATATAGCCCTGTCGTTCTGGATAACAGAATTCTTCTCTTTGGTATTTGGCTCGGATCCACTGTTCGACGAGGACCCTTTAAAACGAGTTTGTTCGGCGTCGGTGAATAACGGTGAAGGATAAGGGGGGCCTTTAACTTACTGCGGATCGTTCTCCTTAGGTATCCTGTAACAAGACGGGACCCGTTCCTCGTATTTGAGTTTGGCGGCAAGATTACCGACCTCTTTCATGCGTTCCACCTGCGAGTCCTCCCAACGATCGAGTTTCAGGTGTTTCACTTTACTGATGTGCACCCCCATGCTCCGGTGGATGCCGGAACAGCGAGTACAAAGGAAGATGCCGAGATTGTAGGACGCCCATTCCGGATCTGGTGGGCGCAATGTTTTTTTTTCCGGTTTACGGACAACAAAACGGTTAACATAACCTATACTTACTTTTGCTGCCGCAGTCGGCGCAGCTGCTGTTACCCGGAAATTTTAGCAGTTCGAGCAACACCTTCTCGTTCCTGTCTACCATCTCTTCGAATCGAAATCGAACGGTTGCGCGGCTGAACGATTAATTGCGATCTAATACAAAATATTTACGACCACCGTCCTCCATTTTTAAAACTTATCTGTGTTGTTGCCTTGTTTTTCTTGTTGCGTTTTGACGCTAGAGGCGCGTCGCGTCGTCTTCAATTTCGAACTTCGAACATACGCGCTATAACGTCGCGTCGAACACGCAGATGTAATAATAATTTACTATATCACAACTGTCTCGTCGATAATAATATATTATGAAGAATAAGTTTCGTTAACGCATGTTTTAATCGCACGAGTCCAAGTCTAGAAAACAAACCGCGTAACGGCGAGTTTTCTAATGGTCGGGTGCGATAAAAGGAGTAGGGGACGTTCATCCGAAAGTTGGGTTATCTTTTAGAGGTTCTCAAATAGTGTGTTTCGGACGGATATTTACAGAGTTGGCTGTTATTAAAAATAGGCGTAAGGGACAATTGACAGCCGAAAAAGATCATAACGAACCGTCTCAAGCCACAGACGTTTGGACTACATTTACAATTAAAGCTGCCCTGTCGTGGAAATTTTTGGGAAACATTTTAGGTATAGCATCTACTTATAGTAATATGTAATTAATACTAATTATGTAATTAATTTGTTATGTTACTAACTTCCAACACAATTTGCAATTTTCAAATTTCTCTTGTATCGTTTAGATCACGGTTAATATTCTAAAAATTTATAGATTTCTTTTTAATTACATTTTTTAATATTTTTTTGTTAACGTAATATTTCGTAGATGGCTAATTTTTCAAATAATTTGCAGATTTCTTTTTTGTACAAGTTAGATTACAGTTTACTTTTTGAGATTTTACTCTTTTATTTTGTAATTCATGCAAATTCTAATAGATTTTTACAAAAATTTTAATTTTTGGTTATTTTACTTATATAAAATTCGCACAAAATCTATATTTCATTATATAATAAAACTATTGTTTCTTAGGTTATTTAAAATTTTTAATTTGGTTTTTACATAAATTAAGTGGAAACGTATTAAAATAGAAGCACGAGAATAATATGTTTGAAGTATGTCAAAAAATTATTGTTCCGACTGTCGTATTCCTATGTATTTATCCTCTCGGTATAAAGCAAATAAGTATATAATTGGATTAAATAGTCGTTCAAAAATTTGTTACAGGAACTGTGAATTTCTTGTTGGAACCGTTGCAGACAATGAAGGTCTCTATTACACGGGTATATTTGTAATCATCGTAATATATAAATTCAAGACCAAGTGTTGATGCTTTGTGTTGTACTTAACGATGCCGTCGAGCATAAAGTTTATAAAGGATTCACTAAGTCACGAAGAAACTTTAACGAATTGGACGTCTACTCGACCACATCTTGTGCCAAAACAGACTTTTTCTGTCTCGTATTTAAAGCGATACAATTAGCTTCCAGATTTGTAAAAAAAAGTAATTCGTAGATTTTAAAGTAATTCGATTTAAGATTTGATGAGATGTTTGGTCCGATCATGTGCACAGTTTTTTGGGACAGAAAAGGAGTATTGCTAGTGGAGTTTCTGCCTCGTAATGAGACAATCAATGCAGCGTCTTATTGTGAGACATTGAAGAATCTGCGTCGTGCAATCCAGAACAAAAGACGTGGCAAGTTGAGTAAGGGTATCGTTTTGCTGCATGACAATGCCCGTCCACATGTGGCTAATCGGACCAAAGATCGGTTATATTTATTGCGATTTTTACGAACGCACCGGCAAGCCGAACCAGGACTGTCATTTCACAATACGCGGCGGCAAAGTACTGCCGGATGGCTCTTATCAACACCCGATTGTCGTTCTGATGTTGAACTTGCCGTTGCCACGATGGTCCAGTCCGACTCTGCTGTCGCCGGGCATGGTTGACAATTTATTCCATGAGATGGGCCATGCGATGCACTCGATGTTGGCTCGCACATATTACCAGCACATTACGGGCACGCGGTGCAGTACCGATTTCGCCGAAGTGCCGTCGATCCTGATGGAGTACTTTGCGAATGACGTGCGCGTCCTTAAAACTTTTGCCAAACATTTCCAGACCAAAGAACCAATACCGGACGAGATGCTGCGTCGGCTGTGCTCTGCTAAAAATTTGTTCATGGCCAGCGAGATGCAGGTGCAGGTATTTTATTCGGCCCTGGATCAGTTATATCATGGCGAACATCCGTTGGAGGGATCCACGACCGACGTTTTGGCTCGTACGCAAACCGCATATTTCGGATTGCCGTACGTCGATAAAACGGCGTGGCAGCTGAGATTCAGTCACCTTGTCGGTTATGGGGCAAAATATTACTCTTACTTAGTGTCGCGGGCTTTAGCCTCCTGCATTTGGCAAAGTTATTTCGACAATGATCCTCTGAATCGCACGCAAGGCGAACGGTATCGCAGGGAATGTTTGTCGTACGGCGGCGGCAAGCACCCTCGGCAGTTGGTTACGGATTTTTTGAATAAAGAACCCACCACCGATCTTCTGGTTAATTCGTTGTTAAAGGAAATCGACGATAAACAGTGTTGAACTAAAATCGATGTAGGTTCGTTTTCGTTATTTATTAAGTAAAATTATCTTGAATTTAGTGTATAAAGTATGACCAAATAAAACGCAAACCTTGTAAAAAGATTATACGTGTTTGATGGATATGTGTTGTTGCAGAGAAGTTTGAATTTCCCCCAAAGTTTAAGTTGTACTAATCCTCTGTGACTAGTGATGAAATCGATTGGCAGATCTGAGGAGCTAAACCGAAGCATTGAATAAAGAGTCCGTATAAAGTAATCGGCGGATGTTGAACATTGAAAATCAGCCGTGAAATTTGAATAATGCTATTAGATATATTTTGAATTAAATTGACCTATCGCCAACCATAACAAAATTCCCTAAATTTATAGTACGCGATATTTTCCTTATTTTAAAGGAACAAAGCATAAAGTGTAAGGAAACTTCTCCCGGGCCCAACAGCTGACGTTTACAGAATTTATAAATTAATTGGTTTGCAATTCTATACTTTATTATTACGCACACTTTCTGTGTATATGGTTACGTATATTGTCAACTTCATTCTCTCTCTTATACTGCCAATTCTGCCTTTGTTATAATAGAAAAACGACTTTTCAAGTAATTCCGGACCTGTTCTATGCGTATGAGGTAGTGTCACTTTATTGAGATTATGCAAAAATTATAATCTATTTAAACGCCGGCAATTCGTTATTTATTGCTTGGTAATATCAGAAATACGAGTTTTCTAATCGTTTTCGACTTGTTCTGAACGTTACGACCCAAAAGCTTGTGGTCAAAAATCGCTGAAGAATCGCTAAGGGATTTTTTCGAGATTTGGCAAAAAATTTAAATCGCCGGAAACGCGCTTAGATTATCATTTCTTGCATTGTTATTCTCGAAAAACTACTTTTCAACTAATTCCGGACCATTCTATGCGTATCAGTGTCATTTTATCGAGATTATAAAAAATTATAATCTATTTATTCGCCGGCAGTTCGTCATTTATTGTTTCGTTATACCCTTTGTATACAAAGGGTGTCCAGAATATATGTAACCGCATTTCATAAACCACATACTAACATAGATCGAATTAAAAGATAAGAAAATTATTCTACTAACAATTTCTGGTCTCCTAACAATAGGCTTCAATCTTTTGTTAAGACGTACCCTAAAACGACCAAACACGAACGATTTATTTTATAACTTTTATTAATATTTATATTTTACAACAACTTAAAATCAAAATATTTATTTACTATTCACACATAATTGTCGCAACAGGGAAATTGATTTTAATGACTTATGAGTAAATTAAATACTAATTACCTAATTCATGTTTTATTACATTTACAGCACTAGTTCTGCTAACACTTACTGAATAGAATTCCACAGTTCAATTTCCTACGTTTGGTTCATAACAAGATAGCCTTAGTACATATGTATTTGGACCCTTTGTTGCCTGACATCTTGTAATGTTGTCGAGGACCCCTCTCTGTCTGCAACAGTTCCAACAAAAATCCAAAGTTCCTGCAACAAATTATTATGAGAACCAACACGGAAGGAATCAATTATATATTTATTTTCTTTAGCAAACAATGAATTTAGGATGAAGCGCAAGAATAATTTTGTTGCAAACTCAAACGTATTATCCTTGTGCTTCTACTTTGACACATTTTCACTTAATTTATATAAAAACCAATTAAAAATACTAAATAGCCTAAGAAAACAGTTTTATTGTAATGAAATGTACATTTTGAACGAATTTTATATAACCTAAGAATTTAAAAATATTTTAGCCATCTATTGGATTTTTTGTAAATTATAAAATAAAAATTATAACCGGGTGAACTAGCGAACCAAAACATATTTGGCAACACCGCAGTATAAGTTTTGTCCATACCACTAAATACATTAAACGTTAAAATAATCCTATAAATCATCGATTAGGATTCATGTTATCAATTAAATTATGTAATAATATCTTACATGTGATGTATTATTAATAAAATTATAATTCTTTATACATAATGTAGAAAAATTAACGTTTATTGATAATCCCTCTTATTACTTAAATTACTATTTAAAAACGTTTAGTAACAATGCAACAACCTCCATTTAACTTGGCAAGAACGTGCATTAATATCCAATACACAATATATCGAAATTAGAAACAAATCCTAGTCGCAGAAGGCCTTCATAGTAGCCAATAAAAATATCTTTCCAAGTTAAAAATTATAGAGTCTATACTAAAACGGCACTTAGAGTCGAGGTCCCACCATCAAATTTTGCAGGAACCTGCATAAATATGTTATAAATAACATATCCAAATTAGAAAAAAATCGTATGATCGGAAGGCCTTCATAACAGGCAATATCTGGCGCTTTCTGCAATTTCAACATTCAAACATACATAAAAATAGGGCACTTAGAGTCGAGGTCCCACCATTAAATTTTGCAGGAACTTGCATTAATATGTTATAAATAACATATCCAAATTAGAAAAAAATTGTATGATCGGAAGGCCTTTATAACTGATAATAACTAGCGCTTTCTGCAATTTCAAAATTCAAACATTCATAAAAATAGGGCACTTAGAGTCGAGGTCCATCACCATCACATTTTGCAGGAACCTGCATTAGTATGTTATAATTAACATATCCAAATTAGAAAAAAATCGTATGATCGGAAGGCCTTTATAATCTTTAGCAGCTACTTTCTTATGGCTCGGCCAAGTATTTGGTTCGCTAGAATCACCGGCAAAGCTAGCGAACTAAAAACTTTAAGGAATTATTCAGTTGGTTAGCTTTTTCTGTAAGTTCAAAATTCGATCATCTATCATAATAGGGCACTTATAGTCGAGGTCCCACCATCAAATTTTGCAGGAATTTTAATTAATATGTTATAAATAACATATCTGTTATTATAACATATGTTATAATAACATATATTTGAGGGGCGGGAAGCACAGTTAGGTAACACAGAATTTTCGATAACAAGTAGCAAGAAATATATGTACAATAGAATCCAGTTATAACGAATCACAAGGGACTTACAATATGAGTTCGATACATCCGAAGTTTGTAATAAACAATAAAAAGATTTATGTAATATAAATTTAATTGAAAAAACATCGATATAACGTAACAAATGATCAACAAAATTATATAAAGGTTTTTAAACATTTAATTTTTAATTTTTTTCACTAGAAGTAGGAACCAAAACTAAATCTGCATTTTGAACTATTCTCTGTTTGAAAGTGATTTGGAAGTACCAAACCAGGTACGCAATTGTTTTATGTATTATTGTTATATAAATTGAACACAAGTAAACTACAATAAACTAAATTAAATTAAATTAAATATTGTAGAAAATATTAAAATTCACGCCTAGGTACAACAATAGTGCTGTAACTACGCGGAGCGATCGAGAACAATTGATAAATTTCTATGCAATCGTCACCCCAACAGTATATGCAGTACTTCGTTAGTTGCATCCTAGAACGTGTATCAAATTTTCACAATATCAAGCGATGGAGAAAATTTACTAATGGGCGGTCTTATAACGTCTCGTTCACAAATTGCCCGTTTGAGGCGATACCTATAAATTGATAATTACAAATTACATGAATTACAATGATTGCTTTATTTAATGTTAATTATGAAATTTCTAAAATTTGAAATTTGTTAAATACGTCAAACTTTTTTTGAGATAATTGGTGTAATTAAGAATTTAACAAATCATATTTTAAAACTATTTGATTCCTCAATTCTTGATCTAAACTTGATGATATTCTCAAAATTTGAGAACCATATCTCAAATAATAATTTTGGAAAACAACTTTACGTTTATAACTGCATACCTATTGTTTTTAATTATAAATCCCTGCAAAAATATAATTCACTTTTAAATTTGAGCGCAGTTATGAATTTCTAATTAAATAAATAATATTTCTTATAAATTTCTTTTCGCAATTTTCTATGAAAATTTGCTAAAATACACCAATAATTGCAATGAAATTTAAACGTAAAGATAGCGTTGTTAAATGGAAGCATCCTACAGATTAAGGGAAGGTTATACTCTATTCCCGGCGACCATT
Organism: Rhagophthalmus giganteus; assembly: GCA_036326145.1. NCBI lineage: Eukaryota > Metazoa > Arthropoda > Insecta > Coleoptera > Rhagophthalmidae > Rhagophthalmus > Rhagophthalmus giganteus. The sequence continues at coordinate 1,098,385 of JARFJA010000021.1, read as the reverse complement.
AGAAGTGAATTATGTTCTTTATTTTTAAATTCTACAAAATACTCTCATTTGGAGATTGTTTCGCCATCAAATTATCTAACATTTGAGTTTTTAAAATTTAATATAAAATTATTAATAACGAAATTAGAACTTTTGTACACAATTCAAAATCCAATTTAAATTGCGGCTTCAATTTTACAATGTATAATGTTCAATACAATATCTAGGAGATAACAAGTTTCGATGAAGATAGCTGAAGGAGAAATAGATTTTTTATTGAAAAAATGTTGCGTATAAGTTTACTTTTATGAATAAAATTCAAAATTTCATATATGCGTCAACATATCAAGCTCATGTTTTGTCATTGCCTAGAGAACGTTTTTTTATATCATTTAAGATGTCGATCAAGTTTTCATCTTTAATTAGAACATGATAATCGTACAAATGTTTTTATAAAATTTCACAATTAATCAGAAAGGGGCTCACAGAAAGAAAAAGAATGTGCAGACCTCTACAGCTCGGCACGTGGTCTTGTTAGAAATATTTATTACCCAAATAATCCTGACAGATATATAAAGGTACCTATATACATTCGAAACTGCAGGCAAGTTTTAAATAGTTAGAAAGCGTCAGAAATCGCTTTTTAAAAATAAAAACGTTACAGGTATCTACCTCTACAACTACATAATTTTTAATAATAATAATATGTGTAATAAAAAATAATGTAGTTTGTAATAAACAATATGAATTATAAATCAGCTATTCAAAATTTAAGTGTTATTATTATAAACAGAATGAAATGGTTGCAAATGTTATTAGATTTAAAATTAATGTTAAAAATTTCGTTTTGTTTTGTTTTAAATGGCATAGATATACGAAATGTCCACAAAGCCTGGCCCCGCACCATTTTTTCGGAAATTGTTGGGTACCTACCTATATGGAAAAATCGGCGAACACGCACTTACCTACCTATTCCATTATTTTTAGGGCATAATTTTTGATGGAAAATGTTTAGGTGAGTAACCTCCGGGAGTGGGAGGCGGAGGTCAACTAAAAAATTTCAAATTGAAACGCATTTCAAGTCGTATGTCATTTAAAAGCTTTTAATAAACAACAATTTTTAACGTTGATCCAAGATCGATACACCAAACAAGTCATGAATGGCGAATACGAGTACCAAATAAAATTTACAAATAAGTTGAACAATAAAGAAGAAAGGAACGAGGGAAACGTTTATACTTTGCGCGTACCTGCGCCACCCCCAAAGGACCAGTTTCGATAATCCGCTTACTTGGGTGCGATAATAACTAGTAATTAGATATGAATCGTTCTCGAAGTACGACGTTCAAAATAAGAATGATGTGGTTTTTCGTTTTCCGTTTATTTAGAATATTTTGCGAAAACTTACTCTCGATCTTAGAGCCGATTTTTCCATCTCTTCGTAAATTTATCGGTAACCGTATAGGTATTTACCGTGGAAACAGTTGGTCGTGCAAAGTACGGTTAAAGTAAGATTAGATTCTATGGGAAATACCTATCAGATAAATTCACCAAGAGGTGAAAAAATCGGCAATAAGTTTATAAGTTTTCGCAAAATATTTTAAATAAATGGGAAATGAAAAATCGCATCATTCTTATTCTGTAATAACAGGGTCATTAGCGAATTCAAGAAAGCGAATTATCGAAACTGGCAGTTTCGTGTGGCGCAGGTACGCGCAAAGTAAAATGCATGTTATATTATTTTCAGTACGGATAGAAGTAGTGTGTTTAATTATACGTTATTCAAGATAGGTTCGAATATACGTCATCAATAAAACCTCGTACCTATTTTTACATTAGGTACTAATAAATCGCAGTCTTTCTTTGTCATGTTATATGTGTGCAGGTAAATCATTTATAGAATATGCCACGTTCAAAACTTTAAACTGAATATTACAAATATACAATTTAGTCACTTCTTATTCATGACGTGCATCGAAACCTATCTTGAATATATAGATTGAGAATTCGAACTATACTAGGCAAATCCGTTCTCAGAAAGAACTTCTACCTGCCAAACCAAACGTTTGAGAAGTCGTAAATCAGTAGGTCATAAATAAACGGGGACCGAGAATAAGCTTTTAAATTGTCTCTTCAATGAACTAGTGTTAATATGGTTGTCTATATATAAGAAATTTGCCCGAAGTATATAAAAAAGGAGTTTTAAATTCAAACGTAGATGCCCTATCCAGAATAAGGAACAAATTTGAACTAAAATTTACAAATGAGGATATTTTCTCGAAACCAAATAATATAGTTCATTGCATTTCGGAAGATTATAAATTAGGAAAGGCTTTGCAAAAATAATTGACGAAAATTTTCAAAGTAAGAAATTTTTATTTTCCAAAAGAATTAAAAACGAAGTATTAGAAATTCAAAATTTTGAAAAAATTAAAATATTTCATTTAAAAACAAAACTAAATTATTACGATAAACTAACATTAGGGAGAATAGAACAATGTTTAAACGAATTAAAAAATTACTGTATTCAAAACGATATCTTCGAATTACACTCACCGAAAATTTGTGCAGGTTTAGATAAAATGAATTTTGACGAGATAATATTGTCAATTAATAAATTATTCAAGGAAACTCATATAATTTGGTATATTCACGAATTACCGGAAATTAATATAAACGATGAATTAGAGAGTATACAAAATCAGATAGATGAAGACGATAACTTAACGGTGCATTTCTCCCCTGAAAATGAAATTAACGGAATTACGTATAAAGAAATTGCAATAAATGTAGGAAAAATCAAATCGTAATCAAAGCAAAAAACGAATTTAAAATAAATATTTTGAAGTTTTTCAATAACAAACAAAGATTTGAAGTAGAAATAAATAAAAATAATGCAGATCAGGAAATTCGTAAGTTAATTAAAGAATACTTAGTCCTTGGAGTAAATTATTATTGTTTAATAGATCAAGAATTAATAAACACCGTAACCAAAATTTTGAAAGAGACTTTTGTAAAAGATTCATTCGGCTAATTCAGTGTCAGGAAATTTTAGAAGACGTGTTAACGGAAGAAGATCGGTACCAAACAATTCAAAATTATCATGAAGGTAAAACAAACCATAGAGGAATTTTAGAAACCTATCAAAAATTAAAAAGACGATTTTATTGACCAAACATGGTCAACGACGTTCAAAAATATATAAATAACTGTGAAATTTGTCAAAAAACTAAGTACGAAAGAAATCCTTATCAAGTCCCCGATAAACTCGCTCCAAACCCAGAATACCCTTCGATGTAATTCATTTAGATATTTTAACGTTAAACAAAGAAAAATATTTAACAATTATTGACAGCTTTACCAAATTCGCAACATGTAAATTTTTAGAGAATACAACCTCAGTTAAAATAACAGAAAATATAATTGAATATTTTGCACACTATCAATTCCCAAATAAAATCATAACCGATAACGGAGTAGAATTTAATAACGAATTAGTCAAAAATTTATTAAACGGTTATAAAATTAAAGTAGTTTTTTAAAAACGATAACTTGTAATCATAAAATATAACTTATATATGTTTATTTAAGAGGTCGCAGTTTAAAAAATTATTTTTTTCAACAGTCTTCAATCAAAATCGATCGTTCAGTATCGTTTAAACATTTATCCAAATGACCGTCCATCTCGTCAATAAGAAAATATCTGAAACAAACGGGACAGTTAAATATTTTATCTTCCTCGGCCGCTTTCGCTTGTTCCTTATTGTTCTTATTATTATTATCGATGGAATCGTCGTCGAAAACGAAAATTTCATCCCCCATGCACTCGTCCAAATGTTCATTTAAAACGCTTTTAACGATGATATTACCGCACACAAGACAGGAAACTGTTTCGGAAGTATTTATGCATTCCACATCGTTGTCCTCGCAAAAAACTTCGCCAAGACAGCTCGCCACGTGTCTGTCAAAATCTTCCTCGTCGATGATTCGATCGCAGACAGGACAATTAGACGGTTTACTGTTTCGATTGCGGACGCTTTCGACGTGGTTATCCGAACACTCGTCGAGATGTGTGTTTAAACTGCTTTCGGTGATCATTTCACCACAAACACGACAGGGAATCGTTTCTTTTACCACATCGTCACGGTTTGCCAAACTTTTCAACGGTTTATTATTCGAACTACTCTCGCTTTTATCTTTGCCATCCATACAGTTATCTAAATGTTTATTAATCATTTTAATCGGCATTTTGATTGCACAAATTGGACATTCTACACCGTTGTCATCATTACATTTAATTCTCTTATTGTTTGTATCGCAGTTAGAACTATCATCTGCTGGTCGTTTCGTTACGGTAGGCACAGTTTGTGAAATGCCGGGAAATTTATTGATCCAATGATTTCGAACTATACTGTAGTCGAAACCACCATTAACGTCCTTTCCTTCTGTCAGCACTTGTCCGTTGCCGGAAAATGCACGCACAGATGTTGGTTTCGACTGGATCGACTTTGCGTCTTCCTTCGTTTTGCTTTTTGGCACGATGACAACGGTGCTAGAAGAATCATCGGAGCCAACGATGTTGTTGTTCGAACTGTCCGGATTGTGGATCTTTAAGGTAGGAAAAAATTTACGAATGTTCGAATTGGAACTGACCGGTTTGCTTGGTTTCGCCTTTTGGAATTTTTCCGGTTCCTTGATCTACAAAAAAATAATCTATTAAAATCGATCGACGAACTTAAAAACCATATTAATTTCGTTTAAATTGATGTTAGCAAAACTGGATGGTGAAAATAGTACATCGCTTGTCTTTAATTTATGATTATAGTTTGTGCGCACTGTGTGTCGCGTCGACGTCCCTTAATTTTGTTTCTGAAATGTAACATAAATGAAACATAAACTATAGACGTTTGGTTTTAAAGATCTCGGCGCCACTGTGGTCAAAATTGGAATTAATCTACTATAGTTACTAAGTGTTACTCAACATTAAACACATTATAATAATACAATCGTTTTGTATTTATAAAAACGACCAACGTTATGCACTTTTCGCAATAAGCAAAATAACTTGGAATGTATAATAAAATGATTCTTGAAATTAAAGTCAGAGGGCGCATCGCTCATTTCCAAATGCCTATATTTAATAAGGTAAAATACCCAATAGGGGAACAACGCTGAATGTTGCACCAATAGAGGAACGCTGAGAAAAAATGATAAATATGAGAAATGAAATTGCTCTTTATTCATAAGTAAAATATAATTTAATATTTTGCGAAGTCTAAGGAATATGATTCAATATTTTCTATATTTTTAATAATCTCATAATTGGGAAAAAAATAATAAATTGTAACTTCCCTCGCAAAGTGACGAAAATTTGGACTTATTGACGCACAGTGCGACGAAAAAGTCAATATTGTCAATGCGTTTTTTTATCAGAATAAAACAAATAATCTTAGCGAAATTTTTTGACATGATTAGAAAATTATTCCTTTACCTATTTTTGGAGTAAAAACTTAATTACGTAGATTATTTGTTTAAAAAATCAACTGTTCCCCTTTACCAGCACATTTGAATTTCGTGCCTAATAGAGGAACGGCTGGATAACACGCGTTCCCATTTACCTGACGTGTCTCAGCAGATGCACCCGTAGAGGTACAAAGAAAATATTTGCATAAATAAAGTGACTGTGATAAATAATTATATATTCGAATACGTAAGTATTGACAAATAAGTTTAAATTGAAAGTCAGAAAATACATTTATATCATAAATTTACATGAATAATATGTTGAAGTAACGTAATCCAAGTAATGAAAATTATAACCTCAAAAACTTGACATGTTTGTAAACAAGAAATTTTCATAAATTTTGACTTTTTTTAATTAAAAATTAAAATTATTTAAAATATCAATATTGATATTAATATATATTTATTTCATCAACATGTGTAGGGAAATGGTTCCAAGAAAAAATCAAAAGAAGAAAGTGGGAGAGAAAAGTTGCCCAAAAATAAAAAGAGAAGCAAAGAAAAGTCTACGTATACACCAAATATTATCAAGGAAGCTTTCAATGCGATGGATGCAGGGATGTCTCTGAGTGAAGCTGCTAGGAAGTTCGCAATTCCTAAAACAACTTTATATAAAAAATTACATCATATAACACCTCTGGAATGCAGGAAAGGTCCACCAACTGTGTTAAGTGCTGATGAGGAAGATGATCTGGTCAAGTGGGTAATTTATTCTGCAGAAAGAGGCTTCCCTGTATCTAAGACTATGCTCCTTGATACCGTAAACAAATTTGTCGTCTCTCAGAAGCGACAAAATTCATTCAAAAATGATCGGCCAGGTAAGCATTGGTACGAGAGTTTCATGAAACGGCATCCTAACTTAAGAGTACGAGTAGCTCAAGGACTGACTACGACAAGAGCATCAGTTACCCAAGAGGATTTGAAAATTGGTTTGCTGACGTAAGACAGCATTTGGAAAAAATAATTTATTAAATTTGGATCCGAAAAGAATTTTCAACCTCGATGAATCCTCATTTTTATTAGTACCGTCAGATAATGAAGTTATCGCAGAAAAAGGAGCTAAATCTGTTTATAAAATAACTAGCAGAAATGAAAAGGCATGTTTGACAGTTTTGTTTACTGCTTCTGCATCTGGAGATTTGCTTCCACCTATGATCTTATTTGACGTCAAGACTGTACCAAAAAAAAACGTGCTGGAACAAATACCCAAGGATTGGGCGGTTGGAAATACTGATAAAGGATGGATGACGTCGGAGTCCTTTTTCAAATTCATAACAAATGTTTTCTACCCTTATTTGAAAAATAATAATTATGAATTTCCAGTAATTTTGTACGCAGATGGCCATTCGTCGCATTTTACCTTGCCTTTGCTCAAATTTTGCAAGGAGAAGCAAATTGAGCTGATAAGACTATACCCAAATGCTACACACATACTTCAGCCTTTGGATGTAGCTTTCTTTCATCCGCTTAAAAATATTTACAGGAAAGCAAACAAGCAATGGAGAATCAACAACGGTGTTATTGATTTTAAAAAATGTATGTTTGCTCCAGTTCTCAAGATTGCCTTGGATTCCACAGATTTTGCAGAAGCTTTAAGAAATGGATTTCGAACTTGTGGCTTGCACCCATTCAATGCAGAAGCAGTGTCGTATAATATTCTGAAGAAGGGAAAAAGCAACCAAGAGATATTCAAGACTCAGAAAACCATGTATCTTCTGAAAGTAATGTGAAATACAAAGAACTTCTCCAAGTCTTCGAAACTCAACTGCTTTCTCCAAGTACACTGCAAAATTATAAAATAAATGAGAACAATCATTCATGGAATGGTGATTTGTCGCATCAGGAATTATTTGAATGTTGGAGGAAGTTAAGAAGATTTTCCAGTAAAAGCATAATTTAAATTTGAATGATCATACATTAAATCAAAAAATTTAATTGAATTGTCAAATACCAAGCAAATTAACTAGTTTAAATTTTTTGATTTTACAATTTTCTGAATTTTTAATAATTTTTTATGATATTTTTTATTTAAGATATTCATTTGTACATTCATTGTATAATAATTTATAATCTTCTCTGTAGATGCGAATGAAACTTCAGTTGAAATTTTAAATAATAATAAGAATGCGGATTCATTTTTAATTAATACCAATGACGATGCAGTTGCCTTAAGGGATATTTTTGAAAACGTTGAAAGTAGTGTAGATCTTGTAGATATAAACACTTCTAATTCTAACAATTTATCTAGTTTAATAAGTGAAGCTAGTTTTATCGATGGAGAGCAGTTGGATCTTTTGACGTTGGAGAAGATAGGCATGGAAAAAGAGCAACATAGTAACAATATTAGTAATGAATTTGAAAGTATGATTGTTGTGGAAGTTACTGGTGGAAATGTAGATGAAACACTTGATTTGCAGTTAAATCATTCAGAAGGTACGCTCAAAAATAATGATTGTTTTAATACTTGCATATTATTTAATCTAAATTGATGACCTATAATTTTCAGTGCGAATTCTCGCCACGTGTACGAATGAAGTCGCTACACATGAGACTGAGACTGCAAAGGACAGTATAAATGAAGATGCAAGAGATACGCAGGAAATAAATACTTCTGCTTCACTACATGAAATTACAGATAATACAAATTATTCGAATGTACCTCTCGGTGAGTTATTTTTTATGTTAATAATTGCAGTTTGTGATGATTAGCATAAATCAATAACTTTTTAATTTCCAGAATGTGCTCTAGATCTGACAAATAAAGTCCAACAACAAATTAATAATGCTTCAGTAATGAATTTACGAGAGTTACCTTCACAAATTTTGGACAACTCAAACATAGAGAATATACCTGTCGATACTAATAAATCCAGTGAGTATTACATTTATTCAAAAAAAATATTTACCAACAATATTGATTATCTACTTCGATTCATGCTCTACTTTATACATAACGATTTTCGCACTCAAAAATAACGAAATATACTTTTGTAGGTTCTAATTTAGATGAATTACATTTGTCATCGAACATAAAACAATGTGTTGCAGTTCCAGTTTTTCACAAAAGAAAAATCAATCTAGTGATACTGTAGTTTCCGTTGTGGATGACGTTCTCCGTACACTTCAAAGAAAAGAAGATGTAAGAATTTTGAAAGAGAAGCAGATCATTTTAAACAGGCAAAAGAAAGAAGAAAAGAAAATACTCCGACAAAAGAACAAAGTCTGAATAAGACTTTCGCTGAAAGAAAAGAAAGTTTGCAGAGAAGAAAAAGAAATTCATGAGCAGATTAAAAATTTAAAAAACTGATAATAGAGACGATACGACAGTGGAGACAATAAAAAATCTACAGAAAGAAGTAGACGATATTGATAAGTCAATACTCCAAATAGAAATGGACGTACTAACGTCTAAAATCAAAATTAAAAAAGAAAAACTGTAAAATATTTGATTATTGCACTCACTATTTTTATAAAGTTCTTGTTGATTCGTTCTTACTTATTGAAATTGTTATTAAAATTATTAATTTATGTTAGTTATTTATTACTTCTTGTGATCTCAATGGTTATATATTCAAATTATATATAATTTAAATAAAAATATATCTAAAATTGATTGCTTGTTTTATATTTTGTCTTTTATCCCTATAATATTTATAAAAAAATTATTTTGTTCACTTTTGCCTTAATCATTTTCATTGTTCCTCTTTTGGACCTACGGCGTTCCTCTATAGGGGCTACCGCAAACTCAATGTTCCCTTATTAGGCCATTCAACTACTGTATTAAAAACTTGATATTTACATGAATAAGACGTAAATACAATTAATTTTTACTTGAATTGATTGATAATGATCATGGCTAAATAATAAAAACAATAATCTTATGATAATATTGAATTAAATGCTTTAAAATATATGTATTCAACTTAAGTTTTCGTATCCGTTCCCCTATTGGGTATTTTACCTTATCTGTTTGATGTTTGCATTTCGCAAAGCACGATATTTTGTGATGCAAACCAAGACGACGATGTCAATATCGCCGGGACAAGCACGAGAAAAGTATCATCGTTACCAATGGCTCAACAAAAAATAACTAGACCAAAGAATGCCATACGGAGCATTGTACGGTGATCGTTTCGTATACGACATGCACTAACATAAATCCTAGCTCGATATTTCTTTGTTACCTTAATAAAAGTGCCACCGCAAGTTAGCTGATGCTCGGTCCACCATCTGTCGTTAGGTCCTGGTGCTCGATTGACGGCCCGACGTAGTGTACCGAAGAACGGCCTTCGATGTTGACAGGGCCCGTCACATCGCCACCAATGCTGCTTGTACTGTCGCACTTCGTCGTGAAAATCATGATACACCGTTATATTCGTACCTGCAATTCGAACGATTGTTGATTGAAAACGATCAGCATTGCGAAACTGAATGTGCTTTCTAGCTTTTTCAGCAAGTGCGTTTTTAAAATACAAAATTGGGCGCATTCAGGAACAGTCGGGCGTTCGAACGTCGAAACCAATTAAATAAAACACCTAAAATCTCGAAATGGTTTTAATTATAAATTCATTAAAGGCGCATAATCCCCTTTTACTACTTAAATTTGTATTTTCTCTCTTTTTTAATTTGTAATTCGCCGTCTTCAGCTGAAGCTAAAATGATTGACTTACTTACAATTCATTACTCTATTAAACATTAATTTACAATTATCGGTACAAATTGGTACCTGGTTATTCTCATGTTGAGTTTTAAAACATCTATTGTTATAAGTTCCAATATTATGCTTTTTTAACCAATTCTGTACGATCTTCTTTTCGCCCGAATCGCAATTTAATGAAAAATAAGGTGTACAACCTTGGGGTGGGAATCCTAAACATGATGTTTCATTTTGTCTTAAATCGTATATTACATTGTTTCAATTTAATAGAACGCATATAAGATCTTGTAGATCTGACCAATTCGGACTAAGTCTGAGTAATTGTTCAAAACGATCAGGTTCGATTTCTGGTACAAATTTAGTACCTTCAAAACCCTAAAATAATTGAGTGTAGAGTGTTATAGAGATCTAGTGTTCCGTTTTCCGTTTTTTTACCGGGCAGTTGACAGTTGTAATGCACAGTGAATTATTTTGTACTTAGTTAATTACGTTTGTAATTAAATAGAAATACACAACATAGAGATGTAAAGTTGTAAAGATCAAACGTTGTTACGCCACACAAACCTTATAGTTAGTTACCCGCGTTTGTAAATTTGCCCGCCGTATAAACTAAAACGGCAGTAACTTCGTCCTCGGAAAATCATGAGCTAAAGCCATATCTCAAATTTTTACCAGTATAAATCCAAGTGAATTTCATGTAATAAAACAAATACCGGACCAGATTCCAGATTTGTTTGCAAAAATGTTATTAATCCGCCAATTCATGCACTTTGACTTAAATAATGTGCGTACATACGTTATCGTTTTTGGTTTGCAAGTCCGCAATCGCCGTCGTGTTGGATAACATGCACACGGCCCGTTGCACCTTGGTCACATCTCCGCCGGGAACGCTAGTCGGCGGTTGATAATTTATGCCGACTTTGAATCCGATGGGACACCAATCCACAAACTGTATGGAACGCTTACTCTCGATTATGCCGATGGCGGCGTTAACATCTTTGGGAACGACGTCTCCACGGTAAAGCACGCAGCACGCCATGTATTTTCCATGTCTGGGATCACATTTAACCATTTGATTGTAAGGTTCGAAACATGCATTGGTAATTTCGGTAACCGTGAGTTGTTCGTGATACGCCTTTTCCGCAGATATCACCGGGACGTAAGTAACAAGCGGAAAGTGAATTCTCGGATACCGTACCAGATTGGTTTGGAATTCCGCCAAATCCACGTTAAGGGCACCATCGAAACGAAGAGAAGCCGTGATCGAAGAAACGATCTGACTGATTATATTACTGTTTACTCTCGACCATATTTTTTTCTATTCCACCTTTCGAAACGCGATTTCAAAAATAAATTCGGTTACGCGAAAATTTCCAGCTACCTACGCTTTTTCCCCATTTAACTATCAAAATTAAGTCGCGAAAACAAACGTTTTTCATTTATATCAAAACAAATTAGAAACTTCAAATTAAAACGTCCTGGGTGGAGTATTTTTGGGTCCTGATTTTTTTAAAATTTATGATTTTCTACATAAATACATAATGGTGAGTAATTCCTGTTTTAATCGATTTAAAAGATGAACGAATTTTATTTTTGTTTAATTTTTTTGCCCTTTAGGGTCAAAATACTTCTCTACATTTTACCCTTGAATTTTGTCCTTTGCACTTCGGTCCTTTTTTTCCTTTTATAATTATTGGATGTTTGGCATTCCGGTGGATAACAAAGGGGTGGAGGAAGGCTGTAGCGATGCTACTAAAAAAACAACATCAAAAAATCATGAGCTAAAGCCATATCTCGAAATTCACTTGGATTTATTTATACTGGTAAAAAATTTATGTAATAAAACAAATACCGGACCAGATTCTAGTCTTGTTTGCAAAAACGTTATTAATCCGCCAATCCATGCACTTTGACTTAAATAATGTGCGTACGTATGTACGCCAAATGTACGAAAATATGCCAACCCAAACTTGTGTTGTTGTTTTTTAAATAGAACACCTTGTATATTTTTGAATTTTGTGGATTCCCCGTCACATTTAGAATCAAATATGTATAAAATTGTATATCTCTATGACTAACCGTTCCGAAGATATTGTCACTTTAATGCCGAAATAGAGTCGACTTTGGAGCCACGATGCCAGGGCCGTCATAAAGATTTTTTAAATCTGTTTGTATGGCCGACTATTGATAATAGTCGACTTACAAAGTACGTGGCCAATTTTTCGAAAAAACGTCAAACTACACAGAATGATTAATTTTCGCGAAATGTAATTTTTCTCAGTTTTTTCAAATGTAACACCTTGTATATTTTTTTCACATTTGGATTTCACGTAAAATGTAGATACTAAATCGTAGTAGGTTTCATTGCCATAAGACGAACCCTTCTCGAGATATTGACGATTTTGCGTGAAAATATTGAAATGCAGAAGAACAAATAGAACAAAAACTAGAGGTAACAATGACAAAATGCGAATAGCAATGAATTCATAAATTGATTAGAGAATTGTTTTGTTGTTTCGTTATTAATAAATTATTATGATTGCGAAAATTATTATTATTGAATATGTCTTCATCTGTGATGGGCGAATTTCCTTAACGTAGCCCCAAAGGAAGAAATCGAGGAGCGTAAGATCCGGTCATCTGGCTGGCCAGTTCTATACACCACCTCATCTGATAATTTCTATCGAGATATTGCCTAACGTTGATTGCATAATGTGGAGAGGCGCCATCGTGCTGAAACCATATCGCTTTCATGTAAAAGCGTCAGTAACTCACGATGAGTGCGTCTTATGACTATGAAACCTATTGTCATTTAGTATCTACATTTTACGTGGAATCCAAATATGAAAAAAATATATACACGGTGTTACATTTGAAAAAACTGAGAAAAATTACATTAGGCGTAAATTAATCATTCTGTGTAGTTTGACGCTTTTTTTGTAAGTCGAGTATTATCAATGGTCGGCGGTAGAAACAGATTTAAAGTATCTTTACGACGGCCCTGGCGTCGTGGCTCCAAAGTTGACTCTATTTCGGAATTAAAGTAACAATATCTTTAGATCGGCTAGTCATAGAGATATAGAATTTTGTACATTTTTGATTCTAAATGTGACGAGGAATTCAAAAAAGCAAAAATATACAAGGTGTTCCATTAAAAAAAAAACACAAGTTTGGGTTGGCATATTTTCGCGAAACACCCCACATGTGCATAAATATTTTTAAAATGTAGGTCCGTCGATCGTGTATTACCATACCAAAATCGGTTTTGATGTCTAATAGTGAACGAGCGATTCTTCGTTCGCACAGTAAACACCCACCCCGTATATACGTAGTACATATGCATGAGTGAGTTATGTAAGAACAAACATATCAATCAATTAAATCGAACGGCGAAAACCATTCGGGAATACATAAAAATAACTTAACACCACCTAGAAGGCCGATACCATTGTGTTAATGAGCAGCGCGCGATCATTTCTTAAGTCGACGAGCCTTTCGATTTCGCCGCTATCGGAACTTTTAAGGTTTCGGGGGACTGCGACAATTCGATCAAATTATGAAATGACGATCTGAAAATAATATTCGCGTCTCGGCCGAAAAACGAACTCGCGGGAGTCGCATAATATTATTTCGAAAACGGGCGGGCTATTTATGGCGCCCATTCGCCTAATTAGTCAGAACCGTCGCGGAATTTTCGATAAATTTTTTTTAGCGCGAATCGATCTCGTAGGGGTCAAGATCCGGCCGCGCCGGAACCGCCGCGATAAATATTTCGAACGGTTATTATTATTGTTATTTTTAAATTGGCGACGAAATTCCTTTTCGCGTGCTTTACGAATTCTAAAATAAAATGACCTAATGTTATATATCGCGTATAGCGCCAGACACGCCGTAAAAATAAACTTTCGCAATGTAGTTGTATATATATATATATATATATATATATATATATATATATATCGCGCTCGTTATTATAAACATACTGATGCGCCAATATGAAAGGGAAAAAAAAACGGTCGTTAATAATTTATTTAACAAACGGTTTCGTTCGAATTAAAAAAAAAAATGTGAAAGAAAATCGAACACGTGCCGGTCAAACCGGATCGATAACGCGTTCGATGAATTAACGTGAACACGTCGAAGGTACATATCGTTCAAAAATAAGGACGTCGTTAACGATAATTGTGAAATTTTAAAGACACAACCACCTGTCATTTCGTTCAGGGCAGAGCCGCCTATTGATTTTCTAGAGCAATGCAGATACTCGAAAACGTTCCCAAATTCCGCTTCGTAAAGTGGAATATGGGACAAGCCTGGAGCGCGCGGGCCGTTCGGCCCATAATACAAAACTTACATAACACCAATACAAAATCGAGTTTATTTTCGTATATACCGTTTTTAAAATAAAATAATTTTTCGTCGAGAATCGTCCATTAAACAGCGATGTCACTCTCCCGCATTTTCTCGCGCAAACCGCTCGCACGACCGAAATCGGTTACGAAATTAACATAAACTTATTTACTTACTTGCCCAATTCTTCTTTTAACTCATAATTGTCGCTAAAACGGGTACAAGCCAAAGGCGCCGCCATAGCAACTACTGCAGTGACAGCCAAAAACCTATCGGGGTATATCTCTCGCTCTCTTCGCCGAACGGTCGATTGTTACATGCGCAAAATTTAATCGATCGGTATTTCAAACTAATTCCATAATTTATATTAATTGCGCGACACTTTCGTCTAAAAAAAGAACTCAACGAATTCCGATTTTAACTAAACGTATCCCGTCAGTTTTTCGACGCGTTGTGCCAATTTGCCAAAATTCGATGCGGGAACCGGCTTCGACTGTCGTCGGTCGTCGTCGTCCGGTGTACTCTCGTCGAGATTCCGAGCGCAGTGCAACTCGTTCCTCCGGGATACAACGTAAAAGATCGATACGCTCGGCCCGCGTTGATTTCGACGTTTGTGACGGCAACGACCAACTGCGAAGCTAGGACGCAATCATGTGATAATTATTTAAAAAAATTAAAATACTTCCGCGTTATTTGTTTTCGTCTGACGTTTTTGAGGTTACATTGTCAACGAATAATACGGGTTCGACGTTCGAATTTCACTGTTTTTTCAATTTCAGATCGTCGCACGATGAACAGCAGCGACTACGAATTCGCCCTGACGCTTCAGGAATTGTTCAACCAGGAAATAAACACGGAATCGCCCGTCGACGGGCTAGTTTACAGGTCCAATAAAAACAACGACAGAACTCGTTCCCTAACCGATCCTTCGTGGGAAGTGATCGATCCGACCCCGAACATCCACACGCTCTTCGCGGCGTTTAACGAAAAATACTTTCAGAATCGACTGTCGGCCGTGTGCGTTAGCTGGAGCAAACGGATGACCAGCTGCGCCGGTGTCTGCAGATACGACGGAAGGGGAGGCCTGTGCCATATCACCCTAAGCGAGCCCCTTCTGAAATTGCGACCCAGAAAGGACTTGGTCGAGACGCTGCTGCACGAGATGATTCACGCTTACCTGTTCGTGACGAACAACAATAGAGACCGAGACGGACACGGTCCCGAGTTCCACAAGCACATGTATCGCATTAACGCGCTCGCAGGTAATATGTCGTGCAAGTTTTGCGACCGCCATACAACAAGGAACGATTCATCGAATTCGTAGTATTTAAGGACAATCCGCAATCAATTTTGTAATTGTTACAATCGCGCGTGGTGAGGGCGCGCATTCGGAGACAGTCGGGCAGTAAAAAATAAAACATTCGAAACAGTAACCTCAAATTCGTCTTGGAATAAACAGTCGACGATTTATTTTAAATTTTAATCGACAACAGATTTATAATGTAAACTGCAGGTTATTCCGAACGTAATCTAGAAATATAACGATCGGGCTTATGGCAAAAGTTTTTGAAACGATCGTATCGCTAGATTTTTGTGTAATTTACAGTTAGTTTCTTGAAAACTACATAGAATTTTGGTTAGCGATCAAAATTATCAATATTTAATGATGTTATTTTGTTTCGAGGACATTGAATGTCCATCAAATTTGTGTTTAATTATCTAATTTTTTGCATACTTTTCGATAAATTAAAATTCAAATATGTATTCGAAATCCTGCCAAACTGGAAATAGGTCGATTTTCTCTTTTGTTTACAAGCAGTTCATTGTTGTCGTCTTTTCGTTAGTAGGTAGATAATGATATCTACGTTATAATTAAAACCATTTCAAGATTTTAGGTGTTTTATTTAATTGGTTTCGACGTTCAAACGCCCGACTGTTCCTGAATGCGCCCAATTTTGTATTTTAAAAACGCACTTGCTGAAAAAGCTAGAAAGCACATTCAGTTTCGCAATGCTGATCGTTTTCAATCAACAATCGTTCGAATTGCAGGTACGAATATAACGGTGTATCATGATTTTCACGACGAAGTGCGACAGTACAAGCAGCATTGGTGGCGATGTGACGGGCCCTGTCAACATCGAAGGCCGTTCTTCGGTACACTACGTCGGGCCGTCAATCGAGCACCAGGACCTAACGACAGATGGTGGACCGAGCATCAACTAACTTGCGGTGGCACTTTTATTAAGGTAACAAAGAAATATCGAGCTAGGATTTTAGTTAGTGCATGTCGTATACGAAACGATCACCGTACAATGCTCCGTATGGCATTCTTTGGTCTAATTATTTTTTGTTGAGCCATTGGTAACGATGATACTTTTCTCGTGCTTGTCCCGGCGATATTGACATCGTTGTCTTGGTTTGCATCACAAAATATCGTGCTTTGCGAAATGCAAACATCAAACAGATATTAAATATAGGCATTTGGAAATGAGCGATGCGCCCTCTGACTTTAATTTCAAGAATCATTTTATTATACATTCCAAGTTATTTTGCTGATTGCGAAAAGTGCATAACGTTGGTCGTTTTTATAAATACAAAACGATTGTATCATTATAATGTGTTTAATGTTGAGTAACACTTAGTAACTATAGTAGATTAATTCCAATTTTGACCGCAGTGGCGCCGAGATCTTTAAAACCAAACGTCTATAGTTTATGTTTCATTTATGTTACATTTCAGAAACAAAATTAAGGGACGTCGACGCGACACACAGTGCGTACAAACTATAATCATAAACGAAAGACAAGCGATGTACTATTTTCACCATCCAGTTTTGCTAACATCAATTTAAACGAAATTAATATGGTTTTTAAGTTCGTCGATCGATTTTAATAGATTATTTTTTTGTAGATCAAGGAACCGGAAAAATTCCAAAAGGCGAAACCAAGCAAACCGGTCAGTTCCAATTCGAACATTCGTAAATTTTTTCCTACCTTAAAGATGCCCAATCCGGACAGTTCGAACAACAACATCGTTGGCTCCGATGATTCTTCTAGCACCGTTGTCATCGTGCCAAAAAGCAAAACGAAGGAAGACGCAAAGTCGATCCAGTCGAAACCAACATCTGTGCGTGCATTTTCCGGCAACGGACAAGTGCTGACAGAAGGAAAGGACGTTAATGGTGGTTTCGACTACAGTATAGTTCGAAATCATTGGATCAATAAATTTCCCGACATTTCACAAACTGTGCCTACCGTAACGAAACGACCAGCAGATGATAGTTCTAACTGCGATACAAACAATAAGAGAATTAAATGTAATGATGACAACGGTGTAGAATGTCCAATTTGTGCAATCAAAATGCCCATTAAAATGATTAATAAACATTTAGATAACTGTATGGATGGCAAAGATAAAAGCGAGAGTAGTTCGAATAATAAACCGTTGAAAAGTTTGGCAAACCGTGACGATGTGGTAAAAGAAACGATTCCCTGTCGTGTTTGTGGTGAAATGATCACCGAAAGCAGTTTAAACACACATCTCGACGAGTGTTCGGATAACCACGTCGAAAGCGTCCGCAATCGAAACAGTAAACCGTCTAATTGTCCTGTCTGCGATCGAATCATCGACGAGGAAGATTTTGACAGACACGTGGCGAGCTGTCTTGGCGAAGTTTTTTGCGAGGACAACGATATGGAATGCATAAATACTTCCGAAACAGTTTCCTGTCTTGTGTGCAGTAATATCATCGTTAAAAGCGTTTTAAATGAACATTTGGACGAGTGCATGGGGGATGAAATTTTCGTTTTCGACGACGATTCCATCGATAATAATAATAAGAACAATAAGGAACAAGCGAAAGCGGCCGAGGAAGATAAAATATTTAACTGTCCCGTTTGTTTCAGATATTTTCTTATTGACGAGATGGACGGTCATTTGGATAAATGTTTAAACGATACTGAACGATCGATTTTGATTGAAGACTGTTGAAAAAAATAATTTTTTAAACTGCGACCTCTTAAATAAACATATATAAGTTATATTTTATGATTACAAGTTATCGTTTTTAAAAAACTACTTTAATTTTATAACCGTTTAATAAATTTTTGACTAATTCGTTATTAAATTCTACTCCGTTATCGGTTATGATTTTATTTGGGAATTGATAGTGTGCAAAATATTCAATTATATTTTCTGTTATTTTAACTGAGGTTGTATTCTCTAAAAATTTACATGTTGCGAATTTGGTAAAGCTGTCAATAATTGTTAAATATTTTTCTTTGTTTAACGTTAAAATATCTAAATGAATTACATCGAAGGGGTATTCTGGGTTTGGAGCGAGTTTATCGGGGACTTGATAAGGATTTCTTTCGTACTTAGTTTTTTGACAAATTTCACAGTTATTTATATATTTTTGAACGTCGTTGACCATGTTTGGTCAATAAAATCGTCTTTTTAATTTTTGATAGGTTTCTAAAATTCCTCTATGGTTTGTTTTACCTTCATGATAATTTTGAATTGTTTGGTACCGATCTTCTTCCGTTAACACGTCTTCTAAAATTTCCTGACACTGAATTAGCCCGAATGAATCTTTTACAAAAGTCTCTTTCAAAATTTTGGTTACGGTGTTTATTAATTCTTGATCTATTAAACAATAATAATTTACTCCAAGGACTAAGTATTCTTTAATTAACTTACGAATTTCCTGATCTGCATTATTTTTATTTATTTCTACTTCAAATCTTTGTTTGTTATTGAAAAACTTCAAAATATTTATTTTAAATTCGTTTTTTGCTTTGATTACGATTTGATTTTTTCCTACATTTATTGCAATTTCTTTATACGTAATTCCGTTAATTTCATTTTCAGGGGAGAAATGCACCGTTAAGTTATCGTCTTCATCTATCTGATTTTGTATACTCTCTAATTCATCGTTTATATTAATTTCCGGTAATTCGTGAATATACCAAATTATATGAGTTTCCTTGAATAATTTATTAATTGACAATATTATCTCGTCAAAATTCATTTTATCTAAACCTGCACAAATTTTCGGTGAGTGTAATTCGAAGATATCGTTTTGAATACAGTAATTTTTTAATTCGTTTAAACATTGTTCTATTCTCCCTAATGTTAGTTTATCGTAATAATTTAGTTTTGTTTTTAAATGAAATATTTTAATTTTTTCAAAATTTTGAATTTCTAATACTTCGTTTTTAATTCTTTTGGAAAATAAAAATTTCTTACTTTGAAAATTTTCGTCAATTATTTTTGCAAAGCCTTTCCCTAATTTATAATCTTCCGAAATGCAATGAACTATATTATTTGGTTTCGAGAAAATATCCTCATTTGTAAATTTTAGTTCAAATTTGTTCCTTATTCTGGATAGGGCATCTACGTTTGAATTTAAAACTCCTTTTTTATATACTTCGGGCAAATTTCTTATATATAGACAACCATATTAACACTAGTTCATTGAAGAGACAATTTAAAAGCTTATTCTCGGTCCCCGTTTATTTATGACCTACTGATTTACGACTTCTCAAACGTTTGGTTTGGCAGGTAGAAGTTCTTTCCGAGAACGGATTTGCCTAGTATAGTTCGAATTCTCAATCTATATATTCAAGATAGGTTTCGATGCACGTCATGAATAAGAAGTGACTAAATTGTATATTTGTAATATTCAGTTTAAAGTTTTGAACGTGGCATATTCTATAAATGATTTACCTGCACACATATAACATGACAAAGAAAGACTGCGATTTATTAGTACCTAATGTAAAAATAGGTACGAGGTTTTATTGATGACGTATATTCGAACCTATCTTGAATAACGTATAATTAAACACACTACTTCTATCCGTACTGAAAATAATATAACATGCATTTTACTTTGCGCGTACCTGCGCCACCACGAAACTGCCAGTTTCGATAATTCGCTTTCTTGAATTCGCTAATGACCCTGTTATTACAGAATAAGAATGATGCGATTTTTCATTTCCCATTTATTTAAAATATTTTGCGAAAACTTATAAACTTATTGCCGATTTTTTCACCTCTTGGTGAATTTATCTGATAGGTATTTCCCATAGAATCTAATCTTACTTTAACCGTACTTTGCACGACCAACTGTTTCCACGGTAAATACCTATACGGTATTTACTATAAACTAAACTAAAAAGTTGACCTCCAACTCCCACTCCCGGAGGTTACATACTTAAACATTTTCCATCAAAAATTGTGCCCTAAAAATAATGGAATAGGTAGGTAAGTGCGTGTTCGCCGATTTTTCCATATAGGTAGGTACCCAACAATTTCCGAAAAAATGGTGCGGGGCCAGGCTTTGTGGACATTTCGTATATCTATGCCATTTAAAACAAAACAAAATTTTTAACATTAATTTTAAATCTAATAACATTTGCAACCATTTCATTCTGTTTATAATAATAACACTTAAATTTTGAATAGCTGATTCATATTGTTTATTACAAACTACATTATTTTTTATTACACATATTATTATTATTAAAAATTATGTAGTTGTAGAGGTAGATACCTATAACGTTTTTATTTTTAAAAAGCAACTTCTGACGCTTTCTAACTATTTAAAACTTGCCTGCAGTTTCGAATGTATATAGGTAGGTACCTTTATATATCTGTCAGGATTATTTGGGTAATAAATATTTCTAACAAGACCACGTGCCGAGCTGTAGAGGTCTGCACATTCTTTCTCTTTCTGTGAGCCCTCTTTGTTTAATTGTGAAATTTTATAAAAACATTTGTACGATTATCATGTTCTAATTAAAGATGAAAACTTGATCGACATCTTAAACGATATAAAAAAACGTTCTCTAGGCAATGACAAAACATGAGCTTGATATGTTGACGCATATATGAAATTTTGAATTTTATTCATAAAAGTAAACCTATACGCAACATTTTTTCAATAAAAAAATCTATTTCTCCTTCAGCTATCTTCATCGAAACTTGTTATCTCCTAGATATTGTATTGAACATTATACATTGTAAAATTGAAGCCGCAATTTAAATTGGATTTTGAATTGTGTACAAAAGTTCTAATTGCGTTATTAATAATTTTATATTAAATTTTAAAAACTCAAATGTTAGATAATTTGATGGCGAAACAATTTTCAAATGAGCGAATTTTGTAGAATTTAAAAATAAAGAACATAATTCACTTCTAATGGTCGCCGGGAATAGAGTATAACCTCCCCTTAATCTGTAGGATGCTTCCATTTAACAACGCTATCTTTACGTTTAAATTTCATTGCAATTATTGGTGTATTTTAGCAAATTTTCATAGAAAATTGCGAAAAGAAATTTATAAGAAATATTATTTATTTAATTAGAAATTCATAACTGCGCTCAAATTTAAAAGTGAATTATATTTTTGCAGGGCTTTATAATTAAAAACAATAGGTATGCAGTTATAAACGTAAAGTTGTTTTCCAAAATTATTATTTGAGATATGGTTCTCAAATTTTGAAAATATCATCAAGTTTAGATCAAGAATTGAGGAATCAAATAGTTTTAAAATATGATTTGTTAAATTCTTAATTACACCAATTATCTCAAAAATAGTTTGACGTATTTAACAAATTTCAAATTTTAGAAATTTCATAATTAACATTAAATAAAGCAATAATTGTAATTCATGTAATTTGTAATTATCAATTTATAGGTATCGCCTCAAACGGGCAATTTGTGAACGAGACGTTATAAGACCGCCCATTACTAAATTTTCTCCATCGCTTGATATTGTGAAAATTTGATACTCGTTCTAGGATGCAACTAACGAAGTACTGCATATACTGTTGGGGTGACGATCGCATAGAAATTTATCAATTGTTCTCGATCGCTCGCGTAGTTACAGCACTATTGTTGTACCTAGGGGTGAATCTTAATATTTTCTACAATATTTAATTTCGTTTATTGTAGTTTACTTGTGTTCAATTTATATAACAATAATACATAAAACAATTGCGTACCTGGTTTGGTACTTCCAAATCACTTTCAAGCAGAGAATAGTTCAAAATGCAGATTTAGTTTTGGTTCCTACTTCTAGTGAAAAAAATTAAAAATTAAATGTTTAAAAACCTTTATATAATTTTGTTGATCATTTGTTACGTTATATCGATGTTTTTTCAATTAAATTTATATTATATAAATCTTTTTATTGTTTATTACAAATTTCGGATATATCGAACTCATATTGTAAGTCCCTTGTGATTCGTTATAACTGGATTCTATTGTACATATATTTCTTGCTACTTGTTATCGAAAATTCTATGTGTTACCTAACTGTGCTTCCCGCCCCTCAAATATATGTTATTATAACATATGTTATAATAACAGATATGTTATTTATAACATATTAATTAAAGTTCCTGCAAAATTTGATGGTCGATAAGTGCCTCGACTCTAAGTGCCCTATTATGATAGATGATCGAATTTTGAACTTACAGAAAAAGCTAACCAACTGAATAATTCCTTAAAGTTTTTAGTTCGCTAGCTTCGCCGGTGATTCTAGCGAACCAAATACTTGGCCGAGCTATAAGAAAGTACCTGTGAGAAATTATGAAGGTCTTCCGATAATACGATTTTTTTCTAATTTGGATATGTTATTTATAACATATTTATGCAGGTTCCTGCAAAATTTGATGGTGGGACCTCGACTCTAAGTGCCGTTTTAGTATAGACTCTATAATTTTTAACTTGGAAAGATATTTTTATTGGCTACTATGAAGGCCTTCTGCGACTAGGATTTGTTTCTAATTTCGATATATTGTGTATTGGATATTAATGCACGTTCTTGCCAAGTTAAATGGAGGTTGTTGCATTGTTACTAAACGTTTTTAAATGGTAATTTAAGTAATAAGAGGGATTATCAATAAACGTTAATTTTTCTTCATTATGTATAAAGAATTATAATTTTATTAATAATACATCACATGTAAGATATTACATAATTTAATTGATAACATGAATCCTAATCGATGATTTATAGGATTATTTTAACGTTTAATGTATTTAGAGGTATGGACAAAACTTATACTGCGGTGTTGCCAAATATGTTTTGGTTCGCTAGTTCACCCGGTTATAATTTTTATTTTATATTTTACAAAAAATCCAATAGATGGCTAAAATATTTTTAAATTCTTAGGTTATATAAAATTCGTTCAAAATGTACATTTCATTACAATAAAACTGTTTTCTTAGGCTATTTAGTATTTTTAATTGGTTTTTATATAAATTAAGTGGAAATGTGTCAAAGTAGAAGCACAAGGATAATACGTTTGAGTTTGCAACAAAATTATTCTTGCGCTTCATCCTAAATTCATTGTTTGCTAAAGAAAATAAATATATAATTGATTCCTTCCGTGTTGGTTCTCATAATAATTTGTTGCAGGAACTTTGAATTTTTGTTGGAACTGTTGCAGACAGAGAGGGGTCCTCGACAACATTACAAGATGTCAGGCAACAAAGGGTCCAAATACATATGTACTAAGGCTATCTTGTTATGAACCAAACGTAGGAAATTGAACTGTGGAATTCTATTCAGTAAGTGTTAGCAGAAGAAAATTTGAGTAACTAGTGCTGTAAATGTAATAAAACATGAATTAGGTAATTAGTATTTAATTTACTCATAAGTCATTAAAATCAATTTCCCTGTTGCGACAATTATGTGTGAATAGTAAATAAATATTTTGATTTTAAGTTGTTGTAAAATATAAATATTAATAAAAGTTATAAAATAAATCGTTCGTGTTTGGTCGTTTTAGGGTACGTCTTAACAAAAAATTGAAGCCTATTGTTAGGAGACCAGAAATTGTTAGTAGAATAATTTTCTTATCTTTTAATTCGATCTATGTTAGTATGTGGTTTATGAAATGCGGTTACATATATTCTGGACACCCTTTGTATACAAAGGGTATAACGAAACAATAAATGACGAACTGCCGGCGAATAAATAGATTATAATTTTTTATAATCTCGATAAAATGACACTGATACGCATAGAATGGTCCGGAATTAGTTGAAAAGTAGTTTTTCGAGAATAACAATGCAAGAAATGATAATCTAAGCGCGTTTCCGGCGATTTAAATTTTTTGCCAAATCTCGAAAAAATCCCTTAGTATAGTTCAGCGATTTTTTTCTGGCAAAATTTTGACCACAAGCTTTTGGGTCGTAACGTTCGGAACAAGTCGAAAACGATTAGAAAACTCGTATTTCTGATATTACCAAGCAATAAATAACGAACTGCCGGCGTTTAAATAGATTATAATTTTTGCATAATCTCAATAAAGTGACACTACCTCATACGCATAGAACAGGTCCGGAATTACTTGAAAAGTCGTTTTTCTATTATAACAAAGGCAGAATTGGCAGTATAAGAAAGAGAATGAAGTTGACAATATACGTAACCATATACACAGAAAGTGTGCGTAACAATAAAGTATAGAATTGCAAACCAATTAATTTATAAATTCTGTAAACGTCAGCTGTTGGGCCCGGGAGAAGTTTCCTTACACTTTATGCTTTGTTCCTTTAAAATAAGGAAAATATCGCGTACTATAAATTTAGGGAATTTTGTTATGGTTGGCGATAGGTCAATTTAATTCAAAATATATCTAATAGCATTATTCAAATTTCACGGCTGATTTTCAATGTTCAACATCCGCCGATTACTTTATACGGACTCTTTATTCAATGCTTCGGTTTAGCTCCTCAGATCTGCCAATCGATTTCATCACTAGTCACAGAGGATTAGTACAACTTAAACTTTGGGGGAAATTCAAACTTCTCTGCAACAACACATATCCATCAAACACGTATAATCTTTTTACAAGGTTTGCGTTTTATTTGGTCATACTTTATACACTAAATTCAAGATAATTTTACTTAATAAATAACGAAAACGAACCTACATCGATTTTAGTTCAACACTGTTTATCGTCGATTTCCTTTAACAACGAATTAACCAGAAGATCGGTGGTGGGTTCTTTATTCAAAAAATCCGTAACCAACTGCCGAGGGTGCTTGCCGCCGCCGTCGACAAACATTCCCTGCGATACCGTTACGCCTTGCGTGCGATTCAGAGGATCATTGTCGAAATAACTTTGCCAAATGCAGGAGGCTAAAGCCCGCGACACTAAGTAAGAGTAATATTTTGCCCCATAACCGACAAGGTGACTGAATCTCAGCTGCCACGCCGTTTTATCGACGTACGGCAATCCGAAATATGCGGTTTGCGTACGAGCCAAAACGTCGGTCGTGGATCCCTCCAACGGATGTTCGCCATGATATAACTGATCCAGGGCCGAATAAAATACCTGCACCTGCATCTCGCTGGCCATGAACAAATTTTTAGCAGAGCACAGCCGACGCAGCATCTCGTCCGATATTGGTTCTTTGGTCTGGAAATGTTTGGCAAAAGTTTTAAGGACGCGCACGTCATTCGCAAAGTACTCCATCAGGATCGACGGCACTTCGGCGAAATCGGTACTGCACCGCGTGCCCGTAATGTGCTGGTAATATGTGCGAGCCAACATCGAGTGCATCGCATGGCCCATCTCATGGAATAAATTGTCAACCATGCCCGGCGACAGCAGAGTCGGACTGGACCATCGTGGCAACGGCAAGTTCAACATCAGAACGACAATCGGATGTTGATAAGAGCCATCCGGCAGTACTTTGCCGCCGCGTATTGTGAAATGACAGTCCTGGTTCGGCTTGCCGGTGCGTTCGTAAAAATCGCAATAAATATAACCGAGAAGACCTTCACTTTCGTGGGTGACGGCCAATTTATAAACATCCGGCACCCAACACTCTCCGGGCTCGACCTCTCGAATAACCAGGCTCACTCCATACAATTGCGTCAGCAGGTTGTTGAGACCTTCCATGCACGATCCCAATGAGAAGTACGCGGAGTATTCCGAACTTTGGACGTTGAACAATTCCTTTTTTGCACGTTTAGTGTAGTACGGCACGTCCCAGTGTTTCAGCGCTTCGCCGTTGTAGCACTCTTCGTATTTCATTTTGCCCATCATTTGAAAGTCGCTCGAGGCCCGTTGTTTCAGTCCCTCGTTCAGATGATTTAAGAAATCGACGACCTTCTCGGGACTTTCGATCGTGCTGCCTCGTAGCGCTCGATGCGCGTACGTCTTGAAGCCGCATATTTGTGCTAGCTCCCGACGAGACTTCAACAATTCCGTGAGCAACGTGTTCTGCTCGTCGTTCGGATGGAGGTAGATGCGATAGGCTATTTCGCGCACCAGCGGGTCGGAGGAATCGGCACACAAGCCGGCCACGATTATGCTGTCACCGTCTACTGTGAAACTAATTTTAACATTAGTCGAGACGCATCGTTTTGGCAATTTGTCGGTCTTAATATTTTGTTCGTTAGCGAACAAAGTTGGAAAACCACAAATTTTGATTCGAATTCAGAGGTTAAAATAGGTTTTGGGAACCGAAAATTTACAAGCATTTAGAAAAAAACGGACGACTGGTTAGTGCCAATTCAAAATCGGACAGGTCAGCATACTAACAAAAGTTTGAATTTAGAATTCTTCAACCTCAATTTAAGGTTATTAACGGGCCTCCCATCTCGATTCGGATAAGATAAATTAAAAGGATAGGTAGTATAAACGTTCGACAGGCACTTACTGGTGTAGTAAATTTTCCGGCAAAGCCCTCTTGCTAATGACCCTGGGATTAGTCGAGGCCGTGACGAAATGTTGTCCCAAATTTAATATGTAATCGTTTAAATGTACGACTTTGCATCGCTGCGATTCTGGTAGGTGAATGCCGCTCTGTTCAAAATCGAACAGAAACAACCGCGCCACGAGATCATCAGTCGTATTAGTCGAAACCTTGTCGCCGTTCTTGATCACGTTCGACAACGCCGAATACAATTTACTATTTGTGTTCAACCTAAAATTCAACGTGATCAAAATTAAATACAATCAACGTCGGATAACATTAACTTCTCGACTATACTGCTTACAGTCGAACTGGCAAATTCGGCCGCCTGAATGTACGAAGGTGACGGGTGCGCCACCCGAATGAATTCGGCTAAATCGGCCACTTTACAAAGCGAATCCGACAGTTCGTCGAATACCTCGACCATCTTACGAGACCTGGCTTCGCTGGTGGCTTCGTCGACGAGCGAATTCGTTTCCCGTATGCACTGCTCCTTGAGCACGTAGAAACCTTCGTAATTTTGCAGTTGCGGTATGTTAAACAGTCCCTGAAACTGGCGGATCGTTTACGATTTCCTAACAACTAAAAACTAACAATTTACCCCATTGTTTTTGATCAAATTGAAGTTGTACTTCGGTTTAGGTCTGGAGTTGAAAGTTGAGGTTAGGTTGGTCCAGGTACGAAACTGTCTGGTCGTATCGGTTAAATTGCGAGCGATTACATTAATTAGGGCCTTAGTCATTATAATTTATCTCGATTTGAATTCAACATAATTTTTAAAATCACAGTTTAACTTTTTTCTATTTTAGATCGCATCTCCGTCACCAGACAACGAATTGCCAAATTACAAATAAAAACTATCCAAACAATCGGCGACTTTCATTTTCCAAGAAAGACTGAGAAATCCCGCACAAATTCAATTAAAAGCGAACATTTTAAGATATTTTAATCGCAAGAGTTGCGAAACGGGCAATTTTTAATTTTTTTTTTAGCGCTTTTCGTCGGCGCCGACGTCGCGTTGGCACGACTGCCACCTTTGCTTGCCGAACATTTGACAAGTTAGGTCGCAATAAGTAGTGATTACCGTGCAAATTATTAAAAAATTTGAAACAAAACGATGCATTCCGCGAAATTGTTAAGTAAAAGCGTAAGACAAGTATTTTCGGGCGTCGCGAACGCCGGCGCTAGGGGAATTGCGACCGCCGCCGTCCGAAATGGCACTTTCAAAGTGCAAGACGACAAGGACTTTCTAGAAAAAGTCGAGAACAGCAAGGAGCCCGTCATCGTGGACTTTTTCGCGACGTAAGTCCTAACAACGACACATACATACCTGTAATGAAACCGTTCGATTATTAGGTGGTGCGGGCCGTGTAGAGCACTGGAACCGAGGCTCGAGAATGTGGTTGCCAAACGGCACGGAAAAGTCAGCCTCGCCAAAGTCGATATCGATTCGTTCGGGGAGATAGCGGCAAAATACGAAGTGGGAACCATACCCGCGCTGGTGGTGTTTCGTAACGGTAAAGTTGAAGAACGACTAGTCGGCTTACAAGACGAAGATAAACTCGGCATATGGGTAGATAAAGTCTTGAATAAGAAATAGGGGTAACTTCATTGTACATACTTAGTTAAATTATAAACAGTTCGTTTAAAAATCATGTTGTTTGCTTATTGTTTTTATAATCGATAATTATAATAAACCCTGCATTTCTTTCATAAACTGCATGTAAGCGTCGTCTTTTGTTTGTTGTTTGGGCACGCCGACGTGCGCCATCATCTCTTTCTGTTTAAGCTCGTTCACTAGCGCGGCCCGTGTCGATGTCTTCACCTTTTTATCTTCCCTTTTGACTCGTAACGCGGACGGCACGAACCTCGTAACGTCGGCACTTAAATTACGTATTTGCGGTTTTGCCGTGATTGTGGCACCTTGTTGTTTACCAGGTTCCAAACGGTTGATGAGTTGTGGTCCTGCCGTGAGCACGTTAGGTGTTGCTAAACCTAAATTGGGCGGCGCGCCTGGCATGGACGGCGGTGGCAATCTTATGATCCGCGCCGCTGGTGGCATCCGTATAGGCAATCGTGGCGGCAAGCCCGGCGGAGGTCCGGGCGGAATTAGCGGGCGACCGGGCGGCGGCCCCGGTGGTATTCTTAAAGGTGTCGAAAAGAGAATTGCCGGTGGAACTGCGGGCAGAGATGCGGGTTGTGGTATTTGTGGTTGTTGCAGAGGCAGGGAATCGGTGCCAGGAGGCGCGGGCGATTCGATGCTCGCGGCTGCCGCTTTCAATCCATTTTCATCTTCTTTCTCAATTTCCTGTTTTTTATGTACCGATTCCATTTCTTTCATGAAGTCGTCGATATTTTGACCGGACAGGGCGACCATTTTTTGTTGTACGGACGTCGGTATTCCGGGTCCGCCTTCCGAATCGATTTCTTCGTCCGAATTGAGCGCTTCCGTGGGTGCCACAGTTTCCTCTTGTTCTTCGATCATCTCGTCCATTTTACTTATCAATTCTTTTGCATATTCGACTTCTTCGCCGTCGCTGTTTATATCCGGCGGTAGTCCGGGCGGACAGCCAGGCGGTTCCCTTATTGGTTGACCAAGCGCTTGAAGTTTAAGGGCCGTCGCTATCGAATAAATTGTGTGCTGTGGCTTTTGGACTTCTGTCGGTAGCGGAATTTGCGAGGGCGCGTTTATGGAAGGCTGCTCGGGCATTTGCGGCAAGGGAATTTCGTCGACGGACACTTGTTGAGCTGTTTTTACAGATTCGTAAAAGGCGACTATTTGATTTCGTTTGTGTTCGTAGTCAGCTTGTTTCCGTTTTAAATCCGCCCATTTCTCGGGATCGTCCCTGTACTTTAAACGTGTTACGGTTATTATTTTGATGAATACACGACAAACAGCACACTTACATACATGTTAAGCACTCTTTCTAATGTGTCTCGTAACTTTTTTCTCTTGTCTTTTAAAGACTTTCTCGTTGAGAGGCGACGGCTGATGTACGTTGAATTCTGCAAACAACAGATTAAACGCGTAGTGAGGATTCGAAAAATTATAAAAGGAAAAATTTGTACGAACCCATTTGATCTATTTTCTCCATTTCGTCGAGTATCTGAACAGGATCTTTGCCTTTCAACACGGCGGCCCTGACCATCTGCCGTTGTTTCTTATTCTTTTTTAATTCGAGCTTCCTCGCTTCTTTTCCTATTTTAAAAATATTTCAATCCTAAATATGTAGCGATACATAACCTAAAACGTAAAACCTACTTGCTTGATCTGTCGGGTTCATGTATTTGCCACTTTTGGTTGTATTAATCGATCTTCTGCCCATTTTTGTAGTTCACTTATAAATCAAAACGTAATTCAAATAATTTAACACTTGTTTATTTCAATTAAACAAAATAAGTTCCGACAGTTAACAATATCACTCATTCCCATCGGTTAAAAATCCCATTTTTTCAAACCGCCCTCGTTACCTAAAAGTATATTTACTCGTAGCTGTCTACGTTTTTGTAATGAGAACTCATCGACGGGTTATTTTAGCGAATTTTCATAAAAAAATAAGCTATTGCAGCCTGTCTGATGACGGAACTCAGACATGCCCTTTTGGCTTTTCTCTGATCTCCGATAATTAATTCTTGTGGACACGATTCCGGTCGCAATTTTGATCCTAGGAGGCTGAAATTTGAACAGTATATTGTCTTTACGAATACGAAGGACGAGTTCGTTAACCAGCCAAATCGATCGACCCGTTTCAAAATGGAGACCGTTCTAAAAAAAATTAAAAAATTCTAATCTCCGTTATTAATCATCGGATCGGTAATTTGAAATATGTTTTGGAATCGGCATAAAGTTCTCTGTTCATTATATCTCTTTGTAATTTTCGATAGAATCTACCATTTTCGAAATAATCGAAAAAAAATGATAAATTTTATTTTAATTCTTATAAATTTCTGTCGTAAATATTATTTTTCAAAAAATGTATTTCTTTCAAGAAAAATTAAAAAAGAAAAGGAGTTATTTGACGTGTGACATGGAAATTCGATACCGAGGCTTGCGCGCGGTCGGATCTTAACTTTCATTAATTTTATAACGAAATCTTTCTTTGAATCCTCTACTTCACCTACAAATAACCCAATATTATTAATAATAACGCCATTAAGCTCTCGATCAATTATAACATCGAATAAAATTAACGATAAGCCATTTTTTTTAAATAGAATTTTCTAGAAAAATCCGGAACGTTCGCTCCCGCTCTCGAATCTCCCGCGCGCGCGCGCCACACGACGAACTATCCGAAAAATTCGAGAACGCTCGAGAACCGAGTCCGGCATATAAATAGTCTCCGTTCCGGCAGCAATTCAATTCAATTCAAACGAAAGAGCGTCGAGCTTCGAAGTTAAAGTTTAATTTACAATCGTTTTTATAAAGTGAGAAAATGACGAAAACGTCAGCAATCGGAATCGACTTGGGCACCACCTACTCCTGCGTGGGCGTGTGGCAAAATGGGAAAGTGGAGATCATCGCCAACGACCAGGGCAACCGCACCACGCCCAGCTACGTCGCCTTCACCGACACCGAGCGCCTCATCGGGGACGCCGCCAAGAACCAGGTGGCCATGAATCCCGGCAACACCGTCTTCGACGCCAAACGACTTATCGGTCGCAAGTTTGACGACGCCAAGATACAGGAAGACATGAAATACTGGCCGTTCAAGGTGATCAGCGACGGCGGCAAACCGAAGGTGCAGGTCGAGCACAAGGGCGAAATCAAAAGGTTCGCCCCCGAGGAAATCAGCTCGATGGTACTGACGAAGATGAAGCAGACCGCGGAGGCGTACCTCGGCGGGCCGGTCAGGGACGCTGTCGTCACGGTGCCCGCTTACTTCAACGACTCGCAGCGCCAAGCCACGAAAGACGCCGGCGTCATCGCCGGCCTCAACGTTCTGAGGATCGTAAACGAACCGACGGCGGCGGCCCTGGCCTACGGGCTCGATAAGAACTTGAAGGGCGAACGCAACGTTCTCATTTTCGATTTGGGCGGCGGCACCTTTGACGTCTCCATCCTGACCATCGACGAGGGCTCGCTGTTCGAAGTGAGGGCGACGGCCGGCAACACCCACCTCGGAGGCGAGGACTTCGACAACCGCCTAGTAAATCATTTCGCCGAGGAGTTCAAACGTAAATTCGGAAAAGATCTTCGCGCCAATCCGAGAGCCCTGCGACGTCTGCGGACGGCGGCGGAACGGGCGAAGCGCACGTTATCGTCCGGCACCGAGGCCGCGATAGAAATCGACGCGTTGTGCGAAGGAATCGACTTTTACACCAAGATATCCAGGGCTCGATTCGAGGAGTTGTGTGCGGACTTGTTCAGGGGCACCTTGCAGCCCGTCGAGAAAGCTCTAACCGACGCCAAGATGGACAAGGGTTCGATTCACGACGTGGTGCTCGTCGGAGGATCCACTCGCATCCCCAAGATCCAGTCGCTGCTTCAGAACTTCTTCTGCGGCAAACCGTTGAATCTCTCGATCAATCCGGACGAGGCCGTCGCTTACGGCGCGGCAGTGCAGGCCGCCGTCCTCACCGGAGACACGAGCGAAAAGATCCAGGACGTTCTCCTGGTCGACGTCACCCCATTGTCGTTGGGAATCGAAACCGCCGGCGGCGTCATGACAAAGATAATCGAAAGAAACGCCCGCATCCCCTGCAAACAGACGCAGACGTTCACCACGTACGCGGACAACCAGCCGGCGGTGACGATTCGAGTGTTCGAAGGCGAGCGCGCCATGACCAAGGACAACAATATGTTGGGCACCTTCGACTTGACCGGGATTCCGCCCGCGCCGAGGGGCGTTCCCAAGGTCGAGGTCACCTTCGATTTGGACGCGAACGGTATACTGAACGTGTCGGCGAAAGACGTCAGTTCGGGTAACTCGAAGAACATCACCATCAAGAACGACAAGGGACGGCTGTCGCAGAAGGACATCGATCAGATGATAGCCGACGCCGACAAGTACAAGGAGGAGGACGAGATGCAAAGGCAGAAGATGGCGGCCCGAAATCAACTGGAGAGTTACGTTTTTAACTTGAAGCAGGCCGTGAACGACGCCGGCGTCGATCGGTTGAGCGCCGAAGACAGGAGTATGGTCGAGAACGCGTGCGACGCCTGCTTGAAGTGGCTCGATGGAAACCTGTCGGCCGAAAAGGAAGAGTACGAGGAACACCGGAGGCGGTTGTCGACGGAGTGCGGTCCGATCATAGGCCAAACTGCATAATGGCACCAATGCCGGACAGCCGGGCACTTGCGGACAGCAAGCCGGAAGGTTCGACAGCAGGGGACCGACGATAGAAGAAGTAGATTAAGGCGCATAATTTGTTTATAATAATTGTTAAGTAATTTATTTTCTACAAAAATTTTAAATAAATTTTTTCACCGAATCAGAATCGTTTTACTTTCAGAAAATGTCTCGCCACTTACATACCTGTGTAGTTTTCGTACAAGTGCAATAAAAAGTGTGAATTTATCTAAAAATCACTTAAAACAATTAATTGATTAATCACGATAAAGGTATTTTCGGCAAATAATGTCGAAAAATTACTTTCCCGGCGTAAATTAAAAGATATCTAAGCGCCATCTGTCAACGGTTCGTCGTTATCACTGTAAATCTAACCTTACCGAAATGTTAATAAATAAATTTACAACGATTATTGGAAAAGATGTTATTTTAGTACCTTATCGGAAAGAACACGTTGACAAGTAAGTAACCGCCGTTCCGAATTAAATTGAACTAATAGTTTATTTTGTAGGTATCACAAATGGATGCAGTCGGAAGAGCTTCAACACCTTACGGCATCCTTGCCTCTCACTTTGGAGGAGGAGTACGAGATGCAGCAGTCGTGGATGCGGGACGGAAATAGTACGGGAATTGTAAACGATTCATCGGTTAACCGTTAATTTACAGTTTGTTGCAGAGTGCACCTTTGTCGTGCTCGACAAACATAATTACGAGGAAAAACGAGACGAGATAGGTATACGTAGCGCTAGCGTTGCTTCTATTTCAAGTTATAACTAATTATATTATCATTTAGAGGCAATGATCGGCGACACGAATTTATTCTTCACCAACGAATTAGATAGGATGGTGGCCGAAGCCGAGATAATGATCGCAGAGTCGTGCGCTCGTGGCAAACACATGGGATGGCAAGCCATGGCGTTGATGATTCTGTACGGCATAAAGAAATTACAGGTGCAACAGTTTGTGGTGAAAATAACTATGGACAACGTTGTTAGCATTAACATGTTTTCGAAAATGGGATTTACCGAAACAAGCAGGAGCCACGTCTTCGACGAGGTCACCTTAAATAAAGTGGTCGACGAAGATTGGATTCAATTTTTGAAGGTCACTATCGGCCAGTTTCAGATAATAGCACAAGATGACAATTAGTCACCAAAATTGTAACGGCCATGAATGAAGATCGAGACGTATGGTTTGCATTAATTTGCATATAAAGAGATAAACATCACATTTTGATATAAAGTCGAACTTTAATGTTGCACAGTAAATCATCGCGTTTCAACTATTATTTAAAAATTCGAGTTCATTGTTACTTTTTAATTACTCGAATAAAAACTCATGCTAACAACAAAGTCGGATATGTAAAACCGGTTGCATTAATATTCAAACCGGTAAAACGAGTTGCAACTCCAATAAAATCGAATTTGTATTAGGTATATAATCTGGGGCCATTCGAGGAAGACTGTTGTTACGCGCCGATGCGGTTTGTCCGAGCCGCGGTAAATTCTAGTACACTAACTATATAGTTTGCATAAGTAAATCGCTAATCTTATAAAAACTGTTTTCTGCGAGTGCCCTAACTTAATTTTTTTAAACTATTTGATTGTGCCGTCGATAAACGGTAGACAACCCAAACAGCAGAAGAGCGAGCATCTCGCTCAACAAAGGGAAGATTAATTTTGCGTAAAATCCCGAGTTTATGAAACGCTCGTCGCTTTCAGATTGGATTTCCTTTCTAACCCTGACAGTTTCTATTTCTATCGTTTATTAGTAAATCCAAGGAATATAACGTTAAAAATATATAAATGTTTACATTAATAATTATTGTAGATAATACGCTGCAAGTTACCCAACATCTTCGGCCGGTCAAGCGTCATCGGGTCGGATCGAAACTTGCACCGCAAATTATGTTATAATAGTACCTTAAACATCTTCCTTATCGTTTTGATTAAACATGCAACTCTCTACGAACAATAAAAAGCACTAGAAAATAATCCCTAAAAGTAGAATTGAAATTAAGCTAAAGTTAGAAACAACCCAAAGACAAGATTAAAACTTAAATTATATGGCCGTTAGTTTAATAGTCCCTTTGCTTTGAATACGTCGCGCATCAGACCCTTGAGGTATTTGATTTCGCGCCGCAAGTCGATGATTTGACGCTCGAAGCCCTCGTTCTTCTCGCTGAGGAGCCGTTCGTCCTCCAGTATCACCTCAATTTCGGCCTTCTTCTTCATGCGGTAGCGTGTGGCCGCGTTCTTGTTTTGCTCCTTTTTGCGCGATTTCTTATCCTCGGGCGCGCGAGTGTACGGCTTGCAACGCCTGCGTCCCGTGCCGGCTTTTGTGACGGACTGACGGTCTGAAGATGCATCGATCGTCTCCGGAATCCACTCAGGATCGTCGGACGAGCAGTCGCCAAAGTTGCTGCTGCCGCTGCTGCTGTTGCTTCCCGGCGACGACGGGTACTGGACGAGATCCTCGGTCCGAGTGCGTATGAGTTCATCGACCACTGCGAGTTCGTGCGCGACGTCGACCGACAATGGGATCGGCGTCTGCGAGTACGGCAGGATCTCGTTGTCCAAGGATTGTACGGTGGCCGGCTCGAGGACCGTGAGCAAGGGCTTGTACTGAGGACTTTGTGGAGGGGTCAACGTGCCGTTAGTCAATTCGACGGCGCCGAATACGGTCTCAAATTCCTGGAGAAGACTTTGAGTGTCAGGTACTGTGGTGGCTTGTTCGGTTTTTGGAGGAACGACGAAGCTGCCGCGGGCCATCTCCGCGTCGTCGAAAACCGGCAACATCTTCTCCTCGAACCATGTCGAAAACGGTTCTGAAAAGTAAATCGGAAATTGTAGAATTGGTTGCCTATAATCGATTTAGACAAAAGAAAATCAACATTGGAATTAGTGAAAGTTTTACCGGCGCGACGGCGTCCTTGCTCGACACAGGAAATAAAACAGGTTCGAATCTACTCGAGCACACACGCTGAAATACTTAGCAACAATATATTGAATATATTTGTCCCGGAACCTTGATTTGATTTCTAAAAGCCGTTAGAAAAGAAATTTCTTGCGCTGGTTTCTACTAAAACTGGTAGTGTGGCGCGCGTGTTTCGGATTTTTCTTCTATCGCAGCGACCGTGCGTATGGAAATGTAGCAACGTCGTTCGATTTCAAATCCGAAAAATTCTAATCGGAGAAAGCTCTCGATCCTAACGACAGCCCGATTAGCTAATGCGTTGTTTACGATCGTCAATTAACAAATTGCGTTTTAATGCATAGCTTGGGCTCGTTCGGTACTTAGAAAAATCAGGGACATCGGAACCTATTTTCAAGAGAAGACTGCTATGTAACGTTATCGCCACGAACTGTCGGCCAGATCGGATTTGTGACATTTAACCCCGGATAACACGCCTCGTGACTATCGAGTGAAATGTACCTAAATATTGCGCATCAATTGCCACATTAAAAATCGTGTGAAGATGGAAAATTTTACGGTTTAGCAATTTCGTGTTTTTTTTTTGCAATTTGCAACAATGTTGCCTTTATCTTCGCTGTTTCCAAGTCAAAAACCAATAGTAGCATCTGAACTTGCAACAGTCCACGACGAAGAGGAACGGAAAAAAACGTATCGGCGAAACGGAAGGTCAATGGGGAGAACTCTGGAAAATTCCATGGCCAAACCAAACAATAGTGTTTCTTCAAAATTTTCGAACGTTCTTCAGGAAAGATTCGCGTTACAAGCCGAACCCCGTTAAATCTGAACTTGACCACGGCACCGCAGCGCAGACCACCGTCTAACACCGCGAAGAAGATCTTCGCACTCGCATATCCGCGATTTATACCAAAATCGTCTTCCGTTTCGGTTTCGATTACGGATGGGACTGGACTTCCGACACGTAATTAAAACAAATGAAGGTGCAGCGACCTCGAGCCGACTCACAAAAATATCGTAAACGTTGTTTACGAAACGAACACAAAGTCGTGACGTGTTGGGACGATTTAGATCGATTAAAAAAACTAAATTGTCAATTATTGAAATCTTGTGGTTCCTTTATCGGGAGACGGCGACGAAGCAAGCAAAATGGACGCCAGGAAGCGTAATTTTGCGACTACCGGGAAATGCGCCGTTCCTCGCCTGCAAGAAAACTCGCTCGCGATCGGATCGTAAACGCGATAGAGCGGCGGCGTTGCCCCGTCGAAAACAAATTCAATATTCAAAGTTATGCAGGCATTTCTCCTTTATAAAATCAAGGTTTTTCGATTAAGAAAAGTGCAACGTACATAGATGATGCCACGTGCGCGTTCGCTTTACTTATTAACATTAAATTATGCCGATCGATTAAAAAGTTTGGGAGTAGATAATGGTGCAGGTCTCTAATTAAAGACATCGATAACACAAAGACTACATAATAATATATCACCAATGGCCGCGCGCGACCAAGGTCAACAGAACTACAATAAAATTAAAAATAAAAAACACGTTCGATAAATACTTGCTTACAATTAGTTAAACGCGCGGACGTGGTTACTACTTTATCGCATAATTGTATTACAAGTGTTGCTTGTAATTGAATTAAATTAGTAGCAGTTCGCGAGAAAATTAGGAGAAAAAGCGCGGTAGCTGACGCGAGCGATAAGAATTTAGGTCATAAACAAATTGTCGACAATTTTATTGATTTGTTGTATCGAAACGCGCAGTAATCTGACTTTTAAGAATTTGGCGCCCAACGTGGGGACAAAAAAACTAAAAAACACCGCGATCGTTCCAGTTTCCGCGGTTCATTAACGTTTGCTCGTGCTAATTAAGTGG
This sequence comes from Rhagophthalmus giganteus, assembly GCA_036326145.1. Classification (NCBI taxonomy): domain Eukaryota; kingdom Metazoa; phylum Arthropoda; class Insecta; order Coleoptera; family Rhagophthalmidae; genus Rhagophthalmus; species Rhagophthalmus giganteus. The sequence goes on along the minus strand of JARFJA010000021.1, from coordinate 1,060,054 downwards.
GGAAAAGTCGGCTATTAACGAGACGATAATCGAGATTTGCTCGGGACTAGAAACAAAAAGCGCCCGCCGTCTCGATTGCAAGAATCGCGAATGCGGTTCAGCTCGGTTATTAATAATCAAACCGCACGATGCATTCGTTTCGTTTCCAACGTCCGTTTTTCCCGAAAAACGTTTCCGTTCGTTATCCTCTTCGTGGCCGTGACGGGGAACCACCACCTTAGTACAAAAGTCAATGCCAACGAGATAATAATTTCGAATTTCTTTATTTAAATATGCGATTGAAAAACAGCATTTTAAAGTGAAATGAGCTTATGTAATTATATTTATTTTTTTTCATGACGTTTGGCGTTCCTTGTCGGACGAAAAGCTTTTCGTGTGACGTCGTCTCCGTCAATCCAAATTAGTTTATTTTCAGTTGTTCGAAAACACCACTTTCGCAAAAATTAGGCATTTTAGACTTGCCGAATCTAGGTCTGTTGGTAGTTTGTTATACAGTCCCGAATTGTAAATGAAATCCGTTTCGATTTTGGGAAACTCGCACTTTTCGTGTCGGCAATATCGCGGAATCAGGTTTCGGGTGGAAACACTCGTGTCGTTTCGACATTCGGCGGCGATCGGCTATAGGCGCGATTAATCGTGACGTCACGAGGAGAGGAGGAGGGCGGTTGCCACGGCAAACAAATTTGAACCGGTATGACAGTTTTAACGCACAGTAACTTGAAAACGACTCACTTGTTATAGCAGAAAAACAACGTGAAAGACATAGTAAAATAGAAAAAATATAGGAATAAAAGATCAAAATTAAATAAATAGCGATACGGAATACCTAATGTAGTTACGTAAACAAATTATAAGTTAGGCGCATGCACTTGCGGGCGTTTCGAAACCAAAATGGCATTCCGATGTCATACTAATCTTTTTTTTCTTTCTATCGCCAATTAACTCGGATTATCGATCATCTACCCCGTTGTTTAATCGCGGCAAGCCGTTTCCCGCGGACAGGACCTCCGGGTTACTCTTTCAAACATTTGACGATATCGACCAGTAAACTATCTTCGACGTGCAATCATTTTTGTTTGGACGTCGAACCGTTTTAGTCTCGGTTTATGGGTGGTGGTCCGGCCGAAGTTGCGTCCTCGAGGGACTTGCAATTGCCCCTAGGTACATGTCAGGTTCCGGTCTACGTCCAAACGGACTTCGGTAGCTTCCGAGATTTTGACTCGAGAAGCTCGCGCTGCTCGTTTGGGTTGTCTCGCGACTTATTCCACACTACTCTGGAGCCCCACGAGCGCAAATGGGACATTTTCTGCGACCAAAAAATCATCCCGATGAACGGACAAGTCACGAGACAAGCCAAGCGAGCAGCGCGAGCCTCGAGCGCGTGAGGATCCGTCTGGTGTCGGTACATTAAAGGGGGGGGAGAGACTGCGAATTTATTACGTCACGATCTATCAAAACGGATATTAGCGAGTCTAATCGTAAGTCTCAGGAGCAACTGAAGCCCGTTTGGACGTAGATCAGACGAGTACAAGCTGAAATCTGACAATTTGCCTAGGTAACAGATCTACGTCCAAACGGATGTCGAGCCCGAGACTGTGGCTCGAGAGGATCCAGCAATCGAACTGAAGTAAACCAGTCTCCGCCCAGATGGCTTACGCGACTCGATAAAACCCCTTTGACATACCGACACCGGACGGATCCTCACAAGCTCGAGGTTCGCTTGGCTTGTCCGTCCCTTCGTTTACAAGATCGACCACGCGACCTTCGATGCGCAATTATTTTTCTATGAACGTTCCCAAATTGCTTTCTATTAAAATCGCGGCGGGCCGTTTTCTGTAGCCAAACTGAAAAACATCTTCCCGATGGGCCTTCGAACGTTTGAAGGTTATCAACCATTATCCTCGCTTTAAATTGGTTCCTAAAACTCTGCAGACAAAATCTCAAACTTTCTAAAGCCGCGTCCGGATTACTTATGTCGTGCTCGTGAGACTTAAGTTTACTTCGTCAAGATCCTTCAAAGCGAGTCCAAGTCTCAGGAGCAACTAAAGTCTCTCTCTGAAGACTTGCCCAGTTGATATGCCAGGCTTCGGGTCGTGTTCGTCTGCCCTACGACCAAACGAACTTCAGTTGCTCCCGAGATTGTGGTTCGAGAGGCTCCAACTGAAGTAAACCAGTCTCGATGTACCGACACCGAACGGATCCTCGCGAGCTCGAGGCTCGCCTGGCTCGTCTCGTGACTTGTTCGCGCTCGAGCAAATAGTTTTTAAACTTTTCCAAGTCCTCGAAACCGCGACAAGACGTTCTCGGCGGGGCCAAAAAATGGACGCCCAGGAAATCGAAAACCGTGCCCCGGCTTATCAATTTTGAAAAATAAACACGCAGATAAATCGAGGCCGTTTTATCAAGGCAATAAATACCCCGATAATCCCCTTATCCTTGTTTACGGCTCTTATTTAAATTTATTCGTGGCACTTTCCGATTCGGTCGTGAATTTATTTATTCGGCGCCTAGTCAACAACAACGCCAGAGATAACGGACGAAGAGATATATCTTGGGCCCGGGGCGATAATTATTTCGGAACGGACTTCGTACCGTGGGAAGAGGACGCGGCCACGAGATCGTCGCAAGAAGGGCGGGCGCGCGCGCGCTCCTTACCTGCCGGCCAGAATTTGCATAAAACCGGCGTCGGAAAAGGTTTTACGAACGAACACCTGCGACCAAAAACAAATACAGCCCATTTTCATAATCGAAATCGTCTCTTACAAGCTCGAAGATCCTTGACCTTTCGGGACATCGTTGCTAATTGAAGCAAACGAGTTCCGTTTCGGATCGCTACGGCCACGATCCGATTCGCGATTTCGGAAAAAAAAAAAAAAACGATTTTCAGCGGCGTCCAGGAGTTCGGAATAAAATAGCCCGACGACCCCGATGCGCTGCCGATTAACCTCGATTAGGCTCGCACATGTGGCATTAATTACATTTGAACGTTTGGGGAGAAAACGACGCCGGAAAGGAATTCGTACGGCGCGCGGTCGAATGGTCGAGCCCGTTCGTGCGAAAAATCGAATATTGGGTCAAGGAGGACAAAAACGCGCCGAGACAAAAGACGTCGCGAGCGCGAACGTCGGAAAAAACTTTCCCAAGGTCCGGTCCTGGAAAAACGGTGGCGAAGAAGAGGGTTTCGTTGAGTTTTAACGCGGACGACGGCAAATCGACAGATTTATCCGAGATCAAGGCCAAAACAATTTCTAAAAATAATTATTATGTCGTGTTTATTGATTTCGTTCGTTTTTTTTTAATCGAAAAGCGATATGTAACAGTTCCTGTAAATTGTCCGAAGAAACAACTTTCACGGCGTTGCGAAGCAATCGGGCGACGTTCTTCGTCGATAAACTGGCCTGGATTTTCCGCGAGGGTATTCCCCTTAAACGCGGATAACGATAATAATTTGAACCTACCATAACAAACAGCCATTGTTGCTTAGAGCGACGAATAAGATACGAAAAGTAAAAAATAAACAGTCTAACAGATCTTCGGAGGGGAAACGCAATAAATTGCTGGAGCAGTCCGGCGAGTGGCGCTTCAACGTCTTTTTACCAGTTTTTGGGAGTTGAATATTATCTCTCGATTCCACGTGTAGTGATAGCTGCACTTCATGCTACTACTACACACAATGGTGAAGAAGCTCATTTGCACAGACGGACATTGAGGACGAACACGAGAAACTGTTTTTCCAAAAATTGTCACAAACTTTTTTTATATACTGGTAATAAATTAAAAAAAACACTCCTCGACCACGCACGTACTCCACTGACGATCGTTAGTTGACTAACTCGCTACGCGACTGCAAGTGAATGTTGAATCAAATTAATTTGTTGTTGCTGGACCGAACGTCTCCCCCTCCCCCGGCAGGACGCGCCACGTGATCCTAGTCACGAAATCAGATTTTCGTAGTCGTACACGTCGAAAATCGACATCTATCCCTCTTCGGACGGCATCACGTCCGACCACTTCCAAAGGCCAACGGATCGACGTCTCTCGTCTCCGCGTTTAACAGTCTCGTGCGCGACGCGCTCCGGCGAAGGTTAAAACGGAAATTTGTGACCCATCAAGATCTTCGGGAGCCCAAAGGTACGTACGAAGATGATCGTAGAAGAAACCAGGTAAGCTCTCGACTATCCGAAGTCTAAAGGGCGTGCGGTCTTCGTAACAAAAATAACATATACACCGAAACTTGGCTCCTCGTCCTCGTCCGGCGAAGAACTCTTGTCGGTTCCGTGCGATCCAGAAAATCCAACGTCGGTCGGTCGAGACACTCGCTGCCGACTCAAAAAGCATCGGCTTGTTAATTAGTTGAACGCATTTAAAGGTTCGGTTCGCAAACCGAAAGTCGAATTGTTCCAATTAAAGCTACGGCAAAATTATCATAAAAGTAATCGAGTGGCGGTTGTCGTATTTTGACAGCTTAATTTTTGCCCTAACTTCAAATTACTTCGGACATCAATCATCGGTTATATTTTATACAATACTTTCCTTAACACGCTACAGATGATGAATTTTTTCAAAATGTCGATTGCAGCAATACAAAGTCCGCTCTTTACGTTCGAAAATTTATGTCTCAAACGAAACGGACCTACCGAGTACATAATGAGTTTGTTATGATCGCACAATACAGAGCGATTGTAAATGCCCGAGAATTCGTATTTTTAGGCAACTTAATGTACACATTGGTACTAATAATTCCTGCAAAAAAATATCCCTGGAATTTCCAATGGTGTAGCAATAATCGATAAAAAAACGTATTTTCTAACTTATAACACTTAAGGTAATCTTTACCGGTCAATGAAACTGTATGTAAATAAATGTAAACAGAAGAAAATAATGACCACACAAATACATGCAACCAACAGCCCTAGGAAAACTATCATCAAGTAAACATAAACAATGTACCTAATGAAAAACATAAAATCAGTAAAAACCCCAAACTTTATTTTCAAAATTTCCAGCTTTTTCCTCAACCATTTAAAATCACTCTGTATATCGTACGTGCATCTAGACTGCCCTGTAATGCACAGAGAATTTCGATATCACTTCTGCGCCATCTAGTTATCAAAAAAAAAAAAATGTTACTTTCGCGCTTTCACTAAGTGGCGTTGTTTCGGATTTTCCGTAACAAAAGTACCTACAATCAAACATGTTATTACTCATAAATAAATATTGGATGCGTTCGCTTGTTCATCATATAAACTGCTCGTTTAATTAATAACGACATTTACAATTGGACTGTAATTATACAGTTTAAACGATCATGATTCAGATAACCCACAAAAAAAAGGTCAAAACAAATAACGAAGGAACAATAATTTAAAGAATAATCATTAAAAAGTGAAACTAATTTACAACACAAAAACAAGACCTGCATTTCCCAAATAGTTTTCCAAAACGAGATTTTTGACATTGAGCCGGTACACAACAACAACAACGACGACGACGACGAGAAAAGAGGGGAAAAAATCAGATTGAAGTATAAAGGTCGAGGTTCAATCTTGTTTATCGAAAACACATTTGTGCTTCCAGGAATTTGACCCTCTTCCAAGATTTATTATGTTACTGTACGAGTTCAATAACTGATAAGTAGCGACGACCCCGCATTTTTCGTATCGATCTCGATCAAGTGACCTACTCGTTCTGCTACTAGTTTACTTACCGCCCTCGATCCAGCCGTCGAAGTCGTTTTTAATCAGGTCGTCGAAGTCTTCGAGTTGTTCCAAGTCCTCTAGCAGTTTTGACGCGAGCTCCGCCTTGGAGTCGCACGACGCATATTCCAATTCTAATTTAGGATCGGAATGCCCGCTCGTTTCGTAGAGGGCCGCATCGTCGGACACCTGCGACTCCTCAGAGCCGAGAGGAGACGCAGGTTCCTGCTTCCATTCCAACGATAGCGTAGAATCCATGGTTGTGACCGTGTTCTGCGCTATCCAGTCGTTTCGAGATTGTAGAAAGATAGTTTAAGATGCTTTTGCGTGCCGCTGTTTGCTGGCCAGCTGGTAAGTAAAGCGCCATGGTGGCTCTGCAAAAATTAACTTGTTAATGAGTCGTAGTGGTCAAAATGAACGACTTATTGTTAGTCGACTTTTAAACGGCGGTGTTTGATCGTGCAAATCTCGAAAACCGAGAGAAACCTCGAATGGCAACTGAATCGATGATAAAAATCGAATAATAGATTTTTTTTTTATGGAATGCAGTTTCCAATAAAACATTCGAAGGTAATGAAGTTAGATTGGCACATTAAATTTCGGGCGGTGTTGCAACTTAAAAATCGAATTCTAACGTCGTTGCACCAATTGGATAAAAAGACAAAAATAATGCGAGGCTCGAGGAAGAACAATAAACTAAAAAAAATGCTAAATTTCGATGAAAACTTGTCGCCGAGCATTTTCGCCGTCAATTTTAAACATGAATCCATAATTAGACATATTTAATAAGTAAACGGGTTTTTTATTAAATAAGTCTTTCAAATCAATAACGTCCTCGCCTATGTTTATATCCGAATTTGTGTAAAGTTCAAGGTGGGCCGGGAACGCCGAACTGAAATTCCGAACGCGCTCGCCATCTGTTCGCCAATGGACGAGTTAAAATTTAAAGAGATCTCCCACAGGTGGCGAGCACTAGTTTTTTTCTTTTTTGGGGTTCGAAAGTGGGTTAGGTAAAAACGACAAAAATCTCCGATTCTCGAGGTCACGTTTAGGTTTATCGACCGCATTTCCTCCTTTCTCCCGACCCAAATTATTGTTATGGACGTGACTGCGATAACAAGAGGCGCCCGCAAGGCGCAATCGTCTAATCGATAACGTAACGAGTTTTCGTAAATAATAGGAAACCCGCTGGGACGCGGTCCAACTAATGACCAAAACAAACTACATCGAAATCGACACAGAAAATTCTACAGCGACAATGACGTCGTCGGTACCGATCGACCATCTGGCGATTCGTTTAATTTAATGCGCATCTCCCAAGAACCTCGGCTATACTTACTCCATCATGATGAACTGTACTGGCACACTTGCGTGTGCAAAACTTTTAGGCACTAGATCCCCATTTTCACTTCACTAATCGCGAAATAATATACGGTAACGCTGCTATGAATCAGTCATGTAGATCAATGATGGCGGACGCGACGTTTAGGCATTCCGAGAATGAGATTTTACTGCGTCATGCCGGTAAGCATGCGCGCGTTGTTTACTACAGGATTTTTTATTGGCGGGAAGACGTTTCGTAGTAATCTGTCTGATACGAGATGTTTACGCGAGCCGAAGTGTGTTTATGTTTATTTACTTGTAAATCTCCTATCACTGTGGGTGATAAACTGATGAACCAACACCCGACGTCCTTGTCGACCTAATTTGGCAATAGCGCAGTGCTGCGTCTACAACAAGTGGCCCACAATGTCTAGTACTACAGAAATTATTACGACCAAGCATTTAGGGAGAGGTAATAATATAATTTTCTTTAAAATAATCTAAAAAACGTTGCGTCATTTTGTTTATAACATATGGCGAAGTTCTAACGGCAACATTGCCAAATCGAAATTCGATTATATTTTTTTGTTGTTTGTTGTTTATTACTAAAAATGGGATACGTTCGGGTTTTCGCGAGTCTAATTTTAACTTCCAAAAGATGTTCGGTTTCAAATTAACCGAAGGTCGAATTAGTATAATCGCGTGTCTCGCCACACCTTTGAACTTTTTCGAGGTTCCAAAATCCGTAACCTTCGTTTTTATTGTAACCGAGAACGTGGCAATAAATTTCAAAATGTGGGACGTTATACCAAACGTTGGACAATCGTCTTTCTTCTGATCGATATCGCGTTCGCACGTGTTTTCATGCTGCGAGGCAAAAAAGTTGACAGTCATTGTAAATACTGCTCGTGAAACGTGACTTTCGATTTTTTTTTAATGTAACCGGTCGTATTTGTCATCCAAAATCGATAAAATCATGATCTTATTGTCACTTTTATTGCTGCGACTATTATTTAGAACAAGGCAAGCTTCGAAGTATTACTGGTTGTCTGCCTGCGAGGCGCAGATTTTCAAAAAGTTTGTTTTTTATTTTTGCCAACGCCGTAGCGATTTTGATGCAGCAACAAAATGCATCGTACATTTTATTGTGTTCACACAAGGCATTTTTTCATGCATCGGTATGAAACTTGCCTTATTTTTGTATGTATGGTGTTTTTTAGGGATTGTTCGCTGTCAATATTTGTATTTATCGGGTTTGCTGGTTTATCGAATTGGTAGAAAGAAAAACGAAACTTCCTGAAACGTTGAAACGTAGCAGTTTCGATGTGAATATACATTTTTGACCATCATGATCGACGTGTTACGTGTGTTACCTCGTCGAAGCCTTATCTGACCTTTTCCAACGCATGTTGATCGTATCTGATCTTTTATGACCTTTTATTAGATTTCCCGATCTATTCTGTCGTTGTATTGTCTTTGTCTGGCTTGCTTGACCTTTTCTAGCCTTGCAATACTTTGATAGATCTTGTCCTGACCTTTTATAGCCGGGAGACCATTTCTTTACCATTTCATTGTATTTACGTGTATGTGTAGGTGTCAGATCTCTATCCAAACGCTTGATCGCTATTTGGGCCATCGTCATTAAAAACCTGACTATTTGTCGAGGATCTACTCCTCAACCGTTTGATCTTCATGGTCTTAGCTTTCCTATTTACAGCCCTGCTGGCTGCATTGTGCCCGTTAGTTGCGCAGAACGGATAGTATGGTTCGTCCGCGCATTTCTTCATGGTATGGTCGTCCTTCTTTAGCTCAATTCAGGCATAATTTGGAGCGATATCTCTTGTCCTTTGATTATTTTACCTCGTCCGATCGTTTCTCCGACCGCTGTCGATTTTGGTCGGCTTGGTCCCAACGAACCAGCACAGCACCTTATTTTTCCGAGTATTTTAGAAAAAGTGTTTTAAGTAAAAGCTCTAACCGTCCATTATTTTTTTCCGCAGACGACCCTCGGCCTCCGAAACTCGACGACAAACTGCGACTGTATTCGATGCAGTTTTGCCCGTTTGCCGAGAGGGCGCGTCTCGTGCTGCTCGTCAAAGCCGTGCCGCATGACGTCGTCAACATAAACCTGAAAAACAAGCCGGACTGGCTGTTCGATTTGAATTCGAAAGGCAAGTGGTTTCGCGCGAAGGGCCGCGCGCCCGCACCTCCGACTTTTCAATTTTTCTAATTTGCAGGAATGGTGCCCATTTTGGACGACGGTAACGAAATCGTAACTGAAAGTCTTCGCATTGCCGATTATCTGGACGAGAAATATCCCGAACCCTCTTTGTATGCGAACGATCCTCAAAAGAAGATGGCGGACAAGGCTCTTCTGAAAAGTATGGAGGAGTTGATCGATTTGTTCTACGTGGCGAAATACAACAGAGAAAACGAACCTCTGTCCGTGCATCTCTCTCGATTAAATCCTCACGTGCAAAAATTCGAGAAGGAACTGGAGAAGCGAGGTTTTTGTCGTGTTGTGCTCGCGTCGAGTGCTAAATTTGGTTCGTTTTAGGGAGGTACTTTGGAGGCGACGGGCCGAACATGGTCGATTATATGTTGTGGCCGTTCGCCGAGCGTGCCAAGGTGTTGGAGCCGATCTATGGGACGACCATTCCGGACGGTCCCGATGAGTTTCCTCGTCTGCACGCCTGGTGCGCGCAAATGCGCACCCTCGAGCCAATCCGGTCGACCGAGACGAGCGTCGAGCGCCAGTACAAGTTGCATTTGCAATATCGAGACCCGAGCACCGTAGATTACGATAGCGTTTAGATAGTGTACGAAATAAAATTGTTGGTTTGTTTGCATAATGCGATTTGATTTCGAAAGCGATAAGAACCGTTACTCGACAAAAAAAACACATTTATCTGCGGCCACTCGAACGATTTTCAAGTAGTTACGAGCATTTTCAATCGAAATTGCTTCGTCATCGAGATGAATGTCCGATAAATGTTTATTTAAAACGGTGGCGTTGGTGCGCATTAATTATTATCGTAAACGGCACGATTTTCCAAATGAAATCGTCAACTTGCCCGATTTTATGCCGTAAAAAATGCGGTTTTATGCGGATGTTCATATACGTAGGCACAGTCAAGTTCATATGTTATGAGACGTGAGACGTGATCGCAGGCCAACGAGCGATGAGAGAGGATCAAAAGGGACGAAGGGTAGCAGTTGTTTTTGAATTGTAAAAAGGGACACGTCCGGTAATAAATAAAAAATGAACAGTAATCTTTTTTTTGAACCTTTTACGTTTAAAACTAACACGGACGACGGGACAAAACATATGAACTTGACTGTACATTGAAAGATTTATCCTTTCTTCGACGATGTTAAAATACATTATTTATATGAAACGCCCTGTATTTACAATCGCGACAATAAAACGAGAAGACGCCCATCAATTCTTCATAGTGGAGACGTTTTAAAAATAAAATAAATGACGAGCCGCTTGGTATATTATCTACGAAACTCCTTGTGAATCCACGAATGTGCATTTTAATTAAGGCACAACGTGGGAAGATAAATTTTACAAACCGCAATTTCCGATAGTGAAAATAAAATCGACGTACACTTTCGAAATACCCTGTGCATAGGAGTTACCGACCTTCACCGACAAATTCCTCTACGAAATGATTGTTTTATGACCGAATTTAATTGGTTATTTCACCAATCGCGTACCAGTTTCTCCTACTTCGACACGACGCATGATAAGTTTGTTGCGTCGACAAAATTACGGCAGACGCCTAGTAACGAACAGTTTGAATCATTTATCGAAACGTAATTCCTTGACGGAGGTTAAATTTTTCAAGATGAGCTCGAAACATTTAACTGTGGGTAAGTTGATATTTTCGTCTTAATTATAATCGACTTGTAGACGTCGATCTGACGCTACTTTCGCTTTTCAGGGTCACAAAGACCGGCCAATGTTGAGGGCAAGTTGCGCCTGTACTCGATGCAATACTGCCCCTTCGCGCACCGTGCCAGATTAGTTCTTTTGGCCAAAAACGTACCCCACGATGTCGTCAACATCAATTTGACTCAGAAGCCCGAATGGTATTTCGACGTTCATTCTGAAGGTGAGTAGTTTACGTTAACCTACGCAACCTCTCATCGATCGATTTTATTCGAAAACAGGAAAGGTGCCGGCACTCGATACTGGTTCTCGAGTGGTAGTCGAAAGTTTGGACGTCGCGAACTTCTTGGACGAACAATATCCGGAACCGGCACTTTATCCGGCGGAGCCCCACGCTCGCGAGCAGGACGAGGAGCTCATACAAAAGATAGGGCCGCTAGTCGGCGTTTACAATACGTTGCTCTTCGCCCAAGACAAAAAGCCGGCCAAGGACTGGCTCAACGAGTTCATGCCGCACCTAGAGGTGTTCGAAAATGAGCTCGAGAAAAGGAAGTCCACGTTTTTCGGGGGCGACAAGCCGAGCATGGTCGATTATATGTTGTGGCCTTGGGGCGAGAGAGCGGGCACGGTGGCTCTCGCCTTGGGGGAGAAGCTTCCGCTCGAGGACGGTCAGCTACCTCTTCTGCGGGCGTGGCGCAAAGCGATGCGCGCCCAGCCGGCCGTCGAGGCCACTTACAACGGACCCGAGAAGTTCTACAAGGTGGTTCTCTTTAAAACGGCCGGGGCGACGCCCGACTACGACAGCGTCTAATTTCGACGAGACGCTCCATTTGCATTTCTATTTTGTATCATCGAAACTGTATCGGTTTCAAAATTTCCGCTTGTTAGCTGTAAGAGTTTCACTTAAACTGAATCTTAGCGATTTTAGTGAAGCAACAACGTAAGTGTACTTATCGAGATTCATCATTAAATTATAAGCACAAACGTTTTTGTTTTGTTTATCCTTGTTTCGATCGACAGCTGTGTCTTTCTAAAAAATTTACTGTAAATTTTAGGTCGGCGTCAATAATGTGTGTCTTGTGTACCTATCTATTTGCTGCAATGTGTTAATTAGAAAGTTCATAAAGAGGTTCCGTTTAGGTTTTCAAACGGATTTGAATCGGCGAAACGACCTTGGATTTCTTTGGCTAATAATGCGCTTATCGTCCAGTTTAATCTTCCCCTCGGTGTATACGACGAGCGATGGAAAATTTGTTTTATCGACTGGTGAAGCTGTGCTTTGCGTTATATAATATAATGATCGTTACAGGAATTCTGTTAGAAGACAACTATCGTTCCTATTCTGTGTGGCGTTCGTTAAATAAAACGAAATCTTTAACGAACTTAATATTACCACGAAATATTGGCCGTAGCGAGTTGTTATTACATAACGAACACCATACATATCGGAAGCCTATAAAATTTTTTTGTGAATAATAATATATAAATCATGCGATTTATTATGTCGAACGCTTAAAACTTGTAACGAAGTAATTTCATTTTCGTTATCATTATATCGAGGTGTTTTTATTTTTGAAAATCGATTCGGTGTATTATTATTCGGACTGCTGTTTTGGGCTCTATCTTTTGAAACCAGTGATATATAATGCGCAACGATTGTTAGTGAAATTGTAACAATTATTATTGTAAAACAACTTTCAGACTAAGTGAAAAACGACAAATTGAACCCCATCAATATCATCGAAATTGCATGAAATATGAAATTCAAATTTTTCGTCGGGTTCGGATTTACAGATTTCGTTTTTATTACACACCTCGACATTATTATATCTTGTTCAACAACATTACAGATTTTCAACAGCAGTTTATATAAGACAACACTAGGTGACAGCGTGCGCACTCGGTTCTTTTAATAGCAGTGATTCTCAACTTGAGGTACACAAAAAGAAAATTAGTAATGGCGGGAAAAAATAATAAAATATATATGACCAAAATTTCAACTATCGCTCTCAGAACTGTAGTGCACCGGTGTTGTCCTGGTGCGCACTGGACCAGTGTAACGTATTCAGTTGGAAAACAGCTGCTGTTGCACTACGTTGGGATTTCACGTTTGATTGACCATATATTCGTAATGGCCGACTGTTGTTGAAGTTCATTTTTTTAGTTGTTTGTTTATAGATAAAAATTAGAGTTTCGACCAATAAAATAACACAATACGCACACTTCAACGAATAATTAACGATAACGAAATCAAAAAACATTACAAAACACTCAAAAATTATGATCGTCACAGATTTAAACAAGAGAGGTTATGCGATGACCGCTAATTAACCTTCAGAAAATCAAGTTAGCCAATCTTTAAAAAATGAACTTTAACACCAGTCGGCCGATTACGAATATTATATAGTAGTAATTGGCGACAAAATATTTTACAGAAAGGGCAAATTTGTAATATAAATATTTTAATTTGATGAACGTCTACACGACACTGGAAGAAAAAGAAATACTTGATTAATATAACAAAACAAGGTACACTCGAATATAAACACACATATCTAACGTATTAAAACAACGCGAAAGTATGCTCAAATGCACGAAACGCTAATGTGAATTTTAGTCGTCAAGGTTAACGGAATTCTAAAATTGGTATTTGCGCACGACGTCATCAATGTTAGCCTGGCTTTTTTAGTTCTGTAACGGACTTTACAATCGCATGATTACTCTGTACGGGCGTGCACTGAATCCCTATTAATAGCAAGCGCACGATATTGTAATAAAGCACCGATCTTGGAATGATTTAAGCGCTTATTGGTCATTAGATCGAGTTCGTACACTGTTGGCACCACCTCGATCCTCGATCGAATTACCACGGTAATTGTCAAAACGAACCAAATTAAACCGAGTACGCATGCTGCCATCTATCCGCAAATCGTAGAATGGAATAGAAGACTGACATATCGACGTAACTCACATTTTTTACGAAAATTAGTTTATTCCGATTATCTTATGAATCTAGGGCAAAGACATCATCTGTTAAAATCTGGTGTAACAATATTTCGATTTTTTTCCACCGGAAAAATCGATTTGTTTTTCCGTGAAACGTATACGCGTTTCTGTAAAATTTACTTTTTGTGGGTTACGTCGTTCTACCAAAACGCCGTCGATATTACGTATACACGTCACCGTCGTATAGCCTGCATATTGATTCATGCCAAACGCATGTGCAATCTGATAACCTTAAAGAAATAACAGATGTCGCTCACTTCAAGTACTAATGGTAACTGTAATATTTGCAACTAGGCTTTTTATTTGAAGTGCGGAATTGTTTTTGAATGTTTGACGCTCGTCTTTATAATATTTTTAGGTTAAATAACTGACGAATTTGTGCAAACATTCGAATATGTCGCATTTTACTCATGTCTTAATCGTACGTTTTTAGAAAAGCGTGTACAATATCGTCGACTCCACCGAAAACGACCGAGTGTTTGTCGATTTTTGACTATAGCTTATCCAAACCTATATGATGTTCACGTCATCAACAAAAAGTTACTAGATTGTTTATTTGTAATTCGGTTTAAAGTTTGGAAAGTGACATATTCTATAGATGATTTACTTGCGCACATATTAGATGGTATAAAGAAAGACTACAATTGATTATAACTGTCAAAATACAAGGTACGAGGTGACAGCACCGTGTGAAACATCATCATCTAGTAACCTTGTATTGATGACGTGAACATCATATAGGTTTGGATAAGCTATAGATCAGATGGTTATAAGTAAACGAGTCCCTCTCGTTTCGATAAAAATAAACTCGACTTCATTGTCGTGTCGATCGAATAGTTCCCGCTACTGTTTCGGTAAAGAGTTCATGTTTGCAATCGGAGGTCAAATCGTTACAACGACTTTTTGCTAAACTATCGTGAGCCGCAATTTTATCGAAAACGAGTTGTTATGACTATAATTTACGCGATCTAATGCAAAGACGAGATTCGCTAAAATCTGGTAAATAAATTCAATTCTTTCCGCTATCACAGAAATTGATTTTTGTTTAACGTAAAGCCGGGGCCGCACGACGCGCTCGACCTCGAGATTCAAAATTAGCGCGCTGGCGTTTTCGCTACACGGCCAATCGAACGTCGTACCCGACACCGGACGGAATGTATAAATTCATCAATTTCGTTCCACTTATGTGCCTTTTGTAACGGAAAGAATCCACGGCGATTTTCACAAACCTGCTGCGAACACAAAAGCAAACAAACGCGAATCGAAAGTACCGACAAGCGTCCACGATGCGACCAACGTTGGTAGACGTTCGGCACATCATGTATGACCGGCTCGATACTTACGCATTGTTTATCGTTCTGTGACAGCACGAAATGCTCGCTCCAATAAAATTTGCGTTTTGCGGCTCAAGATGGTTTGCGAAAGATGCTACGAAATATTATTCGAAATAGGGGATTCGATGGTTTTTATCCTGTTAATTTAGATAGGTATATATATCCTCCTTTGTTTACTTAAAAATAAAGCCTACTATCGAAACGTCGAGTTGCGATAATAATATTAATTCCTCTTGTCTTTTTGTATCGTTCAATTTATTAATACGAAATCTCTTCGGCACAACAGATTGCACGAGCTAAGTCGGGAAGTGTAGAGATGATCGATCCGTCTTCGTCGGAAGAAGATGGCGAGGAAGAGCACGCTCTCCATCCGGGACATTCGCATTCACATCACGGATCCCATCGTCCAGTCGGAAGGGTAAATATGTTTTACAACATGTCGTACCGATGCAATTTAAAATTAAAGAAAATTACTAACTAAATTCTAAAACTAATTGAACGGTTTAAAAATCAACAGGCAGAAGGTTCTTCGCCGTATCATCATCTTCACACGCATCCCTCGGACGCGCCTGGCGGGGCATTAGACGTGCCAAGTAATTCCGTAGGACTTTCGCATTCTTTGTCGTCTTCGAGTGCCATTTCTGCAGAAGCTCCCAGTCACCACAGTATTGGATCTTCTCGAACGAATTCCTTACCCAGACCTACTAACCCCTCACCTTCGGTGGCGTCCGAGAAAACGGAAGCAGATATACAAGAGAAACAGGAGCGCGACGTTGAAGAACGCAAACGACGTACACAATTGTACGTTTTTATCTCGAGATGCATAGCGTACCCTTTCAACGCCAAACAACCTACCGATATGACTCGACGACAAACTAAAATCACGAAACATCAACTAGAAACTATTAGCGCGCGATTTCAAGTAATGTATACGTCGCAAGCGAACAGTTATTTTGGGAAAATTTAAACGCTATTTTCCCAGGCAAATAGTATTTGACGTGACCGTTGTTGGGCAAATGACGTTTTGGTAATATTTATAATTAAAAAAAAAAGTGTAGGTTAGGGGTAGATTAAAGTAGAGTAGAAAGTAGATGTTTCGATATGGATTTTAAGTGTAGATGAGGCGAGTTTAAACTAGTGCGGGCGCGGCGAGCTTAGGTTAGTGTAGATGGGACAAGTTTAGGCTAATGCTCAATTTTAGAATCGGCGAACCGATTCCAAGATCCAAATTTACAATACATATTTATACTATTTTGTACAATAAAACAGATATAGAATAGAGATTTAATAATAATCGAAACTATTTGTCCATGCATATAGTATATTTGCCTAGTCAAAAGCTATTTTCCCGAAATAACTATTCGCCTGCGACACGAGTGTACGGTATAACGTCGTGCCAACTTTAATTTGCGATTTTCCATAGGGTTTTTTAAAGGGAGAGACGCAAATAATGGCGGACGAGGCGTTTCAGAATGCCGTGCAAAGTTATCACGACGTGTTCCTGAAGTCCGAACGGGTCGTCGCAATGGTACAATCCGGAGCGTGTTCTCAATACGATTTTAGAGAAGTTTTTCGTAACAACATCGAGAAACGAGTTAGGTATTTATGTTTCGAAATTGAAATATCAATAACATACTGTATCGGTGCGTTCGTGTGCCGCCAGGTTGTTGCCCGAAATCGAAGGTTTAAGCAAAGAAACAGTTTTTACGTCGTGGATGGCGAAGTTCGATTGTATTTTAAAAGGTTCGCATTTTTAGGTAATACTTCTTTTGTCGTTTTCTTTTTAAACGTGCGAACGTGTTGTTGTAGGATTAGGCAACGAAGAAACCAAAAGGCCGTCTCGCATGCAACAGCAATCGTTAAATTCTGAACTTATTTTATCGAAAGAACAACTAAACGATATGTTTCAACAAATACTCGGAGTTAAAAAGTTCGAACATCAACTTTTATTTAACGCTTTAATGGTGTGTAGTTTTCAGAAGTACGGGTCAAGTTCGTATGTCTTGTCCCACGAGATGTGATCGCGGGCCAAACGAGCGCCGAGAGAGGATCAAGAGAGACGAAGGACGACTGTCGTTTTTGAATTGCAAAAAGGGACACGTCGGATAACAAACAAAATCGCCACGGGACAAAACATGTGAACTTGACTGTACATTTAAAATGTTTATTTGAATTTTTTGCAGCTCGACTCTGCCGACGAACAAGCGGCTGCGATTAGACGCGAGTTGGATGGTCGAATGCAAAAAGTATCGGAAATGGAAAAGGTGAACTTTGTTTTTTTGCTCGGTTCGCTCGAATAAGTAGTTTTTATAGGATAGAAAGTTGATGCCGAAGTTCGTATTAAAAGAAATGGAATTGTTGTATGTGGATGAACTAAAGTCGTCGATTAATCTTTTGATGGCCAATTTAGAATCGTTGCCTGTTTCGAAAGGATCGATGGACTCTAGATATGGCTTGCAAAAATTTAAACGCCACAACCACAGGTTGCACAACCACAATAAACCGTATACTGTGAAGCATCTTTTGATGTCTTATGTTACTTATTTTAGATCTCAAGGATTTTTAGCAAAATTAGAAGTTGATTCCGTCGATAGTGATACACAGCTTACCAAATTTGACGTCGTCTTAACGTTTCAATTGGAGGTAGGTATTTAGTCGAGTCGAATAAGAGAAATGGTGAAAAAAAATCTCTCGGCAACGTATTAAAAACCACGTTGAAATAGCGCCACAAGTTTCTATATAAATGGTTTTTTTTCTACGGCGCTCCCGGACTATTTTGAACAATAACGAGTCAACGGGTGAGCCGATGTGTCCAACGGATTCGAGAACTGAGCGAATATGGGTTTTTACCGGGGCACGTGTGGACCGAATGGAGCTCCGGTAAAACCTCTCCGATGTGCCGTAGTGTGTGCGTGTGCGTCTAGTTTTACCAATATTTTTGCTCAAAAACATAAATGTAACTAAGACGCATTTTGATTGGAGCATGTGATCAAATTGATAATTTGCTCACCTGATCATAATATCAGAAGGTCGTTACCCACACATTTTGCGAAAATGAGTTATTCTGGATCTTACGCATCTAGGGCAAACACGGCATATGTTATATTTTTCACCGGAAAATTGCGTTCTCTTGCAACAATTCACTTTTTGTGGCTTACGTCCTGCAAAAACTGCATCGAATTATGATTTGACAATGATAAAACTTCGTTAGATACTTTATAATAATAGTATTTATAGGTGGTAATCATGGAAGTTAAAGGTCTAAAATCCCTGGCCCCGAATCGAATTGTTTACTGTACGATGGAAGTGGAAGGTGGCGAAAAATTACAAACGGACCAAGCAGAAGCATCGAAGCCGATGTGGGACACGCAAGGGGACTTTTGCACCACCCATCCTCTTCCGGCGGTAAAAGTTAAGCTTTACACCGAAAATCCCAGAATGTTGGCGCTGGAAGATAAAGAACTGGGAAAAGTTGTTTTGAAGCCGACGGCTTTGTCCTCGAAAGTAATTTTACCGATAATTATTATATACAAAGGTCTCCCTAATAATCGTTTTTATTTTCGCACAGGCCCCGGAATGGCACAAAATGAACGTGCCCAAAAATTTGCCCGATCAAGATCTCCGAATCAAAATAACGTTGCGCACGGATAAACCTTTAAACATGAAACACTGCGGTTATTTATATGCATTGGGAAAAGCCGCGTGGAAAAAATGGAAAAAGAGATATTACGTTTTGGTGCAAGTTTCTCAGTACAATTTTGCGATGTGCAGTTACAAAGAAAAAAAGTCCGAACCATCGGAAATGATGCAATTAGACGGATACACCGTAGATTATATTGAAGGATCTAGCGGTAAGTGTAAACTAATGGACTTTTTAAACCGGAAAGCCGAGCTGTCGCGCGACCAGCGTGGCTATCCGAAACCCAGAATACCATCGATTGTATACTATGTTGCCTATCGCCTTTCTACAATATAGAATAGATGGAAGTTTCCTCGTTACTTAAATCATGCAGCCTCGTAGGTCAGTTAGATGCACGGCGTTTTTATATTTTGCCTAAACTAGGTGACCGAAGTTCGAATTTCCCTTCAAGTGCGTTTTTTTTTTATAAATACCTATTGAAAATTTTAATCAAAACCATATTAGGCACGAGAGATGAACATCAATAAATATGTTTACAGTAGTCGTAATGTGTACGACATATTTAATAAATTATATCTACCGATAATAAAATGAAAGTTAAAAAATAGAAACTGGGGGTTTTTAAAAACGATAATTCTATTAAAGTTACATTACAGGATAACTTTTCCACAATTTGTTTCGGTTTACCTGACCCTTACTCGTTGTTAGTGTTGGAAAATTTTAATCCCCATCTAACAGGAATCGCCACGCGGTTAAAAGAAAACGAGTTTATTTTGGTAATTTGTAAAATGTAGTCGTTTATTATAGAACCTCTACTTATTTTACGTATTTTGTATTTGAAGACGGCAACTTAACGTGACGCCAAATATATATACAGGGTGGTCCGGAACTTCACCGACAAACTTTTAGGGATGAAACTACGTTGGCAATGGGAGAACCGGCAAGTAAGCGGCGGTATGTTACAGCCCATACAGAAGAGGCAACATATGCGAAACAGATAACAGGGCAGGGCCTGTGAGTGCTCGCATAGCCTGTTACATTGGTGTGTTTTATTTTCTCAGATCTCCGCGATCTGCGGCTGTTTCAGTCCTTACTTTGTTTTCCTATTGAATAAATGTATTTCGACCCGAGGTTTCATTGCAAAAGTTATTTGTCTCGACGTGTTCGACCACCCCTAGAAGTTTGTTGGTGGAGTCCCGGATCACCCTGTATATATTGTTTTATCTTTCATTCAAACGGTTAGCGAACGTAACGTAGTATCTGGGCTATCTATACATTATTATTAATTATAATTATAAATATCAATTTATTATAAGTAAATAGAAAGATCAATTTTTTAATAGGTATATATACATTTTGGTTTAAGGATATCACTCCCGTTTTATCGAGATAGGGAAATTGCATGTATTTTTCGAACAGGAATATCTCAAAAAGCATTGGGTTTATCGAGATGATTTTTTTTTTGGTTAGACTCGAGTCTTTTATAGGGATACTGTTACCGAACTTTCAACAATTTTAATTAAAAACGTGCTTTTTGAAATGCATGTAAATCTTTTAAAAACCGTAAATTTATTTTAAAATGGAACAGTGTCCTAATATCTCGATAAGATATAACTGAATTTAAAAAAAACAACAATTTTTTGGATTAATCGTTTGATCACAATTTCTGTTCAAAAATAATTGGATTCAAAAGCAAGCCTTCTCTATTGTTATGGCATACAAACAAATTGTTTTGAACAATACTTGAACATGTCAATGTTATTAGCAAAAGGGTCGTTTACATTTACTTAACTGTAATCCCAATGTGAAAAATAATATCACCCTAAGCATTTAAAGATTATTAATTTAATCAATTCATAATTAACATTTAAAAATATGGATTCCTAAATATTATTTATTTATAATTAAGTATACAAATATTTTTTTAAGTGTAGGTAATGATACAGTTTAGTATTAGATATATGTATGTATTTTGAAAATTGCACATTTTTATTATGCAGACCGCCTAAGATTATGTCGTAAACTTGTAAAAATAAGTAAAGCAGGGAGTGAGTATTTATCCATTCGAGATTTGAATAGAATACCGAAACCTTCCCTAGTCCTTCGTAGTCGGTTATCTTTCACATTCTATTTTAACTACGTAGGTAATAGCACATGGAAAAAATTATTTTTGAAAATATGTGTCGTTGTTTGTCTCAGAAATTTGTTATGAAATTCTGGAAGTATACCTCTGCCCTTTTTCCACAAAACTGTTTCGTCTTTGTTGTTTCCTTATTCTGTAACTAAATGACGTACCTATGTAATTGTGAAAAGTTGCGTATTTCTTTTACAGACAATAACTGTTATAATTTGGTATAATGATATTAGAGTAAACCAGCACTTGAATTTCTGGACAGTCAATTTGAATGCATAATAATAAACATAATTAGAGGAATACTTACCTTATTTTAATTTGACACTTTTCCCTGCGGTAAATACAATTTATTTCGGGAAAAAAATAATCTGGTAGTTTAGATTAGTTAATTCAAAATTCAATTTATGTTTAAGCACAACTAATAATTTAAAGTATTTAAAAAAAAAACAAACTTGAAGGGAGATTCGAACTTCAGTCACCTCGTTTAGGCAAAATGTAAAAACTGAGCTACAAGACTGCATCTTATAACAAACGAGGAAACTTCCATCTATTCTATACTGTTGAAAGGTGATAGGCAACATAGTATACACTCGATAGTAATTGTGGGTTTCGGATAGCCGTGTTAGTCGCGCCACAGTCCGACTTTCCGGCTTTATTTGTCCGCTGCTTTACCCATACAGGGTTTGATTCGATAATTACGCCCTAATTATTTTTGCCTTTTAAGCAAACTTAATGGTCCGGATGGGTAAGCGTATAAGTGACGTTTTTCTATTTATTCGTTAGCTTACGGATTTATTAACTTCCGTCCCTTTTAGATCTCGAAGGAGGACGATATTTTTTCAATGCCGTCAGAGAGGGCGATAGTATAATATACGCTAGCGACCACGAAGACGAGTGCCACCTCTGGGTCATGGCCATGTATAGGGCAACCGGCCAATTGCACAAACCGACCCCGCCGTCAGTGACCCTTCAAGATAAAAATTCGACAATATCGAAAATTCAAGGAGGTCAGAATGACAAATAAATTTTTCCGACGAACACTACAAAAATACAAAAATTCCCGCCTCTTCGTCAATTATTTATTAACAAATTTAATTACCGAAGCGGTGCCAACGAAATTCGATTGGCCAATCAAATACCGAATCGTTCGCTTTCGTCGAGATCAGTACCGAACGAAATCGTTTTTTAAACTCTCACGAAAACATATAGCATATTGCGAAACAATAGACACTGGTGCGATTAAAACACGACCCGAAAGCGAGTGGCTCAAACTTTCACACTTACAATTAGCACTATTTATAGTCGGAATCGTATCGGAAACATTAAGTTTGGCACACTCAAATATTTCTATTGTTTAAACAATTATTAAAACAAAATTCGGGGTAAACCGGAAAATCTCTCGCCCCCCCCCTCCCCATGACCCGCTCAAGATAACGCTATAATATAAAATATTTAAAATATTACTGTATTTTACACCACATATTAAATAAATTATTTAGCGAAAAATCAAAAGAACCGCCCTATTGTTTAAATAATACAAATACTCCTCGAAGTGGATTATGTGAATTCCGAAGTTTTCGGCGAATTTTTTCGACATTATTTTTACTGTCGACTATTTTAGACGCCGACCGAGCACGAAAGCACGGAATGGAAGATTTTATATCGGCGGACCCTTGCCAATTCGATCACGCGTCGCTTTTTAAGCTTCTTCAAAGTCTCACCCTCGAATACAGATTGAACGACCCGTATTATTCTTTGGTAATTTACGTAATTGGCCGTAACACGTTTGAAATTATTGTACGTTTCGAAATTTACAGGGTTGGTTTAGTCCGGGGCAGGTTTTTGTTTTGGACGAATATTGCGCAAGGTACGGCGTGAGAGGTTGTCACAGGCACTTGTGTTATCTCTCGGATTTACTCGATCGCACCGAGAAGAACGTCATGGTCGACCCTACGTTGATTCATTACAGTTTCGCATTTTGCGCCAGTCACGTTCACGGCAATAGGTGCGTATTTGATTGACATTCGAATTAGAAACCAAAACTGATTAGTAGATTGTAAAAGTAATGAACTTAGGTCCGATGGTGTTGGAAGTGTAACGCACGAGGAAAAAGAGAAGTTTCAAGAAGTTAAAGAGAGGCTTCGCATTTTATTAGAACACCAAATTACAAATTTCAGGTATTATATACATAGTTATTGCTTAGTATTGCTGTCGTGAACGAGCGCAACCGCGGATCATTTTAGGCATTGTTTTCCATTTGGGCGACCGGAAGGATCGCTTAAAGCAACTCTTTCGTTATTGGAAAGAGTCCTTATGAAAGACGTAGTCACGCCAGTGCTTCACGAAGAAGTTCGAGGAACGATAAAAAAGAGTTTAGAAACTGCCGCGCTAGTTAACTATTCGAGATTATCTTCCGAAGCTCATGTTGAAGGTTTGATCGTTTATACTTTTAGCAGTAGTGGCGCTATCTATATTATGTACGGTCGACTCTCCGTAAGAGACAACTCCATGTAAGAAATAATCTATCTACCTTAGCGGCCGTTTTAAAATTTCGCGGCGCATTTCTATCGGCATTACTAGAAGGAATTGACTGCAAGTGTTTTCAAATGACACCAACAGAAGTTCGCCGCGAAATTTGAAAATGGTCGCTAGAGATGTAATGTTGTTTGACGTTTTGTGTGTAAATGTGCCTCTCGAAAAGATAACTCCTCGTAAGAAAAAACTCTTTGTAGTAAATAACAATATTGTTCCTCTCTTGAGCGCCGTAAACTCTTTATAAGAACAGTTTTGTTTCCAAGTGCCGTACACGAACAGTAAATTCATATTGTAAACATAAATCTTTATGATATAATGGCAACGTCGTGAAACTAAAAGTTAGCAATCGAATCAGTTAATTTAAAACGACGCACTTTATCCAAATCCGAATCCAAGACAGTATTCTCGAAACAAATCCCGAATTGTACGTAATAATAATTGACGTTAAGATGTAATCACCGATTGTTTCGTAAATTAAATTGAAACGAGAAAGATAACGTCGTACCATAAAATTACGCGGTTTATTGTAGGTAAACTTTAAAAATAAGAAAAATCTGGCGTCTGATCGACGAGTGTAGGGGATAGAGAGAGAGAAAAAGACGGAACCGGAAACCGCCGTTGAAGTGGCGTACCTCAAAATTACCATCGCGAGGAACTCGTAATTAATATATTCGCCGGGCCTCGAAAGCGGGACACCAGACGAAGAACTCACTTAAGTCCGAGATATTAGGATGTTTCACCAAACGCCAAGATAATCGAGATAGAAACATAACAACTGCCAGCGGCGCGGAATACGCCAAAGATGGTCGACGTTCTTTTTCCACGTCCTCACTTAAAATGAACAAAGAAAACGTCAGAAACTCCTGCGCATAAATGGTAGGGAAAATAGGTATAGGTTAAGACGGTTGGTTTTATTAACGCGGATCATTTTGCTACAAAATAAACATAATATGCCCGATGCGATTAATAAAAAAATTTAAAGGTCGCCCGGCACTTCTGATGGTACAAACGGTTACTGAAAATATAAGCATTGATTGTTCTCCCCATGCGACGTGTGTCTGTTTTAACGAAAGGGCCGTCCTATCGAAAATTAATACTTATTAATCATGTTTTTTTATCGGTTGTAACGACTTTGAAAAGTTTCTTGACAGTGTAAGTTCTGTAATAAAAATAAATTGGTCTAAGTACGATAACAAAGATAAGTTTTCGCCTGTTTTCTCAAAATCTATCAGAAATTTGTAATATATTTTTTACACTTATAGAATCTATATTGCTTTATCTAGGAGTTAATATGAATAAAAATTGGGAATTTCCCATAAGTAATCTCACAATGTATATAGAGGTTTTATTGTTATTTATGACGTGTAAAAATTAAAATTGCGATATTAACAAATTAGACATTCCCTTGAATTTTCTTTTGCCGAGAGTAGACTGTAATTCTAAGTTTTTTTCTTACATGTATCGTAATTTTTAGAAGACTTAAAGGATGATATAATTGTCCCACCGAATAAAAAACTAGACGATCTGACGCATTTGGCGGAATTATGCGTTGATCTTTTGCAACAGAACAAAGAACACTACGCCGAGGTGAGTTGGATATTTTATATCGGTAGATATGGCAATACAAAATTATGACTTAATTATTGGTATTTTTAAACTGTTACTCTGGGTAGATGCGTGCTTTGTCGTTAAATTAACCAATTTACCTAATGCGTACAAGTCTTGGAACAAATCAAAGCGCAATCCGTATCAACGTCTTTTAATAATATATCGATGGCGTTTTGACTGAACGTCTAAGGCAAAGACATAATTCGATAACATTCCGATTTTTCCATCAGAAAAATCTAAAAATTAACTACAGGATTAAAAAAATGTTGCTGTTTAATATCATTATCATAATATTTACAGCCACACGGCATATTGATATAATAATAGTCGCACAGTATTAAAAACGATGTTAAAACGATATTTAAAATATTTCTGCGTATCTACATATTGTACGATCGATACGAAACTGGACTAGTCTACAATTCGGTAGCCTAAAGAAAATAACAAGAGCGAGCCTTTGAAGTGATACGTTAGACGAAGAACTCACTTAGGCACAAAAATATGATTCGATGATTACAAATAACCGAGATATTAGGATACTTCACCTTACTTAAAATGAACAAAGAATTCGCCAGAAACTCCTGCGCATCGATTTATCAGTATAAACACAATAGTGTGCCAATGTTGTTTTTAAATCTATAATATCGACGCAGTTTTTTCAGAAGGACGTAACCCGCAAAAAATTAATTTTACAGGTGCGCACATTTTGTGTTGTCGCTTAACTACAAACAGATACGTTTCGCGGAAATACAAATCGATTTTTCCGGTGGAAAAAATCGGAATATTGTTACTAGATTTTAACAGATGATGTCTTTGCCCCCGACGCACAAGACAGTCGGAATAACTCAGCTTCGCAAAAACTGTGGGTTACAGCCTTTTGACAAAACGTTGTCGATATTTAAGCACATTCTGCTAGTGACTTTTGAAGGTGAAAATATTATTATGGGAGATTATAAGAAACAAAATAACACCATTTCGCATTAAATTTACAATACGTATAACGATTATTTCATGCAGGCGTTTGCGTGGTTCAGCGATTTGTTAGTGGAACACGCGGAAATTTTTTGGTCCTTGTTCGCTGTCGATATGGATCAAGTGTTGGCCGAACAGACGCCCGACACGTGGGACTCGTTCCCGTTATTTCAAATTTTAAACGATTATCTAAGAGCGGACGGTAAAATATATTGGATCGTTGATCTAAAAAAATATATACCTAAATTGTATCGTTTTAGATAACTTGAAGAATGGCTGTTTTCACCAACATTTACGTGATACCTTTGCTCATTTAGTTATTAGATACGTTGACCTTATGGAATCGTCGATAGTGCAATCTATACATAAAGGTTTTGAGAAGGAAAAATGGGAAATTAAAGGGTGGGTAGAACATTTATTTTCAATATGCGAGGTCGAATTTCGCTTGTGTTTTAATAGTAACGGTTGCGCGACGTCGGAAGATTTATTTTGGAAATTGGACGCGTTACAATCGTTTATAAACGATCTGCATTGGCCAGATGCGGAATTTCGACAACATTTAGAGCAAAGGTTAAAATTAATGGCTTGCGATATGATAGAATCTTGCATACAAAAAACGGAAAATGCCTTTCAACAGTGGCTGAAGAAGTCGGTCACGTTCATATCAACCGATTATATCGTACCTTCCGAAATGTGTGCGATGGTTAACGTTATATTGGACGTGAAAACTCAGTCATTCAAACTTTGCGCGGTAGATGGCGTCGACGTAGTAAGTTAAATTGCGTTCTAACTTATGTTCGCCTCGGTTTTTAATAATAATTTTTTCAGCATCAATATCATACGAAAATAAACGATCAAATAGATAAAACATTAGCCGGTATGAATCGAGGAATGATTGGTAAATTGGTGTCGGTATTAGAAGCGACCTTATCGAAATTATCGCGATACGACGAGGGCAGTTTGATAGGCTCAATTTTAAGTTTTACGGTAACGCGACAGATTTAGTTGGGTACTATCGTGCGCGACTCAATTCCCCGCCACAAGTTTGCCCTCAAACTTACTACCTACTTGCTTATTGTGCGCGACGAAAAGAAATCTAAGATTTAAGCAAGCGAAACCCTCAAACTAAACGGCGACGGGAGAAACTAGCAAAAGAATCAACTCGCACACGATAGTACCCGCGCATATTTTATTTACATAACGTCCGATTTAAAAATTTGCAGAACGTGTCCGGATCCGGTAAAGATACGGGACAGGGTTACGTTAATTTTACCCGCAACTGTATGGATCAAATTAGAGGTAAAGTTACGGACGAACTTTGGATATTAAATTTTTTTGAACAGTGGTACGCCGCGCAAATTAATGTTCTTTGTGTTTGGTTGTCGGAGAGGTTGGATCGTTCTTTACATCCATACCAGTGCACGTGCCTTGCCGTTATTATCAAGGTAAATTGGTTTACTAAGTGTTGTCGCGTTTTTATTGTACTAAAATGTGGCGTTTAGAAAATCTATTCCGATTTCGAACTCCAAGGCGTAACGGAAGACAAACTCGATTCTAAAGTTTATCAAACGATTTCTCAACGAACGCAAACGGAAGAGGCCACTTGTGCACTTATTATGGGACAAACCGACAGAGACAGGTGAGTCGTAATGGTGGTAGTGTACATACATAGGTGCAGTCGTGGACATATTTTATGTTGCAGACAAAGTGAGCGCGATGCCGACTTGTCGCTTCTCGCTTGTTGCACTGTCGGTTGCATACGCGCCCGCGACATAAAATAAGTCCCCGACTGTACCTATCGCTTCACGTCATAGAAACGCGCGATTATTCCGACGTATTTTCAGGGGCCCCGACAGTTTAGAAAACGATGACGACAAGAACAAATCCAAAACAAATATTATGGAAAGCTTAAGCGAAGACGATAGCTATATGGCAAATATTAGCAATATGGTGGCTGGGTGTGTGGGTAACATTTTCGGAAAAGGGATAGGAGGGCTAAGCACAAGATTCGGGGGAGGTTCGAGTAGTCGGTTTTAATATAGTACGTATTATACATCAAAATAATATATTTATTAAAAGCGCTGGTACAAATCTTGCGAAACTCGCGTGCTTTTCGAACGCAATAAATTCATATCTCGTGTACATTTTTTATATCATCAAAATAATAACGCGAACGTTTTTTTCTTCATCGCGCTATTTAATTTTTATCACAATACATATTATGTAATAGACGAGTAGTTATCAGTCAGTGCAGAGTAGAACGTGTTATAAAAAGCCTTCTTCGTAAAATTTTAATTGTAGTTGCAACGTTGTATAAAAATTATCGGAAAATTCGCCCCGGATTGCAATGACATATATGTGTTCCGCAAAGGTGCGTTTACCTTGTACTTGTTGCGCAACGTTGCAATTCTTTTAGCGCTTGTCCGTAAACTGTTTATTTTGGACACGGACGTCGGCAATCTCCAATATTTAAATACATTAATGATGTTACCCAAAGATGTCGCGCAGTTGATAATAACAACATTTTATTGAGCGACGTCGTGGTAGTGCAACATTGGCAGATACAGTCGGTCGAAAACGTATTCCGCGCGCCCGAAGCGATGGGCGAGCGGCGCAGCACGAGATCCCTCGTAATCCTTTCGTCGTTAACAAGCGAAAATCGACAAAACAAATCTAAAATTGACCATATTTGTCGTTAAAATAAATCCGAATTGACGAGGAAACCCAATTACTTCAACTATTTCTACAAGAGTCTCGTGCTGAGCCGCTCGCCCGTCGCCACGGGCGCGCGCAATACTTTCTTGACCGACTGTACAATGTATAACAAAAACGAGATAATGTTGTGTCGCATGCTTAATTGTTTGATTATCACTCGGAAACGATCGATATAATGCATTAGCGGTATTTAAATTTCTCTATATTAACTCAAGCAGGATAGATACACTACAAACTGAAATTTTCTTCGAGTAGATCGATATCATATAGTACAAAATATTATTTTGCCGACATATGTGTCCAAAATACACAGTTTAAAAAGATTTATAATGTTGAGCAACAAATGCGGGTCGCCTTTCAGCGCAACCAATTGCTGGGGTGCATTTTAAACGAGTCGATGCCGAGAGCTCTGTTGCGCGACAACGATCGTTTGCGGAGTTATGCGCTGCTATGCGGTCGGCTGCGCCCCGGCATAATGTACGCTTACCCTAAGAGTAACATGTTTTTAGTATTTTCAAGGTAAAATAAGTATCGAACATTTAAAATTTGTTATGTGCCCAGTCACCGTGAATTCCGGCTATAATATTAGGATAAAATCAAAAACAACGATATTTGATAATAAAATTTTAGAAAATAAATGTGTTAAATTGCATGCGATTTTATTATCCCGAAACTACGTTTCGTCAATTTATGTAACCACATTTACATAATATTATATTTAAGATATTTCCCGTACTGTTGCAAATGAAAATTTCAAAATTCACCAAAATTAGAAAAATGTATTATCAGGGGACTTATTAACGTATAGCAATAATTGTCGTTGAGGTTGTACAGTTTGAAATATTACTCTATATGTTGTAATTTACCATTAACACAATGTAAATATCGGATCAAAATTTAAAAAAAAAAAACATTTTCACGAACATGTATTTATCTATAAGACCCTTTTTTAATTTCCTACAATTTATTATTGGGCTGCGGAGACACAGAAAAGCAAAACACAATTTTATTAATTCGTTGTATTTGTAATCGCCGTTACTTTAAATTTTCGTCTTTCGGATTAAAATTTGTTATCGCCTCCTTGGGAAATGCATTGCGTCAATGTTCGCATATTTTTGTTTACGCCAATCAAAAAACGATAGAAAGACCACCATAATTGCGTGTCAAGTTTTAAGGTAAGCGTACATTATGCCGAGGCGCAGCGAAAAATTTCGCAACCAATCGTTGTCGCGCAATAGAGATCCCGACATTGACCCAGCAATTGGTTGCGCTGCGATGCGACCCGCCGCGGCTCGGCATAATCTACACTTACTTTTAAATAGGCGTAAACAAAAATAGGCGGATATTCACGAAATGCATTTCCTAATAAGTTGGTAACAGGAGGTTAATTTAAAATAAAAGTTACTATACGAACGATTCCCAGTCAGGTAGGTACTTTTAACAACTTATCTTCGTCAGAGATGCACAAACATATTTTAAATACGGAATTCGGGGTGACTGGTTTAGATTTTTCAATATTCACGTATGTAGATTCTCGTAATTCAACATAAAAACGTGCAAACATAGGTATTTAATACTTAGCATTTCTCTGTATGTTCATTAATCATAATTGTAAAAAAATTGATAATTATAAGTTACCTTTTTAATTATTTCAAATTTCATTATTGTTTATATGCTTGTAACAAAATTCTTAACAGTAAAAAGTTTTTTTTATAAAAGATATGATTTCAGTTAAGTAGGTACAGTCGGGTGCAAAATTAATGTCGCTGATCGCGAGCATTACGGACCCAACGAATAAATTATAAAAAAAGAATATTTAAGTTCAACTTGTATTTGTAATTCGTTTCACTCATTATAAGTACTTCTTCTAGATTTGTTCGTTGTGCCGTGTATTACCCGTCCAACGCTCGTGATTTGGCACATTATTTTTACACCGGACTGTACCTATATATAGGTACATACCTATGTATTTCTATTGTTTATCACAAGTATAGAATGACGTCATACACATTTCATTAAGTATATTTTCGATTTGTCGATGTTGGTTTTATTTAATTTATACATTTTATGTACTTAGTTACGTCATCGAGTCCACGGGATAATGCATTAAACAAATCTAATCTTTAGGAAATTAAAATATTTAATGGAATGTGTACGACTTCATCTTGAACTTACGATAAACAACCTTTACCTCTCGACTAAAAATCGTTGAAAATTTATGAAAGTCCATGATTTTTCGTGTGTATATATATATAGAAATTACTAAAAATTATTTCCTAAATGCAGTTCGTGAAGTTGACTGTTCATTAAGCCAGGCGAATTGCTAATCCTCTGTAACCCTAAAATAACGCAAAGGCAGATATAGTCGACGTCCTGGCAAAATCCAACATAAGGATTAAAGATCGGCAGGCGGTTAGGCAACTATTGAACGATAGGCGTTGGTGCGACTTTCTCTGTCTGTAAATTTCAGAGACGGACTTTAAAACCACCTTGAAAATACAATGATTTTAGTTAATTCTTAATTGCAGTCTTGTGACATCTTTTTTTTTTTATCGGAGGAGGGGAATCTTCATAGACAGCCTCAGCATCAGCCGGGGGCGTGTCGGATTCACACCGGCATATCTGTCCGGTGTACCTACCGACTAAACCCCTCCTCGATTGCGAAGTGTCAACACCAGCCGGAACTATCAAGTTGATATTACTTCGACTGGTGGAGGCAGGAAAGATCTTATTAACAAAGCAAAATTCAGTCTTCAGTAAATTCAAAAAATAGAAAAATAAATCCGGTAATCAATTCAGATTATACTTTAGCATTCCGTTGGTCCTTTCTAATCTTGTCTGTCGCTAGTAATGACTGTCCAGTGAAATAATGATATTCCAGAAGATTTCTGATAAGCAGAAAGCAGAAAGCTTTTGGAAATCGAAATTAAACTGTAGCATTCCGTTAATCCTTTCTAAATCTAGTCTGTCATTAATAAATCCAGTATGAAGTAATAGTGTTCCAATGGTTTTCTGATAAGCACATGTACTCGACTATGTTGCTTTTATTTAAGGTAACGCCCACTGAGTTATTTACATCTGAGCGAAGTCCAGACCATTTGTTACAATAAAAAACCGAGTGTTCTACGGTATCAATTTCATTTTCTCCGTACGGACATTTGTCATCGTCACTTTTACCAATTTTAAAAAGGTAAGATTTAAAAGCACCATGTCCTGACAGTATTTGGGTGATATGATGATTGACAAGGCCATGCTTTCTGTTGTACCATGGGTCCAAGTTGTTGATAAGGGTTCTGGTCCATAAGCCTTTGTTCGATTCATCGAGCTCTCTGCTCCAATTTTCCAAAGACAGTCTTCTAGCCTCGGCCTTGTCCGCTCTATTCGAGTTTTTGTTAAAATAAAAGTAATGCCTTTCAGAACATAAGATATCGATTGGAATTAATTTGGCAATAACAATTACTGCATTGTACGAAATCGTACGATAACCACAACTGATTAGCAAAGCAGAACGCCTTTGAATTTTTCTTAGGTTTAAAACGTTCTTTTTAATATCTAAAGTGTTTATCCAAACAGGACATGCATAGAGTAACACCGAATCTACGACTGAGGCGATCAGGCGTCTTTTAATTTCGCAAGGGCCAAAAGTGTTACAAAGAATTTTAGATATTTTATTACAGAAAATGTCGCCTTTAGAACAAACGTTTCCAATGTGTTTACTGTAGTTTAGATATTTATCTAGAGTAATTCCCAAGTATTTAATTTGATTTTCCGGGAAATTAATCACGTCTTTTACCTTTATTTTTAATTGTGGAATTTTCCTTTTACCCGTAATGAAAATGGACTTAGTCTTATCTGGGCAGATATCGAGTAGATTCTCGTCTAGCCAGTCAATAATTAAGTTTATGCTAACGTTTATTTTACGTTTCAAAGATGTGACGTATTTGGAATGGACAATTAAAGCCAGGTCATCTGCGAAAGCGACCGTATGGGCGCCATCGGGCAATTTTAATTCAAGAACACCGTCGTATAATATGTTCCACAAAGTCGATCCGACGACCGAGCCCTGTGGAACACCGCACGTCACCGGTATACAGGAAGAAGAAGACGAGGAATCGATACTTCCTTCCACAATCAGAAGTCTGTTGTTAAGGTACGAGTACAAAATTTTGAAAAAATAGTCGGAAATATTTCTCCTTTTAAGTTCGGCTAATATTAAGTGCCATTGGGCGGAGTTGAAAGCATTCTGTATATCAAAAGTGATTAATACACAGAACTCTCTAGTTCTCCGAGTACCATTCTTAGCAGAGTTAATAATATCCGTAATTTTCTTTAGGGCGTCAATGGTAGATTTATTTCTCCTAAAACCAAATTGATTGATATGTAAAGG
Source organism: Rhagophthalmus giganteus (assembly GCA_036326145.1). NCBI lineage: Eukaryota > Metazoa > Arthropoda > Insecta > Coleoptera > Rhagophthalmidae > Rhagophthalmus > Rhagophthalmus giganteus. The sequence goes on along the minus strand of JARFJA010000021.1, from coordinate 1,026,806 downwards.
GCATTTTTTTTCCAATTCCGAGTTTAAACGAGTGAGGATCAATCTTTCTAAGAGTTTACCTAATACATCTATCATACAAATGGGCCTAAATTTTGGATTAAGAGCGTCGCTACCTGGTTTCTCAATTAACGCAAGTTTCGCCACTTTCCATATAGCCGGAAAAGTACCATTATGTAGAGCTAGATTCATAATTTTCAATACAGTCTCCGGTTGTTCCTTAACCAGGATTTTTATTGATTCGGGGGAGATGTTATCGGGGCCTGGAGATCTACGATTATTTAACTTAATGAAAGCAAATTCTAGTTCCGAGAGAGTAAAGTAATCAATATCGTTCGTATCAGAGACGTCAGATGGTAATAATTCCATAGGGACAGGATTACCAGTCGGGAATAGGGAGGAGATGGTTTCTAAAGTTTTCTCGAAAGGTAATTTATTATATTTCTTTTTTAAAAGTTTATTCATAATGATTTTGTAGCCAAAGCCCCATGCGTCAGTATCTAGGTCGTTACAAAGTGTTTTCCAACATTCTTTTTTTGAATTGAGAATTTTTTTGTTTTAAAAGTTTCCTAGCCATCTTATATTGTTCATACGCTGAATCTCTGTCCTGGTCAGAACCGTTCCTTTGTAACCTAGTGTATGTTCTTCTAATTCTTATGCATTCCCTTCTTGCCTCGCTAATCTCGTTATTCCACCAGAAAACGCCATTTTTACAGGCGTGACCTTTATTAATTGATGCTTTATTGCATTCGCTCTGCAAGAAATTGCGAAGATCTATGGCGGAGTTTATGGAGTTAACAAAGTCAGGATTCAGGTTTTTTAACTGATTTCTCAATTTTTCTAAATTAATTTTTGGTCTATGATTAGATAATTGTATATTACGGTTTAAATTAGTAGTATCCTTAATATTGAATCTAATGTATCGATGAGCAACCGCCGACTCATCGTCACCTACTTTCCAGTTGATAACATTATTGTTTAAATTTATTGAAAAAGTTATATCAATAAAAGAATTTTGATTTCCTCTTGAGAAGGTTGGAGTAATGCAATCGTTATGTAATATGCCGTTATATTTGGCAAGTAAGTTCAGAATTACCTCACCTCTATAGGTTAAGATATCACTCCCCCAAGCCGGAGATTTGGCATTGAAATCACCAGCGATTAGTATCTTATTAGAAGATTTATTGCTTAAATTGGAATCCAAATTATTAATTATTAAGTCAACATTTGTGACATCTCTTGTAAATAAGTAAGTGTTTATTAATAATTGCATATACATTTGTAATAAAACTGTTTTTTTATAATTAATTTTGTCTTTGCTTATATTTAAATGATCCCAAGTACGGCCCACCGTGTTTGTTGTGCTTACGTGGTTTAAATGTTATTAGTAAACTGCTATTGTTTAATTGGTTCTTCAGTCGAATGTTGGGTTTTACAGGACGTCGACTATATACTTTCTAAAAATCATTATCTATTGTGTTACCGTTGTAAATAAAGGCATCTTCCTGCACTTTATTCATAACAAATTACATCCCTGACGTAATCGTAGTTCTGAACTAAAACGCGAGCGGGAATATAAAAAATTTTAAAATAATTATTTATAATAAATTGATCGAAAAGCGAAAATGCCGAAGGGCGGTAGAATAACTGCCGATTGTTTGCGTTGAACGTGTTGCAAATAGCATTTACATAATTTCCGAAACAAAACTTGATTACTAAAAACAAAAATGGAATTATCCCCTTTAGCAATACGAAAATCGATATAGTCTCAACAACTAACCACACGAAAACTATGAAAACTGTTGTGAAAACTATGAAAAGTTGTTTAATACAATTGATAAGTGGAACGCTTGTTCGGTCGGACGGTGATAAACATACATGATTTTGAAACGCCTTAATCGAAACCGAAAGCTTCCTGATGTCGAGTCAAAAACCAAAAACTACGTTGTACTCACCGATTCAATTAAAACGGCGTTTCGTCATAGGTAGTTTTCCAACACCAACAAATGGGCTGCTAAGTAACTTGTTTTATCAAAATGTAGCATCGAAAAAACAAACACCGAACACTTCGCACGCATTGTATTTTAATTAAAAGTTAATTGTTAGTAGTTAATTAACACGTTTTACCGAAATTTTATTACTAACGATCATTCTGCAACTAACCGTTTTAAAATACGCCAGCGCCGTTGGTGCGTACGCGTAAAACTACTTTTCAAATTTTCCAAGTTTCAGCAGATTTAAATTATTGCAAATCGAAACCTTCTTGGACTTTAGTTTCATGAACACAATATAATTTTGTTGAATTTTTATTGTCATTCTAGTATAAAGGGTAGTTTAATAACTGTTTTGTTTTATGAATCTGTTAGATGTTAGTGACTCGTTAAATGTTAACGATAGTCTTGTTGATACGAAATTTAAGGGAGTAATGTACGTTAAGGTAATTAAAAATCGAACCCGAGAGGACGCCACATACAAAAAGTTCTGTGCTTGCTTTCAGATCATTTTAAGGCAAAATACCGAAAACTCACGAACAAACGTATATATTATTGAAAAGCTTAAAAGTTCCACGATAAACTCGACATAAAGGAATTTCTCAATTTTTATTTAGTGACTATTGATACGTAAACTTCAGCTTTTAAAAAAAAAAACGAAACAAATAAAACTGATAAATAAGATAATTAAGATAAATAATAAAATAATTTAAAATTAAATTAGGCAGTTATGACCACCCTTTCAGCTTTAGAAAAGTTCACTTTATGACGCTAGAGTGCGTATCGCTTAGCACAAGCTCACAAGCATCAGCACTGAAAAGGACTATCTAATTTCGATTTGTTTATTTAATCTAGGCTCAATAACAAATTTAGACGAGGCATTAAATATTCTGTGTCGAATAATTTTGTTGTAACCGCACTTCGCCCGGATAACGGAGACAAGGTCGTATTCTTGTTTAACCCTCGAAAACCTTTAGAAATTGTTTTTATTATTTTCAGCAATTCAAACGGCGTGACTCTGAACATTATGATTATTTAAATCTGATCTTTGGTTGCTCCTGTACTTGCATTTCGAGCATTTAAATAGTTTTCCGTTTGAGTACCTGAATAGCTTCCTGATCGGATGCGTGACCATGTGGGACAACAGGGCTTCGTACGAAGGAGCCTTAAATTCGCATTTCAGACAACGAAACGGTTCCTTAAACGAATGCTCGGCACTATGATTATTTAAGTACAATAGTTTGTTGGTTTGAAAGTCGCACTTTAAACAATTCAGAATTTCGATCGATTTCGAATTTTCGTCATCGCTACCGCTAATCTCTTGCGACGAATCTACGTCGACCTCCTCTTTGATGCCTCGAGACATGTCTGTATCGTTGATGTCGAAATCGTTCTCTTCCTGTTTGATCGCCACGTCCTCCATCACTATATCGACGGGTTCGCTTTTCATCCAATCGTCTTTAGCCAATTCCACAAGATCGACAACACCGTGTTGCTTGTAGTAATTGGAAACTCTCTCTTCCGCTTTTTGACACATACTTTTAAACTGAAACGCCGAATCGAGGGCTGTACGACAGTAGTGGCACAATTTTAGGACGGATACGGCTCGTAGATCCTGCAATTTGCCGAAAAAGTAATTTGGAAATATTTTGTAGAATTTTGTTATTACCATTTCCGGTACGCAAAACATCAGTTTGTCTTTATAGTCGGTTTGTGCGGCGAAGGGTAGTTGAAGATCGTCGTCAGAAATTTTTTGAAGGCATGTTCTGCAAATATCCTCCATTTCTTTTAAATCGTTGATGTTTTGACGAGAAACTTTTTTAAGGTTAGTAAACAAATCGATAGTAACTTAATGGACCGTTAGATGGCAATAATTTATTAGGAAGATGTAAAAAACATTTTTTTAATTATAATTTCAAAGTATTTATGTAAAACTAAATAAAAAACACATAATATATAAATACAATTTACATAAATTTGCCGTTAACGTTAACATAGCTTTAACCTTATGTTTAGAAATTGAAACACATCAATTAAGTTTTGAAAATAACATTTTATTCTAGTGTGTAATTGGTAGTAGCATAAAAACATAAAACATTTTAAAAACATTCAAATTAATTTTAAACATTGCAGTTCCTGCTTTCAAACGAATACTGACCAGCGCGACTACGAACAGAACATGTCCTCCTCGTACTCTGGAGGTTCGATTTTTGGAATTATCTCCTGTTTTACTTTTACAACTTCAATCACCATCTTGTCCTCGTGGATGACTTTATGTTTATCCAAATTAGGTTTCCTATAGGTACGATAGTTGCAATGCGAACATTTCAATTGTTTCTTTTGTACATCTATAAGTATATACGGTTGTTAATTATATTTCGTTAAGACTTTTAACTGTTAGTATGCAAAATATGAATGAAAAAAATAATGTTATACAGCATCTTACCGTCCATTGCAATACCGCCGATTTGATTCAAATAGTCGTGCTGTATCCCCATCTTTTTCAAACGATTAAATAACGAGTTCCTGTGCATGTAAATAACGTGACATTCCAATCTCATCTGGTTCGTCGTCTGAAAAACACATTCTGGACATTTGTACCGTTTTTTGTTAGCGTGCGTGCGCATGTGCGAACGTAACGTGTTCACGTGCGGAGTTTTGAATCCGCATTTCAAACAGTTCAGTTGTTTTTCGTCGGCATGCTTCAAGACGTGCCTGTTTAGGTGTATCAACTTGGAAGCGGTAAAATTGCATTTAGGGCACTGCAGCATCGGCGTCGTGTTGTGCTTGAATTTATGTATCCGTAACGATGCTTTCGTGGCGGCACTGTACTCGCAGTATTCGCATTTAAATGGTTTCACGCCCGTATGTATTGTGCCGTGATTTGCAAAAGCCGTTTTGTACTTGGTTTTATAATCGCATTCTTCGCATTCGAAAATTTTCTTACCACTATGTACTAGGGCGTGCATTTTCAGTTTCGATTTTTTATCGGTTTCAAAATTCAAACATTCCCAGCAGGTATACATTTTCGCTTCAGGCTTACGAACATGACATTGCAAGTTGTGCGCCCTTAAGTCTGCTTTATCGTTACCCGTATAGACACATTTGGAACATTTAAAGACTAACGGAGTGTGCAATTCACTGCTATTCACTTCGAACATATTCAAGCAAATCTCTTGTTTGACATCTTCGATCGCTTTAGCATCGTGCTCGTCCAAATTGACTTCTTCTTGTTTGATCACCACGTGATCGATTTCGTGAATCTGTCTCGTCGCTTCTAGATCGACAACTCCGTGTTCTTTCAAATAGTTGCAGATTATTCCTTCGACTTTGCGACAAGAAAGTTTGAAATTGTACGCGGTGTCCAAGGCCGCTTGGCAAGCAGAGCATAGTTTTAGGTCCGACACGGACTGCAGATTCTGCAAATACGTACGAAAAAAACGGGATACGTGGGAAGTTTTAGAGGTTAAATACGCTTACCAATTCTGGAACGCAAAGCATCAATTTACGTTTGCATTCTTGTTCCGCGAACCACGAGACCGTGTTGTGGTTGGTGATTTGCTTTAGACATGTCCTACAATTCACGTTCATTTCCAATGCTTTACCAGAGTTTTCTGGTTAAATTTGTGCAAAAATGGCGTCGCTTATTTTTCATAACCACACTTTATTTATGCACAAGAACAAATCTGTGCCGTCGTCTACGTTGTTGTTGTTAGAGACACTTATATAAAGTTTGTGCAATCGATTCAAAATTACAACTAGAGGCGCTTGCATCGGGAACTAATGAAATCTATTATGAATGGTTTAAAACTTTATTATTTGCCGAAACTATTTAAAATTAAAAAATAAAGTTGTGTTTTTGGTTTACATCTGTTAAAACTGCAATTAATGTATTTTTCGTAAAGTAAACAAGAAATTCTTCTGAAAATATTTAATAAAATATTTTTTATACGTAATATCAGAAGGGAATTGGTGCATTTTTATTTTATTTCTATTTATTTGTGGGTAATTAGGTACACAACAACGCTTTAGATTCATATGAGCACGTTATTTACTGTAAATTCCACACTTGCAAATATACATTACAATTACCGTTGGTTGCTGACGCGAGAGACATCTGTTATTTCTTTCAGGTTGACAAATCAGCTTCGCTAATCACTCCTGTAATTCTTAAAACGATTTAACGTCAATAGGTGACGCAATAACTAGAAATGAATCTAATTATTGTATCTAGTAATTATCCACTTCGAAATGTGTGAATAACAATAAAAATACGCTTCAAATTGACTATGGACTGTTCGGAGGACGAAGAGGAAACATTTTACTTCGGCACCCCATTGGAACCGTACGATGACGGTTTGTGGTTATGTCATTATTTACGTGCACTTTTTAACGTTTTCGATCGTTAGACGCGTTTCCGAAGAAGAAGCCTATCGCTATCGAAGAACAAGTGGCGAAGGATGCTCAGGGCAGACGCAGGTTTCACGGCGCCTTTACCGGAGGCTTTTCGGCAGGATTCTTCAACACAGTGGGATCGTTGGAAGGATGGACGCCTGCGGAGTTTAAAAGCTCGCGGAGCGATAAGGCGCAGAGGAAGCTGCAGACGGTCGAGGATTTCTTGGACGACGAAGACGTGGGGCAGTTTGGTATCGCGCCGCAAACGGTGAGAGCGACCGATAATTATTCCAGTAATAAGAAGAGGAAAAAGCAGGTGAGTTCTCAGTTATTTTTTGACGAGTTCATAATTACCGTGGTTCGTCGCAGATATTCTCCGATGGCCCGATACCAGGAGAGCCCGTCCTGGAGAGTCTCATACAAGCGGGCAACGAAACGATAGGTTACTTTTTAATGAAAAACATGAACAAAAAACGTAACAAGGCCGTCAAAGATAAAATAGGGCCGAAAGTTTATGGTTGCATGATGCCCACCAACTTGTCGACCGAGGAGTCTTTCGATAAAATCGAGCAACGTCAACTGCACGGCGTTTACAAGCAGTACTTGTCGAAGCCGAAAAGTAACACGTTCGGTTTGGGCTACGTCGGATTGAACAGGGACAGCGGGGTCGTTTCGGCGAAGACATCGAAGTTAACGGTGCAGGAACGAAATAACAAGAAGCTTTCGATTTCTGGGCAAGCCTTTGGCGTTGGCGCTTTCGAAGAAGACGATGACGACATATATGGCAAAGAGGACATGAGCAATTATGATTTTGTGTTGACGTTGGAGAATGCCGGAAAGAAGAAAACGACGAGTGACAAAAAAGAGACGCTAATTCTCGAAATGTTTGTGCCTTCGAAGACGCTCACGATGTTGAAGGATAATTTTCTGCCGCCGGTCATCCCAAACAGTTTCACCGGCAAGCATAATGTTAAAAAATCTAGGTTCGAGCCTATAGTCGCAGATAAAGTTCCCGAACGAAGAGATATGAACGTGTCGATTCGGGCGAAATATTTGGACGAAGATGTTAAAAGCGACAATGTCAAGGTTGAGGATCACGGTGGCGCCCAGGTCGAAGACGACAAGCGAGTCTCGGTTTTGAATGAACTTATGTCCGATAGGTTCGTGTCGGCCACGCACGAGGAGGACATCACAAATTTATTGGAACCGGTGAAACCGAGCGTGTCAACGCATGGCACCAAGGAGATGCAGGACGCCGTCAAGTTTAAGATGTTCGGTCCGCTCACCCGCATCACGATCTCGTGGCAACCCAACGCGATGCTGTGCAAGAGATTTAACGTTCCAGAAACACATTACAAGTAAGTAAAAAAATTAAGATTCGAACGGGACCTTTCAACTTTCGAAAAGTCTTCTGTACGACGAGTCAACTAAACGTGTAAATTATAAAATTGGTTTACCAATGTCGGCTTGCTTAACGCTTCAATCGGTACGGTTTCGATCCAGATTTATTAGCCGTGAAATAAAGCAAGCACCGTAATTTAAGCTTAAACCATATTTAACACGTTGTTTTTTTTTCTCCAGGGAATTAAACTCTCAGAAAAACAAGAGACGAACGAAAAATCTGATTTTTGAATACCAGAAACACGCGGAAAACGAACCGTCCAGTAAGTCAGGCCTGTCCGAAACGTCCATCCCCATAATCGAACCGGCAACGGCTTTGAACGAGCCTCGAAACGAAGTCGTGCAAAAACAGCCAACTCCTGAAAATACGCAGACCGAAAAGGAAATGCCCGCCGACGTTAAAGAAACTATACTGGACGTGACGGAACGAGTGGACGTTTCCAAAAACACAGACCTATTCAAGGCTGTGTTCTTGAGCAGTAGCGAGTCGGAATCGGAAGATGAGATCATCGAAGAAAAAGAGACCGAACGCAAGAAAGAACTAACCGCCAACGTCTTGTTCGAGCCGTTGGTTCCCAAAATTAAATCCACAAAAGAGGGCATTTTATCGAACATCGATTTCTCCATGTTTAAATCTACAAAAACTGAAGATGCAGAGGAGAAATGCGTCGAGCTTGACAGCGGGATGTACGGGCCGAAACTACCGACACAAGTCGTGGTGCGCGATTCCGTGGTCGTCGGCGAGGCCATCGCCAACAACGACGAATGGATCGAGAAAAATTTAGTCGAGAAGAGGAAACACAAGAAAAAGCATAAACAGAAGAAAAAACACAAACACAAGTTTTAGGCAAAAACGAAAGTGACACGCAGATTCTTGTAAATAGCACTGCACTAACAAACAAAACAAAAAAAGAAAATTAAATCTAATTGAGAAAATAATCGCTTTTATTCTTGGTACAAAAACTATATAAAACAATAGAAACAACTATTCTTAATATAAATAAAAATAATACTTAAAATAAATACAACTGCCATTCATTTATGGTATGGGGTCGTAGACATCATGGTGGTCGGTGATTCTTGCCTCAAACGTTCGACGTCGTTAAACACGACTTGAGCACCCCCTCCGCAAGTGGGCAGTATATCCGCCTTGTATAACTTGGTCTCTAGTTCACCGGCCACGTCCGGTTCCTGAGCAATTAAGCAATACTTGTTCTGCTTGGGATTGGTGACGTCCGTTGCTTTCTTAAGCTTACTAACCGACTTCCTCTTCTTCATCGTCGGTTGCATGACGGTGCCAAGGGCGAGCGGCTTGACTGCGTTGTGCTCTAACCACACCTCGCCGGCCATGCGCCCTCTCCGACGTCTCGGAGTCGCACCCGTCGCGTGTTCTTTATTACAATCGACTCCGTTGATTCGAGTCGGTTCTATTTCGGCGAGGGGAACGCGCAGCGATTCTGGCGGCGCGTCCTCGTTGGCCGACGAAGCCGTCTCGCTGTCGATGATCTGCCTCACCTTGGCCAGCTTGACGTCCTTAGCCTGCATTTCGGCCTGCAAGCGATTGCGCTGTCGACGCAGCTTCTCGTCAAGCTCTTGAGTCATCTTTTGTGTATGAAACGCTAGTTTCTGCTTGGTCTTCTCGCGCTCCAAATAGTTCTGGTTGATTTTCAGATTTTTTTCCTCGACGGACTTCTGCAGAGCCTGAATGTACTCTTCGAGTTTCTCGTTTTCGGCGACTAGATTGGCATTGGCCGTTGTCAGGTCGCCGATCTTCGACCTCAAGTTCTGGGCACACTGCTTCTCCTTCTTGCACATCGCCTTCAGACTACGTATTTCCGAGACAGCGAGCACGCGTCCCTGGTACATTTGCAGGAGCCGCTTGCGCAGGTGCTCCTCATTTTGCTCGATCTCCTTCAGATGAGCTTCGTTCTTTTGTTTTCTGGCAGATAGGCGTTTGATGAGGTCGTCGATGATCAGTAAGTTCTCGGTGTATTCGTTTAAATTTAGCAAGGCCGGAGACAATTTCGAACCGAAGGTCAGCTTCACGTTGCGCTTGAACTTGACGTTGAGCGGAGTTTTCGGTTTCGGGGTCTTGCGAAGAGGAGTGTAGAGTAATTCAGCACGCGATACTTTAACGTCTTGGCTCAGTTCGGCGAATTTCAGGACCTACGGAATTGAAATTGTCAAATTTGGCTTTCTTTCAATTCGAATTAAGATAAGAACTATGCAGGAAACAACTTTGAAATTATAAATTAAAAATTGCTTCGGCTGCCATAAACCTAAAGGATTAGCATCGATTGCCGCTAAACGTACCTGTAAGTTTTCTTCACAATCCTGATTGGACGGATTAACGCAAACGATCATCCTGACATGCCCGTCGCCCTCGAAATAGTTTTTGAACAACAGCGTCAGCCGACTATCCCGATACGGAACCAACTTCCCGGAACCTCCTGTTGTCTGATTCTCTCGCAAGATTGCCAGACACGTCCTGAGCGTCATCAGGGAATTATTAATACTACTCGCCTCCTTCAATCTCATTCCCGTGTTGTTAGTCCGGTTGCACCTTTCGGATCCGGCCAGGTCCACCAGGCTGAGCTGCCCAATTTTGAATTGGTCGTGACTTTCGTTTAATTGCACGGCCCTCATATTGAAAATGGAATGGCTACGACTAGATTCGGCGTTTAACTGAGTGTAAGCCATACGCTTCCGCTTGACTCCCACGCAAAATAATTCGAAGGCCTCGGCGGCCGACTTCACCTCCAATTCGGTCACAGCATTTATGTACATGTTTTTCTGGGAATCCTCCCGTATTATTTTTGCTTGTAGATTTCGTCCGTTGCTATCGTCCAATAAATCATAAACGGTGTTGTTGTAGATTTCTACGTAGCTTATGAAGACGGCATAACGACAGGATCTCGTCTACCGTTGAAAGTTTCGTTTCGTCATTGACATACAAATTTTTGTAATCTCCTACTCGCTTGCCAATTTGTAAACGTTTACTATTGGTTTTGGTCGCTGCAAGACGTTCTTCGAGGGCTTCGTTTTCACTTTGTATCTCAAAGCCGTTCATTCGGTCCGACTTGATTAAGAACTTCTGTGTTTGTATATCTCCGATACTATTAAACAGGGTGTCGATGCATCTCGGAAGGATACCGGGCATCGACGGTTGTCCCGTAAGCGTATAGGTCTTACCGGATCCGGTCACCCCATAAGTGAACAGCAGCCCCTTGTGTCCGTTGACCAGGTCCTCGAGCAGCGGTAACGCCACATGTTCGAACACTTCGCGCTGGCTGGCGTACGAGGTGAAAATGTGCCTGAAAATGTAATTGCACTCTTTACGACCGAATTTCGATTCGGAAAAGGCGGTTAGGGTCGTCGGCGAAATCAGTTTGATGCAGGGTGTCTCGCTCTCGTCCTTCAGTGAGCGCAATCGACAAAACACTTGTACGCGATCGTTTGCACTCGACTCCATCGCATCCGGTTTTATGAATTTAATTTAAAACGTTCGCGTTCGCAATGTTCACCAACTTAACCTAAATGTTCTGACAAACAACCGTTGGCCGTTTGAATTTGAAAGTTCGCGCATTCGGATTGTACGAGACTGGAATCGGTTCGGGAAAGTACGTTCGCGGAAAATTTCCAGTTCGAACACTAATTTATTTACGACGCGCGTCGGAATAAAATTTGGAATGGCTCGCAAAATAAAGCTTATTATAATAGGAAATGTATCCTTATTCGAAAAAATTTTGCCAACAATCAATGTTTGAAAATAGAAAGTTGAGCGCGGGAAAATGTGGATAAATCAACAACGCCATAATGGGGACATGAAGCGCCTGTGGCAAGTGTCTAATTTGTGCCTCACTCTCCCCCCGATTTTTATTTATTTTCAGTTTTTACGTTTTTGCGCCCGCGGCGGGTGTCTCGTTCGCCACGCCCTCAATACGACGCGACGTTGCAAATCATTTGTCATACAAGTGCGTCCAAAATCGTATAAATAAATATATTTCAAATATGATGTATTAAGTTACGTATAATTTTACTACATCTTACACAATATTAGTAAATAAACGTGCTGGTTATAATATTGTGCAATAATAAACACCTCAACGATTAAAAATATTAATCTATGTAGATGAGGAACATCCTTGAAAATCAAAATAAAAAACATCCGTTATATAGTTACTTATTATTAATATTATGTATTTCTATTTATTTGGTGAACTTGAAGTTTTATTTTTTTTTAATTAAAATATAAACACGTAATATTCGAAGGCGCCGATGCGCGAAAATAACTATTTTTAACGTTTAAATTTGTTGGTGTCGGGATCGTGTTCGTGGTAGGTTTTAGCAAATTTCTCGCGCGGATTTTTTCGAGTTCGCCAACAACGTCGCGACAAGTTTATGCAAGTCGAAGTCGAAACATTTCCAAAGTCAATTTTCAACATTTCAATTTCAAAAGTTTGAAATGGCGCATCCGGGAATTGGCTTTTCTCAGGGGGGGGGGGGGGTTGGTTTTAGAAAATAGTTTCCGAGGAGAAAAACTATAAATAAACAATCGTTTTTGAAATGAACGCATGTAAAATCAATGTTTTTTTGATTTTTAATTATTCAGAGGCCGTATAATATAATGTAATAGACGATATAATAGGCCATATTGAGTTCTTAATATTAACGCGCATCTAGGGCCCAATACGCGAACCATTCGTTTACATAACGTAGGCGAAAATGATGTTAAGACGCAACGTCGTAACGAGGGTATGAAGCGCTTATGGCAAGTGTCTAACGCGCGCACCCTTAACCCCAAAAATAACCTCAAATATAGCTCCAAAATTAATAGCACCCGTACAGCGGAGGGAGGCTCTGGAGGCAGTTATAATCCCCCAAAATTCTGGACGTCGTGTACACAGTTGCCAAAACGAATACTAATTGAAGATTACGGCAAAAGAATGTCGACGTCTGTCTGTCAATCGTGCCAGCAGCGCCCGTCAATTCGTCCGATCAATTTTTCAGTCAAACAATCAACGGCCGCGATTTTTTATTTTTCGCATTTTTTCGGTGGCCGATGCCACGATTAATAAATATATTTGTATAAGTAGTCCTTTTGCAAAACGCTAACCTACCTCATTTATGATGTCATTAATTAGATTTGATCGATCGGTTTGTTGGCGATATTATAATGGTTCGTTTGCAACGTCGCTCTGTAACGAGGGCACGAAGCGTCCGTGGCAAGTGTCTAACTCGCCCCCCCAACCCCAAAATAGCCCGGAACTAGTTGCACCGCGACATTGTACATTTGCTCGTAAATTCGTGTTGTCTGCTTTTTGTTTTTTAATGTAAATTTTAATATTTTTCGAATGAACGTCTTCGACCTTAATTTAAGTAAAATTTATTATTCGGAGAGCTCGTAAATTTACATTGTTACAATAATGAGATCCTCCAACGCCCCCCTCCGTCGGCATCTAACGATGTTTTTGCATCCTATAAATTACATTGCGGGTTCTGGGATTTCGATTGTTTTGACATTGTTTGAGTTAGTCGATAAACAACGAAACCTATCGAGTGTCATATTATTATTATTAAAAAAATAATACCGCGTTACCCCCGGTCGCGATCGGCGCGAAACAACGGGCGGCACGTTAAAGACCCGCGGCTCCTGAAAAAACGCCGACCTAATTATGCAATAATTATTGTTTAACTTTCACAACGAAAACTTGACCGACATCGAATTGTTGCTCTATGAACTGTAGTCGCGGTCGCCTCGAAGCTTTCTAATTCCTAGAAGAAATAAAGGTTCGGCTCCGAGATCATTAATATAGATAAGTTACCCATTTTTATCACCGATAATCCGGAATTGTAAATATTTTTAAGTACCTTAAAGGTACTTAGACGCTCAAGTAAATCCGTCGCCAGATTAATGATATACGTAGAATATGCACGACAGCAATTTTTCGTTTAGAATCGAAATTTCTTAATTGCACAAATTGAGCAATCGCGGGGGGTCCCCTACGGAATCTCTTAAAAACAAACGAAGGGTCAATCGACAAGGCCGCCGAACGGTTTCCTATTTATTGTATTTTAATTACTTACGGCTTAATTATCTTTGCAAACTTTCGATAACGATGTCTATTTCCAAAGTACGAACTTTCTCGTTTGTCGTGTATAAATATAAATATTATTTAAATGTCGAATTCCGGGCAATTATAACGATTTTTTTTCCCGATTTTCGTTACCGCGCTCCCTCGACACATTTGTCGGAAACCGGCCGCGTTTACGCACGTCTTTGTTCGTTTTTTTCTTTGCGCAATCGTGTTTGCTTTTTTTTTTTAATTAGGTATATTACATAAAATCGATACGCGCCCCACGTTCGGCGATTTTTTTCGAAATTCGTCCGTCCAAGTTTGCAGGATTCTCGACCGTCGTCTGCTTGAATTTTTTCTCCTAAGCCCCTCGCCCCCTGCCGCGTCTGGATTATATTTTTATGTGAAGACAAAGCAAAATATTCGGGCCCCAAAAATCTTTGAAAGAAGGACGGGATTAAAACTGTTTTGGAAAGTTGGGTCACAAATACTAAAAGGTCGAGAACCGTTGGTGTAACGGGTAAAATGGTGGCCGTTCAAAATTTTCAAACGCAACTATCTCCGTCATTAATCGTCGTGCCGTTGATATCGAACGCGATCCAGAATTCTCGCAAAATTCTCCGTCGAAAGCCTCTCCACGTATTTTTCGATAAATTGTACCGTTCCCGAGTAAATCCGGATAAATTGACTTCGAATTAGTATTAGCGCACAAGAGGGAGCCGAGCACCGGCAACGACGTTACGCGCGATTTCGAACAAAACTTAAAAATTCGCCCTCCGTTAGTTCTAGTTTTCGTCGATTTTTGGCTATGGAGTACCGACGGAAACAAAATGAGAACAATTTAAAACGCAATATATAAAAAATCAAAATACTTTCGAGATGTTTTTGAGTCCCTTTTCTAGGAAAGTCATTTTAAAAATTCTTAGAATTTTAAACGATACCACAGGGGAAACATAGGGGGGGGAGGGGAGGGGGAGTTGTCTCAGGTTGAACCTATTTGTGGAGCGTATTGACCAGTTTTAAATAGCCTTCAATTGTTCCGTTTCAAAATATCGAGGCTCGAAAGAGAAGTTAAGAATACATGAATGTGTTTCTTTTTTATCTTATTTTTTAAAGTAGGTATTTACTGAATCTTTTTAAAGAATCACAAAACCTGTTTGGGTTCTATTTTGTGAAGGGGCGGATTATAGATCGTTAGTTAACCACCGGCGTACCGAGGGGGTTTGGGGGTTATAGCCCTTATTAGAGTTTTAACGTCTCGATATCGATTTATTTCAATATCAATTACCTAACCTAAGTAAATAACAATAAACGTTTATTTTTTAAATAAAACCTCTCTACCCCGAAATTCTTTTCTATATTGCAACCCCCCAACGCCCAAAGTAAATTTTTGGGCGCGTCGAAATTTCGCTCCGGGCAGAAATGACCCGGGTTGGCCCCGCTGGTGGCAACTATCGGTGCCCTCCCCCTATTATACATAGTACTAGAGAAACTTTCAAAAACAAAAACAAACATTAGAATAACGAAAGGTGAAAAAAAAATGCTTAAAAATGGTATCTGATAAAGGGAGCTCGTTTTTTTTTTGTAAATCAATCTCAATCGATACAACTACAATTATCGGGATTATCTATTTTATAGATAAATAAATAATAGCTAATTTTAAATGCCCCTCAATTTTACCGATTAATATGATAACGCGAATCGTTAAAAATAATTAATTGGGGCAACGAGTGCTTATGAACGAACCTGGAAAACTCGTCCTTGGAAAGTCGATTTCGAAAACGACGTCATATGTCCCCCCCACTGCGATGGGGGGGACATTAGTCATTAGTTTCGATCTGAAAATAGCGACGGTCGAAAAAATTATGAAATTTGTTGATTGTTTTGGTCGTAAAATTGTTTTTACAAACTGCACCGTAATTTATTGATGGTAACGGAGTTAGCAGGAGGGGAGCAAACGCGGCACTCTCGCTTCTCCCTACCTAGAATCGACGGATCGGCTCGAGAAAAACAAAATAATCGACTAGATAGTTATCGATGCACTTAGGTCTCAATAGTTATTCTCCAAATTGGCCCCCCATCCCCCGCAAAAAATGTCCGGATGTCCTCAGTCGAAGGGACACTTTTTTCGTCGCAAAAAACCGAGTGTGCGCTCGTAGCACATCGGCCCCAAGCGTTTGGGCCTGTTTAGTTGTTTTTTTTTTTAAATTCAAGTCGCCGCTTATTGTGTTCACTGGTTACTAGAATCTACCGCTTAATATGGTCATTATTCAACTAACCCCATGATTAAATTAATTTAATTATCGTCGTTTAATGGAATCGCCGAATATTGGAACTAAATCTGCTAATCCCAGCGTGATTCTATTAAGCGGTATCTACTGTATTTGGGATTTATGTATTACGTTTCGTATGCGGTAGGTCTTCGAAAGATCGTATTTAGATTCGGGGCGGAAGGGGGGGAGGGGGTACTCTTGCCTCGCCCTTTTGGGAACGACGGATTGACTCGAAAAACTAAAATAATCATGTAACTTTCAAACGTTGGTCTCCAAATCCCCCCAACCCCCGAAACGTTTTCTGTAGGACGACAGAGAAACCACCGGTAGTGTATGAGTGTGAGGGGTGGGGGAGGCTTTTTTTATTAAAGTATTCGAGTACAATTTTTTTTGGAGTGGGCGTTCGAAAACTCGCTTTTGTAAACGGCTCCGGCGTCCGCGGTCGGCTCGAAAAGACCAAAACGCCCGTAGGTTATCAATCGTTTGTCGTCGAGTTCCGCGCCCCGGCGAAAGATCCTCTGCGGGACGATTAAATGGCGTAATTTCGGACGCTTTTTTCGCCAATTTGCCCAACTAACTTCCGGGGTGCGGCGTTTTTTTTTCTTCCTCGCGATTCTCGCAAACGTCGCGGCGCCGTTTTTTTTTTATTTCGTCGCTCGTCGGTGTCCGTTCGACCCCGCCGCCCGACCCCACCCCCGCCGATTCGTTATCGCCTCGTGCAAGCGGACGCGCAAAAATTTGTTTTGGTTGCGGAACGTGTGTTTTTTTTTTTTGTTTTGTTTTGTTCGAGGGGTCAAATTTTCGTCGTTGACGTTGTCGAAAAATGAATTTTTGCGTATCGGAATTTAAAACGTGCAATTTTACGTCGAGGGCAGCGGGGGTATCGTGACTTCCTTGACCATTTTATCACGGTATCGTCTATCGGGTTCGCATTGTATTTATTTTTGACTTACGTCGTTGGATATAACGAAATTTTGTTTGTTTGTTTGTTTTGTTTGTTTATTTGTTATGTTCGTTGTCGGTTTTTGTCGTTGCGTTCGCTCTCGCTGCGGTAAAATACGGCGGCGAGTCCTTGAAAATTTAATTAATTGAAGTTTGTACACCCCTATACTACGTCGGGACACGCCTTACTAGTTTACTGCGCGCCAAGAAGTAGTGCCCCGATTAAGTTCGATTTCGACGAAAAGTACACGTCGTCATCGCGATATTTTCGAACAATCAGATAGATTCGGACCGTGTGGCTCTAATTTCGTGGACGTCGACGAAATTAAGCGATTATCTTCGACGAAATCGGTGAATTATGAATGTAGATTGATCGCGGGTGGGGGTAGCGTCATGATGCGAATTCCCATTTACAAGCGTTTTGACTCGTTGCGCGTACCGGCAAATTCGGCCGGCATTTGCGGCGTGGTTTGGTCGACTAGCCCGCCATTCGTGTAGATCCAGTTAGTCGCTGCCGGGCTGTGTACACTCCCAGACGTCGACGTCCTCTGGAAAATTACAATTTAAGCATGTATACGTTGTTGAATGTAGAACATAAGAAGAGTCGTTTTGTTGTTAATTACAGTGTTATTATATCGTCGTCCAGCGTTAATTTAGTGTGGTACACACCGTGCGTGAGAAAAAAACTAAGATATTAAGTTTTTCTTTTAAATAAAACTCTGAAAGTGCTTTAACAAATACCTCGTTTTTATTTAGTTTAAGGTGAGTCGCTTGTATAGTTAGCATTTTTTTTTTTATATTATCCGTCCGTTCGGTTTGTGTGTACGTACGTACGTACGTACGTAAGACGGAACGAGCGGGGCCACGTATTTAATATCGCGGATCTCTCGGAGAAATGAACTTTCTAAAGCGGGCGCACATATGCACGCTTCAGGCGCGGCGCGGCATGAATTCCATGCCGCCTTTGCCGGCTACGTGGCTCGCTCGTTTGTTTCGTTGCTTGTATAAGTGTGCGTGTGCGTACGTTATTACGTGTTACGCAATATGTTACAATATCGCCCATATTTTTCCTCCGCTCGACCCCCTCCCACCCCCGCCGTCGCTTTCGAGGGGCGAACCGTGCCAACAGAAAACCCCTTTTCTGCACGGGTTCGCGTCTACCTGCCGGCCAGGTAGACGACGCGCGCTTTTCTTTGAATTTCGTCCCGAGCCAACAGAGAGACCCGTTGTTGGTATTTTATTTTATTGTCTTTTTCTTATTATTATTATTATTATTTTATTGTCTTTTTCTTATTATTATTATTATTATTTTATTGTCTTTTTCTTATTATTATTATTATTATTTGTTTTGGCGAAAACAAGAAATAATCCCGCATTCCGGAAATCGTTTTCAAAATAGAAAGTCAAGTTTGCCCGAGCCCGATTAATTAATTGTTTATTCGAAGGAATGTTGACGAATGTCTCGTATTTCGTTTGACGAACTTTTAATTACAATACGTACGTATTGTTGTTATCGGTCCCGTCGCGCGACATAATCAACGCGTTTGTTTGTTTGTTTGTTTTTTATTATTCGGCGGGGAGACCGATCGGTGGCGTATCGCCGAAGATCCGCGGGCGACCGCTTCCGCTCGCGGTTTGTTGACCTCTTGTAAAGGGTGAAAAAATCCCCCTCCCGAGCTGTCCCATTAAACAACGCGCGACAGCTGCCAGTTGACCTATTCTTAATCTTAATATTACTTATCCCTCGATTTATCTTTCAGCAGCTGCCGTCTTGGCGGGAGCCTTCGGCCAGGACACCTTGTGATATTAGCAATAGTACCTAGAATTAAGGATCATGTTGAAAACAGACTCCAAGTCGATGTCCGAGTCTTTGGACGAGTGTCTCGCCGCCATCGCGAACATCGACGACGACTACGCTTATTGTTCCGAAGAGCAATTGTTGTCCGACGACATATGGAAAAAATTCGAGTTCGAGCCGTTATCGGACTTGTCCAGCTTGAACGACATCTTCCGCGACCTGGACGCGATCATACCCGACGACTTCGCGGCGCCGAGCCCGTCGTCCGATCTCTGCGAGATCCGCAACCACGACTGCATGTGGGCAGGCCATTGCGGCAGCAAAGAACATCCGGCCGACGAGCTCGCCTCGATCAAGCCCCAACTCGTCGCACCTGTCCTCGAGAAAACACCTGTCGCGAAACAACAGCCGGTCGCCGCAGGCCGCAGCTTGCTCCTGAAGACCGTCGCGAAAACCGGCGCCGCCGTCGTCGCCGTCGCGGCCGCCCCCGTGCTTCCTAGTCCCGAGTCGCCTCCGATATCCGACGACGAAGACCCCAAACAAACCACCACCACCACCCTGCAGATGCTGAACGACGCGATCGAGGAGTGCGACATCGACGAGGACAGCGACCTCTGCGAGTATTTCGAGGGAGGCGAGGACATCGTGGCCGACGAGCCCGAGGAGCCTCCTCAGTTCAAGGCCCGCTACGCTTCCGAGAACGATCACAGCTACCACGACCACAGCTACTACAAGGACAAGAACGCCACCATGCGTATGGCTAATTTGGGCATCGAGACGCCTTCGGACTCAGGTAGGAATTTTCATTTAATCGACCTTCCCGTCGGTACAGTTTATATTACACATCGTCGTAAGTGGGTTAGCGTCCTCCGCGTATTTAAATCCCGATCCGTGTCGTCAGCGAATAGATCGGCGGCGCAATGTAGTTCGGAGTAACGAACGGGAGTTTAAAATTAACGTTATACACAAGCGACTTATTACTGAACATTTTGGGCGCGCGGACGACAACGTACTTATATTTATTTACGATAGTTTTAGCATCACCTTCGACGCTCACGCGAATCTAATTTTGATTGACTGACACTTTTTTTTTGTTTTGGACCCCGCTTTCGTTTGCAACCTCCCCCAGGTCTGCGTACCGCCGGACGGTGCACTTCACTCATCTGCAGGATCGAATAAATCGACTACTTACTTGTATTTAAACGGCAAACGTTCTTATCGTTGGTCCTTCGAGCCGGATATGAACCGGCGACCTATGTGTGGATCGACGATAACAGTGTTTGTCGATTAAATATTTATGCCGACAGCGCGTCTACGACTATAATAATATTTTGGTATTTGTCTGGTTGTTTGACGTTAAACGCCTATAACGTCGATGGGATTTTTGGCGGAACATCTTAAGCACCACTTTTTTTCAAACGAGTTGTTCTGGCTATCTTACGCATCTTGAGGCAAAGACCACGTTTCGATTTTTTCCGTCAGAAAAATCGATTTGTATTTCCGTAGGGAGGTATTAAGCTTATGGTTACGCTACAAACACAAAATGTGCGCTCACGGAGGAAAAAACTTATCTATTTCCCAAAATTATTTTCAGTAATACAAGGTGTCTCATTTTTCCGGTGCAACTCGAAAATTATTATTTTTTAATTGAACGCCCTATATATTTATAGGTACTCCGATTAATTTTTTAACTTCTACGAGAACATTTATTCACTTTTAGTGAATTTTCATAGAGAATAAAGCTATAGCGGCCTGCCTGTTGACGGGACCCAGACGTGTCCGTTTGGATTTTTTTTCGATCTCGACTCCTAGATCACGAAAATATAGGTAGTTCATTTTTGGTCGGTCACATATATATATATATATATATATATATATATATATATATATATATATATATATAATCAGTTTCTTGTGGAAACGATTCCGATCGCAATTTTGATCGTAGGAGGCCGAAATTTGAACAGCGTATTGTCTTTACGAAAACGAAGGACGAGTTCGTTAACCAGCCAAATCGCTCGACCCGTTCCAAAATGACGGCCGTTTAAAAATTTTAAACAGCATTATCTCCGTTATTAATAATCGGATCGGCAATGCGAAATATGTTTTGTAATCGACATAAAATTCTCGACCGACCATGTCTCTTTGTAATTTTCGATATAAAGCACTGTTTTCGAGACAATTGAAAAGAACGATAATTTTTTTTTAAATTCTTATACATTTCTCTTATAAATATTATTTTTCAAAAAATGTATTTCTTACAAGGAAAGTTTTTAAAAACGGAGTTTTTCGACATTAATATGGAAATTCGATACCAAGACTTGCGCGCCGATGAATTTTAATTTTGCGCCAGTGTTGTTGACTTATCAATTATTTTTCTTCTAAAAAATCTTCCGCGAGCGAGCCTTTCGCTTTAAAAAATCGTTAGCGTCGTCGTTTTTTGAAGTCGAAAAAAAGGTTTCAGCGATAACATTAATCCAGGTTAAAGAGCAACATTTCAATAACGAGAAATTGGGATTTGGTGATAAGGGCTGTTCGCAAAAAAAAATGGTAAACATTCCAAACTTCAAAGTGTCGTAACTAATTTTCTCGAACGACCCCCATTTTGTTACCCTATTCTAAACCGCGTAGTTTTTGAGATATTTAATTGTATTCACAAAAATGCCCACATTTGATTACATTTTTATACAGCGAAGTAAGCCTTAATAATCAAAATCAAATGTCAAAAGGCAAGCGAGTGCAAAGGTCTTTTCGGTAGCGAATTGATTTGCGTCTAGATGAAGATGGAAGACATTTTGAACATTTGTTATCATTACTCTTATATTTTTTTTGTTCAATTTTGTTACTTTTCCTTAGTTTTCGAATAAAAGCAATTAATTTTATAACTTTAATAATAAAATGCCTTTCGTGCCTTTTAACATTTGATTTTGATTATCACGACCTACTTCGGTGCATAAAAATGTAATTAAATGGCTATTTTTGTGAATACAATTAAATATCTCAAAAACTACGCTCTTGAAACATAGGACACCCTTTATAAAAATTAAAGAGGAGAAAAAATGATATGTAATAGGGTAACAAAATAGGAGTCGTTCCATTTGAAAAAAAATAGTTACGGCACTTTGAAGTTTGGAATGTTTGCTATTTTTTTGCGAACCAAATCCCAATTTCTGATTATCGAATTGTTTTCCTTTAACCGGACTAACATAATTACGCTAACTTCTTTCTCGTCTGCAAAAAACAACGACGCTACGATTTTTAAAGTAAAGCTTGTTTGTGGAAGATTTTTAGAAAAAAAAAATTGATAAGTTGGCAACATTGACGCTGAACAGATGTTCACGTAAAGGTTAAAAAATTAATTCGGAATACCTATTAAATTTAAAAAATATATATATACATTTTCGAGTATTGCTGAAAATAATTTTAGGAAGTAGATCTTTTTAAACCGTCGAATTTTTATCGGAATGTTTTTTCATCTCTAAAACGGTCGGGGGCGCTAGGAAAGTTCGACGCAACGTTGCAGGACCCTGTATATTAAATGAATTGATTCTCCAGTTAATCGTCTTGCTTGGCGCGATAGAATTTCTCCAACGCACGACAAGTTTTAGTTTGTGTCGACGGGGTCCCAGAAGATCACGAAAAGATGCGTAGCTCTTTAATTTCGGACCTATTTACATACAGGGTGTCCGTCGCGTAAAACTCCCGGACACGAAAATTCCTGAAACCCAAATAAAGATATTTAATTCTAGTAAAAGCCGGTTCGGTGACTAACGGGTCGGGCTTCGAATTTCGACAATTTGGCATTTTTCGTCGGGCTTAGCGGAGAGATGGCGCCGCCAGCGGATAACTTTGGTGCGTAGCGCGTTCGATTGCGTACTAATAAGTTACAAACAGTTTTATGAGAATGAAGTTTTTTTGGTGAACTGAACGATTTTCGAGTTGTTTCGGATTTTCGTAACTTTTGTATTTTTCAATTTACCTTCTTATTTGGCTTTTGGGAGTAGAACAAAACAATGCTTCAAATAAAGTCGGCGAACCGCTTCCGGTATCACCGGAAGTAAGGCGAACTTTGAAATTTAAAATAGAACTCCCTCTGTATTTTATGTAGATTCTTAAAATATCATTTTTTTTAAACATAATTTCAAATACACTCCAGGACGTTTAGTAATTTAATTTTTCAATTACCTCACCTATTTAGAACTAAAATAGTAAGCTATGCACTTGATGATTTTATGAAAATAAAACAATTTGTTCGACAGGTCGTAATTTAATAAGATATTACATTACTTTCATATATCTATTGTACAATCAAAATACAGAATTTGCGTGGGTTTTTCAACAACATCCGTAATAACTCGCAAGCCGCTCGCATTCTTACAAAATTGCTTATAACTTGATACGCAATTGTATGCGCCATCTCGCTTAAAAGCGCGACAAAAAATTGAAACTACGCTCAATAGCCAACGAACGGCTTTTTTTGGTTTCGAAAATATTCGCCCCGTAATTTTTACGTGATGCACCCCGTATATGTGTAATCAAATCTTGCGGGCACAGGAGGCCGAAATTTTCGATGCCGTATCAAAATGACGACCGATCAAAGATATTAAACCGGATTATTTCCGTTGTTGGTTATTATCGGATCGGTAATGCGACACTTGTTTTAGAATCGTCGTAAAATTCCCTATCGAACGTCTCTCTTGGCAATTTCGATAAAACGCGTCGTTTTCGGGAAAAATCGGATAATTAACGGACTTCGAATACATTTAGTACGCTGAACGAAAAGAGAAAAGCTACAAGCTTGAATGCTTACCTAACCACCCGAAAGAGTGTGGACTTAGGGAGGTCGCGCGACTTAAAAAGTGCGTAAACAGATTAGTAGTTAAACCAAGTCGTTCTTTTCGTCGAATTTTTCGACGACGCGACAAAATTTCCACGTATTTCGCGGTTTTTGTCCCGCAAACTTGCTAAAGTCGTACTCGTTGGCCGTGATTCGATCACGGCCAACGTTTCGATGTTCGTGGCTCGTTAAAAAGAAATGTATTTGGTCGACGTTTTCGCGTCTTCATTAGTTGATTTGCGGGGGGCGATTTTAGGGCCGCGCGAATTGTTTACGTCCACCTTCTTGGATCGAGTGCCCAAAACTCGGGGAAAAAAATCGATTCGATCGACTATTTGCGACGTGTAGGTGGTAATTGACCGGTTCTTTGAAACGTTTGGTTCGGCGTTTTTTCCCAGACGAATTTTTGTGCGCTCACGGTATCGTCCGTGTCTTGGGCGAAAGCGATTTAATCGTAAGCAATAATCGAACCGGATGTATATATTTAGATTTTCTACAATGAAACGCCGGTTACTTTTTCCACTATCGGTAATTATACAATAACATTATCTAATCCTCGACTTTACCCGATAATTCCGATCGGTTCTCGGATTTCGCCTTTCCCGCGACGCGATCGGTAACCGTTTAAATATTTGCGCGCGGCCTTTATGTAACAGTTTTTCTAATCGTTGGAATTTCATATCGCCGGAAATTACGTTCATTACTCACACAACTAAACTGGCCCGCCTTCCGAGAAGCAGCCGGTATGCAAAAAAATAATAAAACGTCGTCGTCGCCGCCGATATTCCAAGTCGTCCGTCTGTGCGGTGACGCTCGTTTTCCCGCCAAACGCGCACGCATCCGGTTCGCTTCGTAAACATTAAACAATTCCTATTTGTGTCGTGAGATTGCGAGCAATGCACGTTTTTCGTTAATTTGATAAATTGAATCGATTGGCACGGATACTTTCGGCGCCGGAATACCGAGAAGGATGATTAGTTGGTTAGGTTGACGTCACGCCGATGAGTGTCGCGTTTATTGGAACACACAAAAAAAAACAACCGAAGAACGACTGGTCGTCTCGCCAGTCTCTCTCGCCATTGTTTCGTTCATAAAACTCGTAATTGTTTGCGCCTTTCCTGGTTTTAACTGATAATGGTCGGCTAGGTATCTGACCGAAGGGGCAAAGGGGGGGGGCGTTGTGGGTCGTGAGGCTTTCTATGTCAGGTTATCTCCAATTACACAAAGTTGCTCGTTTCTGTGCCGATAGGGGCTATTTTATATTGTGTACGAGATAAGCGCATTGTTAATACATACATAGTAAATTGAAGAGTTGCGAAACCGATTCATTGAAAAAAAAAAATGGTTATCGATGCGACGACAAAGGTTAAGGTGCGATACTCGCAAGGTTGGCGAACGGTGGCGGTGTCCGGTGCGCCCTATCGGGCACGTTGCTCGACAGCAGGGCGGTTTTTAACGAAAGGTCACGGGCGCGCGACAATTGCGAAATTGTCGCCGCGCTAACGGGCGAATGGCGACGAGTGACGGGATTATAATTGGGCAATTTCGATCGGGCGGCGTCGATTGTCGTCTCGAATCCGCCGCGAATCCGTTTAAATTAAAAACGCATATTTTAACAGTTAAAACTAAGGTCGCAATCGCGGCCCGTCGCAAACCCGTGAACCTTGTCGATTGATGGCGATTATTCAGACACGTGCCGCCCGTCCACCGTTTCGGTGCAATAGCGTAAATTTTCGACTTTACGGTCTCCCACGGAAATTTAAATAATGCCGACGGCGTACACGTTGTCAGGTAGTAAAGTTTGTAGAAAACTTCGCGGCCGTGACGACAGCGGCCACCGCGTGCGGATACGTGGACGGATTATTATATTTATAATAATGGAAAATGCGCCGTTTTCATCGGATAAATATTTATGGGAGACGGAGCGTGAAAACCTGCCGACTTAGTCATCCTTTATATTCGACCGAAATTTGGACTTTGGCCGGTCGAAGATTCAAAAAAAAATGTTGTGGCGGTAATAGGTGGGTAGGCGGACAGGAAAGGCCCTTCCGATTGTAGTTGATTTTATTGGCAATTACGCGTGCGGCGGTGGTCGAACCGCGTGGCTATCCACGTAAAATCTTCGCGGTGTCTAATTTTCATATATTATTATTATAAAGAATACGTTAATTAACTTTTATTGCGTTAAATTAATAACGAGAAGTTGGCCAAACCCCGTGCCGTGAAGCCACTGCGCCTAATTAACTCGGCGAGCCAGCCGATCGTTTGCTTAACCGTAAAAAAAAAATTACGAAGACGTGTTTTGCAATTTGCAAGTCGTGCCGCGTCGACTAAATCGTCCTAACGTACGTTTAAAACTAATAAAGGAAGGAACGCGCAACAAACGACTCGTCCTCGGACGCCGTTGCGCGAATCGTCTTAATTATCGCGCCCGGTTTTTACTTATTTTCTGGTCTGACGGTTCGAAGGACCATTACGCGTGCACGCCACCGAAATCGGCCAACAAACAAAATGCGGCCGGGGGGGGGGAGGGGAACGCAAAAACAAAAACGAAAGTTGGCCCGCTAATAATAATTGCGCGCGTACGAAGTTCAATTATTTTATTTGATTCGATTACAATCTGAGTTTAGTTATGAAATCGTTTCGAGTGCGACCGATAACGTTTTTAAAATGGGCCAAACCGATCCGAGAAACACGAAATACATAACGTACACACATAGTAAGCGTGTACTATACGATAACAACGACGGTTAAATTTCGAAGATGCTGGCAGTAAATTAACGTAAATAAAATCGAAGCGATAACTTGGGGTGCGGCGGGGCGAGGACGGCAGGGGGGGGGGGTGAGGAGGAGGTTTAAGTTTGATAACCCCGATGCGGGTGGTGCGTGAAAACCGGCACCGGCAGGGCTGTCCACGATCGCAGCGCCGTTTCTCCAATTACGTAACGCTATTTTTGCGCCGAAATTATTTTTAATTCGTAAACGTTTTGAACTCGTGCGCTGCCTACATTGCGATAAATCGTTTCATCGGTTTCGACCGTTCAAGTTCAAAAATCTAAATTCAAGTTGGTAAAATTAGTATTTTTTCTCGCAACACGAGCGCGTCCGCGCCCGCGATATTATTTTTCCACGCTCGTCGATTTACAAACAGCGCGCGCGCGCGCGCGTGTGTGTGTATGTGTGTCGTTTTCATTGATAACGGCGATAAAGTTGTGTAAATTAAGAAACTCGCGCCTCGTGCGGTTCGCGAAATACGTAAATTTAGATTAGGACCGGAATTTTGTCACTCGGACACGTGTAATGTGATTGTTTTGATTTTGAATAAGATTTACATTTTTTAATTAATTAAACGATTCGACCGCGTCCTTTTTTAATGGACGCGAGACGTTTCGTTTTTTAAATGTCTCTCTGCGGACGATGATTTTTAACTGTTATCGGAAAGTAACTTTCCGTGAACGACGACCGTGGGAAAGTTTTCGAAACGAATTCTAGTTGCGTCGTATATAATGAGCGAGTCGTTGTGAAAACCGTAACGGAACGGCGGGGGGGCGGGGGCGTCGAAACATTTTTCGATTTTTCGTCAATTCGTAAAATGCGAGCTACGTTCGCGCGAGATGCTTTTTTTTTTAAACGATTTAATCCGTGATGGGAATTTATTGTACCATCGATAACTCGGGAAGTTTTTGTCTTTTCCTTTCATATTCGAATCGTCGAGGTTCGACTGTATTTTGAAAATAACGCGGCGTTCGTTTTCGAAATTACCTAAGTACGGAAATTTTTAACCGGTGCATCATTTAAGCGACTAGACGTCCAAAGGAGAAATTGCGAAACCTTCCCCCCCCCCCAACCCCCGACTAATTTGTTTAATAAATCTAAATTTCGCGATTAATGTTGCGAACCGCGTCCGTTTTTAGAAGTCCATCACAAACTGAGTAAAGATGTCGAGAACTACAGTCAAACTCTGTCATAAGGAGATCTTGAATTCTATTGTATTGTACTTAATGGCCTATTTTTTGTGGACGTCGGGAGGCCTACCCTCTCTGAATGCGCCCGCGTGCCTCCCGTTTTCGAAATTTACCAATCGAATTTTTAACCGATGCATCATTTAAGTAGCGCGACAATTTATTATAGAAATGGGAAATTGCGAAACCTCCGACTCGTCTCCAGAAATTGGCTTTGCGGAGAGAGGGTTGGAGAAGAGTTTCGGGAGGACAAATCTTTTACAAAAAATCGAACGTTTAGTTTGGTTTGACCATTCCTCGCTGCGCCCGTGTGTATCATGCGTTCGAAGCGTTTAAAAGGATAAACTTCACCACCACAGAAAAACGCCTTCGTTTTTAACCGATGCGTCATTTAAGTAATGGGTTAATTTATTATAAAAATGGGAAATTGCGAAACCTCCGACTCGCCTCCAGAAATTGGCTTGGGGAAGAGGTTGGAGAAGAGTTTCGGGGGGCAAAGCTTTTATAAAAAAACGAAACGTTAGTTGCTTAATATTAATTCAATCTGATGTCAAATTCTGCGGCCGTTATAATTCCCAAACCCCTCCCTCGGTTCTCCAATGCGTATCATCATGTGCTCAAGACGTTCTCAAAACCGCCTTGATTTTCGGAATTCAAGCGAATTTTTAATCGATGCAACAGCCTTTAAGTAATGGTATGACTAAAACCCTCCCCAACGCCCGTTCAGTTTCCAAAATTTAATATTCTCGCCGGCGGCGGCGCAACGTTTAAGAATTGCGCGCCCACACGCGCCGCGAAACGTTTTTGGAAACGATTTAACCCGTCATTTCGCCACCTACAGAGAGAAAAACGCCTACGTTTTCAGAATTTAAGTGACGATGCAAACGTTTTAAGTGGCGGGACGATTACAAATTAAAAATTGCGACTTGCTTATCAACGCACACGTTCAATTCGATCAGAAACATAATTTTTTGACAGGCCAGTGCGACGTTTAAGAAATGGGAATTCGATTAACTCGTATATCGTTCGCGCGGCAAAGCCGTCGTTTTTTTGTTTTTTAAAACATCGATCCGTTTGGGACGTTTTTCGGTGCCTAAATTCGTTTTCGAAATTCTAGCGAATTTTTAATCGATGCAACCTTTAAAAATTCAACTCCCCGCCATAACGCGCGTTCACTTTAAAACAATTTGGCGGCGTGGGGAAGGAGTTTTGTGGAAGAAAGGTTTTTTTTTAATCGGTTTTCCTCGCCGGCAACAACGCGTTTCGAATGTTTAACCGACGCAACTTTTAAGTAATGGAACGACTTGCCTTCAAACGAGAAATTGCATCGATGCATCGTTTAAACGTTGGGAATCGAACGTTTGGGAATTCGGCATTCGGTTGCGGCATTTAGTTGGCGGGACGATTGGACGCAAGTTAATTTTTCCCATCGGCGTGACGTTCAAGAAATGGACATTTCAATTAAAATTGCCGATCTTCGGCCGCTTTTGGAAAGAAAATCGACTTAGCCGATATTCGCGCGAATTTTCAATCTTGGCGTTCTCCCCCCCCCCCCCTCTAAAAACCTTTTAATTCGACGCAACGTTTAAGCAGCGGGAGTGAATCGTTTAGAAAAAAATCGAATTACGAAATCCTCGCGAATACACGTGCCAAGATATATATCGAATTAAAACGCAAAATTGTTTAAAGCTTTTACAATATTTATGCAATTAACACATTTGAAACGAAACGAATCCGCCCTTGAGGAAAAGGAGGGGGGGGGGAGAGTTCCGCGATCAAAAATGTGAATAGCGAAACTCATCGATAATCGCGCGAAAACGAGGCGCCTGGAGTGCCCGATACTTCCGATAAATTCGTTTGCATTTAATGGGACTACATTATTTATGACGTCACGATGGCCGTTACCTTGGCACTTTGACACCTGCACGTTTCCGCGAAGGTTCAAAATTAAATTCGTAGCGTTGCCGCCGCGGCCACGTCGAAGATTTCCCAATAACGCCACGCGTTCTCGTCGGACCTAAACTTCGTTAAATCTAAAACGTCGCCGGGAAAGTGTGGGATCTCCTCCCGGTCCGTCTGGAAGGGACTTGGCGCGTTTTATTTAAAGTTGCGCCACGCCGCAGTGACCGACCACCTATTGATTTTTAGAGAGACTTTTGGCAAGCGGCCGCAAAACCGCAGAATAACCGCAACAATAAAACGGAATTGTAATCGGGAAGCGAATTTTCTACTACGTTTCCGGTTTTCGAATTCCTTGAATGGTCCCGGGCCTCCCCCTCCGATAGATATTTATTTCGTTAATTTTCTCGCGGTTCGTTTTCGTGTGGGCAACCCTTCCCCGCACCCCGCGCGCCTCTTATAACCTTTAAAATTAACGTAATAACGTCGAAGTTAATAAACTAAAAAGAGCAATGAGCTGTAGACCTTGTTTTGTAGTACGTACCACCACAAAAAGTAACGCGATGATACAATCGTTATTACGGACAGAGAGATCGTTGCGCCGTTGTTTGTTACGAATCGCGCGCGCGGCCGCCACCTGTCCCCCGCGAAAACAAAAGCGAAACGCACGTATACGTACGTATTCGATTTTAATGCGTAACAGTACCGCGACGTAACCTTGAAATTTGAACGATGATAATTCACGGTCCCACCGGTTCGACAATCCAAAGATAAGAAGACGAACGCGAGATTCCCTTCGAAAACAAGGTCGCGACTTTTATTGGTTGCCAAAAATTCGGTGTCCTTCTGCGGCGGCGGCCACTGACCATGCGACCAACGACTCGCGTGCGAAGGCCGCAGCAAACAGATCGTCAATGAACGGGTGGGGCAAATTCGGTTTCATCGCGGATCCGGTCGCGTCTGCGAGGCTTGGGGAAGGGGTTTTTTTTTGTTAACTCCGGTCGCGCTTGTGTTCCAAAACTCGTCTGGTCGTTCGCTCGCCGTCGTCTAGCCGATTCGAACTTTCTTTCGTCTGTCGTATTCTTCTTATCGCGGGACGAGGTTACGGAGGCCGTGCCGAAAGTGTTCGGTTATCTGCGCCCGATGCTCATCATCTATAACCATACACATACGGCCGTCGATAACGCGAAGGAAGGAAGTTGCGGTGCACGCGAAAGGAAATTCGGATTACTTACGTATAAGAATTTCGGGGGGCCTTCTTGGGATCTTACGATTTTCATCTATCGCGGCCCGAACCCAATAGATAATCGATCTGGTTGGTTGGTGGCCGGGGCTTACGAAATCGGGTCATTGTTAATAAATCGACCCGGATGTTGGAAGAGAAAGTGCGACCGTTTATTCAATAGATTGGTTCTGCTGCGTACGTCATAACTAGTTGACGGACTTTCCTTTTTAATCGCGCGCAATAAACCTCGACATTTCGGGGAGATTGTCTCTTGTCCGTGGGGATATTCTGCCGTCGACTCGAAAGATATTCGAAATTTTTCGTACACTACTTCGGACAGGTCTCGGACGTAATTTCGATTGGATTCTTCAAAAATTCCGAAGCCCGCGCGCGTCTCCCGTTCGACGTTTTCGCGTCGTAGTAGGCTGACCTAATTCCTGAGCGCTTTCGATTTTTTTTCCGAGTTCAAAAGAAAATTCCGCGCCCTAAACGACCAAAATACAAAATTCGTTCCAAATTTCGGCGGTTAAAATGTTAATTTCGATGTCCTCCAGAACGACGAACTCGCGCGCATTCAAATGTTGACGAATTTGGTCAAAAACAAATTTGATCTTACGTTCGAAAGACGATTTTGAACGCATTTTTCCATTCGGCGATCGAAGCCGTCCTGTCGACGGACGGCGCGTCGAGAAAAAAAATTGAACGCCGTCAAAACTTTTGGCCGTTCACCTCGACCTTTTTTTCGGGCGCGACGATCGAAAAAGAAAAATTGCGACGTTTATTTTGTGTCGGATTCCGATACCAGATATCTGTAATTTTTTTTTTTTGAATCGACGGCGGCGAAAACGACGTTTAAAAGGTCGATTGGGTATTATTTTGATTTGAGGAGATAAT
The DNA here is from genome assembly GCA_036326145.1 of Rhagophthalmus giganteus. Classification (NCBI taxonomy): domain Eukaryota; kingdom Metazoa; phylum Arthropoda; class Insecta; order Coleoptera; family Rhagophthalmidae; genus Rhagophthalmus; species Rhagophthalmus giganteus. The sequence goes on along the minus strand of JARFJA010000021.1, from coordinate 995,115 downwards.
CGAAACAAATGTTTCGATTTCACGGGTCAATAATACTGACCGCATTTTGGCCTTAATTCTCAATCTCGGCACCAACCGATGTCTAAAAGTTTGGGAGTCACGGGTTCTTCGTGTTTTTGGGGCGACTTTTGGGTCAAATCGGACGTTGTTCTTCGGCCACATTTAGACGTCGAAACGATTTCGTACCGACCGTCGTGTTTTCCGCGTTCGACATGTTTAGGCGACTTTCTGGCTCGCGGAAGACCAAAAGCTGGCGAGCGTGAAGAAATATGGTTGGTCATAAGTGTTTTTGCGTGCCGATTTATCGATCACATTTCGACCTCGATCTTCAATCTTGGCGCACCAATTGATGTCTTAAACGGTGATTTCAAACTCGACGTTTCCAAATACCGATTTTGGTACACTTGCCACAGAAAACATCGGAACAGTTGAAGGATAGAATTTTAAAAATGTTTGGTTGTGAATTGGGTTTTAGGTAAAATGCTTGTATTTTTAAAAAGGATTATTGTAAGCCATAAATCATCATTGTTACCTACAAAGTGGACAACTCTTTGTCAACAAAATACTTTAGAAGCAAGTGGTGGGTAGGTTTAGTTTGTGCTTTCTGTAAATTAAAAAATTTATTGATCGACGCAATATATCGATCGCGTTTTGCCAAAAGGACGTAACTCACACTTTTTGTGAAAATGAGTTATTCTGACTATCTTACGCATTTAAAACAAAGACAACGTCTGATAAAATCTAGTAACAATATTTCGATTTTTTTCACCGAAAAAATCGATTTATATTTCCGCGAAACGTATCTTGTTATAGCTATGGCCTATCCAAACCTATATGCAATTCACGTCATCAACAAAAAGTTACTAGATTGTTTATTTGTAATTCGGTTTAAAGTTTGAAATTCTATATATTCTATAGATGATTTACTTGCGCACATATTAGACGGTATAAAGAAAGACTACAATTTATTAGAACTGTCAAAATACGAGGTACGAGGTGACAGCACTATGTGAAACGTCATCATCTAGTAACCTTGCATTGATGACGTAGATTGCATATAGGTTTGGACGAAGTGTACGCGACGACATAACATGTGCTCTACTGTAAAATTTACTTTTTGTGGGTTACGCCCTTTTGGAAAATCTGCGTCGATATGACCGATAACATGTAGATTTATATAAAAAAAAATGGTTACTTACACACACAAAATTGATATAGTTTGAAAAATATTTCGTCTTGTTAACCCCTTAACCGCCGCAATATAAATTGAAAAATGGGTTCCAGAGGCCAACTTTTTTTTTCACGCGAATTCTCTTTTTATATACATAATTTAGTATGTAAAGTCTAAAAATTGCATATTTGAGGATTTTAATAATTTTTTTTAACGAGATGCTGCTTAGCTTCACGTGGCTCCATGAACGCGCTTGACGTTTTCTGGGTATGTGATGCACGTTAGCATCTCAGCTTTTCTGCTAGTTAGAGCAAGCCTAAATGCTTCGAAGCAATGTTTAGATCTCGAATATGAAAACAGAACGTGATACTCGATAGGAATTTGATACATATGATACAAACTTACGAATATCGAGATGTTACGAGTTATCACACGGCCTGGAAAACTTTCCGACGTGAGATGCAAGTTAGCATTTCGCGGCGCGGTAAATAAAAAAGTTGAGATGCAAGTTAGCTTCACGTGGCGATTAAAGTGTTAATAGCGCTTCCTCAATTAAACTTAATAAATTGCATTTTTGATTTTTTGCCTTAACTTTTCTTTAACAAACCATAACTTTTCCAAATCGGACCTGTACATTGCTACAGCTTCTTTGCTTAAAATTACTTAAGAAACGCGCCCCTAACGTTTGGCAGATTCCTCCCGGGACACCCTGTATGTATCCTTATATGTGTTATTTAACCTACGAACATTATATCAAAGAACAAGAAACGATAAATAAAATAATTATGTAAGTAAGTATGTAATCATTCTTTGCGTGTATAGTAAAGTAATAAAGATATAATTCTTTGGCCGAATTAATATATTATATATTCATTAATTGTTTCCATCGTTTATATATTTGTAGCACTAAATATAGCTCCAACCAGAGCCGAAAAATATGGTGTTAGTTGTTCCAAGTTTTTATATTGACTTATTACCACAATTTTTAAAAGGTAGTATAGTAAAGTAAGCATTCAGTCGCTAGTTTTAATTTTAAGGCGATCCCCTACTTTTCAGTAAGTTCATAAACTTCAATAGAAATCAAGATTTCGCACTTTTTATGTTTTAGAAAAAATTTTTTTTAATGAATTTGGTATCGAAATCATCAGCACAAAAAAAGAAATAATCCCACAGCGACGAAATTATCGTAAGACGTCAAAATTATATCAAAAATATTACATTTAATAATAAAACAGGGTTACAAACAGAACAATGAATTAAATCTACAGGTTCTAGACGAGAGCGGTATAATGGAGTATCGACAGATATACTGGACACATCTTTCACTGGAAACAAATATTTTGAAATGTATTTTTACTTCATCAGTAATTATAATTGTAGAGGAAGGAAATAGGAAAAGCATCAAAATATCAAGGATATAATAAATAGTAATATTATCGAAATCATAGTTGTTTTCATAATGATCACATTCTAAATTAACTTTAGAGAAATAAGTAAAGAAATGCCAAAAATCATAATTCGCAACTTTGTTGGGTGAAGTTTGCCCGTTACGTTCTCGTCTAACAACAAGTAAAACCCATAAATTCAATACATTGTTCTCTTTGTAACCTTTTTCTATTCTTTTACTACGGATTAGTAAATGTCATATATTTGATATAATTTTGACGTCTTACGATAATTTCGTCGATTTGGGATGATTTCTTTTTTTGTGCTGATGATTTTGGTACCAAACATCATATAAAAAAATTATTCTAAAACATAAAAAAGAGCGAAATGTGGATTTTCATTTCATTTGATTTACATTGAAGTTTGTTAGCTTACTGGAAGGTAGGGCTCGTTTTAAAATGCAAAAGGCTATTTCAACCTTTCCGATACCTAACATCTTTAGAACCTCATCTATGTAGGTAACAATGCTTTTATGGCTTAATTCTTATGTACTTGCAAACAGTTTATTTAAAACCCGATTCACAACAAAACATTTTTAAAATTCTGTCCTTCTACTGTCCCGATTGTTTTCTGTGGCGAGCGTACCAACGGTCGTGTTCTTCGCGTTCGACATTTTTAAACGACTTTTCGGCTCGCGGAAGACCGAAAGTTGGCGAATGTGAGGACGTTGAAAAATTTGAAAGCCGCGCGTTTTTCGTGTTCTTTTGGCGACTCTTGGCCGTTGTTTTTAGACTCTGCGTTTCCGAATGCCCGATCTTCGACCACATTTAGGCCTCAAAACAATTTCGGCGTGTCCAATTTCTGGTTCGTGGGAGATTCGAAAGTTGACGAGCGTTGAAGAAATGGTCGCGAGTTTTTCGCGTGTCGATTATCGATCCTCGATCGGCGTTGCTTTCAAACTGCGTTTCCAAAATACCGATCGTCGGCCATATTTAGACTTGAAAACAATCGACGATCTGACGGATCGATGTTCTTCGTCGACGGTCGCGTTCGACCGAAAGTTGGCAAGTGCGAAGACGGTCTTTGGGCGACTTTCGGACCTTTCGACGATACGAGTGGCCCAAAAATCGTCCGAAACGGTTATGGAAAGAAGCGACGCCGAACATATTGCCTCGAAATCTAGAAGGCGTCGCGTGTAACCGATCCGCGAGTCGGTGTCGGTTACGTAAGTACTTACATACATAGTATATATTTAATTTATGTAATTATCATCGGCAAACAACCTCCACGCAAATCGTTATCGTTTCGAGTGTTCCTAAAAAAAAACCTTGTAAGCAACAATTCATTGATGATACTTGGCCGTGTAATCGATAAAAGATTACATAACGACCGTTGTGTTGTCGAAAAATCGGATTTCTTTGCCAGGTTTTATCGTGTCTCGTTTTCCTGTTGGTGTATTTGTGTCTAAAAAAGCAACCGCAGTCGTAAACAACGAGCGTTGGTCTTCTCGAATCGTGGACTTCGAGATAACTTATCTGTGTGCTCCGTTTTTAAAAGAACCCCCTCTCCCCGCACAGAAATGGTTCGATTATTATTGGAAAAAAAATTATCGATCGCCCAATGTTAATCGATGTAAATTGAGCCCGAATTATAAATATATACAACGTAAAAATTTGATATGTCAAGGACAGAGGTTTGTTGTAATAACTACTTATGCACGATATTCGAAAGAAGCATTCCGTTGCCCATATGATCCAATAAAATCCATTTAGATAGATGGAGCAGCTGGGGAACTCGACGGTTTCTCACTAATGAGATCATTAGTTTGAATTTGTAACACTTCGAATTGCTCCGGAATTTCGTGCGTCTTTGGGCGGCAGTTGCGCCAGTTTCGGTTTCGTGGACGTCGAGGAAATTTTGCCCGATCGATGGATCTCGAATCGGACTTTCGGGGTGGTGGGGGGGCAATTATTTGGCTTTGGGAAAAATTGGCAAAAACGCGTCCCGAGACCCGATTGAAAAAAAAAGCACTTTGGCGTTTCGAAAGCTGGCGAGCGCAAAGAAATATAGTTAGTTATAAGTGTTTTTTGCGTGCCGATTTATCGATCACATTTCGGCCTCGATCCTCAATATCGTCTTAAACGTTGTTTTCAAACTCGACGTTTCCAAATACCGATTTTCGAGCACATTTGGCGTTTCGAAGTGTTTATCGAAAAACGCAATTTTTTTCGAGTGCCCATCGCAAGTAGGTACTCGTCAAAATGTTGTTTACGAGTTATTTTCCATCGACGCGCAAACTTCAGACAGCTGGCGCTTGAATATTTATTACGTACGTTCGATTATTAACAAACTTTTTATCGTGTTTATTATTCTTTTTATCGTCGAAATTATACGAAATTATGTCACGTTCAAGATCGGCTTCGAAAATTTTTACAAATTTCGGCGGCGCGGCGCGTGCTCGTGTACTTACTTAAAAAAAAAAAACAACGAAATTTATTTATTGCTCGTTATCGTCGTTGTGTAATCGCGGGGCGGGGGCGGGCGGACAATTCAATTAGCATCCCCGTAATCTTCGGTTTACAAACAAACCGAATCTTTCTGTTGTTATTGTCGCGGCTATTGCGATTTTTTTAAATGGCGTTATCGCGGCCCGATGGCGACCTTATTTCGATTTTACGATGGGGCCCCCCTCGCAGATAACGAACGTTCTCGTGACGCCACTTTTTTCGGAGTAGGACCGACCCAACCGAATTAGCGACGATGCTATCTGCAATAAATTTGTCGAGATTAAACCCGCGCGCGCTTTTTTTTTCTCGCCAAGGCCGCCCGTGATTGTAATTCCACGTGCGATAACTGCGTCGTCGGGCGGGCGGCGTCGAGGCCGACACATATATGTAGCGATCCATTCAAACATAAGCGGGTTCCTATCGGTTTTCTTAACTTATCGCGGAGCTATTTTGGCGAACGCGTTGTTGCGAAATCTTGTTGTTTAACGGAGAGGACGCTTCCGCGTCCGATTTTTGGGACCTTTTTTCCCGAGCCCGCGGCGGCACCGTTTCGAGTCTGTCTGCGTACCGATTCGGCCCCACTTCCTGGTTTATATATAGTTCAACCTAGTTTCGGGGTTCGGACTGCACTAATTGCGTCGACCTTCCACACGTTACGGATGTAATCTTGCGGAAAGCTCGCGTCCGTCCGAAGCCCTCCCTCTTTCCAAAATTAGCCCCGACCGTTCCGGAAAAAAATAATCTAGGTTACGCCGAAAGAACGGCACACTATTTTCGCACAGCGAACCACCGTCGAACTTCGCTCCCGGTAAAATTTAACCGGCGAAATCCGTTGTCCGCTTTGGAATGTGAAAGGTAGTCGGCGAGTCCAGTTTCAGAACGGCATTCTGCGATCCGATCTTGAACGATTACAAGAGTATCGAAATGGAATTATTGCCTCCGCAACGGTATCGGTTATACAATTTTGCGTTGCGGCGAACGTCCGATAGCGCGACACCATTGCGCCGGGTGGTTGTCGCGCGGCCTCTTTTTTTTCCACGTCGTACCTGCGAAGAACCCCCGCCGGCAAATCGCTTTTTAATTAGATAAATTAATTCCCCGACGCTTTCCGATTCGAACGTTTTTTTCCCGCGCGTATCGGAAAGGTCGCCAATTTTGGCAGTTAATTGGCTGCGACTTGTTCCTCAAATTGTCCCGTCATTAGATTAACGAGTGAAAGTTCCGGTCGTGTGTACACGGGGAGATTCAAAATTTTGGTCAAGGTTACGCAATGGCCGGCGCGCGCGAGCCCGATTTCCACAACCTTTACCCCGTTTTTCCGTTCGCATTTCGAATTTCGTCGCGGTTTCCTTGTCCGCTCGGAAGGTAAATAGACTAGCCTTGAACCTAATGAATTCCACAATTAAAAAAAGTTACAACGCGACTTAAAAAAATTATCCTTGAACATGACTCGGCCACCGCAGGTGTAAATAACCTCGTTTTTCCGAGTCGCAAAATCGGCGCTGAGCGGCGCGATACAAAGCCAATTTTTTCGCGAAACCGACCCACACGCGACGCGTTGGCGACGATCTTTCCGGAAACGAGCGCGCCGCGCCCGCAAATTCAAAGTTGATCTTCGTCGGGGGGGCCTCCGAACGTCGAGAAAACCACTCGAAATTTAACTTCGGCACTTTGGTAAAGAAATGGCGTTCGGCCGATGCTCGACCAAAAGTCTCGATCTTCCCGAAACGCTCCCAAGTCGATAAATACAAAGTTGACCTTAGAAATCCGTACTCAAAAATGCTCCAAGCAGACAAATCTAAAGATAAGGGCTTCGAAACCTCGAGAACATCACAAAAACCGCCTAAAATCCAATCAGTTAAACTAAACGCGCGCATTTTAAACTTCAGTATTTTAGAAAAGAAATGGTATTCGGCCGGTGCTCGACCAAAAAGTACCACGAGCACCCTTATTTCAAGAAAAACTATTCTTTTCGACGACACGTGCTGGCGATGATCTTCCCGAAACGCTCTCGCGTCGACAAATCTAAAGTTGGTCTTCATATGGCGGCTTTAAAAATCCCGTGAACCTGGAAAAAACCCATCCCAAAACGCTCCACAAGCGTGACAAATTCAAATTTGGTATCCATGGGGCCTCCGAAACCTCGGGACCGTCAAAAACATCGATTCAAAACCCAATCGGCCGTCAGTTAAACGCGTGCATTTTAAACTTCAGCACTTCAGAAACGAAACGGCGATCAACTGGATGTCCGACCAAAACGTGTCGCGAGCAAACGATCCAAATTTTTTGATCAGCTCGTCACCCAATATTAGGATATTATGGTTCGGTTAAGAACTGAACGTTCCATCACGCTAACAAGTCGGAAGTTGATCTCGAAATCCAGAGAACGTCAAAAACCCCATGACAGTTTGACGAATTATTCGATCGGTCCAACCGATCGACGCGACGAATTCGAAGTCGGAGTCGATTCGGCGACTAAAACCAAAACGCTTTTACGCGCGCCCAAATCCACAAACAACCGGCCATCCTCCAAATCTCATTAAATCGTTTGCGTCCCAATATCGAGAAGTCGGTCGAAACATCGAAAAATCGAAATTCCCGTGCATTTTAAAAAGAAACGCCTAAGCGATTCGACCGGGAAATTTTGTTTCGTACATAGGTAGTACATCTGCTTCGCGTCCCTTCCTTTTCAATACCGAGAAATCGGGACCCCATTGTCCGCACGCGAACACAAAAGCCGGGAGAGCTGCAGGTAAAAGGGGCTGCACTTTCAAAAGAACCGTTAGCGTCTCTCGGCTCGTTTTAAAGCTCGAGCGGGCGGTTCGTGACGCGCCCCTGCCCTCCGCCCTTCCGATGAACAAATGCCACCCCAGCGCGTCTCCGGCTTCCTGGAAGACTCGTTGTGCGCCTTCACGTTTCCTTATCGACAAGTACTTACACGCGCATTTTTTTTCTCGAGATAATTTCGACGGGTCAAGACCGGGTCGTTGTTATCGTCGATCGGGGATAAGCGATATCTCGACCACTTCATTATATAACAATTGAAAAATTCGGAGGCGTAAAAAGCGACGCTCGAAAAAAAATTAAATTGCGCAACGGGCAGGCAACCAACCATACGCCACAATGCGCGACCCAGGTCTACCGATTTATGTATTAAACGGTCATTTCTCTTGTTATAGAAGAGGAAATCGACGTCGTCTCCGTCGGCGAGAAACAGAACGTCTCCAATCGCTTAGGATACGCGTTGCCGACGAACCCGTCTAATAGGGATCGACAACAATTGCAGCGCACCGTCGCCTCGGCAATAACAAACAAACATATGTCGAGTGTGGGCGTCAAAACGTCTTTGCCGACCATCAGAAAGTACAGCACAGTTCGAAATGTGCAGATCAAGAAGCGAATGCCGGAAGGGCGCGGCGTCAAACGCACGAAACAGCATTATTACAGAACGTTGTCGAGCCACCATCCGCCCAGCAAACGGAGAGCGACCCATACGACGAACAGCAGCGACAGCGAGCCGGAACTAGAAAAACGCAGCCTCCACAACAACATGGAAAGGCAACGAAGGATCGATTTGCGCAATTCGTTCGAGGACCTGCGGCAGCTGGTGCCGGAGGTCAGCTCGCGAGAGCGCGCCGCCAAGGTGGTCATATTGAGAGAGGCGGCACTGTACTGCGACCACTTGGGAGAGGCGTCCGACAACATGCAACGGAAGGTGCAGGACCTACGCAAACGACAGGAATACCTGCGAATAAGGGTGTCGCAGTTGAGAAAAAGCTTGGCCGCAAAACGTTAATTTTCCACTGTTCCGGCGTTCAATGTCCAAACCAAAAAAACAGATGGTTTGCATCAAGTTGTTTAAAATAATAAGAATAACTGTGATTTATATACATGTTGAGTTTTGTTTAGGGGTAGATTATTTTTTTCGCGTTTTTATTGTTGTATATAGTTGTTTTGTAATATGTTATCGAGGAAAGTGATTTTTTCAAAAATTTGACGTTAAAATTGTTTTAATTACTACATTTAGATAAAGCGCGGATTCACTGTTTTGTGATTTAATTTTGTGATAGTCAATTATAGACCTACAAACATTGAGACAATTCGAAAATGCAGGAAATACTGCTACTCCTAAATAGATTAAACATTCTTTTTCTATGTTATATCGATTATAAATCAATAATTTTCGACATTTGTTTCGTGAGCGGAGGGATGATGGTCACATTTTAACATTTAATTTTCGCCATCGCAGTTGATTGTATTTTGGTTTACGACGGGAAGCGCCGCTTATCGAAACAAACCGATAAAATGTATTGAAAGTAGAGATGTTCTCGAATAATCGGACAATCAGAGGGCGAGCAGTTTAACATTGATTGTCTCAATTACTAGTTTGTCGTTAAAAGAGTGCCGAGACAGGATGCTATTAATTAACAATGTAAACAACTAATTGGTCTAATATTGTCAAAAACATATTCATTATTAGTGATTTTTTAAGAATTTGTAACACATACGCTTGTAGGTATTTTTAAGTTGTTGTGAGTGTAGTATGATCTTGTTTTAAAGATTGTTTGGTTTTTCATATGTTATAATTATATTGTAAGTAGTTAAAATTATTAATTTAAGTTGCGTGGAACGCGATTTTCCACGGACGGTGCATTTTTCCGCTTGCAGTATGGCCTTTTTCGAAAATTCACTTCCAGCTAGTGCCGTACGATTTATGATATTTTATGATGCATATCTTTATCTACGTTATATACGTTTGCATTTTTCGATTAAAGACGCAAACGTTGTAGATTTCTTTAAGTTAGATGTCGCAAGATGTAAAGAGAATTGTGTTCATATTTTTACAGTATTTTATATTTCCGAAATGAAAATGCCGGGAAAAAAAAAAACTCAAAAAAAAAACATAATATAGTTTTTTATAATATGAATGTAGTGAGAAAAATGAGCCTTGATTTTGTCACGAAAACGATCTGTTTGCTTGCTGACGTTAGTTACATACCTGTGATTTCAACATGAACCCGACCAAAAAATAACCCGCATAATAAGACGAAAATTGATATTTTTAGTTTATTCAAGGCACATTTTTTTGCTTGTTTGTCGATTAAAACCCACAATCGGGCAATTCTCTAAGCCTCATCGACCACATACTTATTTATATATCATATTATATTGACGATTATAACTTGTATAGTTCTCAATTACTTAAAAGTAAACATATATAGTAAAGTGGTTGAGTATCCGTTTACATTGTATATAAATTTGTTAATGTTTTGTACTTATTAGTCTTGCATAACTTTTGTTTTTAATATTTGCGTTTTGTTGTCCAATTTATCTTTAGATTTAGCAATATTTACATTTATTTGGTTGTAGTTCCTGATAAGTTTTATATATACAAATATAAAAATAATTGCTTATCATTCGTTATCTTTTATTATTTACCTTTCAATTTGTTTCCTGCATATAAGCCGCAAGCGGATTTAAATATTCTGGAAATTTTTACAAAAACTGACATGTGTCATAAAATTGTACAAGTTTCACAAGCTGCACGAGTTAAAATAATCTATTAGTTTTGTTGTGTAACGATCAAATCGAAAAAAAGTAGATAATTTAATTTGGGCAAAAATGAAGAACTTATATTTTCGTGATCGAGCGGGCCAAGATCGGAAAAAATCCAAAGTGGCTATTCCGATGTTGTCGTCGGAGAAATCGTAATAGCTGATTAAAAATTTTCGAGAAATCTCGAAGAGAAGCCATATTACGGTTAATAGTTTTGGCAAAATTTTGAATTTGCCTAAAGTGTTTCAGTACTTTCAGTACAGTCGACTTGAGAGAAATATATTCACAAGATGCCGGCTCTGCAACACTTAAACTCAAACGACCCGATTTGTATCTGAATTTTATTTTACAACAGGGCTATCTGACGTATGAAAAAGTACTAAGCAAGAAATTGTATTTCGTTAAAACACCAAACGGTGAAATTATTGAAGAGTTCAAAAGCAAATTAAAGAAATACTATGGTAACTACTATAATGATAATGTAGATCTGTTTTTAAACCGCTGCGTCGTCATTTTTGACAAAATAGTTCCCAACCAACAAAGCGACATTTTTGTGGAACTTCTCGAGGAGCTGAATAAATGCTTTACGGGTTTAAGTTAAAAAATGATTAGAAACAACGAAGCCACGTATCACAATGTGTAAAAGTAAATATTTCGTTGGCACCGAGTTATATTTTACAGAAGGAAGACCTGATCTAATTTTTTATATAGGCAATTTAGGAATTATTGTCAAACTAAAATATAATCAGAACGCCACAGTTGCTTTAACACAAATTCTAAGGAATTATACGGGAGTTTTTGATCAGAAACATTGGTTTAAAGACGTCATCGAACATAAAATATTTATAGGTCTAAATGTAGATGACCAGAAAGTTGGTAGCATGTGTGTTTTAGTATATTTGACAAATTCAGCTCAAGTCAGACATATTCCAGAAATTCCAAACGAGTAAATAAAAAGCGTTCGAACAAAAGATCATAATAACCCAAATAAAAAATCTTTTTGTAAGTTGTAGATTGATGTAAGTAGCGTATTTAGTATTTAAATTTTTGTAATAAAGTATTTTTTCATATACATGGTCAGTTTTAAATTATTGACAGCTATTTAAACAAACGATCACAGACTGAATTCCCTACTCCCGTCGCGTCAGTACAGCAATCTGAGAAATATAATTTATCTTATTGTTAGTGAAAGTTAAATTTTCCATTGTATTTTCTATGTTCCGATAGTAATAGAAGAGAGTCAAATTACGGAGTGCGACACTATAAAATAAAATTAAAAAAAAGTAAAATAAAAACTACATTCTCTATCGATTCTTTTTACCTAATTACTGGCATTCAACCACTATATATATTTATTTAACCATTACATATTTTAATACATTAAAAATCTCCAGACTTGCAACGAGAACGTTCAGAATCTATATAATATGAAAACGCATTTAATTCCAATTTATAAAAAAAATTCGAAATCTATGATCATTTCTATTCTCTTTGATTGCCTACCTTTTTAATAGTACCTATGTACTGTTTTTATTTCAATGATAATACGACAAACTTTCACTCATTGCATTTGAGTATAAGCCTAAAACGGTTTGATTAACCGAAATTTTGATCATAATAATTACCAAAAAATGTACATATTTTCTGTTTGTACTGGTATTTTGAATAATGAGCATATTAAGTAGCTTATTCTACAATGTATTGTTATTAATTGAACTTATTGTATACAGTGAACACTGTATACAAAGTACCACTTGACATTAAACGCCCAATTTTACTTTGCTTTAGCTTAGGAATTACTTTATTATTACTAATCCGATCATATCAAAGTTAGCTGTTTTAGACATCAGCTCTTCAGAATAATGGTAAACTAAATCCTCGATTGAATTACCAGTAGGGTGTGTTACGTCGACTAATAATTTAAAACAATTTTGACTGAAAAAACAGTTTTCGACAATTTTTGAAAAAATCAAGAAAGAAAAAAATGTGCAAGATTGTGTATAGAAAACAAATAAGACTTTAAAAGTTTTCCACTTTTTTGTATTTATTTCATTTAAATAATTTAAATTTCCCATGATTTTTCAATATACATTTTTCTTTAGTACTGTATTCACTTAATCAACATTTAAATGGTCTTTTATTGCTGGTATGTTTGCGAATGTGCATTTTTAATTGCGATTTTCGTGCAGCACTGTATTCGCACAATGAACATTTAAATGGTTTTTCGCTAGTATGTATGAGAATGTGTCTTTTTAATAGCCGTTTTTGTGTAGTACTGTGTTCACATAGTGTACATTTAAATAATTTTTCACTAGTATGTGTGTGAATGTGAGATTTTAATGTCGCCTGTTTTGCAGCACTGAAGTCGCATAGTGAACATTTAAATGGTTTTTCGCCGGTATGTGTGAGAATGTGTGATTTTAATGTCCCTTGTTGTGCAGCACTGAACTCGCACAACGAACATTTAAATGGTTTTTCGCCAGTATGTGTGAGAATGTGTGATTTTAATGTACCTTTTTGTGCGGCACTGAACTCGCACAGCGAACATTTAAATGGTTTTTCACCGGTATGTGTGAGAATGTGTAATTTTAATGTCCCTTTTTGTGCAGCACTGAACTCACACAACAAACATTTAAATGGTTTTTCACCGGTATGTGTGCGAATGTGTCTTTCTAATTTACTTTTTTCTTTAACACTGTATACACATAAGGAACATTTAAATGATTTTTTACTTGCACGTGGATGAATATGTTCTGGTAAATCATATTTTTGTTCAGTACTAAAGTCGTATTTTGATTGTTTAGCATTGTTTTTTGTCGTGTTGTGTGGAAAATGTTCCACTTCAGCTATACATAGCCTATTATTGCATTTCAAGTTTTGGTATTTCGATGTCTCTTTTCTAGTTTTAGAAACTTCTAATTCTTCAGTTCTTAAAGAAATTGATCTATCATTTATAGTTTGTTCTTTCATCTTAAGAACATCTTCCATTGTTTCCATCTCATCAATTTCTTCTTTTTTAATCGTATAATTTTCCACATCACTTGCTTCGCATTTGACAAATTCATTACATCGTACCGACAGATCCCTCAAATCTACTACGTCGTGTAATTTTAGATACTCTTTAATATTCTTTTCTATATCTAGGCATTTTATTTTAAATAGGTAGATTTTATTGAGTACAATATGACAATCCTGGCAGAGCTTTGCATCAGGAAATGCTCGTAAATCCTACAAGAATAGAGTGTACCATTTAATATTCTTTTTACAAGTTACCACGAATTGTTACCATTTCTGGTATGCAAAACATCAGTTGATGTTTATAATTTTCACGGTCCAAAAGTACGGATGATGAAATATCAGATATTTCTAGGAAACAGGTTCTGCATAAAGACTGCATTTCGGCGTCGAAGTATCGCACAGTTTTCAAATTAATCGAAAATAAACTGAATTACTATCGACAGGCCCTCTGCAAACAAATGTTTATCATTAACCTATAAATTTGATGTTATGGGAGCCTATAAATAATTGCTTACATTTGAAGGTCTCAGAAGTCAATCGGTGTAAGTAATTATTATCTTGCCCTTGCCATGTTCATACTTTCGATTGACAAAACTTCCACATCGATGGACACCTAAATCAATGACAGGACAATAATGACTTACATTAATTGGCTTCTGAGCCCTCCATTTATTATTTAAAATACCTTTTTAAGAGTTGTAATGAAAATATAAAAAGGTACGTATTATTGCTATCATATATTCTATACGAAGAATATTCTAATATTCTATTGTAACACTATTTTTTACAAAATCATACATGGTGACTCGTAAAAGATTGTACAGAGTATCAAAAATTTAGTTCGGAATGATTTATTTATCAAGTGTTGTATGTGCGGAAATCAAGTAAATTTGGATGTACCAAGATGTACTTTATTATTACTTGTTTTGCTTACCTATTCTAACTTTTATACACTTACAACAGTAATGATAATGTTGCATTAATTAATAATAAATAACAATTAACAATATATAGTTAATTATTAATATATATGCTTTTATTTACTTCAAATTGTGAATTTTTTATATATAATTTTTTAATATATCAAATATGCTCCACCCAATATCAAAACAAAAATAATATTCCAAATAATAATCAGTTCTATTAAATACAATTAAAATAATTCTCAAAATTAAAAAAAGCAAGTGCTAAGAAAGCAAATCTATGACTCTCTGCACAGTGATCGTGCACTTTACAATAGTTAGATATAGGAACTATATCAATTTTCGAAAATGCTCGAGAAATGGGCCTTAAAATTTTGACCACGATCCACAAGTGTGCCAAATTTCATTTAAATTGGCGAGGGACAAACGTGAGCCTCCCCTTGGTAAGATCACAACCAATTATATTTCTATTCAAATGTGGAACTTATTTGACATCACTACAATATTTAAATTACGAAAGTTAAATTTGTACAAATAAACAAAATCAAAGGACTGAAGCTAAGATAATTTAAATTTTAAAATCAAAATTACTAAAAAAATTATTTCTAGACACAAGAAACGAACAAAATTAAATTGAAGCATAAGCAAAACATTCACAATAATTATTTGAAACAAAATTAAAATTACACTTAAAATTACAATAATATTAACATTAAATAAAATGGAATACTGTGTTTTTCAATATACACTTTTCTTTAGTACTACATTCACGTAATCAACATTTAAATGATCTTTTGTTGCCAGTATGTTTATGAATGTGGATTTTTAATTGGGATTTTCGTGCAGTACTGAACTCGCATAGTGAACATTTAAATGGTTTTTCACCAGTATGTGTGAAATTGTGTCTTTTTAATGACCATTTTTGTGCAGTACTGAACTCACACAGCGAACATTTGAATGGTTTTTCACCAGTATGTGCGAGAATGTGTGATTTTAATGTCATTTTTTGTGCAGTACTGAAGTCGCACAGCAAACATTTAAATGGTTTTTCACCAGTATGTGTGAGAATGTGTGATTTTAATGTTTCTTTTAGTGCAGTACTGAATTCGCACAGCGAACATTTAAATGGTTTTTCACCAGTATGTGTGAAAATGTGTCTTTTTAATGACGATTTTTGTGCAGCACTAAATTCACACAGCGAACATTTAAATGGCTTTTCACCAGTATGTGTGCGAATGTGTATTTTTAATGACGATTTTTGAGCAGCACTGAACTCGCACAGTGTACATTTAAACGTTTTTTCACCAGTATGTGTGAGAATGTGTGATTTTATCGTTGTTTTTAGTGCAGCACTGAACTCACACAGCAAACATTTAAATGGTTTTTCACCAGTATGTGTGCGAATGTGTCTTTTTAATTTACTTTTTTTTTCAGCGCTGTATGTACATAAGGAACATTTAAATGGTTTTTCACCTACACGTGAATGAATATGTTCCTGTAAATTATATTTTTGTTCAGTACTAAAGTCGTATTTCAAATGTTTAGAGTTGTTTTTTGTTGTGTTGGGTAGAAGACGTTCCACATTATCACTTATTTTGTTGTTGCATTTAGAGTTTTGGTATTTGAATATCTCTTTTATACTTTTACAAGCTTTTAATTCTTCAATTTTTAAAGAAATTGACTCATCGTTTATAGTTTGTTCTTTCACATCTTCCATTATTTCCACCCCATTATCTAAATCAATTTCTTCTTGTTTAAGCGCATAATCACCCAGACCACCTACTTCGTATTTGACAAATGCATTACACCACACCGACAGATCCCTTAAATTTACCACATCATTTGATTTTAGATACACTTTAATATTCTTTTCTACATCCAGGCATTTCATTTTAAATGTGTAGATTTTATCGAGTACGGTGTGACAATACTTGCACAGATTAATATTCGATGCATGTTGCAAATCCTACAATAATAAAACTATATGCGTGTTCAGTAAATTCGATTCAATAAACATACCATTTCTGGAACACAAGTCATCAATTTACTCTCATAAAACGGTCTTTCAGTTAAATCATAACTATGATCTATAACGTCTTTGACGCAAATTCTACAAAATGTATGAATAATGTTGTCCAAACCAATTTCTTGTTTAACCGTGAAACGTTCGGTCACTTCCAACTGTTGCTTATTAATCTTGTTCTCCACCTCTCGGCATTTAATTTTAAATTTGTAAGTTATGTCGAGGGCTGCAATACAATCCTTGCACAGTTTTGCAACGGGAAATGTTCGTAAATCCTACAAAAATAAAAATTACTATATAATTGTTTTTAAAAATTACCACAAATCGTTACCATTTCTGGTACGCAAAACATCAGTCGATGTTTATAACTTTCACGGTCCAAAGGAATGGATGATGTGGGATTCAATACTTTTAGGAAACAGGTTCTGCAAAAAGGTTCCATTTCGGCGTAAAAGTATTGCACACTTCTCAAATTAGGTAATTGAAAATAAATTGAATTACTATTGAAAAATCCCCTGCAAACAAATAACAACTTGAGGTTATAGGAACTTATAATTCACCATACACGGTGATTCGTAAAGGATAATACAGGGTGTCAAAAGAGTTTGGTTCAAGTGGGATTCACACCTTTGCAATTTTGTCGCTGCAATTTTGAGTCACTGCAACTAATCGTACGAAATCGTTGGCATATTCATATCCATGCAATTTTGATGCGTATAATTTAAATACTTTTTAGGGTTTTTCTATTTATGCAATTAATCCAACTTAAAGATTAGTTGTCATTCGACTCAAATTACGGAATCTTTCTTAACGATTTGTTTATTAAAATTTCTTGTGTGGAGAACAAGTAAATCTCGATATACTAAGGCAATATTTGTTCTGCAACAAATCTACACAGAGCGAGTCATTAGAACCGCGGTTAAAAATATGAAATAAACCTTTGTTTGAAGATATATTAAATTAAGAACGAACTTTATTATTCCTATTGGGTATAATAAGATAGTAACAAGACATTCTTCCTAGAACCGTAGTTCTTTTTACTATGACGCCATCTATGAAAAATATTTTGTTCTTATTTCGTTACCCAATTAGAAATAAGAGTTTATTTCTTCAAACGAAGAAAGTTTCATTTCAAATTTTTGATCGTAGGTTCTAATGGCTCGCTATGTGCAAAGTTGCGAAACAAAAAGGACCTTTGTAATACGTCCATATTTCATTTTTTGCACTAAAACCAAACTCTTCCGACACCCCGTATTATTCTTTACTAGTCGCCATGTATGATATTGATTTGCATGGTGGAATTCGTTAAAAATATGGCGTACTCCAGTTAAATTTGGCTTTACAAGTGTTATAACAATACCACGTATCTATTTATATTTTCATTGCGACTCTTAAAAAAAAGTAATTTAACGCATTTAATGTAAAATAATAAATGCGGCCAATTATTTATAGGCTCCTTAAATTTATAGGTTATTGATAAATGTTTGTTTGCAGAGCATCTGTTCATATAGTAATTCAATTCGCCTACTTTCGTTTATTTTGAAAACTGTACAGCACTTCGACACGCCGAAATGCAGTCTTTCTGCAGAACCTGTTTCCTAGAAATATCCGACACCTCATCGTCGGCACCTTTGGACCGCGGAAGTTATAAACATCGATTGATGTTCTGCGTACCGGAAATGGTAACAATTTGTGATAACTTGTAAAAAAAAATAATAATAATGGATATTGAATAGCGCTTTTTATTCTTGTAGGATTTACGGGCATTTCCCGGTGCAAAGCTGTGCAAGGATTGTGTTGCGGCTCTCGAAGCGGCCTACAAATTTAAAATTAAATGTTGCGAAGTGGAAGGCGAGATTAAGCGACAGTTCGATGTGACCGAACGTTTAACGGTTAAACAAGAAATGATTTTGGACAACGCCTTCAGTGCATTTTGTAGAATTTGCGTCGAGGACGTCGTAGATTGCAGTTCTTATTTAGCCAAATGGCCGTTTTATAAGAGTAAATTGATGCTTTGCGTTCCGGAAATGGTATGTTTATTGAATCGAAATTGTTACGCATCTGTGTGTAATTTTATTTATTGAAGGATTTGCAATTGACGTCGGATATTAAGTTGTGCAACGATTGTCATGCCATGCTCGATGAAATCTACTTATTCAAAAGGAAGTGCCTGGACGTAGAAAAGAATATCGAACAGTATCTAAAATCGCACGACGTGGTGGATTTTAGGGATCTGTCGGTGTGGTGTAATGCATTTGTCAAATGCGAAGCAATTGGTTCAGAAGATTATACGATTAAACAAGAAGTAATTGATTTAGATAACGAGCTTGAAATAATGGAAGATGCAAAAGAACAAACTATAAATGATAACTTATTAGATCCTTTAAGACTCGAAGAAGTAAAAGCTTGTAAATGCGGAGAAGAGACATTAAAATGTCGAAACTGTAAATGCAACGACGTGGAACATTTTCTACCCAACACAACAAAAAACAACTCCAGCGTTGTACAAGAAAAATATAATTTATTGGAACACGCTCGTCCGCATACCGGCGAAAGACCATTTAAATGTTTATTGTGTGATTACAGTGCTGCACAAAAATCAACATTAAAAATGCACATTCTCACGCATACGGTGAAAAACCATTTAAGTGCTCCCTGTGCGACTATAGTTCTGTACAAAAATCTAAAGTGAAAACACACATTCGCACGCATACCGGCGAAAAGCCGTTTAAGTGTTCATTTTGTGAGTACAGCGCAAAAGAAAAATCCGCATTAAAAATACACTTTCGCATACATACCGGCGAAAAACCGTTTAAGTGTTCATTTTGCGACTATAGTGCCAAAGAAAAATCGAAATTAATAATACACGTTCGTACGCACACTGGTGAAAAACCGTTTAAATGTTCGTTGTGCGAGTACAGCGCCGCAAATAAATCGGCATTAAAAATACACAGTCGCACCCACACCGGCGAAAAACCGTTTAAGTGCTCGTTGTGCGAATATGGCGCCAAAGAAAAATCTACACTAAAACGACACATTCGCACGCATACCGGCGAAAAACCGTTCAAGTGTTCGCTGTGTGAGTACAGTTCTGCACACACGTCGACATTAAAAAAACACATTCGCACGCACACCGACGAAAAACCATTTAAATGTTCATTGTGCGAGTTCAGTGCCGAACAGGTAGCTTCGTTAGATCAACATATTTGCGCACGTACTGCTGTATATTCGTAGGGTTAGTTTCGAAACTTAAAAAAAAAAAAATGAATAAAACTAAACAGTAAGTACATACATATTGTTCTCAGTAAAGAAGGGAGGTGCTGTACATATTTTTAGATACTATTCGATCGGCCCATAAGTAAAATTATTTCATATTTTAAAATGTTGTGTATATTATATGTATTATAAGTATATAATATATAATGTGTAGGTATGCACAGTGGGATCAAAAAGTTCCCGCACTGATAATCCCCTCCCCCAACCTCCCTAGCTACGCACAATTTAAAACGATCGTATAGGCATTCGAACATCTTTGAAAATTCTACTTCCGGAATGTCTTATCACATCGCTCTTTTTTTAGGGGCTTCATGACATTGTGTTGCGATGACATTTCGTCTCCGATATCTGCTCTACACTGCCCGCCAGCGCAACTCTCTGCCTTGTCCACCTTGGACACTCCACAGTTTGTGCAGTCGAGTGTAGCTGCCTTGCCTATTCCGTACAGATATGCGCAGAAGGCGCCAAGTGATTTTAGAGATGACGGTCATTGTTGACCGTCCTTTCCTAAATTCGTATTGGCCATGATGGAGTCCACCAGCATCTTGTGGATCAACGTTTCGTATAACTTGGGCGGTGCTTGACGGCGCCTACATCGTCTGTGTTTCCCTTTTTCAGGGGAACCAGGCGCGCAACTTTCCACTTACCTGGGGATGGGAGGGCCTTAGTTTGCTGGAGACGATCCTGTAGCCGAGTCCCCAGGCGTCGTGCTCCACCTCTTCCAGCAGCGCGATGGGCTGCGTCGTCGGTTGGGTTTCGTCGCCGCCTGGTCAGAACCCTTCTGTTCCTTGCACACGACCCAACCCCTCGACAATCGCCATGTCGACGCCTAGCCTTGATGTCGTAGCGTCCGTAAGATCGTGTGCCACGCGGCACCTGTCGAGATTCACCTGCATCACGTCGTATCTGACGGTTAGCAGCCGGCTTGGCGTTCGCACGACCGTCCGGTATCGCTCTTGCCCTCGCCGTGGTTTTGGCTGATGTGCCGAACTTAGCTGGGGTTCTGGTCAGTCTTTCGCTGGTGCTCATTCTCTTTGCTTCCGCGACCAGTTCTCTATGTTTGAAGCACACCATGGATCCCATGCGATGACTCTCCACGTCACAATCATGGCATAGGGGCGTACCAGAGCAATTTTTCAGTTTTGCACGCTCTAACCAGATGGGCAGAACTCAAAACAGTGTCCGTTTTGGCCAAAACAACTGTCACCGCGATCAACCCCGCAACCTGATCTAAGCCTCGGCGGACTACGGACTATTTCCTGAGGCCTCATGAAGGCGGTATTAATGCGACGAGACATTCCGGAAGCGGAATTCTTCAAAACGTTCGAACGCCTGTACGGTCATTCCATGTTGTACGTAACTAAGGGCGCGGATTATGTAGAACATTGAACCTGGATGAACCAGTCTCCACCGCGAACTTTCTGATCCCACCGTGTACCTAAGCTGCGATACGGCCTTATTTTGTAATTTTTGTGTCGGTAATTTATAATTTTAGTTTTTCTATTGGGCGTTTTTTGGACAGCGTTATGTTTCTTATTTACAATTTCCTTTTTTTCCCCTTGCTTAGTCGATCTTAAGTATACAGTCGAGTGTAAAATTAATGTCGCGGATCGCGACAACGGCACAACGAACAAATCTACCAAAAAGTACTTGCGACGAGTAAGACGAATTACAATAATACAAAATTGCTGCTTTAAATATTCTGTTCGTTGCATCGTGCGCGTTCGCGCAATGCTCGTGATTCGGGACATCAATTTTGCACTTTACTGTTGATTAAGTAATGAAATGTGTTATTGAATTTAACGTAATTTTAAATTGCGAACTGTTGTATCTAAAATCAAATGATTCCGTCTGCCACGACATTTAACATATCGCGGGACCTTGGCCGAAACGATATTAATTTACCCATTTTTTCTTGTTATCGGTAAATTCGGGAAAAAGTTTTATCGATATAAAAGTCGGCGTCGTAACTTGGCACACGTTGAGAACGATAGAGTGCCCGTGTTTTATAATGACTTGCATAAAACAAAACAAAGCAATTGTCAGTGTCGTTCAACTTTATATATTTTTAACGTGAACTGATAAAATGAACGATTCGAATGCTGCCGGCGCCGGAGCAAAATGTTACGATTCGAAAAGAGCCAACGATGGTCCGCCGAGCCGGGAGCGAGAATTAAATCCAGAACATGGTGCGGCGCAGTCTCTAGGTGTGTGCAAACCCCTCGCAAGATACGAACGGTAACTAACTTTTTATATCATTTCCTCTTCGTCGAAGCTGCATCGCGCACAAATAATACCACCTCAATTATTATCGATTAAACAAATTATCGAACGCGTCATGATACTTTTTAATTTTGTCTCGTTGCAGCAAACAGAACGTCATTCCGTTTCACTTGCCGCACAAGAAACTCCTGGAAGAGATCGAGTACAAAGCCGAACTTCCAGAACCGTTGGTGATTATAATTTTTCGTTCGCTTAAATAGATTTACATTACGCGGAGTCCAGTCGACGGGCGGGATTTTTGCGCTGAAAAAGTTGGAGTAGAAACCGTTTCAAAATATTATGTTGTTTAGGTCCTGGACCATGATGAAAAAATCCTAAGTTTTCGCGACCGCGGGAAGGGAGAAACGCGAGTCGCCATCTCAATTCATTCCTCGACGGTCGATTCTGCGACAAAATTGTCCGCGACAAACTTGAAGAAGATAAAATTCCTCGTATCTTTCGTATGAACATTTTGAAAGTCGATTATGTAACGAGTCGCGACGGTGGAAAGAAGCAACATTTGTCTAAAAATTCAATAAATTTCCATTTTTTATTATTATTTCTGGCTATTCGTTACATAATTATAATAATTTTTTAAACTCGGAGTAAACTCATTTCCACACCGACACGAGCGTACATTATGCCGGGCCGCAGCGGGTCGCAACGGAGCGCATTACTCCGCAACCAATCGTTGTCACGCAACGGAGATCCCGGCATTGGCGTTTACCTTAAATGGTGCGTTTGTTATTGTGGTATTGGACCCGGACCGTCGATCGTCGCATTACGATCTCCAAGATCTCGAAACTGGAACATCTGCGGATTAGACCTACTGGGAATGCCACGATTAAAAAAAAACAGCGCATTTACTCTACCTCACGGTGGTGTCGAAATGAGTTTGCAATATTATTATAATTACGCAGGTAATTAATAGCCAAAACTAATTAAAAAAATGGGAGAATTTAACGATTTTTTTTAAATAAACGTATCTTTCCACCGCCGCAACTCGTTACGCCGTAGACTTACAAAAAAAATGTTTATACAAAAAATACGAGGAATTTTGTCTTTTTCAAGTTTGTTGTAGACATTTTTGTCTTGCGATCGACCGTCGAGGAATTAATTTGAAAAAACCAATTTTTACCATCTTTGTGCAAGATGGCGGCTCGCGCCTCTCCTTCCCAAGGTCGCGAAAATTTCGATTTGTTTTTTAATCAGGGTTCAGACCTAAACGAAATATTTCAAAACGGTTTCTACCATAACTTTGTTAGACAAAGGCACTTTTTTTCGTTCCTATATTCAATTGACTTATTCAGACAGGATTTCAAGATCGTCAGCGCCAACTGATAAGGGCGAGGAAGCCGAGCGTTAGTCTTGAAACGACGAAACGTAAGTTTGTCGTGTCGGCGTTTTAATTTTCACTAACGGGCACTTGCCGACTGTTTGTAGGTTCTCACGTTTTGTACAAACCCGCGTCCAAGATCAAGGTAAAGTTCGCCTCGCCCGGAGACATCGACATTTTCGACATGTTCGACGAGCCGGTCGAACGGATGACCGTCGCATTGCCCCATCGCAAACTGGCGAACGTCGCCAATCAGCCCGAGCTGATTCGACGATTTCGCGAGAACAAGGAGGGTTTCTTTATTTACATGTGCTACGCGGTTCCCAGATCGTCGGAGTATTACACGCCCTACGCCCTAACGTAAGTCCGTTGCCGTGATTATACGCGGTCGTGAACCTCGCTGCGATTTCAGCGTGGTTCCCTACGAGAAGATCGACAAATACAACTTCCTGACCATGAGTTCCCACGGTGTAATGCAACACTTCGCCGGCGAGGTGTCGTTCACCCATCTGGACAAGTGGGAGCAAGAGTATAACATGTACTGCCGGCTGATGGAGATAAAATCTTTTTTTCATTTTCGTATATGGAAGGCGTTTTACGTGTGGCGCAAAGGGCTGATCTACAAAAAGATTACCAACGCCCGAAATCATCTCAATAACAACCTGTTCATTCTCATTCCGACGTTGAGGAGCGCGTTGATTAACATACAAAATATGTGCTACACGATGGCGACGACGAGGTTCGTCGACAAATCGAAAATCGACAATTGGGCCCTATTCTACTTCATCGAGGTCCAAGTAAGTTAGATCTTTCTCAAACGTTCCTTCCTAAAATTCGTCCGATTTTTAGATGGGCAAACTGGAGGCGATCGTCGCCAAACTGCGCGACTTCCGTTCGATCATTAAGGAGCTGATCTCGAACGCTTGCCACGGCGCACTCCTGTCCCGCGGCTTCGTCGTCAACGAAACGATGCTCAATCAAAATCAGGGCAAAAGGAGAGATCGCACCCCAAAGCTGTCCTATATCGAGCAAGCGAAGAAGGCAAAATTCTGCTTCAGATTGACCTGGTGAGTACCCGCGCTCATCGATCTCGTATTGCGTTTGTAACTTACGACCGCAGCTTCATCTCCTTGGTGGACTACATGATCATCAACACGTTGCACGCGATGATGGCGTCTTCTATGGACGACTTCCTGAGCATATTCGAGGCGCACATTGAATTTATTCCGTCGGAAGAGAAGCTCGAACTGCCGGAAATCGACACCGTGTTGGACGAGAATCGTCCCGAAGACGGGCCACAGTTGCCCCTGTTCGTGGTCGACGTCGTCATCGAGCCGGAACGTCTAAGTTTGGATCCGTCGCACGAGATCACCGAAATTTACGTCAAACAAGTTTTAGACTTATGGGAAGAGAACGTGATCGATATACAATCTTTGATAAGCGATGAAATATACGAACCGTTCACGAAGTACGTTGTTTCGACAATCTGTCAACATCCATTTTAATCTGCAAATTACAGTCCAATAATCAATGGGAAAAGGGAGGATAGAATATGCGGCTACGGACCGCCCCTCATTTTCTATTTAAGCGAAGATGTAAAGCTCGCCAACGTGAGAACGAAAATCTTCGAGCTCCTGAAGTACGGCTACGATGCGGCCGAGATCTACATTAGACGACTGGAACGGGTCAGAGAGTTCTTCGCCGCAGATACGTACACCGAGGCGAAAACGATCGAAGACGAACGAGGTTTGTGCCGGCCGGTTTATCGTTCTATATACGCTCGGGTCGAGCGGCGTGTCATTTATTTAGGAGCCCGCTGTACAAACTACGGCGTTTTTTTTGTTTAGATTTGGAAAAGTTTAGGATCATGTGCAACCGTTACCACGACGAGGTGAATTTAATAAAAACGATAATCGAGAAACAGCCGCTTGGATTTTTATACTTGCAACAAAAACTCTTAAAGGAAACTATCGTACCGGAACCAATACGGCTGATTAGCATAATCGAATACGTAATGCCATCGTAAGTCGCACCAATCGTTTGTCCAACCCCCAATTATTCACGCGAGTATTTTTGTAGGATCGGCAAGGAGAAAGTCTTAAAAATGATCGAGGAAGCACAATCTTCCGAAGACTATCTGCAAAGTGTCGTAAGCACAACCTTGGAGTTGGTCGCTTACATTCGCTTCCTCGACAAATTACTGCCAAGGATGGACAAAATAGAACTCGAGCTGGAGTACTGCAAAGAACTATACGACGTCATGGAGGAATTCAAAATCGCCGTCCATCCGGACGATCTAACCAACTTCTTGGGACTGAGTTTCAACCTGAGCAACTTGAGGACTCTCGTCGATAAGAAGTGCGAAGAAAGGACCAAGATCACGTCCAAGCTCAACGATCAACTGAATAAAGACATCAGTACTTTGATTTCCGATGTGGGGATGATAAAAGATCAATGTCTGGTAAGTATATCCGGCCTAACAACCTAAATGTTAACTCGAAAAACGCGCCCACAGCAACCTTGGCTTTACGACGGCGAATCTAATCGCCAAGACGTTTCTGAGTTTCTGAATGGGCTCCACGACCAACTGGTCGCGTGCCAAAAGAAGGCGACCGAATTTAAATCTTATCAGAAAGAATTCCGGGTACGACGCATTTCAATTGTACGTTCTTATTAAAACCGATCACTTTTACTTTTGCAACCATAGTTGGAAATCACACGATTCGATATGCTCGACGAAGTAATGAACGACCTAAAACTACGCATGCTGCTCTGGGACAGCGTGGACACGTGGTCGACGACGATCGAGCAGTGGTACACCGCCGACTTTAATATTCTGAACACGGAAGACATGAGCCTGTTCACCGCGAAGATGCTCAAAAATATCACACAATTAGATAAGGGCCTGCCCAAAAATCTCATCGTGCCCAAACTGAAGGAGGACGTCGAACTGATGAAGGATAAATTGCCGGTTGTGGCGTACCTGAGGAATCCGTCGCTTAGACAAAGACACTGGTTAAAGATCGAGAACGTGCTGGGTCATAAATTCAGGGCCGACCAAATGGTCACCTTGAGCATGCTGGAGGAGCTCGCGGTGTTCCAATATCCGGAACAGCTGATGGATATCTCCAGTCAGGCCAGCAGCGAGGCCAGTTTGGAAACGATGCTCAAGAAGGTGGAGGAGGCGTGGAAAGTCGTGGAGTTCAACGTCGTTCCGCATCGCGACTCGAAGGACGCGTTCATTCTCGGATCGTTGGAGGACGTTCAGGCGTGTCTCGACGACAGCAACATCAACATAGCGACCATTGCAAGTTCGCGCCACGTTGGCCCGATTAAATCGCGCGTCGACAACTGGATCAGGATATTAGATCTTTTTTCCGATATCTTGGTGAGTTTACGTGAATTTCCAGCAAACATTTGTGTAATGGCCCGGCAACGGCAATGCCGGCATATAACACCGGTCCATCGATGGCAAACTGCGATGGCCCATTGCTGGCATGCCGGCATTCAACCATAATTATAGTTTGATGGCTCAGCGTTAGTACAGTGCTGGTACCGTGAATATTTTACGAATGCCCGGCACTCATCCGTCATTTAAAGTGCAGTTACCCAGATCATACCCACTGCTTTTAATAACTTTTATTAACCACAATTAGGGCCGATCTTTCCATCTCCTGTTAAATTTATCTGACACATATTTACCATGGAAACGTTTGTTCGAACAATTGTTTCCATGGTAAATATTTGTCAGATAAATTTAACAGGAGATGGAAAGATCGACCCTTAATTTAAAAAAAAAATAGCTAGCCAATATATATCGACGGCGTTTTGTCAAAAGGGCGTAACCGACACTTTTTGTGAAAATGAGTTATTCTGACTATCTTATGCATCTAAAGGAAACGCATCATCTGTTAAAATTTGATATCAATATTCGATTTTTTCCATCGGAAAAATCGATTTGTATTCCAGAAACGTATCTTACAGCTACGCGACGACATAAAATGTGCTCTCCTGTAAAATTTAGTTTTTGTGGATTACGCCCTTCTGGAAAAACTGCGTCGATGTATATTTATTAAAAATTCTTGAGAAAAAGATATACATACATATAGACACATATGACCTATCCAAACATATATGCAATCACGTCATCAAAAAAAAGTTAGATTGTTTATTCGTAATTCGGTTTAAAGTTTGGAAAGTGACATATTCTATAGATGATTTACTTGGGCACATATTAGATGGCATAAAGAAAAACTACAATTTATTAGAACTGTCAAAATACGAGGTACGAGGTGACAGCACTGTGTGAAACGTCATCATCTAGTAACCTTTCATTGATGACGTGGATTGCACATAGGTTTGGACGAAGTGTATTGACAGATTTATACATAAATAGGTATAATTTAATTTGAAATATTGTTTTGAATATACATCCATTTTATTTTTTGTTTTCCCGTTTCGGTCAGCAGCATTTTCTAACGAAATTTTTGTTGTATCTTCAATAATTTTTTTTCTTAACTACCCACATTCTGGTTGTTGCCGAACTGCACCTGTAACAATAAACAAAAATGATCAATTTTATTTTATATAAATATAATATTAATAATTAATATAAATATTATCATTTCATTTAAATAAATCAGTACAAATTACAAATAACATTCACTTTGTCATTACATAGATACTCGATTTCGTAGAATTCAAATTACTTTCATTCGCATTAACGTGTTTATACATAACATATTATACATTAGAAATAAAACATTTAGAGGTATATATATATATATATATATTTATACAATCGCAATTAATAATTGTTTAAGGCCCGGTTTTATAAACATTTTATACTGCAGAATAAGTTATTCCTGGAATAACTGCTATGGAAATGTTTGTTGAGATAATGGTTTCCATAACAGTTGTCCCAGGAATAGCTTATTCTGTAGTATAAACATATTTGTAAAACCGGGTCTAAGTATATAAATTTTAAATTTAGGAATAAATACAAATTCAGATTTAATAATATTAATGATTAACATAATTACTTTTTATAACATGTTGGCTTGCCATTGTTTGCGCAGAACAAAAAAGTTTCGGCTATTCGTTGCTGGTCGAGTACTGGTTTGCCAGCGATAAATAGTCGCTGGCTAAATGAAGGGTTTCAGACGCTGGCTTGCCGTCGAAAAAACGGTGCAGTAACGGCACGCGTTTGCCAGTGCGTCAGCATTTACCAACGGTTTGCCACGACGGCCGACAGTCGGCCGTAATTTAAATGTTTGCTGGGTATGTCAGTCGATCGTCGAAAAATTCAATTCGATGCCGTTTAGGACGAATGGCAAATATGCCAGCAGAGTTGGATGTATTTGGAGGTGATATTTTCGGCACCGGACATCCAGAGACAGCTACCTATCGAGGCCAAAATGTTTTTGATCGTCGATAAAGCGTGGAAGGATATCATGAGGAAGACCGCCAAGGTAAACGGTAACTGTTTTATTGTAACATTGCGAATTTACTCGTTGCGCCGTTTCCAGAATCCGATAGCGATCGAGGCAGTGAACTTTCCGAATTTGCTGAACATTTTAATCAAAAATAATACGCTGCTGGAACAGATCATGAAGTGTTTGGAATTTTATTTAGAAACGAAGCGCGTCTCCTTTCCTCGTTTTTATTTCCTGTCCAACGACGAGTTGCTGGATATTTTGGCTCAGGTGAGACGTCGATTTGTTGTACGCGCGCGCATGTTGTTAATTTAACCGATGTTGTAGACCAAAAATCCGCACGCGGTGCAGCCGCACCTTAGGAAGTGTTTTGATGCGATTGCGAAATTGGAATTTGGCACCAAGACGATAGACGAAGTGGGCGTCGAAGGTGGTACCGTCGGAAAGATCGAGGTCATCCTGACCACGGACATAATTGCTATGATCAGTCCGGAGGGCGAGAAGGTGGGGCTAGGAAAAGGACTGAAGGCGCGCGGGAACGTGGAAGACTGGTTGGGTAAAGTGGAGGAGGCGATGTTTTCGTCGCTGCGGAGGATCATGAAAATGTCGTTTGTTCATTACATGGACGTGCCGCGAGACGAATGGGTCTGCTGTTACCCCTATCAGATTGTTTTGGCGATGTCGCAAGTGATGTGGGCGAGGGACGTTCACGAGATATTAGACGGTAAAGGTGTTAAACATGCCGAACTGAAGGACTTCGAGACGAAGTGCTTGTTTGTGAGTCGTACTCGTGATATCGTTATTTTTCCTATTGCATTGCCCCCGTTTTAGAATTTGAATAAGCTGGCCGTGTTAGTTCGCACCAATTTAACTTCAGTCGTGCGCAAAACACTGACCGCGCTCATCACCGTCGATGTTCATGCTCGCGACACCGTTTCGAGCATGGTTAAAAATAAAGTTCAATCCAGTCACGATTTTGAGTGGTTGAAGATGTTGCGGTATTACTGGTTGGAGCGCATCGATAACTGCGTGACGAGGATGTCCAGTGCCGAGATGCTGTACGGCTACGAGTATCTAGGTGCGGCGGGTGTATTGGTCATCACCCCACTTACGGATAAATGCTATCTATGCTTGATGGGGGCGCTACAACTCGACTTAGGTACGACCAAGGGGGAAAAGTTGGAGCGTGACTGACGCGAATTGTGTTACAGGTGGAGCGCCGGCCGGACCGGCAGGCACGGGAAAGACAGAAACTACCAAGGATTTGGCAAAATCGTTGGCGATCCAGTGCGTGGTCTTTAACTGCTCGGAGGGCTTGGATTATAAAATAATGGGCCGCTTCTTCTCCGGATTAGCCCAGTCCGGCGCGTGGTGTTGCTTTGACGAATTCAACCGAATCGACATCGAGGTACTATCCGTCATTGCCCAACAGTTAATTACCATTCGAAACGCCAAGGTCGCCAAACTGACGAAGTATGCGGTGTCTTGCATACGTAGTATAAACGTCATTTAAACCTCGTTTTTAGATTCATGTTTGAAGGCAGGGAAATTAAACTGGTTCAAAAGTGTGCGGCGTTCATCACGATGAATCCGGGTTATGCCGGACGCACTGAACTTCCCGATAACCTAAAGGCTCTGTTCAGGCCCATATCCATGATGGTGCCGGATTATGGTATACTTTTCCATTTATCGCACATCGGCTGATATCTATATCGGATATGTATTTGCAGCACTAATAGCAGAAGTGATCCTCTATTCGGAAGGTTTTGAATCGTCGAAGGTCCTGGCACACAAAATGGTGCAAATGTATAAGCTGTGCAGCGAACAACTTTCGTTGCAGGACCACTACGATTTCGGCATGCGGGCCGTCAAGAGCGTCTTGGTCATGGCTGGCACGTTGAAGCGCGCCACGCCCGACCGCGACGAAGAAGTGGTACTTATATGCGCGCTTCGCGACAGCAACCTGCCCAAATTCCTATCGGAGGACGCCGTCCTTT
Organism: Rhagophthalmus giganteus; assembly: GCA_036326145.1. Classification (NCBI taxonomy): domain Eukaryota; kingdom Metazoa; phylum Arthropoda; class Insecta; order Coleoptera; family Rhagophthalmidae; genus Rhagophthalmus; species Rhagophthalmus giganteus. The sequence goes on along the minus strand of JARFJA010000021.1, from coordinate 964,225 downwards.
TCCAGGTAAACGAATATCGGAAACCCTCTTCGTCCTATCCGCCTCAAAATCGATTTCAGGGTATACTGAGCGATCTATTTCCTGGCATGGAGCTACCAGTTCAGGACTACGGAATCTTCCAGACTGCAATAGAAGACGTGATGTTGCAGCAGGGGTTGCAAGTGGAGGAGTGCATGATACATAAGGTCATCCAACTTTACGAGACAATGATCGTTCGATGGGGCGTCATGCTCGTAGGACCTACGGGCGGGGGAAAAAGTGCCATACTGAACGTAAGCAATTCACCGAATAAGACCCCAAAAAATAACAATGCTAATCGAATTTTTCTCCGTAGACGTTAAAACTGGCACTGACCAAAATGCACACGGACGGGCACGAAGGGCCGTATTATTTTCCCGTTCACACTTACATCATGAATCCGAAGGCCGTGACGGCCGGCGAACTCTACGGCGAAGTGAACCCTTTCACGTTGGAATGGCGCGACGGACTCATGGGCATCGTGGTCAGAACCGTCGTTCAGGTATTCTACGGCTTATGCATTTCGTTTCTCCTAATTTTCCTCGTACTTGTTTAATTTAGAACACAAGCCAGGACCACCAGTGGGTTATATGCGACGGACCCGTCGACGCCGTCTGGATCGAAAACTTAAACACGGTTCTGGACGACAACAAAATGTTGTGCTTGGCCAACTCCGAGCGGATCAAATTAACACCCTACGTACACATGGTGTTCGAGGTTCAAGATCTATCTCAAGCGTCTCCGGCAACGGTGAGCAGGTAGCTACATTTTTCTTTTTTTTTCGAAACGATCCGAAACACTTAACCGTAAATCGTTCAGATGCGGCATGGTCTACATCGACCCCGACGAGCTGAAATGGCTGCCGTACGTGAAATCGTGGGCGGCCAAACTCGACGAGCACCACATACCGTCCGATCTGAAAGAAATGCTCGTGGGACTATTCGAGTTGGTCGTCGAAGATGGTCTGACGTTCATCAGGAAATACTGCCAGTACTCGATTCACCAGGTCGAAATCGGCAAGGCCACGATGATTTGTAAGATCATCGAGAGCATGACGTCCATACCGGGCATGCTCGACAAACTACTCGACAAGCCCCGCATGCGCACCATGCTCTGTCAAATATTCGTGCTGGCCTATCTCTGGGGCGCCGGAGGGAATCTGCTGGCTTCCTCGTGCGAAAAGTTCGAGTTGTTCGTGCAGGAACAGTTCGACGAACATCAAGACGCGAGGTAACTATTCATTCGAAACGCACGCGAGCGCCTCCTGGTGCATCTGCACTTTTTAGATTGCCGGGCGGAATGAACCTTTGGGAATTTTACGCGTGCAGAGAGACTCATCGGCTCGAGCACTGGAACAAAATCATCCCGTCGTTCAGCTACAACTGCGAAACTCCATTTTTCGAGATGTTGGTTCCGACAATCGACACGGTACGTTTCGGGTACTTCATGGAGAGATTGATCGACCTGAATTATCCGGTGCTACTTACCGGAGACACGGGTGCGTATTTTAGATACGTTTCCCGGCAGTTCAAAAGAAAAAACGGAAACGCATTTCAGGTGTAGGAAAATCGGTGATAGCTAAAGAAGTGTTAAATAATTTATTCGATAGCGGCTTGTGGGCGCCGATCACTTTAAATTTTTCGGCCCAGACGAGCAGCTCCCGCACCCAAGAAATACTGGAGGCGAAACTGGAGAGGCGCAAGAAAACGTTGTTGGGCGCGCCGATCGGTAAGCGCGTCGTCATATTTGTCGACGACGTCAATATGCCGAAACGGGAGAGATACGGAGCGCAACCTCCCGTGGAGTTGTTAAGGTGAGTTTGTACTTTATCGAACTTGTCGATTTGCATCTTTCGCCGTAGGCAATTTCTCGATTATGGCGGCATGTACGACAGAGAAAAGCTGTTTTGGAAAAGGATCAAGGACGTCGTCATAACTTGCGCGTGCGCACCCCCCGGCGGTGGTCGCAACCCCCTAACTCCACGATTTGTCCGCCATTTCGGCATGTTGCTCATACCGCCGCCCAATGATTTATCTTTGAAGGCCATCTTTAAGGTAAACGATATTCGGTTCGAGGATCGATTAATCGATTGCCGTTTCAGGCGATAATAAGGGGTTTCCTGGAGGAATTTACGAATCCGGTGCGGGAGCTGAGCGACGCCATGGTAAACGCCGCCGTCGAGGTGTACAATCGCATCGCGGAAGATCTACTGCCCACTCCCGCCAAATCTCATTACGTTTTTAACCTTCGCGACCTGTCCAAGTGTATTCAGGGCGTGTTGCAGGCCGATTATGGTACTACGAGAGAGGCCGTGACTATGATGAGGTACTTGCGCCTACCCCAAAAATGACGTTATCTTAATTGATTCATCTTAAGATCTATTATCTAGCGCGCTTCGCACGTATTTAATTCGTATCCGAAACTCGATATAGACTGATTAATTGATGACCTTTCGGTTATATGCTAGAAAGTTTATACGACCGACACCAATAAATCAAACTAAATTTTCTATCGAACATCTAATTTATGTATTTACGTTTTATAACAAATCTGAAAAAATCGTTTCGACACGAATCATTTAGGAAATGCGTTGCAGGTTGTTTTATCACGAGTGCCTGCGCGTGTTCCACGATCGACTAATTAACGTAGAGGACAAGACCTACTTCTACTTTTTGATGAGGGAGATCTGCGGCCGCACGTTCGGCAATCCCGTCCTGCAGTTGCCCGACGAAAAGGTCATAAAGAATCCGCCGATCCTGCTGTTTATCGACTTTAAGTCGTTCGGGGCCGAACGGAAAGACCGAATTTACGAAGAAATCACGGACATGAATAAGCTGAGGTTGCTGATGCAAGATTACCTGCACGATTGTAATATGACGACGTCGAAAGAGATGCAGCTCATATTCTTTATGGACGCGATCGAGCACTGTTGTCGGCTCGCGCGAATTTTGCGCTCGGAACGCGGAAACGGGCTACTGGTCGGCGTGAGTGGCATGGGTAAACAGAGCCTCACCAAACTGGCGTCTCACATAAACTCGTACAAGTAAGCGATGCGTCGTTCGTTTAGTTCGCAAAAATTTGATGACGACGAATTCGTAGGTGTTTTCAAATCGAGCTGACCCGCAACTACGATCACGGCACGTTCTTCGAGGACTTGAGAAAATTGTATTTCAGCGCGGGCGCCAATAATGAAAATACGGTTTTTCTATTTACGGACACGCAAATTGTGCAAGAGGAATTTTTGGAAGACGTGAACAACATCTTAAATTCAGGTGAAGTTCGATGTGTTAATTTTCGTTGCTTGCCTTATTATAAAAATGATTGTAGGCGAGGTGCCGAACTTGTTCGAAACGGACGAGTACGAGAAGGTGATTATAGCTACTCGAAATGCCGCGAGGGAGACCGGAATCAGCGAGGGCAACCGCGACGGCATTTACGATTTTTTTATAAGGAAAGTGCGCAGCAATCTGCATCTCGCGTTATGCATGAGCCCCGTTGGGGACGCGTTCAGACATCGTTGCCGCATGTTTCCGTCGTTGGTGAACTGTTGCACGATCGATTGGTTTTCGAAGTGGCCGGAAGAGGCGCTGCTATCCGTGGCGGAAAATAGCTTGAAGGACCTGGGCTCGTCGGAGATTGTTAAGAATTTGTCTCTGATGTGCGTGTCCATGCACAAGGTGCGCCCAACGAAAATCAATTAATATTCATACAACCAACTAACTTAGTTTTGTCTTAGGGGGTGGAAGACACGACCGAACGATTTTACAACGAAATGAAACGCCACTATTACACGACGCCGAGCAGTTACTTGGAACTGTTGAAGTTGTACTTGTCGATGTTGGAAAGTAAAAAGCAACAAATAATCCGTATGAGAGATCGTATAGCCAACGGTTTACGGGTGCCGAGAATTTTTCCGGAGGAGACCGTTCTAACAGTTAAAGGTCTGCTATTTTTTCAGAAATTATACGAAACGAACGAGATGATCGATTCCATGAAAGACGAACTGACCGCCATGGAGCCGATATTGGTCGAAAAATCTGGTGCGGTCGCCAATCTTTTGGAAAGCCTGTCGATTCAGCAGATGGAAGCGGACAAGGTCCGCGTCACCGTGATGGCCGACGAAGATTCGGCGAAGGTTTGTGCGGTGGGCGCGCGAAAGACGCAAATCGTTTATGACGAATTTTTAACAGATCAAAGCGGCAGAAACACAAGCGTTGGCCGACGACGCTCAGCGCGACCTGGCCGTCGCGTTGCCCGCCATGCAGGCGGCAACGAAATCTCTCGAGTCGCTCAACAAGAACGACATCAACGAAATCAGGGTGTTCCAGAAACCTCCCGTTCTAGTGAGATTCGTCATGGAGGCGGTGTGTTTGTTGCTTGGCGCTAAGTAAGCACTTCGCTTTGCGACGCGTTTCCGTAAAATCGAATTTGATTGACACGCAGGGCCGATTGGGCGACGGCCAAAACGGTAATGGGAGACGTGAACTTTTTGAAGAAATTGCAGGAGTACGATAAAGACAACATACCGGAATCGACATTGAAGAAACTCAAGGTTTACATCGAGAACGTCGATTTTGTACCGGACAAGGTAGAGACCGTGTCTAAAGTATGTAAGAGTATGTGCATGTGGGTGCACGCGATCAACATATACGCGAAGGTTTACAAAGTAGTCGAGCCGAAGCGAAAACGGTAGCTCCCACCTTCTGTTTCCATTGCATCAGAGCAGCGTGTTAATTTTTACGCGTTTCAGTTTGAAAGAGGCCGAGACCGAACTCAATCAGGTCATGGGAGTTTTAAGGGAAAAACAGCAACAGTTGGCGGACGTGGAGGCGATGATCGAATCTCTGAAGGCGAAGTTCGAGGCTTCGGTCGACGAGAAACAAAAGTTGGAAAATACGATAGCGATCACGTCCGCCCGACTCTGGAGGGCCGGCAAACTCAACGTTGCCTTGTCCGACGAACAAGTGCGATGGGAAATCGGCGTTAAAGTAAATACGTCCGTCGAGTCGGTGCGTATCGCTTTTAAGTTAATTTCAGGCCCTAGGTTTGGAATTGCATAACGTGCCCGGAGACGTGATGATATCGGCGGCCTGTGTCGCCTACGTAGGCGCCTTCACCAGCAACTATCGCAAGGACTTGACCAGCGACTGGCTCGTGAAATGCAAACAGCTCGACATACCGTATTCGGAAAATTTCAGGTGCATATCTATGCTCGACTTAGTAACGTAATAAAAACTTTAATTTAACAGCCTTATCACCGTCCTGGCGGATCCCTACGACATCCGAATATGGAACACCTGCGGCCTTCCGCGAGACGACGTTTCCACCGAAAATGCAATATTGGTAACGCGAGCCGGTCGTTGGCCCCTCATGATCGATCCGCAGGAACAGGCGAATCGCTGGATAAAACAAATGGAAAAGCAGGACTTGCGGGTCATCAAACTGACCGATGGAAATTTCTTGCGAGTGCTGGAGGGCGGAATTCGACTCGGTTTGCCCGTGCTACTGGAGGAGGTCGGCGAAAGTTTAGATCCGACCCTAGCGCCCATACTGCTCAAGCAGACTTTCGTTCAGGTAACGGACGTCGAACCACGAAATTATCAAACGGGACCAAGTTTTTTGTTGTTTTTTTTTTTTATAAAGGGCGGCCGAATGCTAATTCGACTCGGCGATTCGGACGTCGATTACGATAACAACTTTAAGTTCTATATCACGACCAAACTCTCGAACCCGCATTACTTGCCCGAAATCTGTATTCAGGTGACGATCGTTAATTTCACCGTGACACCATCTGGCCTTGAAGATCAGCTGTTGGCGTAACTAGGATTTTTATTTGTGGCGCGCGTAAATTTTTAATTCGAGTATTTTTTTAATTGCAGCGACGTCGTGAGATTGGAAAAGCCCGATTTAGAAAAGCAAAGAACCGAACTGATCATTCGAATAAACAACGACAAGGGCCAGCTGAAAGCTATCGAGGATAAAATTTTGAAGCTCCTGTTCACGTCCCAGGGAAATATTTTGGACGACGAAGAATTGATCAACACGCTTAATGAAAGCAAGGTAACCCGAGACCGGTCTAACCGCTCCACTATACAATCGTTCAATTGTCGTAACTGCACAGGAAACGTCCGCCATTATAGCGGCTCGACTGCTCGAAACCGAGGCCACGGAGGAGAAGATCTCAATTGCTCGAGAAAAGTACCGTGTGGTCGCCACCCGCGGCTCCGTTTTATACTTCGTGGTGGCGCAATTGGCCGAAATCGATCCCATGTACCAGTATTCCCTTAAGTACTTCAATCAGGTAGGCGCGTGCGCGTGCCTTCGACTCGCTATAATTGGAGTCGTCCGTAGGTGTTTTGTATCGTCATCCAGACGAGCGAGAAGGACGAGTACCTACCGAGAAGACTCGAAATACTCAACAGAGATATTACAATTTCAATTTACACCAACGTCTCGAGAGGGCTGTTCGAGCGCCACAAGCTCGTGTTCAGCTTCATGCTGTGCGTCTCTATTCACTTGCAAAGCGACGTTCTCACCGACGCCCAGTACAGTTACCTTTTAAGGGGACCGGTGGGATCGAAACCCCGCATGGGAAAGAAGCCGGACGCGGTTTTGCTAACGGACGCCATGTGGCTGAGTGCTAATTTCCTAGCGAACACGTACGAAATGTTTCGGTATCTACCTGGCGAGGTGCTGAACCAAATTACGGTGCAAATCGGAGAATTTGAGCAGGTGCGTGGTGTCATTTTAAAATTTAAAAACCATCGAACATCGACATTATTTTTAGACGATCGAGTTGATACCGAACGCGAGCAAAAGCAAAATCGAATGGAACACTTACCTCGACGATTTCGAAAAGCTGATGCTATTGAAAACGCTATGCGAAGAAAAACTGGTGTTCGGAATTACGGAATACGTCCGCACGAAGCTAGGCAGCAAATTCGTCGAGAGCCCGCAAATATCGCTCCAAGTCCTGTAAGTGAAGGAGCGCGTTAAAATTTAAAAAAAAACCGTTCGCCAATAGTATGCCTCTAGGTATCTAGACATATCGTGCTCGACGCCTCTGGTTTTCGTCCTGAACACCGGCTCCGATCCCATGGTCGCCTTCCAGAGATTCGCCGCCGAAATGGGCTTCAGAGAGAAGATACTTTCAATATCATTGGGGCAGGGACAGGGCCCCGTCGCCGAAAAACTGATCGAACAAGGCCGAACCGACGGCAGCTGGGTGTTTCTTCAGGTGAACAAATTCGTTCGCGTTTCCATTTTCGAAGCAAAATTTCCGATTCCTTCAGAATTGCCACTTGGCCACCTCTTGGATGTTGACGATGGAGGGAATCATCATCAAGATAGTGGAGGATCCGTCGAGAACGCACACCGACTTCCGCCTTTATCTCAGCTCGATGCCGACCCGCACCTTTCCGGTTTCCGTCTTGCAGAATTCCGTCAAGGTCACCAACGAACCACCCAAAGGCCTAAAAGCCAACGTCAAGCGGTCGCTAGGCGAAATGATCGAGGACTTCTTCGAAGACCATCGTAAATTATTCCGTCTCTTGGATCTTTGGCGCTTTGTTGACGTTCGTCTGCTTTCAGCCATGAAGCAAACGTGGAGAACGATGCTTTTCGGCTTGTGCATGTTCCACGCCGTCGTTCAGGAGCGCAAAAAGTTCGGGGCCCTCGGTTGGAACATCGTTTACGAGTTTAACAACAGTGATCGCGAATTTGCCTTCAACACGCTGAAGATGTACTGCGTCGACGAAACCGTGCCGTGGGACGCGTTGGAGTACATCACCGGTGAGCGTGCGCCACGGCATAACTTTTTTTTTAAACCTGCGCATTTTATGTATTTAGGCGAAATCACTTACGGCGGCCGAGTGACCGATTACTGGGACTTGAGGTGCCTCAAGACGATCTTGAAAGGTTTCTTTGCCCCGCACACGCTCGAAGAAGGCTACGTTTATTCGAGTTCGGGCGTCTATTATTGCCCGCTATTCCAAGAGTTGCAAGATTATCGCAATTTCGTGGAAACGTTGCCGAACGTCGAGGAGCCGGAAATATTCGGGATGCACGAAAACGCCAATATAGCGTTCCAGGTAGACGCCGGGAGGTCGCGATTGCTAAGTTTAAAATTCTAAAGTTTGACATTTTAATAGACGAAAGAAACCCAAACGATTATACGAACTATAATGGAGAGCCAACCGCGTTCTGGAGGCGGAGCCGAAGGTCAATCTAGCGACGAGATCGTTTTTGAATTAGCGAACGGCGTGATTAACGTTATATTAAAGAGTATAAGTATGGAAGAGGCTCATCCACTGTTATTCAAGGTAAATGTTATAGTACAATTTCATTTTGGCAACTTAACCGATAAGACTTCAAACTATTCCAGAAGGACCATAAAGGCCGTCTTCCCTCTTTGACGACGGTGCTGATGCAGGAAGTGGACCGTTTCAATAAGTTGCTGATACTCATCCACAGTTCGATGAACAAACTACAGAAAGCCATCAAGGGTTTGGTGGTCATGTCCGAAGAGCTCGAGGAAGTTTTCAAGGCGTTCATAAACAATCAAGTGCCGAACATTTGGTCGTCGCATTCATATCCGTCGCTCAAGAGTCTGGGCAGTTGGGTGCACGACTTAGAACTTCGGCTCGATTTTATTTGCGTAAGTGTTTTGCGGTCCGGCCCGTACAACGTGACTTTAAAAGCAATTTTACCAGATCTGGATAAGAAATTATCAACCGCCATCGTATTGGCTGCCCGGGTTCTATTTCACCCAAGGTTTTTTAACTGCCACCTTGCAGACGCACGCGCGTAAATACAATCTGCCGATCGACCAATTGAAGTACGAGTTCATAGTACAACCGTTCCATATCGATCAGGAGGTGATCAAGCTGAGCCACGACAAAGAAGGATGCGAGGTGAAGGCATATCTACTGAAAACTGATAGCTAATTAATCGTTTATTTGCAGACGCCCGATGCTTATGGGGAAATAATACCTCCGGAAGATGGCGTGATAATCCACGGATTGTTCGGAGACGCCGGACGTTGGGACACAGAGATTATGTTGTTGGTCGATACGAATCCAGGTATTTTGTTACGGTGACGTTGGGAGGTTCGAGATTCGCTATTTGTGTGGTTCTTTTAGGTGAAATCAATCCTCCTGTGCCGGCGATTCTGATGATGCCGGTAACGACAATGCCCAAACATGATCCTCGCTACATATGTCCACTCTACAAAACGTCGGTGCGAGCCGGAACGCTTTCGACGACCGGTCATAGCACAAACTTTGTTATAGCCATGTTGCTGCCCTCCTTGGAACAGCAAAGCTATTGGATTTTAAAGGGAACTGCTCTTCTAACGCAGATTACTGATTAACGGTGTTTTTTTTCTTAGTTGTGTAACATGTTTTTTTTTAATAAAATATCTTTTTAATGCGCCCAAGCGTTTTTGTCGTTAGACGTTGATTGCAAAATATTTCAAACGATTTAAGACAAACGGATTTTTTAGGGTTACGGGTTCGGCGAAACTCTTCGGTTTGCGAACGGTTGGCGTGTAATGGACGTTGTCGAAGAGGCAATTTATACTTGAGCTACGAAGCTCGGACGTACAAACACGTGACATGAGCTTTACGGCAACCGAAAAGACGATTGTTACGGTCTTCTCTAAATGGAGACCGGTGAAAGTGAACGCCCCAAGATCCGGGACACTTCTCCCAGTGGTTTCGGCGACCTCTGCAGGTTAACTAGTCATCAACACGGACTCGCACGCCTTAACGAAAACGACTCCACAGCTTCTTGAGTTTTTACGAGCCGGGCAAGGAACGCTACAGGCCTATGACCACCGATGCACTAACAAGGAACGTTAGGCAGGTAGAAATCTCAGAAAAATTTGAAATTTTGCAGGATTATAGTACTAGTCAACTCTAATCTAATCTCTAATTCCGTTTGTGCTCTTATGCGGTTTGAGAGGGCAAAATCCACTCTTAAAAATTTTAATTTTTTTCGATTTTGCTTATTATCTCTGGAACAACAAGAGCTATCGCCAACAAACTATATATTTTTGTAAATGGCTATTCAAGTCCTATATTATGATATAAAAATTAGGGGTACAAATTCTAAGGGGTGCCATCCCTGCCCCCAACCCTCAATTATTTTCAGTATTGTTTTTATACGCTGCAATGAATTGATAGCTTATTAAAGGAGTTATACATTAAAGTGTATCACCTTACATTAATTTATTTATATTTGTGCAATTGCACCCTTTGATAATAATATCCAAAGCTGCGTATCTCTTAAGCAATAAGAAGTATCACCAACAAATTATATATTTTTGTAAATAACTGTCCAAAACCTACATTATAATACAAAAATTAGGGTTAAAACGCCTAAGGGGTTTTATTCTAACCCCCAATTATTTTTAATATTTTTGTATACGCTGCAATGCATTTTTATAGCTTATCGGCATAATTATTCATTAAAATGTATCACGTTAAATTAGTTGATTTGTATTTATGCAAAGCCATCCTATGTTAATATCTAATATTTAAAGTAACATTTCACCGCTTATCTCTTGAAGCTATCTTGGTTCGGCCAAAATCATGAACTATAACACGTCTTCTTTTCATGATTTTTCGAAAATTTTAAATCATTGGAAACGCGCTTAGATTGTCATTCTTGCATTGTTATTCTCCAAAAACGATTTTTCAAGTAATTCCGGACCTGTTCGGAAGGTTTTAGGTTCAGCCAATATTTTTCCAAAATCATGAACTATAACACGTTGTTTTTTCGAGATTTCGCGAAAATTTTAAATCGCCGCAAACGCGCTTGGATTGTCATTTCTTGCATTGTTATTCTCGAAAAACTACTTTTCATGTATTTCCGGATCTGTTCTGAGTGTATCAGGTAGTGTCATTTTATCGAAATTATGCAAAAATTTTAATTCTATTTAAACGCCTGCAGTTCGTCATTTATTGTTTTGTTATACTATAAAAACGATTTTTCAAGTAATTGCGGACCTGTTCTGAACGTTTTCGGCCAAAATTTTACCAAAACCATGGACTATAACACATCTTTTTTTCGAAATTTTACAATAATTTTAAATCGATTTAAATGCGTGCAGTTTGTCATTTCTCGTTTTATTATATACTTGAAAACTCATTTTTCAAGTAGTTCCGGACCTGTTGTAAACTTTCCAGGTTGGGTCAAAAATTTTACAAAACCATGGACTTATAATACGTCTTTTATTCAAGATTTTACAAAAATTTTAAATCGATTTAAATGCGTGCAGATTTGCAAAGCGGTGATTTGTAACTTTAGATATTAAAAATCAACAAAGGCCGACTTTGTACAAATGTAAATCAACTAATTTAATGTGATACATTTTAATGAATAATTATGCCGATAAACTATAAAAATGCATTGCAGCGTACACAAAAATATTAAAAATAATTGGGAGGTTGGAATGAAACCCCTTAGGTGTTTTATCCCTAATTTTTATATTGTATTTTATATGTAGGTCTTGGACAGTTGTTTACAAAAATATATAATTTGTTGGTGACAATTCTTATTGTTTAACAGATACGCGGTTTCGGGTATTATTACCAAAGGGTGAAATTGCACAAATATAAATAAATTAATGTAAGGCGATACACTTTAATATATAACTCTTTTAATAAGCTATCAATTCTAGGTCTAGGTTAAATTATCGTTACCTTTCCTGCTCGAGTAATTATTAATATTTTAATCTTTCGAGTTTGAATATAAATAAAATTGAATGTATGTGTATTTGTGTTTTACTAAATCGAAGAAATCCAGGTGGCCATGACTCTGAGTTACCGTCGCCTTTTAGTTGCTGATCTTAATAAGCAGGTATAATAAATCGACATTACACAACCTATCAAACGAAGTCATTCAATTTTTGATTTCAAACTTAGTAAATGCAGAATCGGATTCATAAGGTGACTGTTGGGGATTTTAAAACCGTGCCGTAAAATCGTAAACCATTTAATAACAAAATCTCAAATGTAAAAATAACTTCCCCTCCCCTACACGTTCGAGGTTGTAATAATTTCGTGCAGGTGCAACATCTCTTCGGGCATGTACTTTTGTAGGAACTCGTGGGAACTACGCGAAAACGTCATGTATAATTTTAAAAATCCCATTCCCGTCGTAACTTCCGTAGGCATGTCGGTGCCCTTTAAACTAAAAACAAAAAGAAAACGATACACGTCGAAGTAAACGTTAGCTTAGCGCATACCTGATGCTTTGTTTTGTTAGTTCTGTGACAAACTCGGCCATGTATTTGACAAACTTCTCGTTGAAACTGGGATGGAGCTGCTTTAATATTGTGTGAATTGCTAACGTAAAGGGCGCGCCGTCAATGAAATCGGGTCCCCATTTGTTCAAATTTCCAGTGGCCCTCAAAATGAACAATTTCTGCAGGTGCACCATCGCAAAAACGAACAAGGGCTCGGCATAGTCTTTATTAGGCTTGACTGTCACATAAATTTTGTGTACGGGATTATTCATGCCAGCCCAATCGAAGTAAGGCGACAACGTCGAGAGGAGGGTCTCACTCGGTTGCAAATCGGCTCGATCTCCATTAATATCCGCGAGTAGGGCCCTGAAACATTCAATATTTAAGAAAGAACCCAGTTCTCGACGTTACTTACTTATTCAATGTCCGCAACGACATCTGCAGGTCCTTGGCGTTAAACTTGCAAAACAAATTCAACTGCAAGTTCACCATGACTCGCAACAACTGCAGTTGGCCGATGTTCAAGGTGTATTCCAAAATGTTCGGCCACAATTTAGTCGTTCGATTGGTGCAGTTCTGTAAAAACTTATACAGGTTTGGAATGTTCTCGAAGGAGGTTATTTCGGCGGCGATATTTGACATGATGTTGTCCCAGGCGTTCACTTTGCTCTCCCTATTGTCGATCACGCCTGAAAAACCGAAATGCTCACGACAACGATTAAGCGGAAAATCGAAAAATCGACTTACTTAAAATTTTCTGCAAGTTTGTGACGATCATGAAGGAGAACAACCGGTCTAATCCGACCAGACCGGTCACTTCTATGGCCAAAGCGATGAGGGCAAAAACTTGCTTGTTTATAATCGGCTTGTGCGACCTCACGTCGTACCAAGCGGAAGTCTGTTCGATGTAGATTGAGTTTCTAAACAAACGACAAGATTTAAATGGTCATTTGATAACTAACCGACGACACTCACCTTGGATCAGTCAATCTGATCAGTTCGCGAGCGAGTCGTCCAATGAAATTCCGACTGTTAGCATCGGTGGCCGCATAATAAGGTATGGGGACGTGCCTGCTTTGATACTTGCTCTCCCATTCGTGCACCTTCGTCCGTAAAAAACCGTTGCACTCTTGTTCTACGTTGTAATTAACGATGCGCGTGACCTCCTCCTGCCATATCTTCAAACCATTCACATTTATGTAGTCTTGAATGTACTCGAACGAGCGCTTATAACCATCCATGATGTGGGCCAAGTTCTTTAGATGCTGTTCCAGCTCGTCGGGTTTGGGGCGCGCGCCAAAAATCAGCCCCGTGTGCAGAGCCTTCGATATATGCTGCACCAGCTCCTTGCGTATCCCGTCCTCCAGCAGCTTCTTCGGGTCGAGGCACACCACGCCGACCAGAGTACTCTTCATCGTTCGCATACCTGCAAAACTTCCGTCGGATAATTATTTTGAACGGCGAACGGTAAAAACAAAACGTACCTTCGCTGAAAACGGACACGGAGTGCGTTAGCTCGGCAAACTCGAATCGTTCGTTCAATTGCGCGTACTCCTTCACCTTGTCCTTCTCCAGCCTAGTCGGCACCTCCTTCAACACGGATGTCTGAATCTCGATTATGCGCGCCATATTTTCGAACATCGTCTCGGGAATGATCTGCAGTACTTTGCGCACGTAGATCTCCAACTCTCCGCTATAGTACTGCGAAACCGAAATCAAGTCCTTGCTGTGCGCCTGGTTGATACGCAATAACGGTATTTCCAAAGCTGAAGCGAGTTTCAGAAAGATCGCCCTCAGTTTTATACATAAAGTCGGCTCCTTCTTGATCCCCAACTGCATTATCGACGTGTACGAGTCGATCAATTCCCAAGCGTAACTTATATCGCCTATGATCTGCAACATGATCAACATGTCTTCCTTCACGTTCCCGATTTTAATCATGCGATGCAGAAATCTCGTGGTCTCAGTTAAAAACTGTATCACTTGCATATTCTTGTCCAGCTGATGGAACTCCTGCACCTCCTCCAGGGCTTGGATAAGCTGCACGATTTTCCTGCTCGAATTACCGCTGTTCCGGTCCAGCGAGTCAACCTCCTTGGAAATCTCGACGAACCAACGTTGCAAGTTAACGTTTTTTCGATTCTTGTCAGAGGCTTTGTGCCGCCGAACACTTCCGACAGCTCGACCAAGCTGTTGTAGCTTTCCTTCTTCAGCTCGCACCACTTGCTCTCCTTCTCGACCAGAAGGTTTTTGATGATTTCTTTGGTGGATAGCTCGAGCTGAGCGGTGTTTAATAGTAGTTTAAATAGTTGTACTGGCGAATGTTTCGATTCCGTCACCACCATTTCCCTGAGCTGTTTGCACTTCTTGTTCTTGTCCGTTTTGTTCGGCTTGAGCATCGTGTGCAGCATCGACCATCGGATGGTGACGTTACAATCTCTCAGAACGCTACTTATGTTGTTGATGTTGTTGATGACGTTCTCGCTCGTCAGACTGCCCTCCTTCAGAAGCTTGTCCACTGTCTTTCAAGAGATCGGGCAGGATGGATCCATACGCGTTCGCGTAGCTCTTGACGTTGACGATTTCGAGCGTATTGTTCAAGGCCATTTTGGCCGCCTTGAATGGCTCCCAGGAATCGACCAGGTTAACCGTGAAACCCATATAAACCGATACTATCCAGTTATCGGGAAAATATTTGTCGACGATTTCTCGCATGATCGCCGTCTGATTGTGGAGGATGTTCGGAAAGAAGAACAGGCATACGTAAAGCATGGACGCTTGAGTGGCCAGGGCAGTGCTGCGGTGCTTGGATAGGGGATAGACGGACAGCTGATTGTAGATGTCGTCGGACCGCAGGCGACCGATCACCACGTCGACGTAAACCGGATTAATCGGGATGCGCCTGTTTTAAGTCAAAAGAAATCATCGATAATTGTCGAAACTTTAAATTAAGCACGTACATACCTGAAATATTCCTCGGGATAATTGATCGGTCGTTTAAACGAACTCTGATTGGTGTCGCGTAACAATTTACAAACTTCCTCGATGCAACTGTGACGGTCACGACGTTGTGGCGTGTACCGATAATACGATATCAAGAGCCTCTCGCGCACGATACCATCAATGTGTGTGTCCACTATTAGAAGCATCACGCCGTAGAGATACAACGCCTCGCACTGCAAAATGGATGTCAAATTTTATTCGAACAAACCATTGCATCATCAAAGCAACTACCAAAACTTGCCGACCCTCCACGTCGGCGAAAATTGTTTCGAGCAACTGATGGATATATAAACCTTCATCTAGCTCGTCGAGGAAATGATTGAGATCGGTTACATAAGAATGTACACTTTCGAATGCCAAATAAAACCGATTGATGATTTCTATGTGGTTATCGCGGAATTCCTCGTCGAGGTCCCTTAGAGTCTAAAAATTTCCGATTTTAGTGCCGCAATGGAAAGGACATTTTCAACAAAACGCACTTCGTTATTTTCGATTTTATGCTCGTGAGCCTCGGCCACTTTGAGGTAACTAAAATCCAGGATGATATCCCCGTATTTCTGTGCATCTTGTTTGTTTTCCAATCTGCAAAATCAAAAGATTAATATTATTTGCATTCGCGTCCGGAGGTTCGTTTACAAAAATACGCTCGGAATGTAATCTTTCAATCGAAGTAGTTCCGATATCACGGCATTGCCACGAGAAACTAATTGCAGAATCGTTTGGCCGCAAATATTATTCGTGGCGAAGAATTCGTTCATTTTTAAAAATCTGCCCAACAAATTGCGAGGTTATGAACAAAATTAGGAACTTGAGCTACTATTATTAGGAGGAAGGCAATACTCCGAGATGAAAAAAAAACGCATGTATTTTCGAAAAATGAATTTATTCCTTCTTAAAATTGGCGGCGAATTTATTTTTTCTAACGATCACACGTTTGTGCTTGTTGGACTTCACGTGCGCGTCCCACTGAAATTTTCCCACAAATAGCCTGTCGCACAGGTCGCAAACGTAAGTGTCAGCCTGCGAATTCGGAAATGATGCCGTCTCTTGTTGCGGCAGCGGTTGGTGCGGCGACGTCAAGTCCGACAGGAAACTTTGGACAATTTCGGTTGCTGGAATTGTTACGTTTTGGTTCCAGTTGACGACGTCCGTCGTATTCAATCCATATACTGGTGGTACCTTAGAAAAAAGATTCGATAGATTCGACTATTTTTAAAGTATCAGATTGTACAAAAGCAAAATCGGATTAGGCGAATAACATAAAACCGACAATTGAAGAAACAAACCTTTCTGTCCGATTTACTGAGAAGTCGGTTAGTGATCCAACGTTTCTGCTTCTTGGCATATCTTCTGGTGACCCTTTTCAGTTCGTCTATCCCTTTGTCGAACAAGGCCCTACCGTTATTAGTAAGTCGTTCCGTCGGACACAGCATCAAATACTTATGAAACTCTTTGAAACCTATCGATTGAAAAATTCCACGCGTGTAATCGGGAGCCCTACGACTTAACGCTTATAATTTTATTAAACTAACTATCAATCTACTCACTCATCGGTTTTAAGCCTCTGCTCGTTATACTGTTTATGGAAGTTCAGAAGCTCGTCGACTAAACCTTGTTTCAGCATCAAATCCACTCTGGAATCCAAACGCTTATTTAACGCTTCCTGTTCGCACTGCAACCAAAAGATCAAAGTGTTACGATAACGGAGGGCGCCCCCTAAGGACGAACCGCCTTCAGACGATTGCTGTTCCCTCAGCACGTCGCTGTGCCTGCGTCCTTTCTGTTGCAACACCTCGAGGGATCTACGTTCGATTGCAAGCATAAAACTACATCAGTAAATAATATACCTACCGCAGTATTTTTCTTTTGTCGTTCGGATGCAGCTGACGTGCACGAACCGGGTCGCAGTCCGAAAGCATCCGGTGTAACTCGCTACTAGCCAAAGTGTGTTTGTTGACACACGTACCCGGTAAAACGAGCTTCGATTTGCCCGGCTTTTCGACCAGGATTTTCCACAACAATGACTCAATGTAGTAATTAGTACCGCCAACTACAATCGGTATATTATTCCTACCAACCACCTCATCTATCTTTTCATTAAAGAAATTAAGATACACTTATTGTTAGATAAGGCAGTTCAAGTAAAGGATACTATAGGTAGAGCTTTGTTACGGAAATCCACAACTGTGAACATATCGTTGTGGGGATCTAACTCGTTTATAAGATGGTGCGGGGCCATCGCACGTTCTTCCGACGTCGCTTTGGCCGTGATTACGTCCAGACCTTTGTAAATCTACGAAACGAGGTAAAGTTAACATGACCCGAGAAATGGCATCCCTCACCTGCATCGAATCGGCGCCTATGATTTCGCCACCGAACTTTTGCGCCAGGTGTAACGATAGTTTCGTTTTGCCGGAGCCGGTTGCTCCCAGTATCACCACCAGCGGAACTTTTCGATTCATTGTCGATCGTTCGTTTAAATTTAACGTAACGTAACCTATCATATATTTCCACGGGGGAAGTTGGTAACCAAACATTTGCGGTAATATTACACATAGCGATGCAAGTACCAACTGCGGATGTCAACGTTAACTATAACCCACTGCCGTAAAGCAATCTGTAATAAGTAAATAACACCGCAAAAAAAGAAATCCGTAAAATTAATTATTTCGTATTTTAAAAAAGGAATTTGTACCGTAAAACAAAAATACAAATCTATGCCTTTTAATCTTATTGTAATGCCTCTTAATTTAAATTACGAAAATTCGAGAAGCTCTATCTTCTGGACTTCTTTCCGGTTGTTTTTGGAACTGTATCTTTTAGTCCTGTTTCTGAATCTGTATCTTCTGGAACACTAACCTCTATGGCTTTACTTTTATCTTTTGAAGTTATGAGAAAAAGCATTCTAGTTATATTTAGAATATTTATATTTAGTACTATACATATGTATATATATTCTATTGTAAGTTGTCAGTAGACAACTTTCGACACACACATACAAACAAACTGGGACCGTATGCACATGTAATTTCTTGTTTACTTTACGAAAAATACATTAATTGTAGTTTTAACAGATGTAAAACGAAAACATAACTTTATTTTACGGGAGTGAACTTAGCAGACTAAAGCTAGCAGCCTAAAACATATGTGGCAACGTCGCACTGAACGTTCCCACGGACGGATTATAACACTCGCTTAATTATTAACAACTAATTATGGACAAATAAAGTCAATAAATACCTACAATAACAACGAAACTAACAATAATAGATTACAAATTGTATAATATTGGCGAAATAATAGTTGTTAATATAAAGTTTGGAGAAAACTAAAGTATATAATGAACAACTATTAAATTTAGTTTATAAATTAAAAAAGGCACTTCTAATCGAGGTCCCCACATGAGACTCGGCATAAATGTGCGCTCATGTGTTATAAACAATATACCAAAGTTTCAAAAAAATCGTATTTGCGGAAGGCCCTTAAAAACGCTAGCAGCCCAAAATTTTTGTATTTTTCAAATTCCTGCATTTCTGCGAAAGGGGCACTTAGCGTCGAGGTCCCCACATGAGACCCGGCATAAATGTGCGCTCATGTGTCTTAAACAATATACCAAAGTTTAAAAGAAATCGTATTTGCGGAAGGCCCTTAAAAACGCTAGCAGCCCAAAATTTTGTATTTTTCAAATTCTTGCATTTCTGCGAAAGGGCACTTAGCGTCGAGGTCCCCACATGAGACCCGGCATAAATGTGCGCTCATGTGTCTTAAACAATATACCAAAGTTTAAAAGAAATCGTATTTGCGGAAGGCCCTTAAAAACGCTAGCAGCCTAAAATTTTGTATTTTTCAAATTCTTGCATTTCTGCGAAAGGGGCACTTAGCGTCGTGGTCCCCACATGAGACCCGGCATAAATGTGCGCTCATGTGTCTTAAACAATATACCAAAGTTTAAAAGAAATCGTATTTGCGGAAGGCCCTTAAAAACGCTAGCAGCCCAAAATTTTTGTATTTTCAAATTCTTGCATTTCTGCGAAAGGGGCACTTAGCGTCGAGGTCCCCACAT
Organism: Rhagophthalmus giganteus; assembly: GCA_036326145.1. NCBI lineage: Eukaryota > Metazoa > Arthropoda > Insecta > Coleoptera > Rhagophthalmidae > Rhagophthalmus > Rhagophthalmus giganteus. Next base: position 944,891 of record JARFJA010000021.1, on the reverse strand, counting down.
GAGACTCGGCATAAATGTGCGCTCATGTGTTTTAAACAATATACCAAAGTTTAAAAGAAATCGTATTTGCGGAAGGCCCTTAAAAACGCTAGCAGCCCAAAATTTTGTATTTTTCAAATTCTTGCATTTCTGCGAAAGGGCACTTACCGTCGAGGTCCCCACATGAGACCCGGCATAAATGTGCGCTCATGTGTCTTAAACAATATACCAAAGTTTGAAAAAATCGTATTTGCGGAAGGCCCTTAAAAACGCTAGCAGCCCAAAATTTTTGTATTTTTCAAATTCTTGCATTTCTGCGAAAGGGGCACTTAGCGTCGAGGTCCCCACATGAAACTCGGCATAAATGTGCGCTCATGTGTTTTAAACAATATACCAAAGTTTCAAAAATCGTATTTGCGGAAGGCCCTTAAAAACGCTAGCAGCCTAAAATTTTGTATTTTTCAAATTCCTGCATTTCTGCGAAAGGGGCACTTAGCGTGGAGGTCCCCACATGAGACCCGGCATAAATGTGCGCTCATGTGTTTTAAACAATATACCAAAGTTTAAAAGAAATCGTATTTGCGGAAGGCCCTTAAAAACGCTAGCAGCCCAAAATTTTGTATTTTTCAAATTCTTGCATTTCTGCGAAAGGGCACTTAGCGTCGAGGTCCCCACATGAGACTCGGCATAAATGTGCGCTCATGTGTTTTAAACAATATACCAAAGTTTAAAAGAAATCGTATTTGCGGAAGGCCCTTAAAAACGCTAGCAGCCCAAAATTTTTGTATTTTTCAAATTCTTGCATTTCTGCGAAAGGGCACTTACCGTCGAGGTCCCCACATGAGACTCGGCATAAATGTGCGCTCATGTGTCTTAAACAATATACCAAAGTTTAAAAGAAATCGTATTTGCGGAAGGCCCTTAAAAACGCTAGCAGCCCAAAATTTTGTATTTTTCAAATTCTTGCATTTCTGCAAAAGGGGCACTTAGCGTCGAGGTCCCCACATGAGACCCGGCATAAATGTGCGCTCATGTGTCTTAAACAATATACCAAAGTTTAAAAGAAATCGTATTTGCGGAAGGCCCTTAAAAACGCTAGCAGCCCAAAATTTTGTATTTTTCAAATTCTTGCATTTCTGCGAAAGGGGCACTTAGCGTCGAGGTCCCCACATGAGACTCGGCATAAATGTGCGCTCATGTGTTTTAAACAATATACCAAAGTTTAAAAGAAATCGTATTTGCGGAAGGCCCTTAAAAACGCTAGCAGCCCAAAATTTTTGTATTTTTCAAATTCTTGCATTTCTGCGAAAGGGGCACTTACCGTCGAGGTCCCCACATGAGACCCGGCATAAATGTGCGCTCATGTGTCTTAAACAATATACCAAAGTTTGAAAAAAATCGTATTTGCGGAAGGCCCTTAAAAACGCTAGCAGCCCAAAATTTTTGTATTTTTCAAATTCTTGCATTTCTGCGAAAGGGGCACTTAGCGTCGAGGTCCCCACATGATACTCGGCATAAATGTGCGCTCATGTGTTTTAAACAATATACCAAATTTTAAAGATAATCGTATTTGCGGAAGGTGCTTAAGGGGGTAATGCACGATCCGTTTTATTGTGCCTTAGCTTACATAATCTCCTAAAGTTAGTAAAAGGCATATATTCATACACTTACACTTATCTGAAAGGCGAGGTTCTATTTTACTCGGCTACAGCGCATTTTAAAATATTTTTATTTTATAAATTGATGCATAATATTGGCAATATTTAGCATTAAATAAATTCATGGTAAATAACAATATCTAATAAAACGCTGCGTAGCGAAAAGAATTAATATCTTATAAAGCTAGCTGCCATATTATATTATTTTTGAACATATGGTGAAAGTGCAATTTTGGTTTTACGAAATCATGTTTCTCAAAATTTCTTCATACAATTGTCTAAAATCAGGCGTAGCGGTAGCAAATTTTATTATGCTTCATCTGGAGTGACTCGAGAATTTTCAACATGATTACGTTTTCGCATAAGCGTAGGTAGGTATTAAATTATAAACAATGATTAAATATTTAAAAAATATTTAAGTCTGGATAAATAGCTAATAACTCACTAAATATGTAGGTATAGGTACCTACATTTATATTGGAGTTGCATATTAAAATAACAGATATTTTTTATAATAAATTAGTGTTATTGACATATTTCGTTGAAACAAAATATGGGAAAATAACAATACCTGTTTTGTTTAGCAATTTACATCTTTTTTACTCGTACAGCAACACTTTTCCTTGTTTTAGTAATATGTCTGTTTTTATTGTCATATTTCGGACTCGTTTTAAAATGTCCTAAATATTAAATTGAAAGACAGAAATTTTATAAAATGTTCAACCTATTGTTTTAATAATTTAAATTTTAATAATAATGTTGTGGATAGAGTTATATGTGATTTTGTAAAATGTGTAAAACTCTCTATATAGGACAGTCTAATTTCTAATATCAAATTATTAAAAATTATTTTTGTCAGAAAAGTCTGATCAATGGGCAGTGATTATCAACTAAACAAAAAATTCGAACTCATACTGAACAGCACTTGTACGTAAATACACTTGAACAAATGAACGTGTATAATGATCTGAATATGCACTCCCAGCAAACAATTTTTAAATTTCGCGGCGGATTTCTGAAGGTGCTATTCATATATAAATGTCAATGTCAGGTTAAATAACAAAGGCAGTGACGTACTGTAGCAAGATGATTAAATTAAACTAATAATATTTTAAGTAAACGCGTTCAAAAATAATGGAAGTAGTAAAATACTCGAAACTAGGCGTAATTATTTACGTATTATTATTTATACATGTATTATTTCGTTACTCGAACAATTCAAAATTCTTCTCGCCTAATTTATCGCCGCTACTGACTACAAATGTTGTGAAGCGATACCGACAGAAATCCGCCGCGAAATTTAAAAATTGTTTGCTGGAGTTCCCTTCTTTATTTCGCAAAGTAATACCTATTCAAAGCAATACAGATTATTTTATCAATGTTTAATAAACACCGGTTATATTTCAATAATAACCCTATCCCACACGGCGATAAGCAAAAATTATAGTGTAGCACGTCAGTTTTATTTAACTACACGCTATACATTACATTTATATTTAACCATCTCGCTTTGAACTTTTTGTTCTCTCTCTTACAAGAATTTCTCATTCTGTGCATTACCCTCTTAAATTCGCTAGCAGCCCAAAATTTTTGTATTATTTGAAATCCCGTATTTCTGCGAAAGGGGCACTTATCGGCGAGGTCCCCACATGAGACTTGGCGTATTTTAAACATCAATAGTGATTCATTAATCTGTTAACCGGGGAATTCCCGTTTTAATTACGCAGCATATAACGGGCGCGAATTCTTTCACTAGGACGTGTAAAACGTCACGCCCGGAGGACGTAATTTCATGCTATTATTTTTTTTTATTTATGCTTAAAATAAATGAAAAGACTATGAAATATATATTTTTCGTTTATTTATATATAAAGCACAAAGGAAAATACAAAATCACAAACAAATAGAAAAAAAAATACCAACAAAAAAATGGAAACACCGAATTAAAAAATTATAAATTTGCCCGTTCCAGGGCGCAACATATATTTCAAGGACGTATTCAATGTCCTACCCGTACCCGATATTGTTTACGTTTGACGTATTTATACGTCCCGCTCGGTTAACAGGTTAAGAGGACGATTACGCTCGCACAGAAAAGCTAAATACAATTTTACAAGTATGTTATCTACACGTTATTGCAGTATCCCAGTAAACAAGTTGCCCAAGCCACACTTCATTTCAGTACAGAAAATATTTATGCTTATCTAGTAAACATTCTGATAAATATCTAGCATTTAAATTCCAAGACATTATATTAAATAGGTATAATTAATTATTCAGTAACTTGTTCGAAATTCATATTCTACAGTATCTGGTTTGTCAATTGTTCAATTATTACAACAAATCAGCCGAATAATTCTAAAATTAGTGGTAAATGTTATAACAGTATCCTCGTAACCACTCGTGTTAGTGTGTTATACCTTGTCATGTTAACAACTTGTGGTTGTTGACAAAATGGAATTTATGGAATAAAAACCCAGAGTAACTTATACATATCGATGTAATTAATTATAATAAGGGCCGATCTTTCCATCTTCTGATTATATCTGACAGATATTTCCTTTAGAAACATATCTGTCAGATAAATTTATCAGAAGATGGAAAGATTCCTAAACCTGTATTCTGTTAAATTTTAAATAAATTAAAAATCGTTCTGTAGTAAGTTTAGATTGTACGAGTATTCAGACAGTTGTATATATATTGATTCATTTTCTAAAACATAAATACGTTTTAGAGAAGTAATTGTTGCAGTTATTTCTAACAATAAGTCTAATAAGTAAAATACGAATATTTCACTTGAGTAACTAAATAAAACCCTGTGTATGTGAATCTCGAATTTTTTACTACCTGTTGAAGTAGAAAATTATGTAGATAATCGTCGGCATCGTCTCAAAGTAACAGTAACTATATCGACGGTAGTTGTCGCAGATTATCGTAAACGACAAAAAGTAGATTTTACAGAAGTGCACATTTTGTATTGTATCGTAGCTACATATAAGAAGATACGTTTTACCGAAATACAAATCGATTTTTCTGGTGAAAAAAATCGGAATATTGATACCAAATTCTTGTTCTTGACGTATGATGTTTTTTACCCTAGATCCATTGATGCATAAGATAGTCAGAATAACTCATTTTCGCAAAAATGGCGTTTACGATAATCTGCGTCGATATGTATTTAAAATACATACAAGTATAGACAATTAAAAGTATTGTTAGCACAACCACTTTTACCATACAAAAATTTCGACGAACGCATTCTTTACTAATTCTATGAGGTAATATGCAAGCCGATATCTTGAAATAAACATTTCTCGAGTTTAGTTTACGCAGCGAGGAGATAACGTGAGCAAGACGGCAATACAAGGATAGAGCGTACACGCGAGCACGAAGACCGCGATTCGCCGATTATTAAACGAAAATGTTTTGAGCCCTTATTTTATTTATAAGTATCTATTAAGAAATATTTTTAGGTAATTAAAAGATGGCAGAAGGTGTACACGTTTTATTTTTTAATATATAGCTTCTAATTCAAGAAAGTGACATCGAAAAGTTAGTCTAATTATTTCCAACTTTAAATAGTTATTATATAAGAAGTATATATATTCTTAAGAAAATAAGAACGTCTTCACATACTTGATGATACATATTTTTAGATTCTTTAATAAAAAATTGAAAATTTCTATCAATATAGGTGTAATACCTGACCGAATTTACATTGAAATCCCTATATTAGTGCTTGGCGTAATCATCCTCTTAAAGTAGTATTTTATTTTTATAATTATTATTATATTCAAATATTTAAGTAAAGTTTGTATTAAAATATTAATCATTAAGATATATAGTTAACTAAAAATATGTTCACCAATATTGTTGAAGATTTTTACAAATTTTGACAGATAAAAATTAATTTGGTTACCAACGAACGGCAGTTTCGCCTGATAGACAAGCGCCCTATTGTTCTGGCGCCCTTAGGCGATCACTTAGGATCGCCTAATGGTAAAACCGTCGTTAATGTAGGTATTCCAGGGGCATTCCATAATTCTAGTCTTTTTTCTTATTAAATATCCTTAGAGGTCGTTCACGATCACGATCTTCGTAATTTGAAAGGACAGTACCTCGGTTCCTTAGAGGCCCCACGATCGACGCATTCTACTTGGCTTCCCGCAAAAATGTGCCTTGTATGCTTTTTGTGCTTCCCGTAAACATTTTATAAACTTGCTAGAATTATAAAGAAACTACTGAAGGTAACATATTATTAAGTAACATCTACGCAATAAAATGCACCGTATAGGGGCCTCTTAATTTTTAAATCGTTTCTCGAATTATGGTACATACAAGAAGGACGTATGTTGCCACAGCGATAACAGTCCAGGGTCATAGTTAGCACTTGGTATTTCTGAATTAATTTTTTGTAGGCATATGCGTAAAGATACCCCCTCCCCCCAACCGTAATATTTTAATTTAGATTATTATTGTATACCTAGAGGTATAATTATTTGAAAATCATTAGAAATAAAAGCAATAATTCTTTAATATGCTTAAAAAAACTTATATATAAAAACAGCAATAAAAAAAAATATATATATATATATATATATATATATATATATATAATACTAAAATACATGATAATAAAAATATAATAGGTACCTACTTATAATATAAAAATGATATCAAATACCTAACCTTATAATAATATGTACCTTACATATATTACCTACATTAATTTTAGACTATTTACTATTTTGAAACGACCTACTTTCATGATTAAAATGAATATTGGAAATATTTATGTAACGGTTTCAGAAAAATTGCTTTTATTTTTAATTATTTTATTACGTTTTAAACAGTTAAAAATAAGAATGAAAACAATTTATATAACATAGTAAAATAATTTAATTTTGCAATTATTCAAAATCACTCCAAAGTACCTACAGCAGATCGAGAACAAACAACTCTAAACAATCGATCATCTGTTTCAAACGCAAATTCAGCATCGGCGTCATGGCTATCATATAACAAAAAAGGATAAAGATCATGCACCGTGTTCCCGATAAACAGCTAGGAAGACATTTTTATCGTAAACAACCCATTCATTGAAAGAACATAAAACCTTGAACGGCGGAGGGCAGTAACCCTACTTATTAAATTGTTCTCAAATACTCCTAGAAAAAAAGCCAATTATACATAATAATAAAAAGTAACACTAATATTATAAGATGAATGTTATAAAAAAATTAGGTAGTACCCATGAATATAGAGTATTATTTATATACTAATAGCGTACTTACCTACCCTAAAAGGTCAAAGAAATCACTACTTTTACATCAGATGAGAATTTATTTACATTAGCAATATAAGGACATTTATAAATTCTAATAAGCTCCTATTAATACGGCTAAACTAATGTATAACTACAAAACAACAAAGATAGAGTTTCAGCTTTCAATTTGTTATACTTTATGCACTAACATTATCGATTTTCCAAACTTTGATGTCCTTCCACAAATACGATTTTGTTTAAACGTTATTATATTGTTTATTACATATGGGCCCACATGGAAGTAAAGCCTCATGTGGAGACTTCGACGCTAAGTGTCCCTTTCGCAGACATGCAGAAATTTGAAAAATACAAAAATTTTGGGCTGCTAGCGTTTTTGAGGGCCTTCCGCAAATACGATTTTTTTTAAACTTTGGTATATTGTTTAAAACACATGAGCGCACATTTATGCCGAGTTTCATGTGGGGACCTCGACGCTAAGTGCCCCTTTCGCAGAAATGCAAGAATTTGAAAAATACAAAAATTTTGGGCTGCTACCGTTTTTAAGGGCCTTCCGCAAATACGATTTTTTTCAAACTTTGGTATATTGTTTAAAACACATGAGCGCACATTTATGCCGAGTTTCATGTGGGGACCTCGACGCTAAGTGCTCCTTTCGCAGAAATGCAAGAATTTGAAAAATACAAAAATTTTGGGCTGCTAGCGTTTTTAAGTGCCTTCCGCAAATACGATTTTTTTCAAACTTTGGTATATTGTTTAAAACACATGAGCGCACATTTACGCCCAGTTTTATGTGGGGACTTCGACGCTAAGTGCCCCTTTCGCAGAAATGCAAGAATTTGAAAAATACAAAAATTTTGGGCTGCTAGCGTTTTTAAGGGCCTTCCGCAAATACGATTTTTTTTAAACTTTGGTATATTGTTTAAAACACATGAGCGCACATTTATGCCGAGTTTCATGTGGGGACCTCGACGCTAAGTGCCCCTTTCGCAGAAATGCAAGAATTTGAAAAATACAAAAATTTTGGGCTGCTACCGTTTTTAAGGGCCTTCCGCAAATACGATTTTTTTCCAACTTTGGTATATTGTTTAAGACACATGAGCGCACATTTATGCCCAGTTTTATGTGGGGACTTCGACGCTAAGTGCCCCTTTCGCAGAAATGCAAGAATTTGAAAAATACAAAAATTTTGGGCTGCTACCGTTTTTAAGGGCCTTCCGCAAATACGATTTTTTTCAAACTTTGGTATATTGTTTAAAACACATGAGCGCACATTTATGCCGGGTCTCATGTGGGGACCTCGACGCTAAGTGCCCCTTTCCCAGATATGCAAGAATTTGAAAAATACAAAAATTTTGGGCTGCTAGCGTTTTTAAGGGCCTTCCGCAAATACGATTTTTTTCAAACTTTGGTATATTGTTTAAGACACATGAGCGCACATTTATGCCGGGTCTCATGTGGGGACCTCGACGCTAAGTGCCCCTTTCGCAGAAATGCAGGAATTTGAAAAATACAAAATTTTAGGCTGCTAGCGTTTTTAAGGGCCTTCCGCAAATACGATTTTTCAAACTTTGGTATATTGTTTAAGACACATGAGCGCACATTTATGCCGAGTTTTATGTGGGGACCTCGACGCTAAGTGCCCCTTTCCCAGATATGCAAGAATTTGAAAAATACAAAATTTTGGGCTGCTAGTGTTTTTGAGGGCCTTCCGCAAATACGATTTTTTCAAACTTTGGTATATTGTTTAAAACACATGAGCACACATTTATGCCGAGTTTCATGTGGGGACCTCGACGCTAAGTGCCCCTTTCGCAGAAATGCAGGAATTTGAAAAATACAAAAATTTTGGGCTGCTAGCGTTTTTAAGGGCCTTCCGCAAATACGATTTTTTTCAAACTTTGGTATATTGTTTAAAACACATGAGCGCACATTTATGCCGGGTCTCATGTGGGGACCTCAACGCTAAGTGCCCCTTTCCCAGATATGCAAGAATTTGAAAAATACAAAAATTTTGGGCTGCTAGCGTTTTTAAGGGCCTTCCGCAAATACGATTTTTTTCAAACTTTGGTATATTGTTTAAGACACATGAGCGCACATTTATGCCGGGTCTCATGTGGGGACCTCGACGCTAAGTGCCCCTTTCGCAGAAATGCAGGAATTTGAAAAATACAAAAATTTTGGGCTGCTAGCGTTTTTAAGGGCCTTCCGCAAATACGATTTTTTTCAAACTTTGGTATATTGTTTAAGACACATGAGCGCACATTTATGCCGAGTTTCATGTGGGGACCTCGACGCTAAGTGCCCCTTTCGCAGAAATGCAAGAATTTGAAAAATACAAAAATTTTGGGCTGCTAGCGTTTTTAAGGGCCTTCCGCAAATACGATTTTTTCAAACTTTGGTATATTGTTTAAAACACATGAGCGCACATTTATGCCGAGTTTCATGTGGGGACCTCGACGCTAAGTGCCCCTTTCGCAGAAATGCAAGAATTTGAAAAATACAAAAATTTTGGGCTGCTAGCGTTTTTAAGGGCCTTCCGCAAATACGATTTTTTTCAAACTTTGGTATATTGTTTAAAACACATGAGCGCACATTTATGCCGGGTCTCATGTGGGGACCTCGACGCTAAGTGCCCCTTTCCCAGATATGCAAGAATTTGAAAAATACAAAAATTTTGGGCTGCTAGCGTTTTTAAGGGCCTTCCGCAAATACGATTTTTTCAAACTTTGGTATATTGTTTAAACACATGAGCGCACATTTATGCCGGGTCTCATGTGGGGACCTCGACGCTAAGTGCCCCTTTCGCAGAAATGCAGGAATTTGAAAAATACAAAAATTTTGGGCTGCTAGCGTTTTTAAGGGCCTTCCGCAAATACGATTTTTTCAAACTTTGGTATATTGTTTAAGACACATGAGCGCACATTTATGCCGAGTTTCATGTGGGGACCTCGACGCTAAGTGCCCCTTTCCAGAATGCAAGAATTTGAAAAAAAAAAAAAAAAAAAAAAAAAAAAAAAAAAAAAAAAAAAAAAAAAAAATTTTTTTTTTTTTTTTTTTTTTTTTTTTTTTTTTTTTTTTTTTTTTTTTTTTTTTTTTGGTATATTGTTTAAACACATGAGCGCACATTTATGCCGGGTCTCATGTGGGGACCTCGACGCTAAGTGCCCCTTTCCCAGATATGCAAGAATTTGAAAAATACAAAAATTTTGGGCTGCTAGCGTTTTTAAGGGCCTTCCGCAAATACGATTTTTTCAAACTTTGGTATATTGTTTAAGACACATGAGCGCACATTTATGCCGGGTCTCATGTGGGGACCTCGACGCTAAGTGCCCCTTTCGCAGAAATGCAGGAATTTGAAAAATACAAAAATTTTGGGCTGCTAGCGTTTTTAAGGGCCTTCCGCAAATACGATTTTTCAAACTTTGGTATATTGTTTAAGACACATGAGCGCACATTTATGCCGGGTCTCATGTGGGGACCTCGACGCTAAGTGCCCCTTTCGCAGAAATGCAAGAATTTGAAAAATACAAAATTTTGGGCTGCTAGCGTTTTTAAGGGCCTTCCGCAAATACGATTTTTTCAAACTTTGGTATATTGTTTAAGACACATGAGCGCACATTTATGCCGGGTCTCATGTGGGGACCTCGACGCTAAGTGCCCCTTTCGCAGAAATGCAAGAATTTGAAAAATACAAAAATTTTGGGCTGCTACCGTTTTTAAGGGCCTTCCGCAAATACGATTTTTCAAACTTTGGTATATTGTTTAAAACACATGAGCGCACATTTATGCCGGGTCTCATGTGGGGACCTCGACGCTAAGTGCCCCTTTCCCAGATATGCAAGAATTTGAAAAATACAAAAATTTTGGGCTGCTAGCGTTTTTAAGGGCCTTCCGCAAATACGATTTTTTCAAACTTTGGTATATTGTTTAAGACACATGAGCGCACATTTATGCCGGGTCTCATGTGGGGACCTCGACGCTAAGTGCCCCTTTCGCAGAAATGCAGGAATTTGAAAAATACAAAAATTTTGGGCTGCTAGCGTTTTTAAGGGCCTTCCGCAAATACGATTTTTTTCAAACTTTGGTATATTGTTTAAGACACATGAGCGCACATTTATGCCGAGTTTTATGTGGGGACCTCGACGCTAAGTGCCCCTTTCGCAGAAATGCAAGAATTTGAAAAATACAAAATTTTGGGCTGCTAGCGTTTTTAAGGGCCTTCCGCAAATACGATTTTTTCAAACTTTGGTATATTGTTTAAACACATGAGCGCACATTTATGCCGGGTTCATGTGGGGACCTCGACGCTAAGTGCCCCTTTCGCAGAAATGCAAGAATTTGAAAAATACAAAAATTTTGGGCTGCTACGTTTTTAAGGGCCTTCCGCAAATACGATTTTTTCAAACTTTGGTATATTGTTTAAAACACATGAGCGCACATTTATGCCGGGTCTCATGTGGGGACCTCACGCTAAGTGCCCCTTTCCCAGATATGCAAGAATTTGAAAAATACAAAATTTTGGGCTGCTAGCGTTTTTAAGGGCCTTCCGCAAATACGATTTTTTCAAACTTTGGTATATTGTTTAAACACATGAGCGCACATTTATGCCGGGTCTCATGTGGGGACCTCAACGCTAAGTGCCCCTTTCGCAGAAATGCAGGAATTTGAAAAATACAAAAATTTTGGGCTGCTAGCGTTTTTAAGGGCCTTCCGCAAATACGATTTTTTTCAAACTTTGGTATATTGTTTAAGACACATGAGCGCACATTTATGCCGGGTCTCATGTGGGGACCTCGACGCTAAGTGCCCCTTTCGCAGAAATGCAAGAATTTGAAAAATACAAAAATTTTAGGCTGCTAGCGATTTTAAGGGCCTTCCGCCAATACGATTTTTTTCAAACTTTGGTATATTGTTTAAGACACATGAGCGCACATTTATGCCGGGTCTCATGTGGGGACCTCGACGCTAAGTGCCCCTTTCGCAGAAATGCAAGAATTTGAAAAATACAAAAATTTTGGGCTGCTACCGTTTTTAAGGGCCTTCCGCAAATACGATTTTTTCAAACTTTGGTATATTGTTTAAAACACATGAGCGCACATTTATGCCGGGTCTCATGTGGGGACCTCACGCTAAGTGCCCCTTTCCCAGATATGCAAGAATTTGAAAAATACAAAAATTTTGGGCTGCTAGCGTTTTTAAGGGCCTTCCGCAAATACGATTTTTTCAAACTTTGGTATATTGTTTAAGACACATGAGCGCACATTTATGCCGGGTCTCATGTGGGGACCTCGACGCTAAGTGCCCCTTTCGCAGAAATGCAGGAATTTGAAAAATACAAAAATTTTGGGCTGCTAGCGTTTTTAAGGGCCTTCCGCAAATACGATTTTTTCAAACTTTGGTATATTGTTTAAACACATGAGCGCACATTTATGCCGGGTTCATGTGGGGACCTCGACGCTAAGTGCCCCTTTCGCAGAAATGCAGGAATTTGAAAAATACAAAAATTTTAGGCTGCTAGCGTTTTTGAGGGCCTTCCGCAAATACGATTTTTTCAAACTTTGGTATATTGTTTAAGACACATGAGCGCACATTTATGCCGGGTCTCATGTGGGGACCTCGACGCTAAGTGCCCCTTTCGCAGAAATGCAAGAATTTGAAAAATACAAAATTTTGGGCTGCTAGCGTTTTTAAGGGCCTTCCGCAAATACGATTTTTTCAAACTTTGGTATATTGTTTAAAACACATGAGCGCACATTTATGCCGGGTCTCATGTGGGGACCTCAACGCTAAGTGCCCCTTTCCAGAATGCAAGAATTTGAAAAATACAAAAATTTTGGGCTGCTAGCGTTTTTAAGGGCCTTCCGCAAATACGATTTTTTTCAAACTTTGGTATATTGTTTAAGACACATGAGCGCACATTTATGCCGGGTCTCATGTGGGGACCTCGACGCTAAGTGCCCCTTTCGCGGAAATGCAGGAATTTGAAAAATACAAAAATTTTGGGCTGCTAGCGTTTTTGAGGGCCTTCCGCAAATACGATTTTTTTCAAACTTTGGTATATTGTTTAAGACACATGAGCGCACATTTATGCCGAGTTTTATGTGGGGACCTCGACGCTAAGTGCCCCTTTCGCAGAAATGCAAGAATTTGAAAAATACAAAAATTTTGGGCTGCTAGCGTTTTTAAGGGCCTTCCGCAAATACGATTTTTTTCAAACTTTGGTATATTGTTTAAACACATGAGCGCACATTTATGCCGGGTCTCATGTGGGGACCTCGACGCTAAGTGCCCCTTTCGCAGAAATGCAAGAATTTGAAAAATACAAAATTTTGGGCTGCTAGCGTTTTTAAGGGCCTTCCGCAAATACGATTTTTTTCAAACTTTGGTATATTGTTTAAAACACATGAGCGCACATTTATGCCGGGTCTCATGTGGGGACCTCAACGCTAAGTGCCCCTTTCCCAGATATGCAAGAATTTGAAAAATACAAAAATTTTGGGCTGCTAGCGTTTTTAAGGGCCTTCCGCAAATACGATTTTTTCAAACTTTGGTATATTGTTTAAGACACATGAGCGCACATTTATGCCGGGTCTCATGTGGGGACCTCGACGCTAAGTGCCCCTTTCGCAGAAATGCAGGAATTTGAAAAATACAAAAATTTTAGGCTGCTAGCGTTTTTAAGGGCCTTCCGCAAATACGATTTTTCAAACTTTGGTATATTGTTTAAGACACATGAGCGCACATTTATGCCGAGTTTTATGTGGGGACCTCGACGCTAAGTGCCCCTTTCGCAGAAATGCAGGAATTTGAAAAATACAAAAATTTTAGGCTGCTAGCGTTTTTAAGGGCCTTCCGCAAATACGATTTTTTCAAACTTTGGTATATTGTTTAAGACACATGAGCGCACATTTATGCCGGGTCTCATGTGGGGACCTCGACGCTAAGTGCCCCTTTCGCAGAAATGCAAGAATTTGAAAAATACAAAATTTTGGGCTGCTACCGTTTTTAAGGGCCTTCCGCAAATACGATTTTTTCAAACTTTGGTATATTGTTTAAAACACATGAGCGCACATTTATGCCGGGTCTCATGTGGGGACCTCAACGCTAAGTGCCCCTTTCCCAGATATGCAAGAATTTGAAAAATACAAAAATTTTGGGCTGCTAGCGTTTTTAAGGGCCTTCCGCAAATACGATTTTTTCAAACTTTGGTATATTGTTTAAGACACATGAGCGCACATTTATGCCGGGTCTCATGTGGGGACCTCGACGCTAAGTGCCCCTTTCGCAGAAATGCAGGAATTTGAAAAATACAAAAATTTTAGGCTGCTAGCGTTTTTAAGGGCCTTCCGCAAATACGATTTTTTCAAACTTTGGTATATTGTTTAAGACACATGAGCGCACATTTATGCCGAGTTTTATGTGGGGACCTCGACGCTAAGTGCCCCTTTCCCAGATATGCAAGAATTTGAAAAATACAAAATTTTGGGCTGCTAGTGTTTTTGAGGGCCTTCCGCAAATACGATTTTTTCAAACTTTGGTATATTGTTTAAAACACATGAGCACACATTTATGCCGAGTTTCATGTGGGGACCTCGACGCTAAGTGCCCCTTTCGCAGAAATGCAGGAATTTGAAAAATACAAAATTTTGGGCTGCTACCGTTTTTAAGGGCCTTCCGCAAATACGATTTTTTCAAACTGTGGTATATTGTTTAAAACACATGAGCGCACATTTATGCCGGGTCTCATGTGGGGACCTCAACGCTAAGTGCCCCTTTCCCAGATATGCAAGAATTTGAAAAATACAAAATTTTGGGCTGCTAGCGTTTTTAAGGGCCTTCCGCAAATACGATTTTTTCAAACTTTGGTATATTGTTTAAAACACATGAGCGCACATTTATGCCGGGTCTCATGTGGGGACCTCAACGCTAAGTGCCCCTTTCCCAGATATGCAAGAATTTGAAAAATACAAAAATTTTGGGCTGCTAGCGTTTTTAAGGGCCTTCCGCAAATACGATTTTTTCAAACTTTGGTATATTGTTTAAGACACATGAGCGCACATTTATGCCGGGTCTCATGTGGGGACCTCGACGCTAAGTGCCCCTTTCGCAGAAATGCAGGAATTTGAAAAATACAAAATTTTAGGCTGCTAGCGTTTTTAAGGGCCTTCCGCAAATACGATTTTTTCAAACTTTGGTATATTGTTTAAAACACATGAGCGCACATTTATGCCGAGTTTTATGTGGGGACCTCGACGCTAAGTGCCCCTTTCCCAGATATGCAAGAATTTGAAAAATACAAAAATTTTGGGCTGCTAGTGTTTTTGAGGGCCTTCCGCAAATACGATTTTTTCAAACTTTGGTATATTGTTTAAAACACATGAGCGCACATTTATGCCGAGTCTCATGTGGGGACCTCGACGCTAAGTGCCCCTTTCGCAGAAATGCAGGAATTTGAAAAATACAAAAATTTTGGTCTGCTACCGTTTTTGAGGGCCTTCCGCAAATACGATTTTTTTCAAACTTTGGTATATTGTTTAAAACACATGAGCGCACATTTAAGCCAAGTCTCATGTGGGGACCTCGATTAGAAGTGCCTTTTTTTAATTTATAAGCTAGATTTAATATATGTTCATGACATACTTTAATTTTCTTCAAACTTTATATTAACAACTATTATTTCGCCAACATTATACAATTTGTAATCTATTATTGTTAGTTTCGTTGTTACTGTAGGTATTTATTGATTTTATTTGTCCATAATTAGTTGTTAATAATATAACAAGTGTTATAATCCGTCCGTGGGAACATGTAGTGCGACGTTGCCATATATGTTTTAGGCTGCTAGCTTTAGTCTGCTAAGTTCACTCCCGTCTTTATTTTTCAATTTTAAAAAAGTTTCAGCAAATAGTAAAGTTCTAAACCATACATAATAAATTTCATTAGTCCCCGATGCAAGCGCCTCTGGTTGAAAGTTAAAATAGATGGCACAGACTTTATAAGAAACTCTGACAACATTTACTGAAGTAACGAGCGTCTCTAACATCAATCAATGCAGACTACGGCACGGACCGGGCTTTATTTTTAACCTTAAAACGATGATCTCGCAACTCTCTCATAAAACACAATGAGTATACAATTAACATCTTCGAAAAATAGAAGGTTAATTTTAGAAGAATTTTGCTACAACGGTCACACCAACACCGCCGTGTACAGGAATTTGCGTTATCGTGAGTAGCTCTTCGGCAACTGTTCCATTTACTGTTAGTTGTAATTTTAGAAAACTATCACGACGATTATGTTTGTTTGTCCAAAACGAAAAGGGTAACCGATTCGCCCAAAGCCATGAAGGTGGACTCGAGCAGCGAATTGTCGAACGATAGTCTGCAATTCGGTAATAGGTCTACAAATGTAATGGAAACTGAGAGTGCAATTCGACCCATCAAGAAACCCGATAGTAAACTATCGAAGATTTCGTTAGTGCTAATTATTATAATCACCGTTCTTTTAATTTACGGCTTATACAGTATTTCGGTCGATAATTCGAACCTTCAAAGACGGATCGAACTGATTAAAAAGGAGTTGCAGGCCAGCATGCTGCAACAAGAAGAGGCCATGCGGGTGATCATGCGCAGTCTCGAAGAGCTGAACGTTCCAACGTACGCGCTCAAGATCACACCGTTTGTGGGCACCACGGGCGTCGGCAAGACGTTCACATTGAACATCATCAAGAAGCATTACCCGTCGCATTTAATTCACGAAGTGATGGGAAAAGATTTCGATTGCGCAGACAATTTCCGCGATATAAGTTCGAGCTGTTGCAATTTAATTTTCGTTGACAACTTAAGGGCGGCCGATTTACCGGACGTTGTCGCTTTCATCCGAAAGCTGCCGACCTCCCAGAATCTGCTCGTAATTCCGGTGATTAACGTTCATGATACGACCGACGGTCTGACGTACGTTGTTGGCAAAGACAATTTTAGAGCCGTTCGCGAACAATTCGACGAACTCGGCGTGAATTTCGAAATCGCCCTGTTCGACGAGCTGCGACGCGAAGTCGTGGAGGACTGGCTGAAGGACGAGTTGCGTCGCAAGTCGATAAGCGAAGACAGGCACGATTTGTTGGTGAAATCACTTTTGGACGATGATCATGTGAAATATAAGGGTTTTAAGGGTCTCAATTCGAAACTACTTACCGACTTGGTAGGTCAATAATTTTATAATCAGACTGATAGTTTGTACTTAACCAGTTGAATGATGTTTGTTGTGTAATAGATTTTAAATGTAATCAAAAATGAATTTATTTAACCCATTCGCCATCTTTTGGTACAAATCTGAACTAATCTAATAATCTTTTTTTTTAAATCTAATATTTAACGACTAACTTAATCTACTTCTAGTTTTCGAAAGTTTCCGGTTACTCCATATAACGAATCCTCTTCACTTCCGCAACTTATGCCGTTCTTTTTAAGGGCCGACACTGCGCCGTCCCGTTCTTTGGCCGTGTACATTTCCTCGCGCACTTGCATTTTGTCGTGCGACAAGAGTATTTTGCTGGATCGTTTCAGTTCTTCTTTCCATAAAGCTAAACGATAAAGTAAATGGAATATTTATGCATTCTACGGTCAGACGTTTTAAATTAATATATATTTAGTTATTTTTTTGAAAACGTTCGAATTCAAAAAAGAAAACCGCCAAAGCCAAATGACATTGAAGTTAAAATTTATATTATGGGCCACATTGATCTTGAGTTTTTTTATTCGGGAAAGACTGAGATCGACGCGACACCGAGTGGCAAAATATCGAACTATTACTGTTGGAGTAAACTTTGTTAGGTTAGAAGTTAACATTCGATTCGATTCGATTTTGTGGCTCGTATTCATAAATTATCACACAGAAATACTATTTACTTACATAGACTAATCGAATATTTATCACAACCCTGATATATTGTGAAATTTGTGAATCCATATTGTGATATTTAGGCCCGGTTTTACAAACATGATTTATGCTGCAGAATAGTTATTCCTGGAATAATTGCTATGGAAATGTTTGTTGAGACAATGGTTTTCATGGAAATTGTTCCGAGAATATCTTATCTAACGTTTATCTCGTAATTGTAAAACCGGCCCTTAGTGTATAAAATTGAAGAGGTTTATTTAATATGAATTTTTTAATCTCTCGTTATTCGGAGTACTTATTGAAGATACTGAGAATAAGAACAATAACGGAAATGAATGAATCACCTTGGCACTTGGCCTTGAAATCATTTAACCTCCACCCCCTCTGGTTGTGACAATTGGAACTTTTATCTTCCATATTAGTTACTTTAAAAATCGAAATGGGCGCTTTTATTTTTGAACTTTCTACGTGTAATAGTGAAGAAGTCGATTAATATTATGTTTATTGTGGATTTTTAATTATTAAAAAATCAAATATACCTACCGACCATTTCGGCCATGGGCATCACGCCGCCGTACTCTTTCGGCAGTATGTCCATCTGGACGTTTCCGCTGTTAACAAGGTCGTTTAGGTTACTGTAAATTTTTACTCGCGTTTTGATTTTGTCGGATATTAACGACATGCCAAAATCCAATAGGAACTTCATCGAGGGATGCATGTTGATACCATGGACCTCCTTGTGTCTTACGGGCAGCGTTTTCTGTACGGTGCGACATTAAAACATTTTAAAATAATTCAGATTCATATTGTTCGTTAAAGAAAGTAAAGTACAGGGAGCAGTCGTGGCCGAGCGGTTAAGGCGTCTGACTAGAAATCAGATTCCCTCTGGGAGCGTAGGTTCGAATCCTACCGACTGCGGCGTACAACTTATTTTTTCATGTTTGAGAATAGATCCGAGGGGTCGGTCAGTTATGTATTAGTGTGTATTTATTTCTAGAATGTAATACAGAATTACGTTGAATTACTTGAATTACTTTGAATTACTTTGAATTAGTATTACTGTGTATAAAATTTACTATAGTTACCGACCCCTCGAATAGATCGTACGCGGCGTGGAGGGTGCGTGTGTACTTACTTCTCCGTTTTTAACTAGCCGCACGGCCTCCTTTGGTGTGAACAGTGAAAGAAACGAAAGTCCAACGCCTTGACCATCACCGATATATACAAGTCCTCGTATTTGATTCTCTTCATCTTCCAGTAGAGTTTCGCACGCTATACCGGCGATTCGTAGCATGTCGGCATTTGTGTATTTGTACAGGTCGAATACACCTTAATTCGTAGAACACAGTTTTAACCAAGAAACAAACGCAATATGATAATCGTGGTGCGATGAAAAATGAAATGTGGTGCAAATATTTAGGTTAAGTTACCTGGCCTTCCTATCATAACGCGTCGCCCTTTGTTGTCCCTTTTCGGGCACCCGAAAATAAATCCCAAGTCGGTCAGCTCTTCCATCATCGGGATCCGTATGTCCAAATTACTGAAGACCACGCCCAACGTCTGTCTGAGGAGAAGGTACCGTTCGAGCGCCTCTTGGGCCTGCGTCACGCTAAATTTTTTGCTCCTCAAAAATCTTAACAAAAACTTCGCATCTAAAAAGCAAATCGGCGTTAAAAATAGTGCCCTCGCGCCCTTCGACGACGGCCCAACTCTATGTAGAAACTGTCCCGAAGTGGAGGAAAAGTACGCGGTTAATGGTTACAAACCTAAACGGCAGTTGACGATCTTCGGATTTGTCGCGATCCAGGTGCGCATGGCCTTCAGGGCTTGATCGCGCGTGAACTTATCCTCGCGCAGTTCGTTCTTCGCGATTGCCTGGGTTTCCTCGGACAACGTGCAGACGTATTCGTCGGGTTCGGTCAGCCATTTTCGATCGGTCATTTTCGCTGGAATTGAATATAGAACGTCATAAAAGTACGATCGATTATTGAGTTCTTCGATCACGACAGACACGTGAAGTCGGCATAGAACATTTGAAAGTACCAAGAAAGGAAGCCAAATGACCACGTGTCGTTGAATGTCGAGGCATTTTAGGTAATTCGAATTGAGCAATCGATAGGAAGTGTAGAGAGTTGACGCAGTTATCAATTGGACTTTTAGTTATGTTTATTTAACAATGGTTCAGTTCGAGAACGTATCGAGCAAAAACTAACGATGTGACGTGGAAGGTCTTGTTGGGGAAGAAGAGCGCGGGTTGATCGAATCCGGTTCTCGAAACAGATCGAGGATTATTTGAACAATTGTTTACATGGCGATCGATTATTTTGCGCGCAAAGAAATTTGGCAATTTCACTAACATAAGTCTTGGCGCGACGTTGATTCAACTCGACGCTAAGAACTAACGATGATCAACGAAGGACAAAACGCTCGTTTGGTAAACTAGCGGTCTAAGTTTCGAATCCGCTTATAACGTCATCGTTTGAGAATGACCTTGGAGAAATTGGCGTTTGTTTTCTTTTGATTCAACTGTCCCGATAAATTTGGTGAATATGATGACCATCGGTACTGCCAACAAACTGACGAGGATCGCACAAAGGGCCGTTCAACGTATTTTCGCGACGAAAAACAATGCAACGGAGGCGAAAAATTACGAAGATGACGTTATTGATAACACCCGATGCGAAAAATGAAAGGCGACAAACAGATTGCTATCGAATTTTTTTTAAGGTCTTAACATAAACGTCTTGTTATCGAACCGATGAATTATCGGATTTATATAATATGCACAGGTAAATAATTTGAAATTGCGCAACGTGCTGACATAATATTTAGGTGAATACATACCTATACCGAACAGTTTTTATTTAAGTAGGTCTTGCTCGAAAGTCGCATACGCTGTCAATCTACACCTGCATCGAATTTATTGATGATAGCATACGTATGCGGTTTTTATTTATTTTTATTTTTTTTAATGGCCTCGGTCATTGACTATTAGCCAGCAATTATGTAATATATTGTACGTACAGTATTGTATGTATTAGTAAGATGATCGCGGACATCCGTGTTTACAGGAGGATTCGAACTCCCAGCCGTCGGTTTACTCGAAGAGTGTCGAGCTCTCTTATTGTTAGTCCGCTCATCGAAAGTTTCTAAAGAATGTTCATTTGCGGTTTTCGGCTAGGAAATTATTTGTGTGGCGTATGTTCGAGGGGGCAGGCTCGAGTTTTTAAGTCAAACGTTCAATTACAAGGTTTATTTGGTCGGACAAAGAAGCGTAGATAATCTAGACGTCCGGTAATTTAAAAGCAATGTTTTTATTTATTAATATGTCAGGGGTGGGGGCTTGTAAAATTAAAAAAAAAGCCGAACACGATGAACTTCTTTAACGGTTCGTCCCCAAACGACAAAACAGTTCGCAAATAAAACAAGAGCGATGGATTACCGAAAAAATAAAAATAAATTAAATAAAGGCGCAGGGGGCGGCGTTTTGAAAATTATAAAAATTACTAATTTTCATTAATTATACCAAACAATTTACTGAATGTATATATATATACAGATTGTAAATCCCCAATTTAATGAACATGTGAAAAAAAAAAAATTTTCATTCAAATTTACGCGCGACAAAATAGTACATAATAATAATAGCAGGCGAAGATTTGTCGGTTTTTCTTATTGACCGATTAATTTTTATATCCACTTAAAAAATTCAAGGGGGGAGGGAGTTAAATTGCATTTTCCGGTAATTTGGCGTTTCTAAGCGCGATAATAATCGGCCATTATTTATTTACGGCCGCTTTCTTCCATCACAATAAAAAAGAGTAATTTAACAAGCATCATTTAATCCCCAATCGAGATGTTAATCGAAATCCGCTAAGAATTCACTTGTTCGCAAAGAAGAAACCGGAAACGTTTAAATAACAATTGTTATATCTAAGTGTTCGATAGTGAAAGCAAATTATGTAATATAATGTAACATGTTACATCACCGTTGCCTTACATTTCTCTCGATTCATTTGGTTATAGGAAACTCATTAGTAGGTCACCGTGTTCGGGGAAGACGCAGCAAATTGGTTATTATTTATTTAAAATTTAATCCATTAATTAGCGGTTACGCTTATAACTTAATCAGCTGTAGGCATGGCGTAATTTGAGTCAATTATTGATTTACTATCACTATCATTATCTAGTGCTACATATGTAGATTTCAAAATTCGTGTACACGGGGGGGTGAACCCCTTCAATTTAATTATTATTTTTTAAATACTTACGAATTATTTTTAAAATTGACGCAAAAATTGCTAAAACAACTTACGATTGTCGAACCTAACCCCAAAGTCATTTTGTAGCTTTATATTTACGAATAGGTCGAATGAAAAAAAAAGTGAGGGCGGGAAGACGGTTGTGTATTACGAAAAAAACGCGAATCAAATTTCGCTTAACTAATTGGTCGTTGATTTAATTACATAAAAAACGTCGCTCCCCCATTTATTTCATTCTAAATAATACTCGCATTCGGTCCAAAAAATAATTCTAAAAAAATACTCATTGATACGCATACAAATTTTATACTAATTTGACAAGTAGATGGACAACGGATTACCACACGTTAGTATTTTTTTAATTAAAAAAAAATATAGGGGCACGTTCACGTTTAATTTTCGAAACATTTCGTGCGGCGTTTTCTCAAATAAAAAAATTAAAATAATGAATTCTTTGAATTTTTATTAGAGGTTAACTTTTATATTAGATTTGTAAAAAGGAGCTTTTCGATCAATTAAAATGGCCCCCGCTCGCGCTCGAAAATTCACTCGAAACAGTCGCTATTCTATTTGAAATATAAATCCAGTTATTTAGAGGCCACTTTACGATAAACGTTACTTATTTATGTATGGGTATATTTATTTGTTTTTAATTATTAAAAACGCGCGCGGTAAGGTGTTGATAAATAAATAAATATTTAAGTCTACTCACCTAATTAACTTTCACGTAGGTATCGAAGCGCTCGGCTGTAAGTCACACTGATCGTGGAATTGGTGAAGAAGCATATTATAAACTGTCGGTCGGTAAACTTGAGGCGCCCCACCTACGAAGCGACGATGCAATATCCGAACGGACACAGAACAAAACGAAAAAAAAATCCACCAAATTTGATGTTTGTAACCTCTTTCGTCACCAAAATGTCGCGCCATTTCCTAGGTACATTAGCGTTTGTTTGTTGTTTTTTTTGTTCTTAAACGACGACGCGACGTTTCAATTAGGACAATTGAGCAACGTTCGTTCGAGATCCATCATTATTTTTGTTGCTTTGCCAACAATTGACATTTCGGTTAATTACCATTGTTTTCCTTTGATTCGGACGAGATTTTGGTATCGCTAACAATTTCGTAACCAAACTTGTTTTTCCGAAGTACCACCTGCACCTCCATATTTCTTAGTAGTTTTTTTTTTTAATTTTCGGTGCCGTGGTCTCTCGAAAATAAGCAATACGAAAGTACTTAAACAGTGCCGCCGTCATAATTGTCGGAAAACGTCGGTCACGAAGCGATTGTCGTACGCGATGCGGTACCAAGTTGAAAAAATCTTCCCGCGAACTCGTGTGAAACGTTGCACACTTAGATTTAGGGGGCGGAGGCTCCGATCTGTGTATCGACGCAACCGAAAACTGCCAATATGAACCGTTTAATCTATTCGATTGAGCAGTACCCACAGCCCGATTTTCTTGCCACGTTGTAAATTTAGAGGAGAGCTTTATGAACGGCACCAGCAGTCATCGAGAGTCTTCAATCCACGACAATGTCCTCGAACAACCCAGTGGAGCTATTTGCTTCTCGGCGCATCAGTAAACCAGCAGTAGGTACCACATCGGAGTTTCTTCGAATAAAGTACTCCGAGTTGTTAATAACGGGCAGTTTTTAACCGCATCGTCTTACCATTAATGGTCTTACTTAGTGGTGATTTTTTCTACTAAAAGTACTAGAGGCAGATCGTTTGTTGTTGGTAGATACGAGGGCGCATTTTCGCATACGGATTCAGATACAGAACGGTAGTACCACGGACCGAATCGTCGAAAATTAAGTTTGATCGAGAGTAAGCTCGAAGTACCGGCGCTGTATGCGCTCAAAAAAATGTTGACCACCGAACAATTACGTCGGGTACGTTACGGTACCGTGTTGAAGGGCTCTTCTCCAAATTTGGAACATCGCATAAAAATTACTTCGATTTCTACTTTTCCTGCGAATTTCGAGAAAAATCGAACGCCCTCGTTTACGGGGTGGGGGTTGATTCATAGATGGTACTTCGGCAGTATTTGATGGTCTCGACGACCTTCGAATCAATTCCGCAGCTTAAAACTGGCCCACGAGCACGAAACGTTCGACTCTCGTAAAACGAAAGTGGACCGTTCGCCGAAATTGCGCCAATTCGTGAATACATTATAATCGAGAGTGTTTTTGGAGAATTTTTTTTGTTACTTACGACACGCCGATAAACTTCTAAAATTACGGGAGGGGCTCACTAGACAAGTGAAAGTCGGGACCATTTGTTTCGATCGTCAAATTTGCCGTTACGGAGGTCGGATTAATTTTTTTTTTCAAACGTATTACACATGTCGAAACAATGATTTTGTAATGGGTATTAATGACAACTAACGGGTCGGCTAACGTAAAAATGTTTGATAGATATATGATGAAACGACCAAATTATAAAACTCATTAACGACACGTAAACGTAGTGTAAGTAGTAGGTTAACACGCGCGACCGGCGCTTTCGTCCCGATAACCTTGAAATTGCGAATTTAGTTGTTTTTCTGAAAGTACCTCGTATCTATACTTAAATCGGAACGGTAGGTACGAGATTTGGTTTTAAATGAAACTTTTGTGCCTAATAATTTTCGTTAGATCCAAAAAGTGCAAAAGTGCCCAAAAGTTAAGTGATAAAATACCGATCGGTGTTGTCACATCAAAAAATTGTCGTTGCTTCAAAATTGTTTCGAAGCCAAGTCGACGAGCTTCGCGCTCGCGAAGAAAGTGAAAAGCGAAAAGAAGACAGAAATCGAATGCATTTAAATAACAACGAACGCAGTGATTCACGCGTTACACGCCGCGCTCGCGACCTACTAATTATTTTTTTTTGTAAATGCCGCCGTTATTAAAACGGCACTTGCTATGCAACTTCACTGCCGTTCGTTACGTCACGCTCTTCGTTCGCTTTCTCTGGACCCGTATCATTGTATGTCCAAGATTATGTATTAATTTTATGTAATATAATTTTTTAATTTAGATATCCTTTGAGGAAATTACGGTCGAAATATTATATCGAATTAATTTATTGTGATGAAAACGGACAAAACGTTTTTTACTATCTATCGTCGTGACGAGACGAACACAAGTTACGTCCCGGTTGAGGTCAGGGCGTCCGTAAATCTGACCCACTAAAAAAAAACCGTCTCGTTTAACCGGAACCGGCTCTGTTCAATGTTGAGGTGAGCAGTACCGATAGTTTCCTGTCCTTCGTCCGTTCCACTTTCTTGGCTCATATCGATTATCTATTGGGCGCGTTTAGTCTTATTACTTATATATATTATCAACAACAACAAAATCAGCAGAGTCCCGTTTGATGCGCGGTCGAGATCTTCAAAAATGGTAGTGAAATATTCCTCGTCGCGTTCCGTCTATTCCTGGACGGTTCCGCACAGCTCGTCCAATAGGCCACGTCGGAGATTTGTCGGCCTTTCCGGTTGCGTAAATACTTACGTTAAACCTCGTTCGCGTCCAGTTTTAAAAGGACTATAGTTCCTTGAATTTTTCGTGTAAGTTACGTTTCTTATGTGGAAGTGAACCAGGTCTCGTTATTGTCGTTTATTGCAGATATACTGCTTTTTTTCGAGCCGTCTACTGGCGCTCGTTCGCGAATTGGTCTTGCTGGGAAAACTCCTCGAACGCGGCCCTGTTCGTCTGAAGCGCGGCTCCGAGCGAAGGGCGATGAGTCTGTTACTCGTCCAACTTGAAGAAACCGACGTAAAACCAGCTGCGATGAACGTCGTAGTGGGACATTCGACAAGGTCTGGCGCGAGAGATTGCCGAGGAAGATGCTAAGGGCGGGTTTCCTGTCGTGCAACCGATCGCGTATCCCAAGACTCGCTCGAAGCGCCATTACTATTTGTTGCGTTATCATCAAGTGACAAACCCTAATCGCGAGGTCCTGGCGAGCCTGGCGCTTTCTATCGGTTTTAGACGAGTTAGAGACATGGTAGGTACTCGCGTTGGAGAATAGAGCATCCGTCTTCGTCCTCGCAACCAAGAGGTACAAACGTCCTGTCGGCCGGCTCGCCATTTTTTCTGGAAGGATAAGACGATGTACCTAGACATCGCCATAGATCGCGACCTGACGAGTTTTCCCCACGTCATGGGAGTTATAGCTTACCGTGCCATTCTTATTAACCTTCGAACTCCAAGAGATAACGTTGTGTCACACCTTGTAGATTAAGCCTGCAAAAAGAGGTTAAAAAATCACATTTAACTATGCACTTATATTCAATCAATGCATAACACATTTTGAAAGTACGACGAACTTTATATGGTGGGGAGTTTTCCACACCACCTTCAAGGTACTTCCAGAGGTGCGTTGTCTCTGTAAGGTCGAGACGATGCCTATAGCCCTACTGCACCAACTCTCGTTCAAACAAGCGAAGGTCAAGTCAAAATTTTGACCTTCTCAGAGTAACTTGTTTACAATTCTCGAACTTATTCTATACACAGCCTGATGCTTTTCTTCGTCCAGTATGTTGAGAGTCGGTTAAGGACTTCCAGCTTTTTGTTCGCCTCTCCCGTGTCCTTCTCGAGTTTCGGTGTAGTTGTGTTGTGGCTTCCAATCTCTTGTCTTTTGTTTTTCGTTTCGCCAATATGCCCCATTAACTTGTTTCGAGTAAATCTGGTCCTGTAACTAGTTTTTCTTGAAAATTTTATTTGCCTCAAGTCGTCGATATGGCTCGTTTGAAGATCCGGTTTCCAAAAAAAAATCCATCTTATATCTAACTTAACTTAAATTTACAATTAGTCTAAAATTAGCAATAAAATCTAAAGACTAACCAATTAACTTAGGGCCGGTCTTTTAATCTTCGAATAAGTTCAAAATTAACTATTTGTGGAATAGTGTCCACGTGTTCATCTTACGGAATAGTTATTCGAAAATTACATAAGCTCCATCAAAATCAATATCAAAAGCGCTTATTTCAGTTTTTGTGGCAAGTTCCGAAACGTCTCTTATTCTCGAGTAATTAAGGAACTAATTTCAGTATATTGTTATCCTCCCAGGTGGGGTCGGGTGTAAAATTAACGTCGCTAACAAATTATGTGATCGGAATATTTAAAGTACAACTTTATATTTGTAATTTGTTTCGCTTGTCGTATAAATACTTTTCGTAGATTTGTTCATCTAGCCGTGTATTGCCCGCCCGATGTTCGTGATTACTCGCCACATTAATTTTGCACCTGATTGTACCTTATTTCCACATTGTTAGTAAAATAACTACAACAAATGCACGACCACGATTAATAAGATCCGACCGCGTGCAAACCGCGGCACCGAATTTTCATAAATGGTGTTGCAAAACTCCTTTTTAAAATTTTTGTCGAAAGAAATACATTTTTTGAAAAATAATATTTAATAATAAAATAAAATAATATTTCGAAAATTCTAAAGAGACATGATCGGTAGAGAATGTTATGCCGATTCCAAAACATATTTCACATTATCCAGGGCTTCTAGCGACACACCCCGTTAAAAAAAGTAAATATTTCTCAAACTTAAAGTAAATACAAGCAAAAAAAAGGAAATAAAAGTAAATCACTGGAAACACTGAATATAACAAACAAAGAAATGTCAAACTACTCGTTTTTAAATCGATTTAAATTTTTTGCGAAATCTCTAAAAATCCCTAAAATTCACGTTTTTTTTGGCAAAACTTTGACCCGAACGTTCAGAACATGTCGGAAAATACTAGAAAAGTCGTAATTCTAGCATAACAACGTAAGACATGACGAACTGCGGGAGTTTAAATAGTTTATAACTTTTGCATAATCTCGATAAAATGACACTACCTGATACGCACAGAACAGATCCGGAATTACTTGAAAAGTAGTTTTTCTAAAATAAAAAACCAATAAATGACGAACTAAGCGCGTTTCCGGCGATTTAAAATTTTTGCGAAATCTCTAAAAAATTCCTTAGTATAATTCACGTTTTTTTTGGTAAAATTTTACCCGAACGCTTTGAGAACAACGTTCAGAATAAGTCGCAAACGACTAGAAGAAGTCGTAATTCTAGCATAACAAAGCAAAAATGACGAACTGCGGGCGTTTAAATAGTTTATAGTTTTTGCATAATGTCGATAAAATGACATTACCTGATACGCATAGAACAAGACCGGAATTACTTGAAAAGTAGTTTTTCTAGAATAAAAAACCCAATAAATAACGAACTAAGCGCGTTTCCGGCGATTTAAAATTTTTGCGAAATCTCTAAAAAATTCCTTAGTATAATTCACGTTTTTTTTTTTTGGTAAAATTTTTACCCGAACGCTTTGAGACACAACGTTCAGAATAAGTCGCAAACGACTAGAGAACTCGTAATTCTGGTATAACAAAGCAAAAAATGACGAACTGCGGGCGTTTAAATAGATTATAGTTTTTGCATAATGTCGATAAAATGACATTACCTGATACGCATAGAACAAGACCGGAATTACTTGAAAAGTAGTTTTTCTAGAATAAAAAACCCAATAAATAACGAACTAAACGCGTTTCCGGCGATTTAAAATTTTTGCGAAATCTCTAAAAAATTCCTTAGTATAATTCACGTTTTTTTTGGCAAAATTTTTACCCAAACGCTTTGCAACGCAACGTTCAGAACAAGTCGCAAATGACTTATCGTTAACGACTTTAAGACTTTAAAAAATTAGACACTTTTAAACTTTTCTTTAAATGCATTTCTCACCTTTTTCTTTTTCGTTCTGTCGTTTTCTCTGTAGTACTTATATCAATTTCCAGCGGAGACGAAAGATGAGACGTTAAATTGCAATATCACCTCGAAATGCCTTCTGTTGACAATGGGTTAGCAATAATGCACGCAATTTACATTTAACTGTATTTCAACAATCGCCACTAACGTGGAAATGCGATCGCGAAAATGAACGTAAGATAAAAGTCGCGAAATTGGATCGCGAATATTTAAGAGGGACCTAACCAAGTTCCTATCAGAGACCTTCACCCTAACCAAGCCCGAATTTTAAAGAATTTGTGTTAGAACTAAAGGTCGTATATTTAAACTTTATAAATACACGAAGAGTCAGTCGATAAAGAAAAATCCTACCTTTCCTCGTCATAGTACGTATTAAACCTTTTTGTTTGTAATCCTTTTTGAGCACTCACAACACGCGCGCACTTGAAAAAGGCCTTATAAACACTCGAGCACTACACGCACACGCGAAAATACGACGCCGAAATTTAAAATTCGCACTGAAACAAACACTATCGTACTGCACCAATAACGCGAAAGAACTGAAAGTAATTTTGCCAGAATCATATTTATAAACGCATTAAAGTCATTGCGTAAACACTAGAAAATCCCGTTTTTATTTTAGAAAGTTTCTATCTGTGTTGGAATTCCGATAAGTTATGAAAGAAGGTGTAGGTACGTATTCGTACGTGTTTTGTTAGTTACCTTGTATATTATCAGTTCCATAAAAACGGGATTATCTAAACATTTAATACATATTAATTTATTGGTTGCAATGCGAAAGTTTTCAATACTTACTACTTATTAAATGCAGATAAATTACTTTTAATTTAAGAACAAAATAAATCTATAACTCCGCGTTAAAGGGGCAATAGATAAAACATATGAACTTGATTGTACATACGTACTAGTTGTAATTTCCTTACAAGCGTATTAATCGCCTAATCGGCGGGCAACCAACAACACTTTACCTGCCAGTAAGCCGTATTCGAGTCGTATGCGCGTCCCGAAAATTGTCCGAACGCGATTTCGCCGAAAAAATTAATTTGGGACGTTTCGAAAGGGCCCGGTTTCGCCGCGTGCCGTTTTCGTAAAATTGAATTTTAATTAATTAGGCCCTTAATACTATATATATATTAAATTATATTCGTTTTTACGATACGATGTCCTCGAATTTCCAGTTTTAAAATCATTCACAAGTTTATTTAATTTTCACGTGATGACGTATTGATTAGGTAATTGTTGTATTTTTTTTGCTCGCGGCGACTATTCGTAATTTACGTTATTTTAACAATTTACATAATATCGTAACAACGTATTTGGTTTTGTTTATCTTGTAGTAGTGTAATTTGCATAAGGAAACGGTAAAATTAGGTTTCGTCGTATTTAAAACGTTTTATTAACATATACATTTGAGAAATAGACGAGCCTTAACAAAATTGACGTCCAACGTGGGACGAGCTCGGCTCCCCAATTTTCCTCAAAAATCCATATCTAAAATTACTTATCTAAGTATCTACTAACAATTTAAATTGATTGAAATAACGCGAAACTACACGCCTCGTCCAAGACAGCAATTGGGTTCAAATTCGCGATTTTAAACGACCAATCACAAAACACATTTTACAGTAATTTACGTTTAAGCTCGTGCGCCTCCACATCGATCGGCTCAAATTTCGTTACAATTTCGTAACCACGTATTGTTCCGTCACCATCGTCGTCTTTTCTCGGCTTCTGCCCTTAAGATCGTCCTGGATTTCTTCCAAGGTCTTCCCTCTGGTCTCGGGCACGAGCGCCGTTATGAAAATAAGGGCGAGCACGCAGAATCCGGTGAAAATAAAGAAGGGCACGTACAGACCGTACGCGTCCTTTGTGTACTGGAAGAGCTTCGACACGACGGTCGCGAGCACGCAAAAGTAGATGTCGCAGAAGCTCAGCGCGAACGCCTTCACGTTCGTCGGGAAAATTTCGGAAACGAGCAGCATCGGGATCGTCTGCATGCCGAAACTGAACGATAACACGAAAACCACCATGGCTGCGATGGGGACCCACGCAAATTTGCCGGTGTCGAAATCGGTTTCGTTCTGAAGGTAAAAGTACGCCCCTTCGATCATCAGTGCCGGAATCGCGCCGACGATCGAACCGATCAGGAGAGGGCGCCTTCCTACTTTGTCGACGATCACCGAACAAATCCCGCACAATATCACCTGCACCGAAAAGTACAGGATAACGGCTAGGCTCGGCGAAATGACGTCCGTGGCTTCGTCGAAGATGATGTAAGCGTAGAAGGTGATGGCGCTCGAGCCGCAAAGCAATTGCGCCCCCACCGTCACGATCATGATGTAAAACGCCCTCCTGTTGCTCTTCACCGTAAACAGATCGAGCAACTTGCCGGCGTTGTCTTGCTCGTCGATCGCCTTGGTTATTCTTTCCAACTCCAGTTCGACGTCGCCGTTCCTGTGGAGTATCGCCAAATTTTGTCTGGCCCCTTCCGTGTCCCCCTTCATGATTAAATAGTACGGACTTTCCGGCATCCAGACGAACGTCACGGCAAATATGATGGGAATGACCGACGACAGCAGGGCGGTCGTTTGCACGCTCGTGTGCGATCCGATGACGTTGATCAGCAGAATGCCGAGGGTCCAACAGATCGACACGCTGGATCCGAGGAATCCCCTGATCTTGGGGTCCGAAATTTCGGCCAGGTACATCGGGAGCGCGCAGAACGATATTCCCTCGGCCACTCCCGCCACGAACCGGGCGATCAGTAGCACGACGATCGACTTGGCGTAGTAGATCATTATCCACGAGACGAACAGTCCCGGCGACAATAGCAAAATCACCTTCTTTCTCCCGATCAAATCCAGGAAGACGCCGCCGATCGGAGAGCCGAGAACCGCCCCCAACAACGGAACGATGGTCAACCACGAACCTTCGTCGTTCGTTATCTTGATCGGCGAGTCTTGGTCGAAGAGCTGCGGAAGGGCGGGAGACGTCCAGCCATAATGCGTCCCGCTGGACACCAGGCACAGGTTTCCTGCGGGAAAAATCGTGGTAACCGAAAATCTTCCAGAGGCGAACGCATTTTTGCGTCCGCTTTTACATATACACTCTCGTAGGCGGCCTTGTTATGACCGAACAAAAGAGTTCAGGGTTTTTGACGAGTGACGAAGGAACGTCGAGGTGAATTTGTAAAACAAGCGGTACACGTGCAGCGTTGTGCACATTTAAAAATATTACACTTGACATTTAATAAACGTCGATTGCAGTTACATAAACGAAATGCAACGAGAACCCGTTTTGCACTGATTTTTTTTAATCAAAAACAGACATGCGTTTAAAAAAAAATGAAAAAAAATGCTTACCTGTGATCATGGCCAAATATTGGACGATGGGCGCACTTTTGGCGAGAACGTCGCTCGTGAACGTCATTCTCGTCTCAATCAGAAAATTCGCAAGTGCAGGAGAACGAGGTATCGAAGAAAATGACGACCCAACGAACGGATTGTTCTTTTTTTTTACCGTATAACTGGTTTTCGAGTAACAAATTCATTTTGAAAACTTGTTAAACAAAGTCTTTCCGTGAATTGATCTATGGCTAGTTTTTTTTTTGTTGTTAGCATTTTTTACCATTTTAATGGCAACTTTTGTAATATTTACATAAGAAGTCGTTAAATATGATAATTGGTTTTTAAGTTCGAGAAAACGCACGCGTACGCCTCGAACGTTCATCCTTCGATTTTCTCGAAATAATATAAGCCTAAGATGGAATTAAAATTTAAAAATTGATTAACGATCGCCTTGACTTTTGAAGATCAAGGACGTGTATCGTGCGGTTCGATAAACCAAACGTTTATGCGATAACCTTAGTACAATTACGAAACTGGTATGTCGAGGAAAGGACAAAAGTTCGAGGAAGTAGGGCAGTGGGGTGTTCAATTAATTTCCTGAATGGATTGCACGAAACCACCTCTTCGACACATACGATAGTCGAGGATGTATTTTCCCTCTGCGCTGTGCCCGAAGGGCCCTTACAACTACCGCCTGCACTAGTTACGAACAACAATCGGCGTTCTTTTACTTATTTGTGCCGATACAGCTACTTCAAAGCAACGCCGTGTAACGAGTGTATAATTGTATGAAATACCCATGGCAAGTGTCTTAACCCTTAAAAATAGCATGCAAACCCGGTTGCGCCCGTCGTGGGCGCTCTCTTTACGACACGTTACTTCAAAGCGGGAAACGTCGTAGAAAACGAAAAATAAAATTCATTTTATTCTCACAATTAAGGTACGCAGTTAAAATCATTTTAAAATCGCAAAACTTCCCGATTACGGCTCGTAAACCACTTAAATGGTTAATCGCATTTTTACGCGACCGATAAAATATAAAGTAACCAAATGTATGCATTTGAACATGTGCAGCTTGTTTCGTAAACTTATCGGAGTTCGAACACGGAATATAAAAACCGGGTTTTCTAGCATCCACGTAATAAGTTTAACGCGTTTATAAATTTTAATTTCGGAAAAATGAAATCAGTTCTCTCGCGTTCCCAGTTCGTAGCGGCAGTGCGTAGTTTAAATTTCGGCGTCGTGCCGTTAGCGTGTGCGCGAAGTGCTCAAGTGTTTATAAGGCCTTTTCGCGTATATGTGCGCGCGCGCGTTGTGGATGTGAGTACTAAAAAAAAATGATTTGTACGACGAAGAAAGGTAGGATCTTTTTGTGTCGACTAACTCTTCATTTATTTATATGGCGCAAATAAGCGACCTTCGGTTCTAATACAAGTTCTCTGAAAGTCGGACGCGTTTGATTAGGCTCTTTTTAAGCATTCGGCGTTCTTTTACGCTCGTTATTGCGATTGCATTTACGCGCGTAGCGATTGGTGAAATGTAAAGTGAATCAACAGAAAGAAATTGAGGTTTCGTCTTTAATTTCCGCTGGAAATTAGAGATAAGAAAAAAGTAAGATACTATTTATTTCTTATATTTGTTTTTTTATAGCAGGCAGCGTGCGTGCTACGTATTTAAGAGAAGTTCGAGAGTTAAAGCGAACGATTCACGTTGAGATGCGTTGTAAAAGTCGAGATTTTAATTTGACCTTGGCTAGTCTGCTATTTAGTTACGTGCAGTAGCCACTCGTAGGAGAGTGTGAATAGACGTAGGACTATAGACGAAGTCTCGACCTTGCAGAGACAACGCACCTAGGTGGAGTGAAAAACTCGTTTTACCGCTTTTCGAAGACTCGATGTACAGGGCGTGTCACAACGTTCTATCGATTTTGAAGATTAATAATCGTGCCACGATTTAAAGAAAACGACGTAACTTTTTATACAGGTACTATCAAAAAATACAATAAACGTAAAATAATAATTTGGCGCCCAACGTACGAATCACGTACAAAGATATTTAATTTTCGAAAGTACAACAATCTGGAGAACGACCGACGTAGAGCCCGAGAATCATTATTTTAAACGCGTTGTGTTCGAAAAACTTGCTATAGTTATGCATAAAAAGTTCTACTAGAATTTTTTTGCATGACGTAAGTGATTACTAATCATGGCTTTTGTTATAAGTTTAACGATATTCCGATTGGTCGATTTAAAACATCAACGCGTGACGCGATAGGGGAAATTACACTATTTACGAAATGCACTGTATAAATAGTTTGATTTAATGGACATTCAACGTAAGGTCTTAACAAAGGAAACAAGAAAGAAAATTCGGTTGGTTTGAGTGTGCAAATTGATTAACAACGGTTATATACACTACGATAATCACAACTAACAAAACCACTTAATCGTGAGATTTATATAAAAAAAAACAGTTGTTTAAAAAATATACCTATACATCTCGGACGATTAACACAATCAATTTGAAACCTCGATGCGAACGAGATCGTCGGTTCTTTAAAATTGTTTTAATACAATTTGGCGCCCAACGTGCGGATTAAACGGGTGCGTTGCATTTTTGTTAAGATTCATTTCGACACGATTTATAACCGTGGTCGGGGCCATTCGAGGAGAAATTCCGCCACATAACACGTTGTTTTGATAGTCGAGGCCTCGATTTCGAAGGAAAAATTATTTATTGTCGATTACATACAAAATCTATAAGTAGTTACGTAAATTATTTTGAAAATTTGTTCTACACAATACATACAGTCAAATTATAAATCTCAGTCTACTCCTCTTAAAAAAGGAAATTCGCGAAAATTAACTATTTACGCCACTTCGTGTTTTCGCGGCGCAGGAGGTAGTATCACAGTGTGTCGCCTCTTTCCCCTGAACTCGTCCTGGATTTGTTCCAAGGTTTTGCCCTTGGTCTCCGGGACGGTGAAAATAATAAAGACGAGGCCCAGGACGGAGCACAACGTGAACGTGAAGAAGGGCACGTGCATGCCGTACGTGTCCTTCGTGAACTGGAAAAATTTGGATACGCTGGTGGCGACGACGCTGAAATATATGTCTGCCAAGCTCAGCGCGAACGCCTTCACGTTGGCGGGGAACAGCTCCCCTAACAGCAAAATTGGAATGGTCTGCATGCCCACGCTGAATATTATCACGAAAACGACCATGGTGATGATCGGTACTAAACTACTGTAATCGTCCATGTCAATGTCCGTTTCTTCTTTGAGAAAGAAGAATACGGATAGCGTTAACAAAGCGAAGCCGGTCCCGGACATCGAGGCGATCATCAAAGGTCTCCTTCCGGCCTTATCGACGGTCATAGAGCAAATTCCGCAGAATGTTAATTGCAAGCCGAAATAAATAATTGACGCCGCCTTGGCGGAAATGATTCGGCCCGCCTTGTCGAAGATGTTTTGGGCGTAGAAGGTGATGGCGGTCGTGCCGCACAACTGTTGAAAACCCCTCGTCCCCAACATAACGTAAAGGGCCCTCCTGTTACTTTTTTCCGTGAAAAGGTCGAAAAACTTTCCGGTGTTCGCGCACTGTTCCTTAACGGCCAGGCTTAATCTTTCCAATTCGCCCTCGACGTCGTCGGCGTCCTTGAAAATCTTCAAGCTTTTCCTGGCCTCCTCCTTGTCGCCGCGGATGATGTAATAATATGGACTTTCCGGCATCCAAAAGAACGTCAACACGCACAACACCGGAACAGCGGACGACACCAGCGCCGTCATGTAGATCGATAGATACGAACCCAACGCGTTGATGAGGAGTATGCCGAAGATCCAGGTCACGGAAACGCTCGATCCGATTGCGCCCCGAATCTTCGGGTCGGCTATTTCGCCCAGGTACATGGGAACGGCGCAGAAGACTAGGCCGTCGGCGACTCCCGCGACGAGCCGCGAGACCAGGAGAACGACGGCCGACGGCGCGTAGGCTATCAGCAACCAGGAGCCCAGGTACGGGAAGTTGGCGAATAGGGTCACGTTTTTTCTGCCGAACACGTCCAAAATCGCGCCTCCCAAGAGGGAGCCGCAGACGGCGCCGATCAGAGGCATGACGGCCATCCACGAGCCCTCCTCGTTCGTGATGACGATGTCCATCTCGTGATCGTCGATCAGTTTTGGTAAGGAGGGCGACGGCCAGCCGTAGTGCATGCCGCTGCATATGATGCACAGCGTGCCTACAAAAACCAAAACAAAATTATATTTTTGACACGGTGGCGCACCCAGAAATTGGTTTCTGGGAGGGTTAGAGAATAGTTTCGGGGGATAAAGAATTTATTAAAAAAACAAACGTTTATTTTTATTTTTTTCAAGACATCGAGACTCTGGACGGAGGTAGGGGGGCTTATACTTGGGGTCCCACCCCCAAGTCTATCGGCGCGCCAGTGCTTTATTTGATACATTTAAACAAAAAGTAAACGATGCGTCGACGCGGGAGTTTCCGAATCGAAGTACACGCACGTGAAAATAAACGTGAACGCCCATCACAAGTTTTTAATTGGACTCAATTTATTCGTTGGGAATGAAATTAACTTCAATTTAAATACAGCGCAAACCAATTAATGCTAACCTTATGTATTATTATTAATTTGTTGTATCGTCGCGCTTCCTTCATAAATCGAGCAGCGGAAATTTTCGATGTCGAAAATTGCAAAATTAATCTGGGAAAAGGAGCGTTTCTTCGATTTGTTTCTTGACCTCTTGAACTGTGCTCAATAATTTGCGCTTAAATTCAGCCGAAGTGTCCGATCATTATCAATAAGAAATATTCAAAGAAGTTTCTCGACGATAGATCGAAAATAAGAAAATAGAACGAACTAGGAGTAATTTTTACGGTTGTTTCGATTGAGTATTGTGACGAGCGCGGTCTTTCACATTCTCGTAATTTTAAAATGGACGCTCGTGATAAAAATTGGAAACCCCTTACATAATTCTGTGGAGGAACAATTGAACCAACCAATCGCGCAGACTTTCCGACCATGACGTAGGCGCGACGTCCACTAACGGTTCGTTTATGACTAAAATGCTTAAAAAATGGCACGTCATTTGGAGAAGAGCGAACCCGAATTGATGCGAAGATATTCTTCCGTCAGTAGTTTGAGAAGTTTTACGGATGTCCGGTTGAAAAATGTTTTGACCGAATCCAAGTTGTTGATGATCATCAATTAACTGTCTCCAAATCAAATTTCCGTTCGATTTTAAAACGTTTGGGCTTTACGGCCAGAGAACGAGGTCATGCGATGGCAAATTGTGGTGATGATCGAGTCATCCGATTGCATTGCAATTCTCACCTAACAATGACGCCCGAAAACGTCCAACAAACGCTGCAAAGTCCAAATTTTTTTAATTTTCTTGAAAGAAATACGTTTTTTGAAAAATAATATTTACGAGAGAAATTTATAAGAATTTTAACAAAATTTATCATTTATTTTCGATTATTTCGAAAACGGTACAACCTATCGAAAATTATAACGAGACATGATTGGTAGAGAATTTTATGCCGATTCCAAAACATATTTTAGATTATCGATCCGATGAGTAATAACGGAGATTAGATTTAAAAAAATTTTTTTTTGAACGGCCGCCATTTTGAAACGGGTCGGTTGATTTGGCTGGTTAACAAACTCGTCCTTCGTTTTCGTAAAGACAATACGCTGTCGAAATTTCAGTCTCCTACAATCAAAATTGCGACCGGAATCGTGTCCACAAAAAATTGATTATATATATGACCGACCAAAAATGAACGACCTATATTTTCGCGATCTAGGGAACGAGATCTGAGAAAAGCCAAAAGGACACGTCTGGATCCCGTCATCAGACAGGCTGCAACAGCTTTATTTTCTATGAAAATTTGCTAAAAAGATTATTTTTCAATAGGAAACAAAGAAAGCGCACGGTCGTAGTCTGCATGGCGACACCACTTCTGTTACCATTCCAGCCATCGTGACCCAAAGTTGGGTTGAAATTTCGCGTCCTGAGTTTCCGATGGTCGTCATCCAACGGTACGAGATGGTTCAATTGGTACCTTGGTTCGCTTCGATTGTTCCGAAGCACTATTTTCTCGTTACTTACTATTAATGAACACGCCATCGTCAAGTTAAATAATACTCAAATCGTGTTAAAATCGCGGATACCATTCAAAGGCAGCTCCTATCGTCGTCGAACATAATCCGCAACTTTGCCGTAAATCATTGTATACGACGAGGTTCGAGGTCACTATCGGAATCCGGCTCGAAGGACCAACGTTTGCGACGTTGAGCGTTGCGGACTTTGGCGTTCTCGCGAAATTGTTTGGCACGGCTTATTGTTAGGGAGTTGTACGTACGAACGATCAAAAAAAAAAAAACGGGCAACGACTGACGACGGTAAAATCGGAAATTCCTTCGCATAAATGTGCGCCCTAGAATTTAGGGAGAATTCGTTTACTTACTGGATGCAATGAAAACACGACGGTCACAGTCAAGGCTGTCTCCGTCGAACTAGATTTCTATTATTATTTATGCACATATCATAACGAGCACGCAAAGCGTGGGATTGTTTTTGCGTTAAAATAATAATTCGCGGACGTTTTACAAGTTGTTGCGTCAAACCGTCATTTAATTTTTTATTATAGCGAATAGTCGCAATTTGTCAGTTAAACCGGTCACGATAAGTTGAGGTTGTTCAAAAAACTCTTTTATATTATATAGGTGTACGTTTCATAAACGATAAATTACTAAAATCGAAAATAATCAGGCCCATTAGGAATAATTATCTGAATAACTATTAGGTATATTATGTTAATTAAAATTGCGATTAGAAAAACTAACGGGTTTAGATTCGATTATTTTTTGAAAGACAAACATTTAATTTTTGGATCAGAAACGAATTTTATTCGCCGCTTCGAACTGTTTAAACGAAGTCAACGGGGCATTTTCGTGAGAAATAAAGCGATTCGGAGTTTATCTCGGTTATTAATTATCGGATCGGAAATACGAAATATGCTTCAGAATCGTCACGAAATTCTCTATGAAACGCATCTCTCGACAATTTTCTACTGAATGCACCGTTTTTGACATATGCGAGAAAAAACGATACAAATGTTCGTTTTTTTTTCACAAAATACTTTTGAGAATATTTTTCTAGGACGTATGTAACTTTTCGAAAGGCGCGTTTTTAAAAAAAACATTATGTATCTAAAAGGGATTTTGAGACATGAAAAGGCACATGTAAACTCGTTGTCGCGATGTGCGCGCGTACGGATTTTTCGCTTCTTCATTAGCTTCAACGACAACAAGTTCGGGTTGGAACATATCGGCTTATACTGGCTCTCTTAACATGCCTTTAAAATATTTCCCTTTCTTTCCGAATCGCCCTGTATACGTCTAATACTTGTATCAATCCTTGTGCGTACAATTTTGATCGTGGAAGACTGAAATTTTGTTCTTACGCAATCTGATTTTGTTTTTTTTTTGTTTTTAAATTCATTTTTTAATTGAAAATTAATCTGTGCGTTACAATAAAAAAAATTTTAAATTTTTTCATTGAATTGTCGTTATCTTCACTCGATTAAACTAGATAATTGAAAAGTATTGTTGTTTTAATAACTCAAAATTTATTTTGATTTGATTATTATTATTATTATTTTAATTTGTTTGGCACGTTTTCGCTTAATGAAGGAATCGTTGTTCAAAATACGACTCGTTATACTATTTTTTTTATGTAATTTCTATTTTTTTCAGTTAGTCGCCGTTAATCTGCGATTCGCGAGCTCCCCGGGCTCCCAAAATATTCAACTAAAATGGAAATAAATTTTTCACTTTCTGTATTTATCAGACTCTCGCGTGATTGTCAATATTAAAAGTAGGATTTTACATCGTAAGTCTTGGCGGTGGGGAATCGGTCGGGGTGAAAACCAAACACGTTTAAAGGGAGTTCGTAGACGCTGAAAATCTGATAAAAAAATAAACTGCAACTACAACTTCACTCGAATCGTTTTCGAACGAACGTTCGAATATTTCGCTGCACGCGTACATCGCAAATTTTGTATTTTTAAGGCACGCGTATCTCGAGATTTATTTTTAAAAATTTTGTTTACGAATATTTGGAACGGTTAATTAATGTGTACGTACGTATTTTCGTTTTCGTGATTTTTAAAATTTTCATTCAAAAAATATAGATATTTGACGCAGTGGCACGCCCAGAAGTTGATTTTACTTGGGGGCGAAGGGGTTCGGAGAAGAGTTTCATTTAAAAAATGCCACAACTCATTTTCAGGCTGTGGAGGGAGTTACCCCATAACCCAACAGTGTTCGACGACATATTAAAAAAAAAAATATATATATATATATATATATATATATATATATATATATATTCACTTTATTCCCACCATTTGTTTGGGGAGGGAGGTGGAACAAAAAACAATACCGCGGTTGTTTCGTTTTTTTAAAAATAAATTTAGCGAGATTTCCTTTAAAATTAAAAGTCCAAAAATAAGTCAACGGTTTAAAATTAAAACAAAAAGCATTTCGGGGTTGTTCAACTTATTTTTCGATCGTCGTTTCAGCAATATTAACAAAGAACGAACGTGACACTCGCGATCAGCACATTTTATCGTAAATATAGACGTACAAAAAGAGCTTACTCGACATCATGGCCAGGTACTGGAGCAAAAACCGCCCCCCCGGCCCTTTAACACTGATGGTGGAGCCGACTTTCATTGTCACTGGCACGGCGAAAACGACGGGACGGGAAACAGAAACCTTTTTAATATTCGTCGCTCGCGTCGTAACACATAACGTTCGTCGATTAATTATGTACCAAAGTTGTACCTATTTACATCGTCGACTTTTTAACCGATGGAGCCGAAGTAAAACAATTAAGACGGGCACGTCGCGAGAAATTATTTAAATACGAAAATGACACGGTGACGTCTCTGACACTTGGTGTTAATTCCGTTCGTAGCGCAAGTACAACCCCTGCCAAGATTTATCGGCTTCCGCGATATTTTTGTCGCGAGCCGCGCAGGGGGGCGCTTCGCTAATTTCCCGTTTGCCGCCCCCCGCGCCCCGGAATTCGCGTGAATTAAATTTCAAAAAAAAATTCGAGCGGCTATGTTTTGCGTTTATTTTTAGACCGAAATTATATAGGTCAGTGATGAAAAATCGACGATCGACGGAGCGGGCGCGTCCACGTTAAGGACCCTTTTGTTATTGTCGCACGCGTACGACGTAAAAATAGACGCAGTGGCATTAAACTTGGGACGGGTGTTCGTTTTTTTTTTGGTCGCATTCGTCTGGTTGCACTTTGCACTAATGGCGACTTTCGGGAGCGCCCCCGTATGTCGACCGAACCGACTCGCTAAGTAAGCGCTTTGTTTGCGGAGTTATTTAAAATTTGACGCAGATCCGAAACTAATTATTGGCCTAAGTGAAGCCGTTTTAAAATAACTATGAGCAAAAAATGTATTTTAGTTATTTTTATTTTTCCGCTTTTGCACCTTATCAGACCGCGCGCGTGTCGGTTTATCGACGTCGAGTTAAAATCGCGCCCAAATTTCCTTTGTCTTTTGACCAAAATCTCGTACTAAACGTTCGATCGCTTTCTCCAGTTGTTTTCGAGAAATTCGTTTTCGTAAGTCTAACGATTGCGGCCAGTGAAGGTCGCGGTCAAAATTTCTAGCGCACGTTCTTTTTTTTTTTTGTGCTTATTTTTCGTTGTAGTATTCAAAGAAGTTTGATTTGTCTAACTGTACGTAATACATTTTTAATTCGTTCTAAACGAGTCGCGTTCAAATTTTTGATCTAAAACCCTTACAATTAGTTGCGACAATTTTTTTTTTAGTTGTAGCACCGTTGCCAAACTTATTCTCTTTTACCAAAAATAGGAATAAAGCACAGGTCAAATCGGTATTCGTAGTAGAACAGTTGCGGCCAGTGAAGGTCGCGGTCAAAATTTCGTGCGCTCGTTCTTTTGTTAAAAGCGCAGGTTTGCTATATATATTATATTTAAAGAAAGTTTGATTTGTCTAGACTGAAAATTAACGAATTTTTACGTTAACAAACTTTTTCAGTTCGTTCTAAATGGGTCGCGGTCAGATATTTGATCGAATCCCCTCCCGATTTGTTGTGCCTTTTATTTTAATTTGTGGCACTACTGCCAGTGATTCGATTCGATTGTGAATTAAAGCACGAAGGCGAAATTGGGATTCGTAGTCGCGTGGGTTTGTTAGATCTGCTCGTTTTTGTTAAGAAATGCTGTTTCGTCATAGAATTAAAAGGAAGTTTGACTCGTCTACCTGCAAATCAACGAATTGCTACGTTAAATACTTTTTAAATTCGTTCTAAAGGGGTCGCGGTCAAATTTTTAATCTGGATTCGCAGTCTAACAACTGCGGCCAGCGAAAGATTTTTTTCAGCCACAAGACAAATTTTAGGCACGTATACAACAGTATACGAGATTTTACCGTTTCAATTTTGCCATGGTCAAACGTTTGAAGTTTATAAGTTGTTCGCTACTACAAAAAAAACTGTCGTCGTTATTTCAGCGTTTCTACGAATTCATAATTGATCGGTAGTTCTAAACACACATTGTTCGCATTACTGCGGTATCGTATTTCAACACGCAAACAAATTAGTCTCGTTTAATATTAATGAAGATTTCGAACTCGTAAATAAGCTACGTTCGACGAAATAATTCTTGTTTTTTTTTTGTTTGGACAAGAATCCAAATCGCGAAACACCCTGTATATTCTAGACAAGCACGTTTTTAAACGTGCTTGTACGGATATTCGCGAAAAATTGTTACCTGCTTCGAGTTGTTCGTATCAAATAATAATAATAATTAGGAATAACGACATCGTAGACATTCAAAATATGCAAAAGGTCAACACAATATTATCGTCAGTTCAATCGAAGTAATTTGTTTGTAGTTTACAACCGAACCGAAACACGAAATTATTGTATAATCGGACGTAATTAGGAGCGTTTATTTTTAATTTCGACAATGACCTAGCCCTATCGAAATCTTTCTAATTGACCACTTGAAGGGATTCTCGCGGAGACAGGGCCGCACTCGGGCCATGTGCGCGTGCGTTGCAGCGTCGCTTCGGGCCTTAAACGCGTCGATCGATATAACAATTGGGATTTCACGTAATTTTTGAACGATTTGTGCAATTAGAAGTAATCGGGGCCAAAGATAAACACCAACGTTTCTTAGACAACCCGAAATTACTTTGGACATTCCGGCGCTTAATTAATTGATTAATTACATAGATGTGTACGCGTTCTATCCGTAAGTATATGCGCACTATATACAGTGAAAACTTCTTAATAACGGACGATTGTTGTCGAAGAAGTTTCGCTTTGTACGGGGACGTGCACAGGAATTCTTCGGTTAGTTCCTGAAACGGTCCCGTGTAAATGACCTCAGCTCTTAATGAGCGACGAATGAATTTTAGCGTGTCGATTAGTATTTTATTGTTGCGGCGCGTAAACAAGCTCGTTAAGCGGTCGACGGGGACGACAGCTGTTGTCTTAATCAATTTCGTTTCGATGCTTAATTTTTTTCGTCATCCATACGAAGCGAGCGG
Source organism: Rhagophthalmus giganteus (assembly GCA_036326145.1). Classification (NCBI taxonomy): domain Eukaryota; kingdom Metazoa; phylum Arthropoda; class Insecta; order Coleoptera; family Rhagophthalmidae; genus Rhagophthalmus; species Rhagophthalmus giganteus. The sequence continues at coordinate 901,072 of JARFJA010000021.1, read as the reverse complement.
TCGCTTTTGTTTTCGACCGTTTTTCGAATTTTGCGTCGAATTCGTTGGCATCGCAGCTCGACAAATAAATATAGATTTTGAAACACGTCGCGTCGGTTCGAAACATTTTCTCGATCGATTTTTCGCCGCCCACGACGCCACTAACACGATATTTTTTAAAATATATTATTAATAACATGATTATCTAATCAACTAAAAACCGAACACTTTGTGACTTAACCAAAAATACTGACACACGTGAAATTGACACAAAAATACTTCAGTTGATTACCCTGTCGTAACTACAGTAGTAAGCGTTTATACGCTGTTTAACGTCAGTAGTTATAACCACGAATTTATATATGTGACGTAAATGACCTATATTTTCGTAATCTAGGGGTTGAATCGGAGAAAAGCCAATTATCCGCCGGTGAAGGACGTTATGAAGAACATCAGCCCGATATTTATCAACATCGAACCGATTTTCCATCGGATCCGGCCGACGGTTCCCACCGTGGTCCAGCTCGGAGGACGCATGCACCTACGGGACCCGCAACCGTTAACGCAAGTATTATTGCGTCGAGTTCGTCCAAAACGAATATAATGCACCGGTTTGTTTGCAGGAGCTGCGGGACTACGTGGAGGACGTGACCGAGGGCTTCGTCTACTTCAGTTTGGGCACCGCCGTCGAAAGTAAGCACCTATCCGACATCGTGCGCGAGATGATTTTGTAGACGTTTTCCGAGCTGCCGTACAAAGTTCTTTGGAAGTTCGAGTTGGACGACTTGCCCGGACAACGTTCTCATTTCGAGATGGTTTCCTCAACAAGACGTCCTCGATGAGCGAAAAGTCAATATATCCAAGTGGCGGGAAAGCGATTTGTTTGTTTTGTTTTGTTTGTTTTTTTTGGCATCGTCGGATTAAGCTGTTTATAACCCAAGGAGGACTGCAGTCGGTGAGCGAGGCTATCTATTATGAAGTACCGCTGCTGGTGATGCCGTTCGTGGGCGATCAGCCGTCGAACGCGAAAACGATCGCGAGCAGAGGTATCGGTTTGTCGTCGGATTACGAGAGTTTGACTAAGACGACGTTCAAGGACGTCGTTTTGAAGGTCATCGATGACCCGAGGTGCGAGACGGCTTTAATTTTGGCACCGCTGTATCGTCGTCTGTTTTAGGTACCGGAACGCGTTCGAACGGTTGAGCGATTTGTGGAGAGACGAGCAAATTGTCGGGTTGGAGAGGACCGTTTGGTGGACGGAGTACGTGCTGAGGCACGGGGATGCTCGTCCCCACGTATCAATATTTCTTCGTGGACGTCGTCGGATTTTGTTTACTTGTTGTTGTAGCATTTACTGTTTTATCGATCACTCTCTTTAGGTATGTAAAACACGAGACGCGATTAAAGTTAAAGAGGGAATAATTACAATTTTTATTAAACCGAATCATTATCGTTGACTTAAATCCACGGGTAACTCGGTAACGGAATCTAGGACGTGGCCGATCGGATTTCTTAGAATTAAAAAAACACATTTATTAAAGATAAATCGTCAAATAGAAAAAATATATTAAATAACATCCGCCTCGCGGAGTTTTTAATTATTGGCACAAGTGAATTACTCCCGTTTCGTCCAGAACGGCGGCGAATTTTTCCCGTAATAGTTCCGCTTGCCCCTGGCTCGGTGAGATGTCGCGATGGCGCCTGTCTATCAACGCCATTTGCAACCACTTTATCGTCGTGTCGTAGTGTCCAATCTGCTAGTGACTCCTCGACCTTTCGACTCTTCTTTCGTCCACGTGCCTCTCGTGATGTTCAGTTCCTTTCGGCGCCCGAAGGCTGCAGTCTCGCATTATCAGCACCTACGTCCGTCGCGTTTATGTCAAAAACAAACCTGACCGACGAGTCTCGGCGGCTGTTGTCAAGAGGCCGTGGGGAGATTTCTATCTTGAACGTGCTGGAGGGTTTATTAACTGTCAGAGCGAGCCGACCTCGAGATTTCTTCATTTCTCCGATGGGTTCACCACATGGGCCGTCGCATGTCGAGAACACGTCTATGACTACGGACATGACGCCGTATGGAATTCACGGAATTTTGCGAAAGTTTGATGGTTTCTGCTTTTCTTGGGCATTTGCAGCTAACGGTTTGGCGTTGGCGCAGTTCTCATTGCTAAAACTAAAGATGAGGCGACGTTGAGTCATTATTTGCGGTCCGGCACGATTGGTGATCGGACAGACTTCGCCTGGAAGCACCGAAGAGACGTTGGTTCGAGTTGGTATTCATCTGCACGCTCGTGGTTCCGTGGCGAATTGGTGCGGCACTGCACCAGGACCATCGTTAGCGCGTTAAAAGTTTTGAAGACGCATCGTCGGAGGGGAGTTGGGAACTTCAAAAATCTTCTTTTCCGACGAATGCCGTAATTAATATAAGTAGGAAAACCATCATTCGATAATAAATGATAATTATAATAGATTAGATAAACAAATCAAATGTCAGTATATAGCACTTACACAGTATCTACGTACGTCAATATTCAATGTAACGATGAATTACGTTATAATTGCGATCGCGTTAATCTTCGTCCCGGCGTCTTCTTTCGGCGCTCGCATTTTGGGAATCGTGGCCATCCCATCCTACAGCCATCAGGTGGTGTTTCAGCCGTTGTGGAGGGAACTCTCTTCGAGGGGACATCAGGTGGTCCTGCTTTCGACCGACCCGATAAACGACCCGACCCTCACGAATCTAACGGAAATCGATTGGCACCACGCTTACGAAATATGGAAGCCGTTGAACATGATCGAGTTAATGGAAAAAGGTATGGCGGGGTTACAAATGGTCAAGGAAATATTCGGCCAAGTGGCGGAATACGAAATCGGACATCCCGACGTGCAGGCGCTAATCAAGAACGAGAACGAACACTTCGACTTAATTTTGGTGGAACCGATCTTGTTATCGATGCTCGCATTCGTCGATAGATTCAAATGTCCTTTCATCGCATTATCTTCGATGGACGCGGGAAACGAACTGCACAGAATAATGGGAAACCCGTCGCATCCAATCTTGTATCCGGACATGATGTTACAGCATTCGGTCGAAACGTTCTACGGACGCTTTTTGAATTTGGTCATGATAATCTTCTCGCAATACTACTTCGTTAACATGATCACGTCTTTTCAACAAACGTTGGCTGAAAAATACTTCGGCGAACACCATCCGCCGATATTGGAGATTATGCAAAACGTCAGCATGGTATTTTCGAACACGAATCCGAGCATACATCAAGTCAGGCCTTTGGTGCCCGGCGTCGTCGAAATAGGCGGAGGATTACACTTGAAGAAACCAAAACGGTTATCGAAAGTAAGTAATCGCGATTTATACGTTTATTGCGAGTAAGCTGTGACGCTTCCGTTTCAGGATCTTCAAGAACATCTCGACAATTCCGCGAACGGATTTATATATTTCAGTTTGGGAACGAACGTGAAAAGTTCACATCTGCCGGAAAAGTTGCGTCGCGATATGTTGCGCGCGTTCTCCGAAATGCCCTACAAGGTACTGTGGAAATTCGAAGACGACGATTTGACCGGATTGCCCGACAACGTCCTCATATCGAAATGGTTCCCTCAGCAAGACGTTCTACGACACGCCAATCTCAAACTGTTTATCACCCAGTGCGGGCTTCAGTCGATGGAGGAGGCGATTTTCAGCAACGTTCCCATGGTGGCGATTCCGTTCATCGGCGATCAATTTTCGAACGCCAGGATAGTCGAATCTAAAGGGATGGGTCTAGTTTTGGATTACAATCGGTTGGACGGAAAGACCTTTAAGGAAACGATTTTGAAGGTCATCGACGACCCCAGGTGAGAACACGTTAGGTTACGAGTTTGCCGGGTCGCTAGTTTCGTTTCAAAATTTGCAGATACCGCGACGCGACGAGAATGGTGGCGAATTTGGCGCGAGATCAGCAAACGACCGGGTTGGAACGAGCGGTTTGGTGGACGGAGTACGTCCTCAGACATAAGGGCGGACATCATCTGCGCAGCGACGCTGCGCAATTTCCCCTTTATAAGTATCTGTTTTTGGACGTCATCGGCGCGTGCGTGTCGGTTATAGTTGCTTCGATCGTCGTTGTCGTGGTAACATTGAAATTGATCCGACGGTTGTTGATGTTTCTCTTTCACGGACGAAAAGTCAAGTTGCAGTAGGTAAACGTTTTACGTACTTTTCAGTTCCGCTTTAAACTGGTTGATTTAATTTAATTTCGTTAATAAAGTACTTTTATGTTCGACTATTATGTTTAGAACAACCGTATGCGCTCTGTCGAAGAAACTATCAGTCACGAAATGTAGACAAGTTATCGCGCGCTCTTCAACGCCGAGATGTTTGTCAGATATGTTTGTTTTTTAGTAGACTTAATATATATATATATATATATATATATATATATATATATATACACTCACCGGCACAAAATTCGATCCATCTACAATTTTTAGTAAAAAATTGCGATAAACGTTTGTTTTATCTAATAATGGGGAAAAATCATATTCCAATGACATGTTTAGTGCGATAAAATTTTATTTGTTTGGGGAATTTAGTTAGTTTGTTTATTTGGATGGTATCAAATTATAATAGTTAAATTCTGAGCGTACTTTATTATTAAGTTTATTACGCGTATTAATCTTAATTGTTGGAAATACAATTGAATTTACTGTCTGTAAAAATTAAATATGGCGTTGAATCTAACCGATACTGCCAGAGCAATTGCTTTGATTCAAGATGGGCGCTCGCAGTACTACGCCGCTCGAGTGTGGTGCCTTGGTGTTTCAAGGTGTAGTATTCAGAGAGCTGTAGAAAAGTTTCGAGAAACTGGAGGCTACACCAGGAGAGTGGGATCAGACAGGAAAAGGTGTACAACTGCTAGGGATGACCACTTCCTTACATTAAAAGTTCTGAGAAACAGAGATACTACTGCAGTTAATGCACGTAATGAGTTGCAAGAAGTACGGGGTGTAAGTAAGTGTTAGTGAAAGAACTGTAAGAAGAAGGTTGCAGGAACACGGATTGCTAGCAAGAAGACCCGCAAACGGCCCACAATTGACCAAAGAACATCGAGTGGAGCGGCTTCACTTTGCACGTCAACACCAAAATTGAGATAATGATGACTGGGGTCATATTCTTTTTACCGACGAGTCGAGATTTTGTTTAAGATCTGCGGATGGCCGTCAAAGAGTATGGTGTAGAACTGGAGAAAGATTCGTCCAATGTAATATTGTGCCAAAGCTTAGTTTTGGTGGTGGTTCGATCATGGTATGGGGAGGTATTAGCATGGAAGCTCGCACCAAATTAGTAGTAGTAAATGGAGGGGTGATGACTGCTGACAGGTACATTAGGGACATTATAGAACCATATGTCGTACCTTTCGCCCCATTTATTGGTGACAACTTTATGCTAATGCATGATAATGCCCGACCGCATGTTGCCCGAATTGTTTGAGAGTACTTGATAGAAGTAACAATCCACCGTATGATGTGGCCTGCAAGAAGTCCCGATCTAAATCTGATCAAACATGTTTGGGACATGGTGGGGAGACGAGTTCATTGCCGAGTTCCTGTTCCTTCTAACTTGCGAGAGTTAAGTGTAGCAGTAGTCCAAGAATGGGACGAAATTAGCCAAGATTATTGAGGGTATGCCAAGGCGAATAGAAGCTGTAATTCGAGCACGGGGAGCTGCTACACGCTACTGATTTTTTGCTTTTTCGTTTTTTTTTTACTTGTTATGTACAATAAATGTTGTTTACTGTTTATTTTTGTTGTTAGAGCAATAAAAATGTTCCCGTCGGTTTAATTACATTTCAACATCTGTTTTACACACCCTTTAAACTATGTGTAAATATAACCAATTTATAAACTAAAATAATTACATCAATTAACCGCATGGATCGAATTTTGTGCAGGTGAGTATATATATAATAAAACGCAATTAACAGTGAAGTATTTGCTCGATCGAATAAAAAATGAAGGCACTCGATTGTTGAGCCATCTTGTCGGCGTTGAAGTGCTCGTTAAGTTTCCTACAATCTCATCTATTCGTTCAACAACGACCAAGTAGTGACAAATTTGTAATTTACCGAATAATAAAAACGATCGGTTTTGCTCTTTGTAACTTGCAACTTATAATAAAATTAATAACGAATTTATTAACGTGACGTATATATTGTGCACATGAAAATAGCCTTATCTATAATCGTTACTTTAGTAGTAATCGCTTTCTGGGCAACGTTTGTTAATCTAAACAAAAAAAAAGAACGAGTCATGCCAAAGGAATTATTCGTATTTACGCTCGAGCATTGTATTTAAATTCAACAATCGACTGATAACATTAAAACGATGTTAGATCGACGCACAATGATAAGAGTCGCCATAGACGCTAATCTTCAATTGTTAGATAATGGCGAGTTTTAAAAAATTTAAACGATTAAAACAGCAGGTGGATTGCTAGAAATAGTGGCGTGGCTGCTTGTGTGTCGAATTGTTGCCCTAGGTGACGTCAATAATGTCGATCGTACACCAGCTTGTTCGCCGAACGTCCAGAAAAAAAGCCGTTGGTGGCCTCGACGATCCGGCTCGATCCCATGGAGTCTCGTCCGCGACATAAAACGCGTGCAGCGCGCGCTGGTGCTCGCCTCGCAAGCAACCGCGTGAAAAAAAAAACACCTATGCCGTCTATGATAATAGGGAGGACTTGTTCGCTCTTATTTTTAAGATTAAACGTCGACTTGAATGCATTTTTTTTTCAATTTCTACCGCAACATAAACGTGAGAGACGTCCCCGACATGACGGCTGTCCAAAAAGTTTTTCGGTCTTGGTTGGCTGCGGAAAGATGAAGATACGTCTTGTCTCGATCTTTCCACGGCCAACGAAGACCTGAAAGACTTTTCGAATGCCCATCGGTAAACTTACGGAAACCGTCCCCTCGCTCTTTCGTAAATTAATAACGATAACAATCGTAAGTGGTGCTCGAGGAGCCTCTTCAAAAAAGTCGATATAAAACATTCCTCGATCGCGAAAGGTTTCAGTTACGTACCTATTGGTGTTGCGAAGATGATGTTTCGTCTTTTTGCGGTGGCACTTTGTTTAGTCGCCGTCGCGGCGCCTTGTTGGGGCGCCCGAATATTAGGAGTGGTGCCGATGCCTTCGTACAGTCACCAGATCGTCTTCCAGCCACTGTGGAGGGAGCTTTCTTTAAGGGGACATCAGGTGGTGATACTTGTCGCGGACACGATCAACGATCCGACGCTGGCGAATCTGACGGAAATCGATTGGCACGGCGCCTACAAGTTTTGGGACAGTTTAAACATGGCGGACGCGCCCAACAAGGGACAGATGGCCTTGATGGAAGATTGGAAGAAGGTTTTCGAGGAAATAACCAATTACCAACTCGGACATCCCGACGTACAGGCGCTGATAAGAAACGAGAACGAACATTTCGATCTGCTCCTGGTGGAAGGCTTCGTGCCGGCCATGTTCGCTTTTGCCGAACGATTCAAATGTCCGTTCATTGCCATTTCTTCGCTGGACGGCACGAATATTATGCACGAGATGATGCAAAATCCGTCGCATCCGATCGCGTACCCGGATTTTATGATACCGTTTTCGGGAAAAATGACATTTTTCGAACGCCTGACAACCGTCGCTCGAACGCTTTTCTACAGTTATTATAACGATTATGTTATGCTGCCCATACAGCAGCGGATGGTCGATAAATACTTCGGGAACGGCTATTCACCTTTGATGGATACGATGAGAAACGTCAGCATGATGTTCTTGAACACCAATCCCATCTTTCATCAAGTGAGGCCTGTAGTGCCTGCAGTTATACAAATAGGCGGAGGCTTGCACATCAAAAAATCGAAACCGTTACCGAAGGTAGGTGATTATTGTTCGTCATCATGTCGATCAACTCATCGACGTTTTAGGACCTACAAAGGCGCCTGGACAACGCGACCGAAGGCTTCATTTATTTTAGTTTGGGCACCAACGTCAAGAGCAAAGACCTTCCCGAAAGCGTGCTCCAAATTATCATGGAAACGTTCGCCGAACTGCCCTACCAAATATTGTGGAAGTTCGAACTCGAAGATTTACCGGGAAAACCGGATAACGTCCTGATATCGAAATGGTTTCCTCAGCAAGACGTTTTCAGTGAGTTTCGATCGACGGACCGAATTTGACCAATTTATTGTATGTATTTGCAGGACATCCCAAGATCAAACTGTTCATAACCCAAGGTGGTCTACAATCGTTGGAGGAGGCGATTTACAATTACGTCCCGTTGATCGTCATGCCGTTTATAGGCGATCAACCTTCGAACGCGCGTAAAACCGAATCCATGGGATTCGGATTATCTTTAGATTACAAAACTTTAGACAAGGAGATTTTTAAGGAGAAGATTTTGGAGGTCATCACCAATTCCAGGTAGGGACCGAGCGAAAATTTTCGAAAGACGCGCGCATAAGTCGATCGTTTTTTGTTTATTAGGTACCGGAAAACGGTGAAAAGGGTGGCGGATCTGTTGAACGATCAGCAAACGACCGGCTTGGAGAGGGCGGTCTGGTGGACGGAGTACGCGCTTAGGCACGAGGGCGGCGGTCATTTGCGCGGTTCCTCCGCGAATTTGCCCTTTTACCAGTACATATTTTTAGACGTCGTCGGTTTTTTCGCGGCCGTTTTGACGGTCCTGATTATTTCGATTGTGGTTCTAGCGAAAGTGGTCAAGAGGTTATTATTAAAAGTGTTAATTAAAACAACTGTCAAGAAAAATAAGTTGCTGTGAAGTTGTAAAAATATACTTATTTTTGGTGAGCCGGGGTCTGTGTCCTAAGGGGCGCGGGCATGGATAGTTCTCAGAGTCTTTTGGCATATTTCGACGAGCCTGTCTTTATCTAACATATTTGTACGTTGTTTTCTTTTTTTTAAATTAAATTAAAGATTTTTCCTATCGGTTTTTTCCTATCTATGTAGGTAATGTTTTAGGTCAAGAGCTAACAACGTTTTTATTTATATATGGTATTTTCGCAAGTTTGAAGTTTTAAGGGTCGCTCCTATTGAACATCGCTTAACGGAAGTCTAGCAGCCGTTCATCGGGAAATATAGCAACCGCACGACATCGGCTCTTCAAAGTTAGCATTATGTGTGTAATAACGTGATGGTTATAGACGGACGGCTGCCAGGCTCGAATTTCCCGTTGTAAATTGCGCGCGTTTAGCGTTTAGTTGAGTTTTGTGGTTGCACTTACTTTCGGAGCTCGTTCCTCGATAAAGCAACGAGTTCTTAGGTAAATAAGTGTTGATATTATTTATTCAAGGTCTAAGCGGGCGTTAAACAATAATTTAGTTTAGAAATACAATCATTTCAGGATATACGTAAGTGGCCTCAGCTGTACCAGCCTTCGGGAAATTCGGAACTCTGTTCGAATTATCTATGTAAATGTAGACGTAGTTATTGGCGGCCATTTTTATTGACAGCGTCCGTTTCGATAGTATGCAATTGTTTGAACTAACTGCGTAATTGAAACAACGCCAAATAAGATCAAATAAGTTCAAAGTATCGCATTAAATAATGAAAAATATGCGATATAGTCGATGAACAATTGAAACCACAAACAATTACCTACTAACGAAATGTATGTCCAATGAGTTTTGTCGTCGACGCAGTCGCGAAAGGTGGACAACTTATTAGGCATTATATCGTCGGCTTCTTATTTCGAAAACGCGGAACAGGCTAGAGCACTCACGGGTTTAAATCCACGACTCCACCGGCGGCGGCGGGGTGCGGCGGTACTTATTAGACATATAGTACGTACAGCGACCAGTAGAAAAATTGTAACCTCTGAGCATCGGACGACAGGTTCGAGTCGAGGTTTTATGACTAACGTCCTACCAGTTTTTCATTGAATTCGGAAAAAGTACTTACTTTCGGAAAGGAAAACGCGACAGTATTCCCGCGTCACCAAAAGCGATTTTGGAGAAAATTTTTAGATATTTGCAGATCAAGATATCTTTCGTAACCGGTCTGGCGAGAATCGGGGGCCCTGGTGGTTGCGTCTAAATGTCCCAGACGAATTAATTAATGATAACCCGACGGTTCGACGCCGTTGCTGTCGAAGCCTACTTCCGGGAAATGCATTTTCCCCGTGTACCTCGAAATCGGCGTCTAATTTACGTGTTCGTCAACGTCACAAAATATAATGCGATTAAGCAAGCTGACCTTGAACTGACGTCTTAGTTGACCTCTACCTTGAGCGACCCGACGATTTGTGTAAACGTTATGCCCCCGTGAACGAGAGTTTTGAACATGCCGCACACTACGGTGCAAGGCCAACAAAATATGACGATACTAATGACAAATCACTACGTTCCAGTACCCAGCAGCGCTTCTAGCAAGTTATCGAACGTATTTTGTAGATATGTGCGCCCTCGAGTCGAGACTCTCACCTTAATTTAATGGTTCGACGGTTTAAAGACCAACGTTCCACGGTTTTTCTTTGCATTAAGTTAAAGGACGAACAACGAAAAATGAGACGACATTTCTCCGCGTCGCTAAAACGATTTCGGAGGAAATTGTTTGGATATTTACGCGCCGTAACGGTCGCGTCCGAACGGCCGCGTCAAAATGTCCCAGGTCGAGAACGCACGCGCAATTTATTGATAGATAACGCGACGATTGTCGCTACTGTCGAATCCCCAATTTCGAGAAATGAATCTTCAAATTCCCTCACCTCGAGCGACCAGATGATTTTTGGTGCGCCACGACCGACCCTGTTAAAATTGAATTCGTTTCGGCGGGCGATAAACGTCGTCGCGGCAAATTAATTTTCCATTGTCAATATTAATTTACGAATAGACTTTTAACCCACGCTATCTGCGTTTATTTGTCCAATACCGTTATCGTTGACGTAGTTTATCTCTCGATTGCTTCGACACAGTCTTTTCAAAAATGATCGTCGCATTGGTAAGTTGTTTGAGCGTCGTCGTGTCTTCGTCTCTCGGCGCCCGAATATTGGGAATAGCGTCGATAGCGTCGTACAGCCATCAGATCGTCTATCGACCGATATGGAGGGAGCTTTCGTTGAGGGGACATCAAGTGGTCGTGATTTTGACCGATCCGATCAAAGATCCGACTCTTACCAATTTGACGGAAATCGACTTGCACGATTCGTACGGGTTGGGCAGCGAGGTGGATATTCTTGACGAAACGGACGCGAACGTGTTTCGTAGGGCAAGGCTATTCGACAAGCTATTTAATGAACTAGCGGAACACCAACTCGGACACCCCGACGTGCAGGCGATAATCAACGACGAAAAGGAACATTTCGATTTGGTCATGGTGGAAAGTATAATTCTGTCGACGGTCGCTTTCGTCGCGCGATTTAAGTGCCCGTTAATTTTGTTGACCTCTTTGGATTGCGCGAACCCCGTACACGAGATCATGGGAAATCCGACGCATCCGCTCTTGTATCCCGATTTCACGATAACGTATTTGGGCAAAGCGACGGTGTACGAACGCTTGCTGAACGTGGCCGAATCTCTGTATTTCAAATATTACAACGATTATCATCACGTGCCTTCGCAACAAAGGCTTGCTGATAAATATATTGGAAAGGATTATCCGCGACTGACGGACATTTTGGCAAACTTTAGCGTGATGCTGTTGAACGTCAATCCCATTCTGCATCAGGTCAGACCGATGGTTCCCGGCGTTATCCAAATAGGCGGAGGCATGCATCTCGAAAATCCGAAACCATTACCGAAGGTAGTAACGTGTTTTTTTTTACGCGGCGCGACGCGACGATTAAAAATATTTCGACCTTTAGGACCTACAGAAATATTTGGACGACTCGGCCGACGGTTTCATTTATTTCAGTTTGGGCACCAACGTCAAGGTCAAATGGTTGTCGGAGCACGGGCGTCGAATTATTCTGGATACGTTTTCCGAATTGCCGTTTAAGGTGCTGTGGAAATTGGAACTTGACGATTTGCCGGGAAAACCGGACAACGTTTTGATATCGAAGTGGTTTCCTCAACAGGACGTTTTCAGTAAACGAGCGCGTCCTTGTTCGATGATTTTCATTTTTTTGGTAAAACGAAATGTTTGCAGGACATCCGAAGATTAAGTTGTTCATCACCCAGTGTGGTCTTCAGTCGACGGAGGAAGCGATTTACAATCACGTCCCGATGGTCGCGATGCCGTTCATTGGCGATCAAGGCGTGAACGCTTTGAAGATCGAGTCGTTGGGAATCGGCGTGAACGTCGATTACAAAACGTTGGATAAGAAGACGTTCAAGGAAGCGATTATGGAAGTTATCGATAACCCCAAGTAGGTACTACGTACAAGTGGAGCGGGGAGGGGATAATTAGCCACTTTTATTTGCAGATATCGCAACGAGGTACGAAAATTGGCCGACTTGTTGATGGATCAGCAAAGTACGGGCTTGGAGCGCGCTATTTGGTGGACGGAGTACGTGCTTAGACATAAGGGAGTCGCCCATTTACGCGGCATCGCCGCGACATTGCCATTTTATCAGTATTTGTTGCTCGACGTCATAGCACTCTGCGTTGTCGTCTTGAGCATCTCGATCTTCATAATTGTGGGCTTCGTCAAGTTAATTTGCAGGTCGTCACGACGTTGCCTTAAGAAGAAAACGAAATTGCAATGAACCGCTCGTTTTGAAGAGAAAACGAATTGTCGAGATTTATTGTATTGTAACGTTTATATTGGTAATTTTATTTATAGTTCGATTTGTACGACTCGTCCCTCGAAGTGCGACGACTCATCTTGATTCGGCTTGGTTCCGCTCCCCCCACCCCGCACGTGCAAAAATAAATTCGATTTTATTTTCATTTTAGAAAATAAGTACAAAGAACGTGATAATATACACAATATCATTTAATAAACAACACAATCGAGTGTCGATTACCCTATAACAATCGAATTAAAATTCCATCAGCTACATTAACCTTTCCAATTCCGATAAATAAAAAAATGGTCCGTTATCTATGCACATATTTACGAGATACCGACTGTTTACAACAATTTATAAATAGGATTATTGTCATTCGTGCCCCGCGATGCGTCGAACGATCGTGTTTATTGCGGCGCTGTTTAAGTTTGGCTGCGCGGCGCGCATCTTGGGCGTCGTCCCGACGCCGTCCTACAGCCACCAGGTGGTTTTCCGGCCGATATGGCGGGAACTGTCGTTGAAGGGCCACAAACTGACCGTACTTACGACCGATCCCATGAACAACGCGTCCCTAACGAATTTAACGGAAATCGACCTGAGCTTCGCCTACGACCTGTGGAACGTCAAGCACAACATCGCCGAATTGATCTACGTTTCTCAAATTAATTTTCTGGAGTACATCGACAGGTACGTCGCGATGGTGGACGACATCGTCGACCAGGAGCTGCAACACCCCCAGGTGCGGAATTTGATTCGCAACCAGAGCGAGCACTTCGACCTGCTGATGTTGGAGTATCCGTATCCCCTGCTGACGATGTTCTCCGAAAGATTCGGGTGCCCTTTTATAGGGATGACGTCTCTGGACGCTCACTCGACCGTTTACGATTCGGTAGGGAACCCCTCGCATCCCGTGCTCAATCCGGATTTCAGTTTGCCCTTTGGCGGCACGCTTTCGCTGTGGGAGCGGTTACTCAGCGTCGCGTTTCAAATCTACACGCGATTCTACGTGCACTTTTATTCCAACCCCAAGCAGGACATGGGAGTCAAAAAGCATTTTGGCGAAGGTTATCCGACCGTCGAGGACGTGACCAAGAGGGTCAGCATGTTGTTCGTGAACGTCTATCCGCTGTTCCACAACGTCAGGCCGCTCGTTCCCGCTGTCGTGCAAATTGGCGGGGGTACTCATTTGAAGGAGCGCAGGCCTCTTCCGCATGTAAGTCGATTTTTATTCGATGTTTGTGTTGTGATGGGCGAATAAGCTGGCGTACGACAGACGCTACACTTGCTTGCGCGCATAAACGGCCAATCGAGGACAGAGGCCGACGAACCCGTAAATATAGCGTCGTTCGTAATATATTTGTTGGTATTGATTGAATTGAACGCTTCGAAATCCGTCAGGATGAAATCGACAAAATCGATTGGCTTAAAATCAGCGCAACTTAGCGCGAAAATTCGACTATCCCGTTAGGTTGCGCTATCCGAGCTTGATTAGTCGCTCTTCCAGGATTTACAGAAATTCCTGGACGACGCGCCCGAAGGTTGCGTATATTTAAGTCTGGGAACGAACGTTAAAAGTAAATATCTACCGGAACGCGCGCGCGCCGCCATCTTGCAGGCGTTCTCCGAGCTTCCGTACAGAGTGCTGTGGAAATACGAATCCGACGATTTCGAAAAATCCGCGAAAATCCGCACGGCCAAGTGGTTTCCGCAACAAGACGTCCTCGGTGAGTTCCGTCGTAAATTCAAAACCGCCTTTTTCAATTTGCGTTTAAAGGGCACCCGAACGTCAAGCTGTTCGTCACTCAAGGGGGACTGCAATCGATGGAGGAAGCGATTTACAATTACGTGCCGCTGATCGGGATCCCGTTTTACGCGGATCAATACGCCAACGTCGCGCTGATGACGGCCAAAGGTTTCGGCTCGGCCGTCGATTACAAAACCATCACCAAGGACAGCTTCAAGGGAGCCATTTCGGAAGTAATCGAAAATCCCAGGTAAATCATTTATCATTAGGTATTTGCGATCGACATCGTTCTAATTTAGCTACCGCGAGAAAATCGAGGCGTCGGCGAAGTTGGCGCTCGACCAACCGACGACGGGCTTGGAACGTGCCGTTTGGTGGACCGAATACGTTTTGAGGAACAAGGGGGCGACGCACCTGAGAAGTCCCGCGATCGATCTGCCTCTTTATCAGTACTTGTTGCTGGACGTCGTCGGGTTCTGTTCGATCGCGATCCTGATCGTCGTCCTCTCAGTTTATACGTTAATTAAATTGATTTTTTGTAGGCGCGCAAAAATAAAAACGGAATGATTCTGTCGGTTCGTGTTTTCACGATTGTCGAAAGGACGAAAATTCCAAAATCCCGACCGATTTTCACCAAAAAATCGGCGCCACTCCACGGCAGTTTTCTCGGTTTTTGTGCTCGAGCGACAATAACCGTTTTTTATTAAACCTCCTCGACTGCGACAACTACCGCCAAGCTTCTTTTCCCGATCGTTTCTTCAATCAGTTCTCTCCTGGATCACCGCGTATTTGAGCTTGAACGACAATAAAATCTTATGGGACTGCAACGACTATCGCCAATTGAAAAAGATCCGATCGCGCGCAAACCGCGGCACTCAATTTTCATAAATGGTGTCGCAAAAGTCCTTTTTTAAAAATTCTTATAAATCTCTCTCGTAAATATTATTTTTCAAAAAATGTATTTCTTTCGAGAAAAATTAAAAAAAGGAATTTTTTTGATATGCGACGTGAAAATTCTATGATTTTTCTATTAACGATGAATCTAAAAATAGACGTCCGGCCTTTTAACGTAACTTAACCATATCCACAGTCTGGATTTTCATTTTCACGTATAGAAACAAACGTCGATTTTGAATGTCGCGATCGAATTCATTAATAGGTCAAATTTTGATATGATTACGTCAAGCAGGAACTTGCTCGTTTGATAAGAAACAACACATCCGCTCGTGAACGCATAATATATGTAATTCCCTGTAAAACGGAATGCATTTTTCGTCAGAAAACGTTTACGAAATGCACTTTTCGTGACGTGCAACCAAAAAAGAAAAATGACTTCTCTCACGCGCGTCGGGCCTCTGGGAAAAGACGCTTGCGGTCGCTCGAAACGGAACACAAACCCAGATATCAACAATTAAGAAACTCTTAATTAATTTTCGTTAGGATTTTGCGGTTTCGTTCGGTCCCGATAATCTTAATAAATATTTTATTACGACCTCGAGGCGCCCATATCGTTTCCGACTGCGTTTGGTTACGGTGCGAAAAAATGGGAGAAAATCTGCACGTCGACCTGATTCACCTATATCCGTTGGAGAATGCCGGGCCGCACAAGACCGACAAGTTCGAGCTGGTCCACGAGGATGATCCCACGCCGGTGCTGCGCCGCGGCATGAAATTTTCGCTCGCCATCTCGTTCGGCGGCAGGGGCTTCGACAGGAACAGGGACGTCGTCCGGTTGATTTTCAGCTACGGTAACGCGATCGTTAACTTAACGCGGTTCACTTAACGTACGTAATTCGACGATTTCAGGTTCCAACGCGCGCGCGGCCAAGGGCACCCAGGCCATCGTGCGTCTGGATCCCAAGAAGACCAACGCCGAGCAGAAAAAGCGATGGACCGCGGGAATTTTGGCGGAGGGGCCCGACAGTTTGACGGTCGAGGTGTACTCGCCGCCGGATAGCGTCGTCGGGAAGTGGAGGTTGCAGGTCGAAACCGGAGCCTACGCCTCAAACTCCAAACGGGACCTATTCGATTTCCACAACGGCATCTACTTGCTTTTCAATCCGTGGAATTGCGGTAAACGAAATTTGGAGAGTTCGCGTCGCGTCGCGTGTATTGATCCGATCGTTTTGCTTCCAGATGACTTGGTTTACATGCCGGAAGAACGCCTGTTGGACGAGTACATCATGACGGACGTCGGTAAGATATGGGTCGGTCCTTACGGATCCAGCCGCGGAAGGGAATGGGTGTTTGGGCAATTCGACAAGTGCGCCTTGCTCGCGGCCATGCTCATGTTGGAAAGATCGGGGATGGCCGATAGCACTCGTGGAGATCCGATCCGCACGGCTCGCATCATTTCCAAGTTGGTGAACAGCAACGACGATAATGGGATATTGGTCGGTCGTTGGGACGGCGAGTACGACGATGGAACGGCTCCCTCGGCTTGGCCAGGGTCGGTTCCGATTTTGGAGCAGTTTTTGGAAACTCAATATCCCGTATCTTACGGGCAATGTTGGGTCTTTTCGGGCGTAGTTACTTCAAGTGAGTCAATGCGAGTGTTAGTAGGTAACCGTTTTGATTATTTTGAGTAGTTTGCAGGGCTTTGGGCATTCCATCGAGGGTGGTGTCCAATTTGGTTTCGGCGCACGACGCCAACTCGACTTTAACCGTCGATAAGTATTACGACGCCAACAATGAAGAAATCGAGGGCGATCCCAATAATTTCGAGGGGGAAGATTCGATTTGGAATTATCACGTCTGGTGCGACGTGTGGATGGCAAGGCCCGACTTGCCTAAAGGTTACGGCGGATGGCAAGCGGTCGACGCGACTCCTCAGGAAACGTCCGATGGAGTCTATCAGTGCGGGCCCGCTTCCTTGGAGGCCATAAGGCAGGGCCAGGTGGGTTTCAATTACGACGTGACCTTCATGATCGCGTCCGTGAACGCCGATTTGGTTCGTTGGAAGGAAGACATGGCCGCGGAAATGGGTTACACCAGGATCTTCTGCAATAAATATCAGTGAGTTGCTCGTAGTTCGCTTCGCACCTTTCTCTTTATTTTGTTCTTCTTCAGTATCGGTCGCATGATCTTGACTAAGAAGCCTTTCCTGTACGATCCGAACGGCGACAAGGATCGGGAAGACATCACTTTACAGTATAAGGCAAAAGAAGGCACGGAAGACGAGCGCGTTTCCTTAATGAACGCCGTCAGGGCAACGGCGACCGCCTTAAAGTAAACCGGCCATCGGAACACGGTGATATTTCCTGTTGATATGTACGATTGATTTCCCGCAGGTTCTTCGACATCCCGAGATCGGTCAAAGAAGACGTCACCTTCGAGCTGGTGGACCTGGACAAAATAAAAATCGGGGAAGATTTCAACGTCACCATTAACATCAAGAACACGAGCAACGAAATACGCAGCATTAAGGCGGTTTTGTCTTCGGCTAGCGTTTTCTATACCGGAGTCAAAAGCCAGGTGATTAAAAAGGCCGAGGGCAGTTTCAAGGTGCAACCCAACGCAAGTAAGTCCACCACGTGAACGCGCACGCGCGATTTTTGATTAATACGGCAAAATTCCAGCCGAACAATTACGCATGTCCGTAAAAGCGGACGAGTATTTGGATAAGCTCGTCGAATACTCCATCATGAAGGTGCACGCCATCGCGACCGTCGAGGAAACTTCGGAGACTTGGGCCGACGAGGACGATTTCCAGGTCGTCAAGCCCACAATCCGAATAAAGGTGCGTATTTACGAATTTTTTCGGCGGTTTAACTGGCGAGGCTTCTTTTAGATCCCCAGCACTTTGGTGCCGGTCAAGACGCCCACCAGGATAACTTTGAAGTTCACCAACCCCCTGAAGAAGGTGCTCACCAACTGCAAGTTCCACCTGGCCGGGCCGAACTTGATAAGGAGCCTGGTCATACCGTATCCGGATGTTAAACCGGGCGCTCTCGTCAAGGCCGACACCGACATTACGATAAAAAAGCCTGGCGACCAGAAGCTCGTCGCCACCTTCTCATCGAAGGAACTCCTGGACATAACCGGGACGGTCAAGTTCGAGGCTTTCGACGACGACGAATAAAAATTGTTTAGCCGCTTGTTTAAAATGCTTTTCGCTTAAAACACTATTCAACAAAAATATTACATGATTAAAATTCGATGATTGCTTTTAATTGCAACGTTCCCCATCGCATCGGTACCGGTTATGGGGGGGGTCATACGCATCTCTGACGAACCTGCGGTAGCTCGGTTAGAAGCCAGAAACGGGGCGAGTTTGTTTGGCGTTTTGTAGAAATAAAGCGCAGAAAACCTTTGGAAGTAAACAATTTATTTTTGTTCGGGAAAACAAAACACGGATTTTGACGGTTTTGACTTTGGTCGTCGGTGAAGCTCTAAAAAGGTGAAACGGTTAAGGGTCGAGGTCCCGCGGCAGCTTACAATTGTCTCATAGAGCTCGGAAGTACAAAGTACCAGTTTTCCCTGCAGCTTCTTGAGTTGGTGGGCAGGTCGGTGTTAGTTTAGGCCGTGCATAAAACGCCATGGGCCCACAACCACTTATTTGGATAATCTGAAACGTTAATTTGGATGCCGAATTAGGATTAGAACACATTTTACTCAGAAGCAGATTGCGCACGAACGAATTCGGAGTGTCAATGCACATCTCCGAGCTGAACATGTAAAAATATGGAAACCGATACAATTTAAAGTTTTTATTATTTATCATGTATTTCATATGAATACAAATACGTTAACGATAATTATAGTTGTCTTAACTATGCTCGTCGCTTAGAATAGATAAATGTTTGTAGAGAATAATTGTCAATAACGATGTACGTGCAGAACTATATTCACTGCGAACACTTCAATGCTTTCTCATCAGTATGTGTACGCATATGTCGTTTTAAATGGGTTGTTTGTGCGGCCCTGTATTCACACCGTGAACACTTAAACGGTTTCTCGCCGGTATGCATGTGCATATGTCGATTTAAATTACTTTTATGTGTAGCCCTGTATTCGCACAGCGAACATTTCAATGGTTTCTCATCGGTATGTGTACACATATGTCGTTTTAAATGGGTTTTTTGTGCGGCCTTGTATTCGCACTGTGAACACTTAAACGGTTTCTCGCCGGTATGTGTGTGCATATGTAGACTTAAATTACCTTTAAGTGCAGTACTGTATTTACACTGAAAACATTTAAATGGTTTCTCGCCAGTATGTGTAAGCATATGTTGTTTTAAACTACTATATCGTGCAGCCCCGTATTCGCACTGTGAACACTTAAATGGTTTCTCACTGGTATGCGTGTGCATATGTCGTTTTAAATGGGGTTTTTGTGCAGCCCTGTATTCGCACTTTGAACATTTAAATGGTTTCTCATCAGTATGTGTGTGCATATGTTGTTTTAAATGGGATATTTGTGCAGCCCTATATTCACACTTCGCACACTTAAATGGTTTCTCACCAGTATGCATGCGCATATGTCGTTTTAAACTACTATAACATTCAGCCCTGTATTTACACTGTGAACACGTAAATGGTTTCTCACCGGTATGCATATGCATATGTCGTTTTAAACTACTTTTATGTGCAGTACCGTATTCACACTTTGAACAGTTAAATGGTTTTTCAGCAGTATGCATATGCATATGTTGTTTTAAACTACTGTATCGTGCAGCCCCATATTCACACTGTGAACACTTAAATGGTTTCTCACCCGTATGCGTGTGCATATGTCGTTTTAAATGGGGTTTTTGTATTGCTTTGTATTCACACTTTGAACACATAAATGGTTTTTCACCAGTATGCGTGCACATATGTCGTTTTAAATGATTTTTTGTGCAGTACTGTATTCGCAATGAACACATTTAAATGGTTTCTCACCAGTGTGCGTGTGCATATGTCGTTTTAAAATACTTTTACTTGCAGTACTATATTCACAATGAAAACATTTAAACGATTGTTTATAAATGTTTGGATCATACAGATTCTCCACTATTTCCTTCTCGTCGGCTAGATCGACTTCTTCTTGCTTAAAGTCTTCCGTGTTATATTTTTCATTTTTTATGCATGCGTTGTACCACTCAGTCAAGTCCCTAAAATCGACAATTCTATGTAGTTTCCGATACTCTTTCATGTTTTTTTCTACATCTAAACATTTTATTTTAAACTTATGGAGCGTATCCAGCACTGTATGACAATCTTTGCAAAGGACGATATCATCATGTATAATAGGTAAATCCTGAAATAATTAAATTAATGGTATATGTTAATTTTGATTCCATAATCATACCATTTGCGGAACACAAATCATCAGTTTATGGTTATAGAATGGTTCTTTGGTCGAAAAAAGAAAATGGCCATCAGCAACGTCCGCGAGACAAGTTCTACAAACTCCACAAAATCCACCGTTTGAACTAATTTCTTGTTTGATCTCATTAAAATGTCGCTTATAAATCTGACGTTGGATTTCTTGACATTTAATTTTAAATCGGTAGAATACATCGACTATTATGGCACAATCTTTGCACAGCTTTGTATCGGGCAATTCTCGTAAATCCTACAAATTAATATAAAATGTACCGTTCGATATATATATGTTTTTTTTTTGGTGGTATTACGAACGAATACTTACTATTTCTGGTACACAAAACATTAGTTTGTGTCTATAAATATTTTTAAAGTGCAAAAGGGTCGAAGTTTTATTGCACGTTTGCCGGAAACAAGTTCTGCAGTGGGACAGCATTTTGCAGTTAAAATATCGTAAAAGCTTCGAATCAACAGACACTTTCTGAAGATAATAATTATATTGAAAACGTGATTTTTAGAATTGTCTGATGTAATAACAACACGGTAGTAACTTTAGTGGTTTAAAGTTTGTTGGGTTAGTGTTATACGAAAATTGCGACATGATGTGAGTGAGAGGTTATTATGTGAGGTCAAAAGCGGTTGCTACTGACGTAATGTGCGTCGATCGAGCTGTCGTGACCCGCCGTTTCAGCAACTATTTAGGTTATGGTCAGATCGAGACGGACGGAAAATAATTATGGAGGTTTGCGAACTGTTTCTTATAATTTTAAATTTTAGGATCGAGACTGCGCTTAATCGATTTGGATTGTAATACGATTTAGTCTTACTAGTAATTTATTGGTCCAATGACAATTGGAACGGATGTGCACGACTGTTCAATTTAAAAAAATGGCGCCGTTAAATTGTTCTGACGTGTAACCTACCTTATAAATCATGATTTAAATTCGTAAGTGTTAAACTATGAAACCGTCTCTAACGTTTTTATTTTCAATCGTGTTCCTATTATTTATTTGCCATTCGATATGGAACTTGATCGGCATCTTCCGCGTACCAACCTGCGGCCGGGGCGAAGTGTGTTACAGTTCGTATTTAAATTCGAAGCCCCCGTTGGAGCTGCTCGTTTACACGTCCGAAAATTTAAATCCGAGAAGCGGGCAGTTAGTGTTTAGTATACACGATTTTGATTACCACCAGCCGTTCGAACGGTAAGTCAATTAAAAACAAATACCTAAGTAAGTAAACCTAACCTATTTTTCGTTAGGGACCTTTACGTGAACATTCCAGAAAAGACACGAAACAACGGAACCTTCTACATTCACGTCGTGGTTTTGCCGGCGAGGTCGACGAAATCCGTCCTGAAACTGAACGACGCGGTTTACATGCCGGACGCCGTTTACTTGAGGAAGAAACTGACCCACTATGCTGTGCCAAAAGTTACACGTTTAACCTATTGAAGGACGAAAGCAGGGAACAGTCGGTCAAGCCGGTAACTCATCTAAAAAGTCGATTTGTAATCATGATGTGCACCGACAAGCTTAACATCGCCCAAAACAACTTGCCGATGGAAATACTACAACACATGCGCGTCAACCACAAAAAGCAATTCTTGCCAATTGTGCAACAAGACTTCATGCAAACAAGGCTGAAAGATTTAATTGAGATATTGCCCGAATCGAAAACCATGATGTTCACATTCAGTTATACGCCGTCGTCGATAGGAAAACTGAGATTTTTACTGCAAACCGAAGCGACCTTAACTCAATTTCTTAACCTAGGCTTTACCGAGAAAGACGTGGACGAAATTAAGGGCGTCTTTGCCGACACAAATCTATTCCTTTTATGCGCCACCGTTTTCATTGGCAGCGTGCATGTGAGTTGTCGTTTTTTGTCTGTGCATCCTTTTGTATAATCTAGTCGATGTTGCAGTTGCTGTTCGATTTTTTATCTTTCAAAAACGACGTGAGCTTCTGGAAGTCAAACAGCTCGATGGCCGGCCTGTCGACGCGCACGGTTTTATGGAGGGCGTTCTCGCAAACGGTCGTTTTTCTGTTTTTGTTGGACGAGGGGACGTCATTGCTCGTACTGGTACCGAGCGGGATTGCCACCGTTATAGAGGTTCGAATTGTTTTTGAAACAACCAATTTATACTAAAAAAAAAGAGCTTTGCAGTTTTGGAAGGTGAAGAAGGTGTTGAAGGTGACCGTGAGTTGGGAGAATGGATGTCCGTGTCTTCGTTTCAATAAGCGCAACCAGGAGACCGCAGAGGAAGCGAGGACGCGCGAGTACGACGACGAGTGCATGCAATATCTCAGTTACGTTTTGTATCCGCTTTGCATCGCGGCCGCTGCGTACTCGTTGATTTATCAGCCGCATAAAAGGTGGGTGGCTATAATTTGTAATCGATTCGTATTTATGAGATGTTCTTGCAGCTGGTACTCCTGGACGATCAATAGTCTGGTGAATGGCGTTTACGCGTTTGGTTTTATATTTATGTTGCCGCAACTTTTCGTGAATTATCGACTCAAGTCTGTGGCGGCCTTGCCGTGGCGGGCCTTCATGTATCGTGCATTCAATACATTTATTGACGACGTGTTCGCCTTCATTATAACAATGCCGACCGCTCATCGAGTTGCTTGTTTTAGAGACGACGTGGTGTTTCTTATTTATTTATATCAGAGATGGTGAGTCCGACATATTTTTGTCTTTTGTGTGGTCGAGCGTTGTGTCACTTGTTTTGTTGTAGGTTGTATCCTGTGGACCAAACGCGTTCGGACGATATACCTGTAGCTGCGTTCGAATTCGAAGAGAAAAAAGAAAAGTGATTTATTGATTACATTCCATTAGATCGTTTTTTAAATGGTTTGTTTAATGTGTAGCAAGAATGAGTGGGCATTAAAAATGCATTTGGATGGGAACGTGACAAGTTAATCCCCCCCTTTCGAGCCCCGTAACCTGTCACACTGATCCTGTCCATTTAAAAATTAGAATCGTGAGTAGCACTTATTGTTTACCCTATATTGATGGTGATGGTGGTATTTTCCGATATACATGGACGCATTATACCTGCATTCTAGCTTTGTATAAAGTAGGTGACTGAATAGTAAAAGCAAAACGGCTTATTTATTATGTTGTGCAGTGGATCGATACGTAGCAACACATTCAACATGTACGTGGCTTGTTTGTTAACCAGGAATTAATTTAAAATGTCAAATGGTAAAACAATCGATACAGGTTATGTATGTGTCACATGTCGGTGCTTTTTAAATTTGCAAATAATTGGGCGTGTTCGGGAAACTTGTCAGTTCGGGGGTTTGTTTATACGCGCCCATTGTTTCTTTAATTTATTGAATTATCAGTGTATTATGCTCACCGACAACTAATAGAAACAATGAATTCGTACTGTCAAACTATTGACAGTTCGAATCCATTGTTTTAATCGTCTATTCGTGCAGTTGATCCTTCTATCACGTCTGTGCAATCGATTCAAAATTGCAACTAGCGGCGCTCGCGTCAGAAACTAACAAAACCTATTATTTATGGTTTAGAACTTTACTATTTGCTAAAACTTTTTTTAATTAAAAAAAAAGTAATGTATAAAGTATTTTTCGTAAAGTAAGGGCCGATCTTTTCATCTTCCATTGACACATATTTATCATAGAAACGTTTGTTCAAGCAATTGTTTCCGTAGTAAAAATTTGTCAAGTAAATTTATTGGGAGATGAAAAAACCGCCTCTTAGGGTTGGTTTTTTCATCTCCCAATAAATTTACTTGGCAAATTTTTACCACGGAAACAATTGCTTGAACAAACGTTTCTATGATAAATATGTGTCAATTAAATTAAATGGAAGATGAAAAGATTGGCCCTAAGTAATATTTAATAATGGGTGAACATTAATAATTTTTCATTTGAACTAATAGTAGAGTGCTCAGCGCCCCGAAAAACGCTTAAAAATGACTTTCGTGGGGAGGTCGGGGTTACAAGATGAAACCTCGACAGATCGAAAGAGCGTATTTTTTTATTTAAAAAGCCAAAAGCCGTCAAAAATCGTCCAGTGCGAAAGGGCGCTATCTTCACCGAAAGAGTTATTCAGCGTACGTATAGAAGGAAACGTGAACTTTCTTTTGCCGTAAAATTCGTAATTGGTTTTGTGGAATTAATCGTTTAAAAAATTTTGGAAAAACGCAAAATACACGGGCTCTTATGGAGAAAAATAACTTTCGGGGCCGATATCTCGGTTCGAACAGCTAAAAAGTTCACTTCAATTTCGCGTTTTTTACCGTTTATACTGTTATAACTACAAAACAGTACGACATATCGAAAAATTTTATTCTTTAAAAAGTTTGGTTTGTCCTTGTAGCATCCGACGATAGAAGAATTATATTTTGTAGGCTTCATAATTATGATAAATAATTAAAAGTGAAAACATGCGAAAATTGCATTTGCGAGAGTCGCGCTCTCAGTGGGCGCATCCGTCTCCCATCTCACTTTTTCCCGTAGCTCCCTCTCATTCTATACGTAATTCAAAGAATTGCGACATACTATGATTATTATTGTAAATACACCTTATCCGTTATTTTAATAATTAAGTACATAATATAAGAAGCGTTTTATATTAAATAAATTTACGAAAAGCTCCTATTTCATAATAAAACTACAGCGACTTTAAAATTTAATGTCTGTTATTGTTATTCTTCTTTTTATAAAATTGTGGTAATAAGCCAATAACAACAATTAATTAACACCATATATTTCAACTCTGTTTAGAGTTATCTTTAATTGGTAAAATTTTATAATTTCCCCAGTAAAAATCAAAAATTTGGTGCAAGAAGGAAACTCCTGGTAGGTATTAATTGTATCATTATTATGGTAATTTATTAGGGCTATTGGCCCTAATTGTAAGTGTATTAAATAACCACAAGTTAATCACCATTTTTCTACTACAGTATGCCAAATGTGCCTTACAGCCTTAAGTTTGTTAACAAATTCGGTATTACCTATGTTAAAAATCAAATTTAAGTAACCATTATATATTTTGTACATTAATTTTAACGATATTCGAAAAATAGTGGTACCCTCACCTTAAGATCATATTATCAAACTAAAGTTTTGCTAAATTCATTACAACTACAACCACAATTACCCGACGTAACCGATTCTGGGTGGAAATTAGATTTGGAAGGAAATCTGATACCTATACTAAGTACTCTTCCATCCTTCCCAAATAACCTAAGAGTGTTAGTATCGTGTGGTTGTAACAAAGGTATTCTTCTAACATGCATTATTTGCTGATTCATAAATTTCGTTTCATTATGTTTTCTAGATTGCAGTAGCAAAGTGTGCAGATGCAGGAAAATCGAATGAGTTGCATTGGTTTCTGTAGATTTATGGAACAAAAATGTACCAATGCAGTGACAATTCTAAATGTGTCAATGTATGATGAATAAGGTGAGTGTTAAATTATTAAGGGTGTGTAATATCAAGGTTGTTAATTTAAACTGCGAAAAGTACAATTTTGAACGTAGTAATACCAAATTTGTTAACAAACTTAAGGCTGTAAAGCACTTTTGGGATACTGTAGTAGAAAAATGGTGATTAACTTGTGGTTATTTAATACACTTACAATTAGGGCCAATAGCCCTAATAAATTACCATAATAATGATACAATTAATACCTACCAGGAGTTTCCTTCTTGCACCAAATTTTTGATTTTTACTGCGGAAATTATAAAATTTTACCAATTAAAGATAACTCTAAACAGAGTTGAAATATATGGTGTTAATTAATTGTTGTTATTGGCTTATTACCACAATTTTATAAAAAGAAGAATAACAATAACAGACATTAAATTTTAAAGTCGCTGTAGTTTTATTATGAAATAGGAGCTTTTCGTAAATTTATTTAATATAAAACGCTTCTTATATTATGTACTTAATTATTAAAATAACGGATAAGGTGTATTTACAATAATAATCATAGTATGTCGCAATTCTTTGAATTACGTATAGAATGAGAGGGAGCTACGGGAAAAAGTGAGATGGGAGACGGGATGCGCCCACTCGAGAGCGCGACTCTCGCAAATGCAATTTTCGCATGTTTTCACTTTTAATTATTTATCATAATTATGAAGCCCTACAAAAATATAATTCTTCTATCGTCGGATGCTACAAGGACAAACCAAACTTTTTAAAGAATAAAATTTTTCGATATGTCGTACTGTTTGTAGTTATAACAGTATAAACGGTAAAAACGCGAAATTGAAGTGAACTTTTAGCTGTTCGAACCGAGATATCGGCCCCGAAAGTTATTTTTCTCCATAAGAGCCCGTGTATTTTGCGTTTTTCCAAAATTTTTTAAACGATTAATTCCACAAAACCAATTACGAATTTTACGGCAAAAGAAAGTTCACGTTTCCTTCTATACGTACGCTGAATAACTCTTTCGGTGAAGATAGCGCCCTTTTGCACTGGACGATTTTTGACGGCTTTTGGCTTTTTAAATAAAAAAATACGCTCTTTCGATCTGTCGAGGTTTCATCTTGTAACCCCGACCTCCCCACGAAAGTCATTTTTAAGCGTTTTTCGGGGCGCTGAGCACTCTACTATAAAGCCTAATTGCAAATATGTATTACAGTTACAGTTAGTTCCTGACGCGAGTGACATTTGTTATTTTTTTAAGATTGTCAGGTAACACAGTTTTGTGCGTTTGCAAAGACCTGATATAAATGTCAACTGACCGATTGATTTCACCGTTGGTGTCTGTCGATAGTGGTTTTGATGCGAGTGATTACACGATCACTTAACTTGTCGCCAATTAAAAAATTAATGCGCCTGTTCGCGCACGTGCAGGGTTTAGAAATCGGAAACGCATTTGTTTCACCTTTCTCGACGTAAAAGATCAAAATTTTGCATTTTGCAGTTTATATAAACGATCCTCGAATAGAAAATGTCGACCGAGGCACGTATTCATAACTGTTCCGGCGCCGTTGCACTGCACTTCGCAATTTTTGCACGCGTCACATCATTTGTTCTATAACATTCTGTGCGGTATTACTTAATTTCTTTTCTCGATGTAATGTATGATTATTAACAGTTAAATAATGCGAACATTTCGCCCAGAAAGCTTTAAGTGCCTGGTTTTTACAGGTTTACTCGTGTAATTGTGCAATAATTTTAATGTATTTATAAACATACTGTTAGTGTTTTGTTTTGGTACGTATTTTAAATTTCGACGTCGCGTGCGTGTGTGCGTTCTCGATGCTGTCATCGTGACGTTTTTTTTTTTGTGTGTTTACGTGCCCGTGTGCTCTCCGATGCGATCACAAAGTTTTCTTGGAGCCACAGAAAAGATTTATAGGACAAAAGGTTAGAGAAAAGATTTTATGTTCTACTTATTATAAAATTGTGTTTGTAATCGGCAAAGGAACAACCCGACAACAATACTATTTCTTTCAGGGAAAAAAAAAAACGATTTATTTTGCGATGTTCAATTTTTTTGTTCGCGAGTTAAAGGCGAAAAAATAACAGCAAATGACCGGTTGGCTGGTGCGTCAATCGTCTCTTTGAAGATGCGATGGTAAATTTTCCCAAACGAAAACTCCTCGAGGCTCGTCTTTCCTCGGCATAAGGATTTCAGGTTAGTTTAGAATTGAAACTTCTCCACCGAGTTTTTCCGTTTGAAAATCCGTTGCGCGCATTTAACGAGTCACGGTCGGTTCGATGACGATTCGTTCTTTCGATTTGTTTTTAAACATTATCTTATTTTATTATTAACATTATATTATTTTGAACAATATTTCATTAATAATAAAAGCATAGTTTCGGACCATTCCGTATATTGCAAAGTAATTTTTAAAAAATATAGGTTATCGCGTCTCACTCGCTTGCTCGTATCTTCAATAACAAAGACAATTGCACAAAAAAAGTCTCAAGTAAGTTTTTGTTGGATCTCCGTGTCACTTCAGGTTCGTCCACGTAGTAGATAACACGCGACGCGATAAATAAATTTTTTATCTCACGACATGGATTATTTATCTGGTGAGTCGACATTTAACGATTGGACGACTTTCTTTAATCCATCGTAAAATATCTAATATTGCGTTTTTAATTAAAAATTCGCGTTTAATTAAAATGCCGTAAGCATATTTATTGTTTGTTTGTTTGATCGCACGCTCTGACGACACATTTTCAGTTATTTTGTCGATCGAATTCGTGCGCCGTCGTGAATTTTTTAAAAATTATATAGTTTATTTAATTAAAAAAAAGAAGCTAGAAATAAACGGTCGTAACGGGATTCGAACCCGCAATCATTAGGTTACAAAGTAGATATGCGGCCGATATTCGTTCCGTGTTCCTCTTCAACGTTGATTGCAATCATTAATCGTGTTTTTTCAGAATCCAAGATCATTCGTATGCCAGATTTGGATTACAGTCCGGATCCAAGAGGGCTCGGACACATCCTCCACGAAAGCATGCTTCGGTACAAGGACAACGTTGCCCAAGTAAGTGGGTGCTTGTTAACGACCAATTGTAGTAATTTCGTTGTTTGACGAGCAGGTCGACGCGTTAACGGGCGAAAAGGATACATACGCGGCTCTCCTGCAACGTTCGATAAGCACCGCAATCGCAATGCAGCTCAGAGGAATAAAATCCGGCGATTTCGTCTCCGTTTGTACGTTCAACCACTTGAACAGTTGCGTTCCGCACGTCGCCTCCTGGTTCATCAACGCCATCCCCACCGCTCTCGATCCAACGATGACCGTATCGGAAATGTCGTACCTTTTAAAACTAGTCCCGCCGAAATTAATATTTGTCGCCGCAGAAGCCGTTGAAGTCGTGGAGGCGGCACTAAAAGAAATCGGCGCCAACTCCGAAATCGTCGTTTTCGAAAACAGCACGAAGCATACAACGTTCTCGACCATTCTACAACTTGGCGATGGGAGTGGAAACGACTTCATGCCAATCGAAGTCGGCAATTTGGACGACACGTGTTTGGTGGTTTTCAGTAGCGGAACAACCGACTTGCCAAAGCCCATATGTCATAGTCATTATGGGTTGATGTGTCAGAATTTTGCTCGTTTGTAAATAACACCGTGCAGTAACACCTTTAACGGATAATTTGTTTGTTTTTGGTTTTTAGACGATCCGGTTATAGGCTAGATCTGGTGCTATCGTACGCATCTCCTTATTGGACGGTATTTACCAGCTATTTAATAGGAACCGTGATGTCCGGGGGAACTAGGCTGGTTCTTCCCAAATTTAACCTCGAAACTGCTTGGAGGCCCTTCGATTATCCTGTAAATAAATAGGCTTGCGTTCGAGAAACGTTTTTAAGACTCGATGTTTATTCATAGATGACCACGCTCTTTTTAAATACCTATCAGGTGACGACGATGTGCGCGCAGGGCAGGCCCGAAAACGTGGAGATGGGAAAAATTACGTGGTTGTACACAGGAGGCGACCGATTAAAGGGCAACCAATTGACGAAAATACGGGAAATGTTCCCAGAGCTTCCGTTGGTCATTTGTTACGGGCAATCGGAAACGGGACTCGTGACATCGTTCGGTCTCTGCGGCGACGAGATTATGGAGGTGCTGTCAAAGAAACCAAAATCTTGCGGAAAAGCCGTACCCGGTATATCGTATAAGGTTTGTAATTGATGACTTTTGTCTCGTTTAATTTACACCGGAATTTAGACAATCCGCTTTACAGTAGTGTAGTTATGGTTGTTGCTCCTCGACAACCGCACGCCCAGTGCGTTCGTTCATTGAAGAAAGCTATGTAGATGTCAAAGGAGTAACGACCATAACTTACATTCGTGTAAAGCGGGTTGCCTAAATTAGATCGCGACGACGTATTCCTTCAATTTTTTCTGTAAGTGGTCGACGATTTTCACGTCAATCTCCGAGGCTCGGTTATTTTTTTGAATCTAAAATTGGCCTTGCTATCGTTTTAAGCGGGCGAGCACGCTCAAGTGTTCTAAGTCATTCATCCTTCATCAATGTCTCATCGCCATCATCATAGCAATAACGAAAAAGTGCGCATTTCAGATCGTGGACCTCGACACGGAAGAAACTTTGGACCCAAATCAGGAAGGCGAGCTGCGCGTCAAATCGAAATTCTTCTTTAAAGGTTACCTCAACGGGGACTCCTCGCACGTGTGGGACTCGAACGGTTGGTTGAAAACCGGCGACATGGCCTACTACGACGAGGACGGTTTCCTCTTCGTCACTGGCAGATGGAAACAGATGTTCAAATATCAAGGATTGCACGTGTTGCCGACGATAACGGAAGAAGTGCTCCTGACGCATCCCGCCGTCGAGAAGGCCGTCGTCGTGGGAATCCCGCACGAAAACGACGACAGCCACGCCGCGGGCGTCGTCGTTTTGAATTCTTCCACGGAACCGGTCACCGCGGCGGAGATCGAGACGTACGTCAACGAACGCGTCAGCGACCGTCAGAAGTTGCGGGCGGAGTCAAGATCGTCGATAAGTTTCCGAGCACGCCGTCGCAGAAGATCGACCGGCGAAAAATAGTGGAACTTATCGCGACCGGCGCAATTTAACCGTTGTTTTGTTAAACAAGTTGTCGAATCAAACAAAACTCGTACTTGCAGGACGAGGCGGAAACAATAAATTGTTTGTTTTCTTTATATATGTGTGTCCGTAAACCAATAACGTCTTCAGAAAAAACTCGCTCAACGATTAAAGGTAGGTAAACAAAACGACATTTCAAGACTCTTTTATTCAGACGAAACACAATAAATATTTATACATACCGACATATTTAGCACTTACAATAATTTTTATGTAGATATTCAAAATAGACGTCGACTCAGATTTTCCCCGAAAGCACCATGTTCTTTACCTCCTTCCGGCTCACCTTTCCCGTGGCCGTCAACGGTATATTTTCGACGAATTTGACGCCTCCCCACAATCGTTGGCGGAAGTCTACGCGATCTTCCACGAATTTTATCACTTCCTCGGCACTAACGTCCTCGCCGCCCGATTTGAGGACAACGACGGCCAGGGCGCGTTCTTCGTCGGTTTCGTGCGGTATCCCCACGACGACGGCCATGCCGATGGCGGGATGTTTCAACAGCAGGTCTTCGATCTGCGAGGGCACCACGTGACCGGAACGAAATTTAATCACCTCTTTAAGACGATCTATCACGTAGAAACAGTGTTCTTCGTCGTAATAAGCTATGTCGCCCGTTCGCAACCAACCGTCCGCGTCAATGGTTTGCGAAAAATCGTCCTTTACGTAGCCGTTCATCCGGTATTGCGGTTTAATGCGGAGCTCGCCTTTCTGATTGGGGCCCACGATTTCTTCGACTTCCGCGTTCACAATCTAAAATCAACGAGACGTCACTTAATGAAGACTTTCACGGCGACAAAATAATCTACCTTATAACATAACCCGGCCACTGGTTTTCCGGTGGAATTGGGCTTTTTACGCTTCAGGGCCATGTGATCCGAATCGGCGGTCCTGAATAAAGTTATAGAGCCGGGCAGGTCCGTTTGGCCGTAGAAATTGAAAATTTCCGAGTGGGGGAACATTTCTTGAATTTGATCTAGCTTGTCCTTGGATAGAACGGAGCCGCCCACGCACACATATTTAAGGCCGGTCAAGTCGAGGTCTTTCGGTTTAGGTTGATGATTAACGATGTAAACCTGAGACGGAGTTAAAGATAGGAAAGAGATTTTGTGCTTGAAGTACGACCAGAACGTGACGGGGTCGAAGCCGGGCACCACGAGTCGCGCAGTTCCCGTTAGAATGCTGGAGCCGAAGGAATTGATGAAGAGGCTCCAATATGGCGAAGCGTACGTCAAAGATATGTCCGTCATGTAACCGGCATCGCTGAAAGAATCGAATTTAATACTTATTGAGACACGCGTTTAGCGTCGCGCGAGGACTTACATTTTCGAGAACTTGGACCAGAGGAGGGCGTCGTGATTGTGACATATACCTTTCGGTAAGCCCGAGGTGCCGCTGGTGAAGAGGATCAGGGCCGTGTCCAGTAAACTGCGAGCCGCCGTCGGCTCGAACGACTCCTCTTCGGCGGTTTCCCTCAGGAACTCGGAAAAGGGCGTGTGTTCGTTCGTTTCTCCGAATACGACGAGTTCGGTTTCGAAGCCGATTTCCTTTATGGCCGCTTCGACGGTCTCCACCATGCGCGGTACGATGAAGATCATTTTCGGCGTAATCTGTCTTAGTAAGTGTATTGTTTCTTTTAGGTTTAGCCTTTGATGGATCGCCGCCATGACGGCGCCGACGAAGAACGAGGCGACGTGCGGCGTCCCGCTGTCCAAGTGGTTGGACGTGCACACCGACACGACGTCCCCAGTTTTATGCCCCTCTTTTTCATGGCGATCGCGACCCGCACGGATCGTTTCAGGAAAGCGCCGTAAGTGTCGGTCTCTCCGGTTAATCCGTCGATCTGTCGTTTGAAAAATAAGTACGCGTACTTGTTCGTATATGAAAATTGACACCGATTACCTGGGCTATGTTGTCTTTGTATTTCAACATGGCTTTGTAGTAGTCGTAGCCGATGCCCCTCGGATCCGATTCGTACTCCAAATTGGGCATTTCGATTATGTGTTCTGTTGATGTTGAAAAAAGATTGTATAGTATAAGTTCTGATCGCGTCGACATTGCCCAGGCTACGTCAGAACTGTCGATTGTTTTCGCTGTTGAGCCTAACAACGTCTGAGCAATGTCGATTGCCCGCAATATAACCACCAAAATACTCACTATTCGTGGAACTCATGTTGTATTTGGCGGCACTTGCAGATCACAAAAGACCGTTATGTCCCTTTTTCTTCTTTCCAAAATTAACTAAACCGTCACGGTTACGCTCTTCGACGCGTTCGAAGCGGATATACAAGAAAATTCAAGCAAGGTTTTAGATAATATACCGTTCTAGGCATAAGAGGCAATTAATTATCTTTAAGATTTTTCCGCGATTAATCGCAGAGATTAATCGCGGTCGTTCGTCGCGCTGTTGCTAAGCGCCATTTATCGCGCCCCTTAGAGCCCTTCGACGAGTCCCGTTAAATCGCGGAATACTGCAAACGTGCCCGCGAGGTACGTTGAAAACGTACGACCTTTTAAAATTAACGTTAAATAAGGCGAGAACAATTTCAATTAGTGCGGCATTTCCTTGTTTAATTATAAAATAAACGTTCGGGCTATGCCACTTAACGACTCTCAACTTTTTTTTTAATCTTGGTCGCAGATAAAGTTTTTATTAAGTTATACGTGACCTAAATACCGTTCGAGTGGAGAAATACTATTACTAGTACTATTATTTTTGCGAGCGGCCAAGGGGCGATTCTTGTTAATTTTCGGAGGAACCGGGGTCATGGGTGATCGTGTATGAACGAGATCGGAATGTTCGGGTGGCGTCGTCTCCTTGCAAGACGCGATTTGCTGCGATTTTCGGCCTTTCAAATTTTACCGGACGAACAGAAGTTTTCCGGTGATCGCTTTTCAACGAATCTGGGGGTCGTCGGAGTGTCGCGTTTTGGATCTAAGAATAAAAACGTAGTGTGGAGCAATTCGAGCAACGACTCGAACCTTGGCTGTGAACTCCAAACAAACACGACTCGAACATCGTTTCATGTCCCAGACTTTTCTGAGCCCCCCCCCCCCGAGATAATTTACGCTGAAGGCGTAAATTATCCCTCCCACACAAGGCCCTCCCCACAATGTTCTATGTTCGTGACATAATCATGTATCCGATTTACGTGCTTCAGGAAGCCTCAATAACACGGCCCCCATGGGCAAGGGATGGTACAGTCATCGCCCTCCACAGTTTTTTGGTCGAAAAAACGATTCAGCTGGTGGAGCTCGTCGCTCACCCGTTGCCGGACCGATCTCCTCCAGCCTGAGGGGATCAACCACTGCCGATACGATACTAACCTAAAACGAGCCGGATAGGCTGAGTCCTTAGGCGTCCTTAGTCCCCGTCGTAGTTACTATTTATACTCTAGGTTCGGGTGGGTAGTGGAAGCTTACCCCTTCGGCATCCCAACCAATACACAACAAACAAGACGGACGGAGTCCTTTATACTTGGACCGTACCACGTACGAATATTCACAACCCACAAGAACGCAGGACCATCAGTGATAGCTTTTAGATAGAGCGTGCGGGCAGTTAGACACTTGCAATGGGCGATTCATAACATGCTTGGCAACTCGATTCCATGCTCGTTGGCTATCTTCGATTATAATCAAGGAATCTCGAGCAACGTACCGACATTGCCGGGATGCAACATCCCAGCCGCGAAGTCCAACCGCGTACCACGAGCCGCAATATATCAAAGGTTACATCGTCTGATCGTTTTCGCAACAATAGCCGCGGCCACGGGACGAGTCTCCACTGCGAGAAACAAAAGGGCGCCAACCGCATCAGATGGGAGTGGTCTACCAGCAGAGACGACAACGACCCTCAACTCCGATGCGCGCCCTCGTATTTATAATCTGAAGGTGGCTAACCATCGACATTTCTAGTAGATCGATGCAACCGCCGGCACCCGACTGTCAAAAAACTCGGTCAACGATCAAAGGTAGGTAAAGCTAACTAATATCGTGAAATAAAACAAATTGTTATGCGAGCACGTAATTTTCAGATATTCAAAATCGACATCGACTCAGATTTCACCAGAAAGTACCATATCCTTCACCTGTTTCCGGCTGATTCTTCCCGTGGCCGCCGTCGGTATGTCCGCGACAAATTTGACGCCGTCCCACAATCCATCGGGTAAATCGCGTCGATCCGCCACGTATTTGATTATTTCCTCCGCGTCAACGTCCACGATGCCCGATTTGAGAACAACCACGGCCAGAGCGCGTTCTTCGTCGATTTCGTGCGGTATGCCCACCACCACGGCTATATCGACGGCGGGATGTTTCCATAGCAATTCTTCGATCCGCGACGGCAGCACGTGGCCAGATCGAAATTTAATGGCCTCCTGAAGACGATCCACCACATAAAAGCAGTGTTCTTCGTCGTAATAAGCGACGTCGCCCGTTCTCAACCAACCGTCCGCGTCCAGAGTTTGCGAAAAATCGTCCTCGACGTAGCCGTTCATCGGGTATTGTGGTTTAACGCGGAGCTCTCCCTTCCGATTGGGGCCCACGGTTTCTTCGACCTTCGCGTTTACAATCTAAAACCAAAACGGAGCGTCGCTTAATGAAGGATTTTCACGGCGAAACAAATTACTCACCTTATAACACAACCCGGCCACGGGTTTTCCGACGGAATCGGGCTTTTCCAGCTTCAGTGCCATATGATTCGGATCGTTGGGCCTGAATAAAGTTATAGAGCCGGGCAAGTCCGTTTGCGTGTAGAAATTGAAAATTTCGGAATAGGGGAACATTTCTTGAATTTTATCTAGCTTGTCCTTGGAGAGAACAGGAGCCACCCACGCACACGTATTTAAGGCCGGTCAAGTCGACGTCTTTCGGCTTAGATTGCTGATAAACCATGTAAGCCTGAGTCGTAGTTAAAGATAAGAACGTGATTTTATGCTTGAAGTACGACCAGAACGTGGCGGGGTCGAAGCCGGGCGCCACGAGCCGCGCAGTTCCCGTTAGAATGCTGGCACCCAGAGACATGACGTAGAGGTTCCAATATGGCGAAGCGTACGACAAAGACGTGTCCGTCGTATAACCGGCATCGCTGAAAGAATCGAATTTAGTGCCTATTGGGGCGTTCGGCATCGCGAAGACTTACACGGTCGAAAACGTGGACCAAAGGATGGCCTCGTGATTGTGACGTACGCCGTTCGGCGAGCCCAAGGCGCCGGTGGTGAAAAGAATCATGACCGTATCCAGTAAACTGCGAGCTTCCGTCGGCTCGAAGGACTCCTCCTCGGCAGTTTCCAGCAGGAAGTCGGAAAAGGGCGTGTGCTTTGCCGTTTCTCCGAATACGACGAGTTCGGTTTCGAAGCCGATTTCCTTTACGACCGCCTCGACGTGCTCCACCATGCGCGGCATGACGAAAATCATTTTCGGCGTAATTTGTCTGAGCATGTGTAACATTTCCCTCGGGTTTAGTCTTTGATGGATCGCCGCCATGACGGCGCCGACGAAGAACGAGGCGACGTGCGGCGCCCCGCTGTCCAAGTGGTTGGACGTGCACACCGACACGACGTCCCCCGGTTTTATGCCCCTCTTTTTCATGGCGATCGCGACCCGCACGGATCGTTTCAGGAATGTGCCGTAAGTTTCGATCTCGCCGGTCAATCCGTTTATCTGCAGTTCGCGCGTGGTTAAAATAAGTTTGCGTTAGGTACCTACTTGTGTTGATAGATGGCGATTACCTCCGCTACGTTGTCTTTGTGTTTCAGCATGGCTTTGTAGTAGACGTAGCCGATGCCCCTCGGATCCGATTTGTACTCCAAATTGGGCATTTCGATTATGTGTTCTGTTGTTGTTAAGAAAAAAAATATTGTACAGTAAGTTCTGTTTTGACGAACAGAACCCGCAGGGCGGGCGAAGTCGACATTGCCCGGTGCCTTTACTGTCGCATTCAGGCCGAACCCGCAACCTATAATGAGCTAAGGCCGGGCAATGCAACAAAATACTTACTATTTTTTGTAAAACTCATGGTTGCATTCGTTTCTTCGTGACGTATCGTCGATTTTTCAACGTCTTTTTATGTACGTTAGGTGTTTCCCAAAATTTACTGAACTGTCGCGGATGTGATCTTCAACGTTGCGGAATACCAAAAGATTACAGTCAAGTTTTGAGATAACGTGCTAATGTTTTATAAGGAAATGTATTATCTTTAAGATTTTTAAATATCGATTTAGTCGTTCTTTGTACTATCATCACGTATAAGCCTCGTAGATCCCTCAGAAGTCGTCGAATTTCATAAACAGGCTACAAGAAACATTAAAATTAAATTATTAAAGTCCTACATTTTCGCGCCAAGATTCGAACGAGGGACGTTATCATATATTGTGATAGTACACACTTAGATACAATTTTGTATATTATAATTGATACGGTAGACGATGCGAATAATGGAACAATAAAACTTCTTTCTGATTCCAGATAGTTTATTCGTAGACTTTAGTAATACAGTAATTTAATGGCAGTGTTCAAAAAATAATACCACATACCTATTTACGATAAGAATATAACGATGGTAAAATACGTACCGCGTCCACAACAATCGCAATTCACCACAATACTGCGGCACGTACCAAAGATTGGAGTAATACGTGAATCGATGCAAACGAAACGAGTGTGCGCGCAAGTTAGCTACGTACAATCAACTTCCAATGAAATGTCTAGCATCGTCGGCATTGCGCGGACAATAAGCTAGAAAAAGTTCGCATACTACGGTCGAATTGAAGCGGATTTTGACTTGACAATTCAAACCCCGATTTCTTTCTAAACATTTATTTAAAATAATAGAATTTAAACACAATAAATAAATACATTAGAATCAGAAACTAATGGCTAACATCTAATTACTCTATTCATAATAAGATAACGAAACAATATTTAACAATATTTATAATATTAAATGCAATATAAGTGTATAATATGAAAATATGTTTTAGCTCATTTTAAATTAACAATTATGACTAAGACTAAGTATGAACACTTTGAATGCACGGAGGACGAGTTTAGACGGAATTATCGTCGACAACCGCATGTGTCTCGACGTGTCGTTTCAGACTGAATTTTATTGTGGTCGTGTACTCGCACCGCGAGCACTTGAACGGTTTCTCCCCGGTGTGCGTGTAGATGTGAAGTTTTAAAGCGGATTTTTGCACGGACCCGTACTCGCAGTGCGGACACGTGAACAGTTTTTCGCCGGTATGCTTGTAAACGTGTTGATTCAACGTGGATTTCTGCGCGGCCCTGTACTCGCAGTGCGGGCACTTGAACGGCTTTTCGCCGGTGTGCGTGCGAACGTGCTTTTTCAAGTGAGATTTGTACGTGGTGCGGTAATCGCAGTGCGAGCACTTAAATGGTCGTTCGTCCACGTGCGCGCACATGTGCTCTTTTAAAGTCGATTTTCGTGCGGCGCCGTACTCGCACCGCGAGCACTTGAACGGCTTTATGTCGGGATGCGTGCGGATGTGACGTCGTAAGCTCGAGTTTTGCGCGGTAGTGTACTCGCAATACGAGCACTTGAGCGGCTTTTCGCCGGTGTGCGTGCGAAAATGTTCTTCCAAGTGACATTTGTTGCCGGTGCTGTATTCGCAGCGTGAACACCGAAACGGTTTTTCGTCGGTGTGCGTGTAAATGTGTTGTCTTAAATTAGATTTGTAAGCGGTGCTATACTCGCACTGCGAGCACTTGAACGATTTCGTGCCGGCGCGTGCGCGTTGTTTCACGCCGGATTTTTGCGCGGCGCCGCGCTCGCAGTGCGAATAGTCGTATCGCTTCTTGCGCGTGTGCGTGCGCACGTGCTGTTTCAAATTCGATTTTTGCGTGGCGGTGAAATCGCACAACGAACACTTAAACGGCTTCGTGCCGGTGTGCGTGCAAATGTGCCGTTTCAAATTCGATTTCTGCACGGCCCTGTAATCGCAGTGCGAGCACTTAAACGGTTTTTCGCCGGTGTGCGTGCGAATGTGTTTTTTCAAGTGCGATTTGTTTGCAGTGCCGTACTTGCAATGCGAACACTCGAACAGTTTCTCGTTGGTGTGCGTGTAGGCGTGCTGTTTTAAATTGGATTTATTCGCGGTGCTGTATTCGCAGTGCGAGCACTTGAACGGCTTCGCGCCGCCGGCGTGCGTGCAAACGTGTCGTTTCAATGTCGATTTTTGGGCAGCGCTGTATTCGCAGTGTGAACACTTGAACGGTCTTTCGCCGGTGTGCTTGGAAACGTGAGCGCGCAAGTGGGACGAGTTCGCCGTGCCGTAATCGCAGTGCGAGCACTTGTATCGTTTTTCGTTGGCGTGCGTGTAAATGTGCAGTTTCAACGTTGACTTTTGCGCAGAACTGTACGTGCAGTGTAAACACTTGAACGGCTTTTCGCCGGTGTGTTTGGAAACGTGCGTGTTCAGGTGGGACGAGTACGCGGTGCTGTACTCGCAGTACGAGCACTTGAATCGTTTCACGCTGGCGTGCGTGTAAGTATGTTGTTTCAAGCTGTGCTTGTTCGCGGTGCTGTACTCGCACTGCGAGCACTTGAACGGTTTCTTACTGGTGTGCGTGTAGTAATGTTGTTTTAAATGATATTTATTTGCGGTGCTGTACTCGCACTGCGTGCACTGCAACGGCTTCGCGCCGGTGTGTTTGAGTACGTGTCGGTTTAAACTACATTTATACGGAGTCCTGTACTCACAGCACGGGCACTTAAATTGATTTTCGACGTTGTGCGTGTAGCTGTGCAGTTTTAAACATTGTTTGTTTGCCGTGCTGTAATCACATTGCGAACACTGGAACGGTTTTTTGTCGGTGTGTATGTTGACGTGCTTTTTAAAATTCGATTTGATCGCCGTGCTGTACTCGCAATGCAAGCACTTAAACGGCTTGTTGCCGGTGTGCGTGTAAAAGTGTTGTTTCAAATTGAATTTAATCGCAGTACTGTATTTACACCGTGAGCACTTAAACGGTTTTATGCCAGTGTGTATGTTGATATGTTTTTTTAAACTAGACGTGTACGCGGTGCTGTACTCGCAGTACGAACACTTATATCGTTTTTTGCCGGTGCGCGCGTTCACATATTTTTGTGCGGCGCCACATTCAATTTTTAAGTATTTAATGTTCTCCGGCATTCCGTCCAAATCTACTTCTTGTTTGACTGTAAAATCTTCCGAATCGCTTATGTCGTCTTTTACCAAGGCGTTGCACCACACGGATAAGTCTCCGAAGTCGACGATGTCGTGCGATCTTAGATATTCTTCGATGTTTCTCTCGACGTTTTGGCAGTTCGATATGAATGTGTAGATCGAGTCGAGTTGCACTCGACAGTCCTTGCACAGGTCGATATCGCGTGCGGCTCGTAAATCCTACAAAACAATCAAACTTAATTTAATTGACGACAATTTCTATCGAACAAAACTCACCATTTCGGGAACGCAACGCATCAATTTGCTCTTATAAAACGGTCGTTGGTTCGAAAACAAGTAGTCGTTATCTACGATGTCGATAAGGCAAGTTCTGCAGGTGAGACGGTCACCGATGTTGTCCGAACAAATTTCTTGCTTAATCGTTAGACGTTCGGTCGCCACATCGAACTGTCGACAATGAATCTCGTCCTCCGCCGCTCGACATTTAATTTTGAATTTGTAAATGCGATCGAGGGCCGCCACGCAATCGTCGCACAGTCTTGTGTCGGTCAACACCCGCAAATCCTGCAAATACGATTTAAACATATTAATTAGAAAATTATATGAATACCGGAAGTTGTTACGATTTCTGGTATGCAGGACATTAGTCGGTGCTTGTGATTGTCCATGTCCAATGGGACCGACGAGCTGTCGGACGTTTGTCGGAAGCAGGTTCTGCAGAAGTACTGCATTTTCGAAGACGGTATCGCGAACGAACAACCCCCGAAACACTTATAAATTTCGAGGTTATGATGCACTTTGGGCTGATTCAAGTAGTGACGTACCTGCAAATCCGCTACTCGTTAGTTAGGAGTGTAGATTTGGTTGCCTATGTTCGATTATTTTCATTTTAGTGAATTTTCATAGAAAAAAAGTTATTGAGTTATCCAAAAAATTCTATTTTAAACATTTAAGTTCTTAGTTTACACGGACCGCTTCTATACATAAAAACGGTTGAGGCCTAACTGTGATTCCCCATCAGATTCAGTTTATTCTAATTTATTGACAAATTATAAAAAACTTCTTATCGATCATTGCTATCTTTTTTTCCTTTACAAAAACAAAACTAAAATGCAACAGGTCTGGTATAAGTTTCTTGCATAATTGCGTTTTACTTTATATTTAAAAAACTAGTAGTAGTGATGCTAATGTTTGATAAGGTGTGTTAATTTCCTAATTATTGATAATTATTATTGACTGATTGTTTTGTTTGATATTGATAATATTGATGTTATCTCGCTTCTAATTTTTAAGACACATTCCATATTCTATTGATTAAAATGTTTTTTGAACCGTTACTTACATCTGTTTGTAAATTCAATAATTTACTTTTTTTTCGCTTTTATTTACTTTAAGGGGTTATATCCACCTTATGCTCTAAAAAACAAGGCTTTTTTAATTATTTTTTTTAAAGGACATTTGGACATAAAGGACATACAAATAATATAATATTGGTTTAAGCAACTCTTGAAGAAAAGAAAAAAATTTTTTATTTATATTTTTTTTACAAAATGGCGGCTGTTCAGTGATTACCGTGAACCGCTTTTTCAAAAAGATCTTCCGCGGCGAGCAGTAGAAGTCTTGTCCAACTCCACCTATATAAAAAAAAAATTTTTTTTCATTATCTACATGAGTTTTTCTAGTGAAGTACACATGATTATATTTTTAGAACTTTTTTTCGCAAAATGGCGATTGTTTTAACAAAAAATCGTGTTTTCGACGAAAAAAATCGACTTAAATTGTTTATAACTTTTTTTCTTGTCAATTAATCGCTAAAATCGTGTGTACTTCAGTAGATAATCAAACAATGAAGCTACTGTAAAAATTTCAAGTCAATCGGATGTAAACTTTTTGAGTTCTACTGCTTGCCGATTGTGAAAACATGGTTTCGAGAAAAACGCGTTTAAAGTTTCAAAATGCTATAAATCTTAAGAATCGCAAAATATAGTCCATAATAATTTTTACCTTCACTCTGCTATCCCTGCAGCATATAATTGTCCTTCCAGGGCCTTTTTCCTCTTCTTCTTTTTTGTCTGATTTAATGCTGCGTCTGGCCTCTTTCGCGATATCGGACATACGATGCTCAGCGGTTTTGACGCGATTGGCGTCCGTTTCCATGCAAAACTCGTACATGTTTGGTCCAACAGTCAACCCAAGAGCATCGTAAACGACAAACAGACCCGACAAGCCGTCATTGAAGGTAATAACGGCTACGTCAGTCGCAATGTCAACTATAGTCTTACCGCTTGACACCGTCTTTGGAGCAATTCAGAAAGAGCAGTAAATACAGCGAAAAAATTAATGAAACAGTAGCCGAAATTATTATCAACCTCGCGATCACGGTCTAAATCAGTAGTTTTGAATTTCTTAGCCGAGGTACTAACGTGCTCCGAATCGCCTTCGAACGAATGGCGGTTAGGCGGGCGTCGATTACTAATTTTACTCCGTTTTGCACTTGTACTTCTTGTTTTACAGCCTTTGTGGCCACTGTACACCTTTTCACTCATAATTAAGAACTTGTAAATATAATTCACAATTAAAAAGTAAAGTAAAACTCGAAATAATAACGTAAACAACGAGAACAGCTGATCGACTAAACACAGGGCAAGTGTGAGTAAACACGTGCTGTAAAGACGCTGTAACCGTCGAAATTTCATACAGCGACATCAATAATTATCATAGGTAACTTCTACTAATTTTCAAAGCCAAGAAATTCAAAAAAGCGAGCATCGCTAAAATAAGCAAAAATTGTGAT
The DNA here is from genome assembly GCA_036326145.1 of Rhagophthalmus giganteus. NCBI lineage: Eukaryota > Metazoa > Arthropoda > Insecta > Coleoptera > Rhagophthalmidae > Rhagophthalmus > Rhagophthalmus giganteus. Next base: position 857,746 of record JARFJA010000021.1, on the reverse strand, counting down.
TTTGGAGCATCAAAGCTGTTTGGAAAAAATTGATTTAAAAAAATTTTGAGCTTAAATCGATATTTGGGCGTTGTACATTTTGATTCTAGGATTGTTTTGGCATGATTTAAGCCAATAAAAAAAAAATGGAAAAAAAAAATAAATAAGGTGGATATAACCCCTTAAGTTTGAGAAATATTTGCTTTATTTACTTTTTTAATGGGGTGTGTCGCTGAAAGCCCTGTATATTTGAAAAACTACTTTTCAAGTAATTCCGGACCTGTTCTATGCGTATCAGGTAGTGTCATTTTAGGGAAATTACAAAAAATTATAATCTATTTAAACGCCAGCAGTTCGTTATTTATTGTTTCGTAATACGTTTGGCGTTTTAACGGAATACAATTTCTTGTTTGGGTCTTTTTGGTACGTCAGGTAGTTCTGTTGTAAAATAAAATTCAGATACAAATCGAGTCGTTTGAGTTTAAATGTTGCGGAGCCGGCATCTTGTAAACATATTTTTTGTATTATCGCGCTTATCTACATGAATGAGTCCCGTAGCTTTTTTTTTAAAGAAAATATGCAGTTTTTATTATTGTTGCGATCATTTATTTTTAGTTCGAAAAACAGGCAAAAAATATAATCATATTTCACCGGCGATAACCAGCTGTTTCACTTTCCATCGGTTTATTTTTCCGTTCGGGGTGGTCGGTAGTTTGTCGACAATTTTCACGCCTCCCGCCAATCTTGTTTCTACGACCGTGCGTTCGTTCGCAAATTTCTCTATTTCTTTTGCATCGACACCTCGATCGGTCGAATTTAATACCACCACGGCCACGGGATGCTCCTCGTCCACTTCGTGCGGCACCCCAATCACCACGGCCTCGACGACGGCGGGGTGTTTCATTATTACGCTTTCGACCAGCGCCGGAATTACGTGCAAGCCTTGGAACTTGATTAACTCCTTGATGCGCTCCACGACGAAGAAGCAACGGTCCTCGTCGTAGTAGGCGACGTCGCCCGTTTTGAGCCATCCTTCCGCGTCTAGTTCGTGGGAAAAGTCCGAGCCGAGGTAGCCGTTCATTTTAAATTTCGTTTTTACGCGAAGCTCGCCTTTTTGGTTAGGGCCGAGGATCTCGTTCGTTTTTAGATCTACTATCTGCAACGAAATTACGATATTTTAGTTTTATAATGGGATACGTTAAAGGACGAGTCAAACTTTGTATGATAAGCCGGGCAGGGGCCTGCCCACGGAGGTGGGATTTTTCGATTTCAAGGCCATATCGTGCGGATCGGAGCGCTTGAATAGGGTCATGCATCCGGCCATCTCCGTTTGTCCGTATATGTTAAATACCTCGGCTTTGGGAAATAGATTTTCAAGGTTTTCAATTGTCCGCATTGTTAAGCAGGAGCCCACCACGCACATGTATTGCAGGCTGTCCACGTCGACGTCTTCGGGTTTGCTTTCCGGACGCAGATTTACGATGTCCGATATTGTCAAAATCGTGTAGGTAATCTATCGAAAGATAGCATCAGTTTGCAAACATATATTAAGGGCCTTACCTTATATTTAAAAGCTTCCCAAAACGTTGCGGCATTGAACAGAGGCGGTACGACGCGGACGCCTCCGGTAAAAATTAGGCAACCCAACAGCTCCACGAAGAGACCCCAAAACGGCGTCTCGTACATCAGAGCCAAATCCATTCGGTAACCGGCGTTTCTAGGATGTGCAAGAGTTTTTAAACGGGTCGAGGTGTTAGATAAACTTACAGCCAACTCAACTGCGGCCGCAGCACCGACGCGTGATTGTGACACATTGCCTTTTGTAGGCCCGTCGTGCCGCTAGTGTAATAAACCACGGCCGTGTCCAGCGAGCTCTTCGGTTCGAACGGTTCGAAGGCGTCCTCCTCGTCTCTCGTTTTCAGGAATTCGGAGAAGGGAGTGTGCGCGTCCGTTTCCCCGAACACGACGATTTCCGTTTCGCTTTTGATTTTGTTCACGGCCTCCTCCAGCACCCCCGTCATTGTGGGCGTCGTGAAAATCATTTTCGGCTTGATCTGTTCCAGCAGGAACGTCGCTTCGTTCACCGTCATGTTCGGCGGCACCGCGGCCATGACGGCGCCCGTAAACCAGCAGGCCAAGTGCGGGGTGCCGTCGTCCAAGTGGTTGTAGCTGCACAACGACACGAAATCGCCCGGTTTCACGCCCCTCTTCTGCATCGTTATGGCGGTACGAATCGATCTTTTCAGAAGCGACCCGTACGTGCAGGTTTCGCCTGTCGTCGCGTCGATCTGCGAAATGGATTTGGGCTTAGGCGCCGCTTTGATTTAGACCGTCGTCGATTTTACCATAGACTTTAGTAGTATAGCAAAGCCGATACGGAGACAGGAAAAAAGTTGTTTCGGGAATGGCCTGGGGGCAAGTGGAAGTTACCGACATAAAACTGTGATCAGCACAGAAATCTGCATTACCGGCCCTTCCGTTTGCCCCCCCCCCCACCCCCAGGCCATTCCCAGAATAACTTTTTTCTATTCCGTATCGCAGGCCTTCCAGCGAAACACCCCATTAAAAAAAGTAAATAAAATAAATATTTTTCAAACTTAAAGTAAATAAAAGTAAATCCGTAAAAAAAGTAAATTACTGTGGAAGCACTGAGTATAACAAACAAAGAAATGACAAACTACAAGTTTTTAAATCGATTTAAAATTTTTACGAAATCTCGAAAAAGTCCCTTAGAAAATTCACGTTTTTTTTGGCAAAATTTTGACTTGAACGTTTTAAGACGCAATGTTCAGAATAAGTCAAAAACGACTAGAAAACTCGTAATTAACATAACAATGCAAGAAATGACGAACTGCGGGCGTTTAAATAGATTATAATTTTTGAATAATCTCGATAAAATTTCACTACCTGATACGCATAGAACAGGTCCGGAATTAGTTGAAAATTAGTTTTTCAAATATGCAGGGCTTCCAGCGACACACCCCATTAAAAAAAGTAAATATTTCTCAAACTTAAAGGAAATAAAAGCGAAAAAAAAAATAAAAGTAAATTATTGAAGTCACAAACTGATATAAGTAACGCTTCAAAATGTAATATATGAAATACTAAGCGATCATAACAAGATACAATATAATGTGATAATGCCCGCGTATCTTCACCAGGAACCAAATCACCGAGAAAAGAACCTCCTGTACTCTTTTCTCAGATTCGTGAATAAAGAAAATAAAGTAAATCACTGGAAGCACTGCGTACCGGCTTTGCTATACTACTGATTTTTAATAACCTGCGCGATTTTGTCGGCGTGCTTCAACATGGCTTCGTAATAGACGCGTCCCAGGCCTCGCTCGTCCAACGGATAAAAATCGGATGCGCCGACGATGTTTTCGTCGAAATCCGCTCTAGTCGCTGAAACGGTAGGTCGTGAAAATTCTACAAGAGAAACTCGCCCAACCAAAAGAAGAGAACTCACCCATTTCTGTAGATTGTCTTCGAACGTTTCTCGCATCGAAATATTAGCGAAACAACGTATCGAGTTTGCGGTATAATTGTCATGAAACTATACTAATTAGACGTGTACGGTTGTAATTGCAGAACGCGATAGCGTGTCCCTGTTCGGCCAATTTAATATGTCGAAGCGTGCGTGAAACGCATTTTTTTATAATTACGAGGAGTTCGATAAACGTCAAGGGCGAGTTATCAATGAAAACGTTACAAACTTACTTGACTAACTACCTGTAATTGTTCAGGTTTGAGGTCTATTTGAGTAAAACGTTTGTGTTCAATCTCACTACCCAGAGAACTTGACGCTCGTCTAGTAAACCAACGGACTCGGGGTTCGAATCCTTCTGCTTTCACATTTTCACTCCAATTCTGGATAAGTCGCACGTAAATGGTCCGGTTTCTTAACCGTACAGTCCCAATATATATTTTTTTGTTCAATTACCCACCTTTGGTTGACTAAAGTTGACATGTTTCAAAGTGTCGTCTATTCGTGAACAAGCGAAGTCTTTATGTATTTTGAAAGTACGACAATGTTTTAATGGTGGGGAATTTTAGGTCTCTGTGAGGTCGAGACTTCGCCTATAGCCCTACTACACCAACACACTTCGCTATCGAAACATAAATCAAGTCAAGGTCTAACATATCGTTACCATAGGCTACTCTATGAAGCATGTCCGCAGTAAATTTTGTTCGATTACGACCGTTAGTTTGATTTTTATAAGCGAAAATCGGGGAAGGGAGGGGGCGAGACGAGCGAAACGCCCTATAATTTAGTTTTCAAATAATATCATGTGTACATCCCAACTTGATTCCGACCGCATCCAAATATTTTTTTGTTAGGTTTTCCGGTGCCTATAGGTAGATCGGAAGTTATCTTGGTCGAACATATCTTTTATGGGCCAGGATGCAGAAGAATTAGCGAATAATTTGTGCAGTGTCCGTTTATTATTGTAACGAAAATAATAAATAGTACTTATTCACATTAAAGCAGGACTTCGCCAATTAGCCGATAAACTCAACTTGTATTAGTTGCGCGGTGGCGATAAGCGACGCCATAAAAACGATAAAATAAAAGCGTGACGGCGAAACGATCGTTTTGCCAGACGCGTCCCTGCAGATAACCGCGCGTGTGTGTTATTTTGCACGTCAATTAATTAAAACTGTGGCCGGGGCCTTGCGTTGGGTGCCAAAAAAATTATTCCGACCCGTTTTGTCGCGACAAACGATGAACGAACATAATATCATCGACTTAGGTCGCATTTATTTCGAAGCTATGCTGAAACATAACTGCAAAGTCGCTCAAGTAAGTATTACTCTTGCAGTACGAGCCGATGACTCTTTGTGAATAGACCCGTCGACCGGAGAAATTGACACTTACGTAGCTTTGCTGCGATGAACAAGGGCGATATTGTAGTGCCAACTACCTGAATTTCGTCACTCCGCACTTGGCTTCGTGGTTTATCGGTGCCATCGTGGTCGCGTCGCACGTGGAACAGAAGCAAACTAAGCCAAAACCTGATCTTCGCAATATGCCCGAAATGGTTTTGACAAAATTTTGACACAATTTGAAGTGTTTAGAACAGGTTTATATCTACCTGCAAATTCGTTTTTTATGCATGAAAAAAGAAAGAAATGACAAATTACGCGTTTTTCCGTCGATTTAAAATTTTTACGAAATCTCGAAAAAATCCCTTAGTATAGTTCACGTTTTTTTTTTGGCACAATTTTGACCGCAAGTTTTCGAGACATAACGTTCAGAACAAGTCGAAAACGATTAGAAAACTCGTATTTCTGGTATAACGAAGCAATAAATAACGAACTGTCGGCGTTTAAATAGATTATAATTTTTATAATCTCGATAAAATGACACTACCTGATACGCATAGAACAGGTGCGGAATTAGTTGAAACGTAGTTTTTCGAGAATAACAATGCAAGAAATGATAATCTAAGCGGGTTTCCGGCGATTTAAAATTTTTGCCAAATCTCGAAAAAATCCCTTAGTGTAGTTCAGCTTTTTTTTCTGAGAAAATTCTGACCGCAAGCTTTTGAGCCGTAACGTTCAGAAGAAGTCGAAAACGATTAGAAAACTCGTATTTCTGGTATAACGAAGCAATAAATAACGAACTGCCGGCGTTTAAATAGATTATAATTTTTTATAATCTCGATAAAATGACACTACCTGATACGCATAGAACAGGTCCGGAATTACTTGAAAAGTAGTTTTTCGAGAATAACAATGCAAGAAATGACAATCTAAGCGCGTTTGCGGCGATTTAAAATTTTTGCCAAATCTGTAAAAATTTCCTTAGTATAACACGTCTTTTTTTTTCTGGAAAATTTTTGACCGCAAGCTTTTGAGCCGTAACGTTCAAAACAAGTCGGAAACGATTAGAAAACTCGTATTTCTGGAATTACGAAGCAATAAATAACGAACTGCCGGTGTTTAAATAGATTATAACTTTTTACAATCTCGACAAAATGACGCCACCTGATACGATAGAACAGGTCCGGAATTACTTGAAAAGTAGATTTTCGAAAATAACAGAACTAGAAATGACAAACTAGACGCGTTTAAATCGATTTAAAATTTTTGTGAAATCTCTTCTCAAAAAAAAGACGTGATATAGTTCATGGTTTTGGCAAAATTATGCATAACAAAACAAGAAATGACAAACTACGCATTTTCCGACGATTTAAAATTTTTGCGAAATCTCTAAAAAACCCTTATTATAGTCCATGGTTTTGGGAAGATTTTGATCCAATTTGAAATGTTTAAAACAGTTCCGAAACTACTTGAAAAGTCGTTTTTCAAATATAACAAAACAAATAACGACAAACTGAGCGCGTTTCCGTCTAATCCAAAAATAGCCTCTTTCACCACGCCATCGTTGCGACGTTGCTTTTTGGCACTTATTTCGTTTTTCCCGAATTTCGCTCGATGCATGTTCTTGTTTGGAAGCCACGCAAATAATATTGACTAAAAAAATTAGGGCCGTAGTTGATCAGTTTTTTTATCTCAATTTTCTTGGCGACCTCGAATTTCCCAACGAGATCGAAAATGGACGCACAAAATTATCCAGCGATTGGTTGATCTGTGATAAATTAAAGAGAAACGTTACGCGATTGTGTTTTTCGTTATTTTGAAAACGAAACGGCACGGAACTTTGTTTAGTTTTGGCGCCTAAACATTTGCGCACACATTATTCGCCCCGCGTTAGTTAGGCAACTCGCGATCCAAGTGCGAGTCGACGTTCTGCGCCGATCCCAATTTTTACATTTTCGCAGCAGACACCGCGTCGCACTTACGACGATGACACGACACATAGCCTATTAAAATATTAAAATTTTAACCCCCCCCCCCCCTTATTTTTTACCCTCGCCGCTTGTTTGTTTTGTAATCGCGAATATTACGCGTGTTGGTATTCCCATCACTTGATTAAATAAACTAATCGGCATTTCGCGCGATAACTTTATATTACACCAGGATGTTTATCAATAAAAGCGAACATTTTACAGAAAAGTCAACTATTTATTAGGTAACCGGAGGCTAATCGGTAACCTTTGTGGTTAGCCGTCAGCATTCCCAAAATAATACAAACGCAGAAAAATCGCGGTCAAGGTTTATCTGTCTACGACGACAAGATATTTGATCTATTAATTGTTCCATATATTTATTTATTCTTGAAATTGTTGCAACGGAACATTTTCGCGTTTTCATTAAACAAGTACGTGACGTACTTGGGAAAAACCCATCCTATTCGCGATATTAAAATATGAATTGCCGAACAAACATTACGTTGCCGTTGCGGGGAAATTCCAGAAGCATATACAGGATGTCTTTCGGTAAGTGTACGGCCCGAAAACGTTTTACGAAATTTTCGTCGATTCGACGTCATATCGATGTCGGACGAAAAGCGCGAGCATTTAAATTTCGATCAAATGGCGGTGCAAAAAACACGACATCCCGGACATCCTGTACATTATGTCGACTCGGTTGGTTTAAACGATAGCGATTTTGCGAGTAACGGTCGCAAATAATTAACAACATTGTTTTATTTATTGTTAGTGTGGCGATAGTCTCGATAGGTATTAAATCGACACAGTTCGTCGCGCGCGCACGTCCACAATTTTAGTCGAGATGAACGGTGAGAATTTGTGTAATATTGTTCGAGCGCGTTTCGAAATTCGTTGTTTTTTTTTGTTTTAGAAATAATTCGCGCGCCCGATTTGGACTTCGTTCCGGATGCAAAAGGTGCCGGTTTCACGTTTTTCAACCAAATGAAGAAGCACGGAGACAAGGTCGTGCAGGTAAGCGTCCAGTTGACGGATCGATTTCGGCAACGGCGGCGGAAAAACGTTTGGGGCTAAGCGAGGGCGCCCGAGAGGATCCGCCGTCGGCGCCGTAGGATTTCGGAAGCGTCAACTCTGCCGCGTTCGTTTCAGATCGACGTGGTCACCGGCGAGAAGGACACTTATAGCTCGCTGTTGCGCCGCTGCGTCCGTTCGGCTATCGCGATGCGCTCGAGGGGCGTCGCGCACGAAGACGTGGTGATGCTCTGCACCCACAATCACCTCGACAGCTGCGTGCCGTTTTTCGCGGCCATATTCGCCGGCGCAATAGTCGCGTCGTTGGATCCGAGCCTCGCGCTGGACGACATCGTCCATCTCTTAAACCAGGTTCGGCCCAAGATGATTTTCGTGGCGCCGGGCGTCGTCGATCTCATAGAAAAGGCGATAGCTCGTTTGCAGATCGACCTGGAAATAGTCGTGTTCGGCTCAACGTCGAGACACGTGTCCTTCGACCGTTTCCTGCAGCCATCCGACGACGAGGAACGGTTTCGACCTTACGAGGTCGAAAGTCTGAACGAGACCGCCATAATATTCTTCAGCAGCGGCACGTCCGGTTTGCCCAAGGGAATCTGCATCAGTCACCTCACGTATCTGGGCCAAATCGAAATTGGCTTGTAAGTGGCTTTTATCTACTTAAACCGCCTCCAGATTTCTCGTGCTCGCGCACGCCTCGCGAGCACGAGCAATCTGGACGCGACTTCAAAAATCGTACCTGTATGTACAAAATTTACACGTTCTCGTAGGAATTTTGGCCAATGCGTAGATCGAATTTTGGCGTTTGCGTCGCTGTACTGGGTAACGTCCGCTTCTTGTTGGGGAATAGCCTTGAATAGGGGCACGATCAGGCTCATCGCTCCCAAATTCAGTTCGACCGAAATCTGGCGACTCGTCGACGCCTACCAGGTGGGTTCTTTTCGACGGGGCGCGAACGGACGAGGTTATTTAGTTTTTAATTCCAGCCGACGTTACTGTTTTTGGCCCCGAGCCAGGCGGTGGCCATGTACAAATCGTATCCGGCAGACCGCCAAGGCGTCCCCGAATTGAAACATATAACCATAGGCGGGGGGGCCATGTCGTCGGAGCAAGTGCGCGAAATGAGAAAACTGCTGCCGGACACCAACATTTCCTTGGTCTACGGCCAAACGGAAATCTTGGGCTTCACGACCGGCTTCAAAGCGGACGATCCCATACACCTGAAGCTCGCGAACAAATATCCGTCCTCTTCCGGTACCGTTTTGCCGAGCTTCTCTTACAAAGTAAGACAGACGACTTTCGATCGTCCAAAAATAACTCACCGATTTGTACATAGGTCGTCGACATGAACACGCGAGAACTGCTCGGACCGAACCAACCGGGCGAATTGCGAATAAAAACGAAGTACCAACTCACCGGATATTACAAACAACCTTCCACCGGCATCTGGGACTCGGACGGCTGGCTGATAACCGGAGACATCGCCTATTACAACGACGACGACTGTTTCTTCGTAATCGACCGCATCAAGGAAATGCTGAAGTTCCAGTCGTTCCACGTCCTACCCGCCGCTCTCGAGAACGTCCTCCTGACCCATCCCGACATCGCGCAGGCCCTGGTGATGGGGCTCCCTCACGAGATCGACGGCGACCACCCCATGGCGGTCGTGACGTTAAAGAATTCGAGCACCTTAACGGCGCAGGAAATAATCGAGTACGTCGAGGGACGGGTGCACGAACGTCAAAGGCTTAGGGGCGGCGTCAAAATCGTCGAAAGCCTCCCGCTCACTCCGTCGGGGAAAATCAGGCGACGAGCGGTGAAGGAGATGGTGTTGCGCGAGAGAAAATCGAAGAAATTTAGTTGAGTACAATCTGCTCGCCCGCATACCACTTCACGATTGCCGTTTACGTCCAAAAGACGTGCCCTTAACTTTTCGCGGCCAACCAAGACCGAAAGACTTTTTGGACGCCCGTTAGTTATAAAATAATAGACGAGTGTAGATATAATATGTACAGTTAGAATAAGAGTTTCTTTGTTAAGTTTCATATGTCTATATCGGCATTAAAATTGTTTTGATCCGCCGATTCGTTAAATTTCGACTTTTATTAATCATTGTCCTCGACACCATCACGAGCTGCTGTTTACTGTTTACAAAAACGCCCAACCGAATTCGATTAACGTCATTTTTATGTAGATGACAATTGGCGCCCAACGTGGGGCGTTTTTCGACGTCGACGCTTATCTACATCGATGTATAAAGCACGAACTAACGAGGGTTTGAAAAATTTTGAAAAAAAAATAAACAAACTATCGAACGGCGTCAAACAAGAAGCAAAGAAAAAAGCGATTAGATTCCTCGAACTCGAGTCCTTAGAGCAGTTAAAGCCCCATTGCCATTGCCACAAGTTTACGCACTACGTTCGAGGACGACTACGTTTAAAAGATATAACTTACACCTCGAATTAAAATACAATATTTTTTCTTGAAACGTGTTTTTCCCACAACACTAAATTATCGTAAAACGGCCGAAATTAAAGTCGAAATTTCGTCACGTCTCGGCCGCTTCGCTTTCGAGAATCCAAAGATACGTCGTTTTCGAAACCTACATCGAATTCGTCGACCCATATCGATTTTTATTTCTTGCATATCTGTAAAATTCGTCGAATCGTAATTAAAACGACAACATTCGTAAATTACATATACGTATTTTAATTTATCCAAAACAACACCTCTCTCCTCCCAAAAGCGAAAAGTACAAAACGTCTAAATTTCGCCCGCGGCGATTAGCTCCCTGATTTTCAATCGGCTCACCTTGCCCGTGATGGTGGTCGGCATACGGTCGACGATTCTCACGCCGCCCCTCAGCCTGTAATAGTCTTGGACGCGCTCGTCCACGAATTTTCGAATTGCTTCGGCGTCGACGTCCCGACGATCCGGGCGCAACACGACGACGGCCAGGGGACGTTCTTCGTCTATTTCGTCCGGTATTCCAACCACGACGGCCCTAGAAACGGCTGCATGTTCCAGCAGTACGTGCTCGATCCTCTCCGGAAATACGTGCATACTCTGGCACTTGATGACATCCTTGATACGTTGCACCACGAAAAAGCAACGATCCTCGTTGTAGTAGACGATATCGCCGGTTTTGTACCAGCCGTTGTCGTCTAGTTCCCGAGAGAAGTCTGCGTTCAGATAACCGTTGATCTGAAACCGCGGTTTTATGCGCAGCTCCCCAATTCGGTTTGGGCCGAGGACCTTCTCGGTGTCAACATCGACCACCTGAAAAACAATATTTTTACGGGCGATCTTGAGGAGTTGAACGTAGATACCTTATACGACAGTCCGGGCAGAGGGCGTCCGGTCGAGGTCGGATTCGACGATTTCAAAACCATATCGACGGTATCGTTGGGCTTAAATAACGTCAGACAACCCGCCAAGTCGGTTTGGCCATAGACGTTAAATATCTCAACGCCGGGAAAAAGTTCCTCCATCATTCTCAGTTGACTTACGGATATAATCGAGCCACCGGTGCTCACCTGACGAAGACTACTCGCATTTATATGACGAGGTCTAGGTCGAGAACCGAGCATGACAGCTTCCGACGGAACGATGGCGAGGAACGTGATCTGAAACGAGGACGACGGAAAACTTATTGACCGGCACTTTGTTCGTGGAGTTTACCGGATATTTGAAATTCTCCCAAAACGTCGTGGGCTCGAAGTCGCGGTACACGACAAGGGCGCTGCCGGTTAAAATGCGACAGCCCAAGTGTTCGCAATACAACGCCCAATACGGCTGCTCGTAGAAAAGCGAAACGTCCGGTCGAAAGCCAGCGCTTCTGAAAGTCGGCAAAAAATTAGCAAACAAAATCGGAACGACCAGGCGATCGTGTATTTTGGACGTACATTCTAGTTAACTGCGCCCTCAAGACTGCCACGTGATTGTGACATACGCTCTTCGGCAAGCCGGTGGTTCCGCTGGTGTAAAAAATGATAGGCGGTGTCGAGCAAGCTTCGGGCTTTGGTCGGTTTGAAAAGTTCCTCTTCGTCGATCGGTCGTAAGAAATCGGAGAACGACGTGCACTCGTCCGTATTTCCGAAAACGACGATTTCCGTTTTCGAGCCAATTTTTTTAAGCGCTTCCTCCACAACGTTGGTTATCGAAGGCATTACGAAAATGATTTTTGGTTTGGTTTGTTTTAACAACAACGTCGCCTCTTCTACGTCCACGTCGGTGTGTATGGCGGCCATCACGGCGCCGACGAACAACGAGGCCAGATACGGAGTGACGGTGTCCAAGTGGTTTAAGGTGCAGAGAGACACGACGTCTCCCTGTTTTATGCCCTTCTTTTGCATCGTTACGGCGACACGTATCGCGCGTTGCAAAAGAGCAGCGTACGTGTCTAGTTCTCCTGTTAATCCGTCAATCTGAGGAGTTTATTTTCAATGTATGACGCTAGCGTAAAAATTCGAACGATACCTGAGCGACTTTATCGCCGTATTTCACCATGGCTTCGTAGTAAATCCAACCCTATTCCCCGTTTATCTATCGGGAACTCCACATTCGGCATGTGCATGACGTTAGCATCGCCATTAATTTCTTCCTCATTATAAAAAATAAATAAAAAGTCTCTAAATATAATAGATTAAAAACAACTAACCAATAATTTCAGAAGCCATATCGTCTCACCAGTTACTTTTTTTAACTTTCTCTATTGCCAGAACGTAAGGTAAATATTACAATTACCTTATAAATATGTAACGTGACCTTAACAATATCGATAATGTACGTTATTTAAGTTTTGTTTGTAATTAAAAACAGTAATTGAGCGGCAATCGCTGTTTAATAATTAGCATAAATTTGCATACAGTAGCTCACTACTTCGCGTATTTATGTACATAATATCGAATCGAAAACTTCTGGAAAATTCCTTATAATTTCAGATATTAAGCGAATGCGACTCGACGAAACGAGGACGACGCCGTGATGCCCCGTGATGAAATGATGCAATTATTTTGCAATTCGAAATCTCCATTATGACTCGTGCAATTTTTATCGAGATGAGTCGAGATCTTAAAATGAACGAGCGACTCTTGTCGCACTGAATGCGTACGCTAAACTATTAACGCCCGTTTGGCACCGTCGACAAGGCGTACGCCAAATAGACCAAATAGAAAAAATGCTAGAGTCAGAAGAAAACTGGAAGATTATCGCCCAATTCGTCAAAGGTGTGCCACGAACTGCTAACGCGGTTCCTGGTTTCCTCGTAGTCGACGAGGGGCGATTTTAGTGAGTGAGCGGCACCGAGTGCACGAATGTGCCTGGCGTAACCGAACACCGTCGTTCCCATATCAAATTCTTGAACCTACATCGATTTTTATTTTTTAATGCAATGCCGGTGTTGGTAGAAGACTTATTTTAAGGCGAACAATAGTGGAATACGGGGAAAAACAAGGAAATGAATGACCGCGAAACTTTAAGTTTAGCGTAACCGCTACATCGAATTCGTCGAACTACATCGATTTTTATTCTTTGTATGCGTGTGCGTGTGTGTGCGTGCGTATAAACCCTGCGCGGTAATTTCGCTAAGTGGGTACTTGGGTTCGACTTGTAGACGATTAAAACGTCCGCAGCGTTCAATTTTCAACATTTTAATTTCTATACAAACAGATAACATTCTTTCGAATGCGCGAACAATGCGAAAATATTAAATTGCGCCCATGACGATTAGCTCCTTGATTTTCAACCGGCTCACTTTTTCTGTGGGGGTGGTCGGTAAGCGGTCGACGATTCTCACGCCGCCCCTCAACCTGTCGCGATCTTGCACGCGCTCGTCCACGAATTTTAGTATTTCTTTCGCGCCAACGTCCTGTCGGTTTGCGTGCAACACCACAACCGCCAGCGGATGCTCTTCGTCCATTTCATTCGGCATTCCCACCACAACAGCCCGGGAGACGGCCGCGTGTTCCAGCAACACGCGTTCGATCTTCTCTGGAAATACGTGTTGGTTCCGGTATTTGATGACATCCTTAATACGTTGCACCATGAAAAAGCAACGATCCTCGTTGTAGTAGACGATGTCGCCGGTTTTGTACCAGCCGTTGTCGTCTAGTTCCCGAGAGAAGTCTGCGTTCAGATAACCGTTGATCTGAAATCGCGGTTTTATGCGCAACTCCCCAATTTGGTTTGGGCCGAGGACCTTCTCGGTATCAACATCCACTACCTGCGAAGTAAGGATTTTAGAGGTGACCTTGAGAGGTTGAACATACCTTGTACGACATTCCGGGCAGAGGTCGACCGGTTGATAACGGATTCGATGATATCAAGACCATATCGATGGGATCGTTGGGTTTGAATACCGTCAGACAACCTGCCAAGTCGGTTTGTCCGTAGATGTTAAACACTTCGGCATCTGGAAAAAGTTCCTTTACCGTTTTCACTTGAGTTGCCGATATGATCGAACCACCGGTAACCACCTGACAAAGATTGGTTGTGTCGATATGATCAGGTTTAACTTGGGAACGAAGCAAAGCGACTTCCGACAGAGAGATTGCGAGTAATGTGATCTAGAAAGAGAACGCCGAAAACATTCGATAAATTCTTGACGATTGAATTTACCGGATATTTGAAATTTTCCCAGAAGGTCGCGGGTTCGAAGTCGTGTCGCACGACAAGAGCGCCGCCGGTTAAAATGCGACAGCCCAAGTGTTCGCAGTACACGCTCCAAAACGGCTGCTCGTGCAGAAGCGACACGTCCGGTCGAAAACCGGCGTTTCTAAAAATCGACAACATTTATAGCGAGCAGATTCGGAATAAGCCCATTACGCCCTACTTTATCGTCAGTTGTGCTCTTAAGATTGCCACGTGGTTGTGACATACGGTTTTGGCCAAGCCTGTGGTACCGCTGCTATAAAAAATGATGGCGGTGTCGAGCAAGCTTCGGGCACTGGTCGGTTTGAAAAGTTCCTCTTCGTCGATCGGTCGTAAGAAATCGGAGAACGACGTGCACTCGTCCGTATTTCCGAAAACGACGATTTCCGTTTTCGAGCCAATTTTTTTAAGCGCTTCCTTCACAACGTTGGTTATCAAAGGCATTACGAAAATGATTTTTGGTTTGGTTTGTTTTAACAACAACGTCGCCTCTTCTACGTCCACGTCGGTGTGTATGGCGGCCATCACGGCGCCGACGAACAACGAGGCCAGATACGGAGTGACGGTGTCCAAGTGGTTTAAGGTGCAGAGAGATACGACGTCTCCCTGTTTTATGCCCTTCTTTTGCATCGTTACGGCGACACGTATCGCGCGTTGCAAAAGAGCAGCATAAGTGTCTAGTTCTCCAGTTAATCCGTCAATCTGAGGAGTTTATTTTCAATGTATGACGCTAGCGTAAAAATTCGAACGATACCTGAGCGACTTTATCGCCGTATTTCACCATGGCTTCGTAGTAAATCCAACCCACTCCCCGTTTATCTATCGGGAACTCCAAATCCGGCATGTGCATGACGTTAGCATCGCCATTAATTTCTTCTGTTTCATAAAAAATTAAAAACGTTCTTGAATATATTAGTTTACGGTGCTTAAAAACGACTTACCAATCATTTTTAGAAGTCGTGCCGCGCACAAATTATTTTTTTAACTTTCTTTACGGTTAGATTGCAAAGTGAATGCGTTAATATTACGATTACTTAATAAATATATCTACTTAACAGTCGATAATGGTATTTAGCAACGTGCATTATCAATTACACTTTTTGTATATAATTGTGTAAAATAATTATTATGCAGTAATTACTGTACAAAGGCATTAAGGCATTTAATCAAGGAAAATATGACGTTACTTACTAAATGTAAGCAGGTAACGCGAACTCCAATTATTAGGTACCTACAAATCTATTTCCATCATAATCGAAATTGTCATTACGACCAACGCTGGTTTCAGTACGAGGTAAGTGAGACCAAAACAGCGAATTGTAAAACTAAAAACTGCTAAATATGCAGAACGTTTAGTGTTGCTCGGCCTGCGTTGTAACGGAGATGCGCGCGCATACTTGAGGGTGGCCCGAGAATTCGACTGAAATCAAAAGTCCGATGGTGTTCGATCTCGATTAGTCACCACCAGACGTCGACTCATCGTGGAATTTTTCCTCGACGGCGCGACGCGATCGACTTGTTTTTCTGTTACTTTTTGTGCGCGCATGGATCGAAAATCTTAATGCGCTAACTTTGTATTTTCAATAAAATCATTTCATTGGAAATGATCGATTGCTAAACGGCGATATATTTGATGTTAAGCAACTGTTTCGAACCACATTCAAGTGAACATGGTCATTTTTATCTAGTCACATAATTCATGAACTGAATTATTATTATTGGAAACGACGCACTTTATTAATATAGGTCTCACGTGGTTTATCGGTGTTCTAACATGAATAATAAATTATATTTGATATTCATTGTTGATGCATTTTTATGTGTTGATGTTTCTGTTTGTACATTGAGACTTTGGTGGTTGGGAGGTTATAATCCCCCAACCCGCCTTTCCTCTTAGCCTCGGTGCGCCAGTGGTGACGCTTATTATTTGAACGCTATTCTCTATGTCTTTCAATTCCTGTTACCTCACATGTTAACTTGCATTTTTAGCGAATTTTCATAGAAAATTTGCCCGTTTGATGACGGAACCCAAACGTGTCCTTTTGGCTTTTCTCCAATCTTGACCCCTACATCACGAAAATAAAGGTCGTTCATTTTGGATCGGTCATATATTTATATATAATCAATTTTTCGTTGACCCGATTCCGGTCGCAATTTTGGTCGTAGGAGGCTGAAATTTTGACAGTAAATTGTCTTTACGAAAACGAAGGACGAGTTCGTTAACCAGCCAAATCGACCGACCGATTTCAAAATGGCGGCCGTTAAAAAAAATTAAAAAAATTCTAATCTCCGTTATTAATCATCGGATCGGTAATGTGAAATATGTTTTGAAATCGGCATAAAATTTTCTATCGACCAAGTCTCTTTATAATTTTCGATAGAATGCACCGATGGTTTTCCAGTAGAAAAATTCTAATTTCCGTTATTACTCATGGGATCGGTAATTTAAAATATATTTTAGAATCGGTATAAAATTCTTTATCGATTGCGTCTCTTTGTAATTTTCGATAGGATGCACCGTTTTCGAAATAATCGAGAAAAAAGTGATATATATTTTTTTAAATTCTTATAAATTTCTCTCGTAAATATTATTTTTCAAAAAATGTATTTCTTTCGGGAATAATTTTAAAAAAATGAAGTTTTTTGACATGCGACATGAAAATTCGATACCGATACTTGCGCGCCGTTACAACCGATTCACTATAACTTGGCAATTACGTCATTATAAACGAATAAACTAATAAACCAGCGAATAAACCGTATACAAACGCCTATTACATTGCGTTTATTAAAGGTCATTCAAAATTTATTGCTCGTTACGTCATACGCGTTTTATTAAATATTTTTAATTTTTCCGATATTTGTTTTACTTGTGAACGACCTATATTTAGGAACTGTGTCAATTGTTTACGGCTATTAACACCGACTTATGTAACCGCCATATCTGAAATTTTATCGAAAATAATTAATTAAAGATCAAGTGCTATTTATAAAGCATTTATATTGCGCTATCATGCCGATACGTCTTAAAACGTGAAAGATTATGGCTCTAATAACACCTCACGCGCCCACAACAGACGGTAACATACTTTTTGGCTTTAAATATTTATTAACTAATTACCTATCAATTTTGTTTTGACAGACACGAGAAATGTCGAGAAAATTGTTCGTATGCCCGATTTGGATTACGTTCCGGATCGGAGAGGTGTCGGCGCCGTGATCTACGAATTGATGTCCAAGCACCGGGACAAAGTCGTTCAGGTAAATCGTTGCTCGGGTCGATGCCTACGACTGATTGACGTACAATTGCAGATCGACGTGCTGACGGGAGAAGAACAAACTTACGCGTCTCTACTGCGTGGATGCGTTCGCACGGCGATCGCAATGCGTTCCGAGGTATCGTCGCCGGCGACGTTGTCTCGTTGTGTTCCCACAACCACCTCGACAGCTGCGTGCCGGTTTTCGCGGCCGCCATGTTGGGCGCCAAAATTGCAACGTTAGATCCGAGCATGTCGGCGGACGACCTGAAGTTCTTGTCGAAGTTGGTGCATCCAAAAATAATATTCGTGTCGCCACAGATGGTCGACCTAATAGAAGAAGCGACGGCAACCTCGGGCATCGGTGCCGAATTGGTCGTATTCGGTCCGACGGCGAAACACGTCCCGTTCATCGATTTCTTGGCGCCCAAACCGGACGAAGACCGGTTTCGACCGTACGAGGTGCGGAATTTGAACGAGACGCTCTTCGTATTTTTCAGTAGCGGCACGACGGGTCTGCCCAAGGGTATTTGTATTAGC
The DNA here is from genome assembly GCA_036326145.1 of Rhagophthalmus giganteus. NCBI lineage: Eukaryota > Metazoa > Arthropoda > Insecta > Coleoptera > Rhagophthalmidae > Rhagophthalmus > Rhagophthalmus giganteus. The sequence continues at coordinate 839,493 of JARFJA010000021.1, read as the reverse complement.
CATGGGACGTACCTCGGCCAAATCGCGGTAACGCTGTGAGCGAGATGCTGTGAGAATTCGAGTTAGATATGACGAAAGTTTTACTTTCAGTACCGTCGAGAATTGCTTCGATCGAATTCTGGCGTTCGCGACGTTTTATTGGGTGACCTGCGCTTTTTATTGGGGCGTCACCTTGTTCGAGGGGACGACGAGGTTGATTGCGCCCAAGTTCGATTCGAGTACGATTTGGAACATCCTTGCCGTTTATCAGGTGCGTATTTATATAGCCAAAAGATCTCTCGCCATTCTCGCGATTTAGCCAACGTTTATGTTTATGGCGCCGAGCCAAATCCTAGACGTGTACGTCAACCGTCCGCGCGAAGAAGAACGAGTCTCTGGCAGCTTGAAAGACATATCAGTAAGTGGAGGACCATTATCGGCACAACGGATGTTCGAAATTAGACGCGTTTTTCCGAACACCAGAGTTTCTTTGAGCTACGGCCAATCCGAGGTGTGCGGTTTCATAACGCATTTTAACGCGAAGGATCCCAAACTTCCGGAACTTATGGAAAAATATCCGGATAGTTGCGGTACCGGCCTGCCGGGAATTTCTTACAAGGTAACAAAGAAATGGCCGCCCGCACCGTATGTTGGACGTTCGTATTGTTGCAGGTGGTCGATTTGGAGACGGAAGAAATTCTCGGCCCAAATCGGGAGGGCGAGTTGAGAATAAAAACGCCCTATCAACTCACCGGCTATCACGAGATCAGTTCGGACGGTATTTGGGACTCCGACGGTTGGTTAATTACTGGCGACGTCGCTTACTACAACGACGACGGTTGCTTTTTCTTGGTGAGTCGCATCAAAGAGATGATGAAGTTCCAATCGTTCCACGTGGTCCCGGCAGTAATCGAGAGCGTCCTGCTCGACCACCCCGAAATCGAACTGGCCGTCGTGTTCGGAGTGCCCCACGAAGTGGACGGCGATCATCCGATGGCCGTCGTCGTGTTGAAAAAATCAAGCGACCTAACCGAACGGGAAATAATTAAACACGTCGAGGAACGAGTGCACGACAGGCAACGTTTAAGGGGAGGCGTCGCGATCGTGAAAAGCCTACCGCTCACTCCCTCGGGAAAAATCAAGAGAAACGAAACGAAACGAACGATCCTTCGAGAGAAAAATCTAGTGATAAATTAGATCGTCAAAATGTCAATGTCAAAAAGAAGTTCGTCAAAATTCGTCGTACCGAAATCGTTCTGTGTATTTAAGGAAAACGTCCTAGAATCGCACGCTTACCCTTTCGACAACGACAACGACTTAGGTCTGGGACGCCGCTTTTACGAGAAACTGAACCAACACAGGGACAAAATACACCAGGTTAATCATTAATTTTTTTCCACAAATTGTACGTAGGGGTAGTGCCATTTTTTATTGTTTAATTCGTTAGTCTTCGTATCCGTATAGGGGAGTATTTGTTCTAAACATTATTGTCAAATTAAATTGTTTGTTTTTTTTAAACAAGTTGGACATGTTTTGATCGCGCCTCCCTCCCATAGTTGGGCGACCGGAGGTTTCGTTAGTTTTTTTTTTTTTAATAATAGTCTTTATATTTCAGATAAGTGTAAAAAGGTTTGCAATAGTATAATGACAGTCAGTTCCAGTGAAGATGTCCCTGTCTTCTGTCTCATTTTACAAAACGTATGTCGTAAATAGACCATATGTATATCTACACCACTTCACTCGCTTTCACTAAATTCTTCAATTTTTAAATCCTTTTATTATTTAGAAGAAGGCCAATCGCTCGCTTTCTTGTCACAACTCTGACGGGGAACATTTTCAATGGATATAACTGTACCTGCATCGATAAATACTTGGATAATTAACAAAAATGATAATGAGTTATCTTTAAATGTTTGTTCTACCTTTGTTTATTAGTTAAATTGATAAACGTTCAAAGTAAAAGTCGTTCATTATTTTATTTATTATTAGCCGGACGACCGGACGTCGGCGCTGGCGTCGACGTCGCCCGGACGCGTTCACTTATCCCGCTAGGTTGCGCTGGTTGTATTGATTTCTATTTCTGTTTCAACTATCAAATTTACAAAATAAACAGAGGAGGATTAATAAATAACTGGGGGGTGCAACCCTTCCAGTATTTTGCCCAGGCGGATGACAAATATGTGTACCAAATTCGCTGACTAAGCTAGTGCCGGTAGATTCGAGACGTTGCCAAATAGCGGAGAGATTAGAGTTTCCATCAACGGGCCGGCATAGGTTGCGAATCACAGCCCCAGGGGTTGGAGGGGGAGCGCCACGACAATAGGCATTTCGGCACGAGACAGAAAGACAAATCAGACAAAGAACAAAGATAGGTAACTGACTTAACAAGAGAGAGACAACTGGGAACGAAGAGGCGCGTGCGTTCAGTAGCGTGGGCGCAGTCGAGCTTGTAACAAAATTATGTCCTACCTTGAAGTCTCCTTCGTTGGCTGTACGTTGTTCAGCATTACATACACTACCGTATTTCGCGTTAATCACCAATCGCCGTTAATGCGCAAATAAGATTTCAATTATATTTATGACAAATCGAAACGGTCGCACTTTTGTGAAACAAACAAAATTGAACCGTCCGATGTTTCTTCGACGATCCTAAGCTAGTCAGTTGAGTTGTTTGAAAAATCCTACCTTTATTAGATGATTAACGCACACGCACACGCACAAACCAGCTCGACGCGATACGCGCACGCGAAAACGACACCGACATTTAAAATAAATACGCACCAAAACACACTACCGCACTGCGCCAATAACCCGACGCTACTGAAATCGTTTCAATTACGTTCTAGAAAGTTTTTAAAATTTATCGTACCTGGTAATTCGAATATGTTACGAAATAAGCTGCACATGTTCTATTGTTGGCCGTTTCGTATTTTATCAGCCTCCACGTGAATGTCATCGAACGATTACGGGTTTTAATAAAATAAACGTGTGACCGATCAATGTATAATATTTAAGTAAATTTATATGTGTATATTTTATAATAACAAAGCCTCCCCCAAAGGCTCTCGTCTGTTGCGCTTACCGTTATTATTTAAAAAATTATGTCTACGTTGTCCGAGCCAAATACAGTTAAACTCGGTTATAACGAGATCCCGAATATTTTGAGCATTTTACGTGCTTGCATTTGAAATTGTATTCGTTCACACACATGTTTCCTATTTCCGGTTACAACGAGCGTCGCTTATAACGAGCAAAGTCTCGTCGTGACCGGTGTTCCGACTGTATTTTAACGCGAGCTCAATTGAAACTACCTGTTTCGGCTGTTTAAAAATTTGTCCGCAGGTTGACGCGATATGCGGCAAAGCAGAAACCAAGGGCTCGTTGCTGCAACGCGGCATCCAGGTGGCGTTGGAGATGCAGATGAGGAACATCAAGGATAACAGCATCGTTATGATCTGCAGCAAAGTCCATTGCGAGCAAACCGTCGTCGTCCTGGCGACTCTCCTAATCGGCGCCATCGTGGCCCCGCTCGATCCCGAGTGCTCGCTCGCCGATTTCAAGTCGTTCGTCCTGACCCTAAAGCCCGCCTTGGCCTTCTGCGACGGCCGGATCTGCGGACACCTGGAAAACATAGTCAGGACCACGCCGGAACTGGCCTCCTGCCAAATAGTGACGTTCGGCGCGCGCGCGGGCCTCTTCCAGCCGTTCGAGAAGTTACTCGCGCGCAAGTCGAACGTGGATTTCGAGCCCGTGAACGTCAACGATCCAAAGTCGAAGGTGGCGTTCGTCGTTTCGACCCAGTACACGAGCGGCTCGGCGAGATTCGTTTGCATATCGCATCACGCGGTGCGCGTTCAAATGTATTACGCCAACATAATCTTCGATGGTCCCGAGAAGATTTTGTCGTTCTTCCCGTTGTCTTGGGTGACGCAGGTGATCATCACCTGCTACTGTTTGCAGGCGCAGGTCGTCAAAATTATTCCGGGCGAGTTTAGCGAGCGATCGGCCTGCAGGCTCATACACGATTTGCGGATCGATCACGCGCTTTTGGGAACGAACTACGCGCTCAGGATCGCGCATAATTCGAGCGTGAACGACTTCAACTTGTCGTATTTGAAGGCGATTTACGTCGGCGGCTTTCTCACGTCCGCCGTCGACATGGTGCTTCTGAGGTGCTGCTTCAAGGGGGTCGCGGTGTATCAGTGCTACGGCCTGACCGAGATGAGCTGTTTGGTGACGGGATTTCCGGCCGATAACAGTTTGACCGTCTTCAAGAAGCCCGGATCGGTGGGGATGCCGTTGCCCGGCGTCAAGCTGAAGGTCGTCGATTTTGAGACGAGAGAGGTGCTGGGCGCCGATTTGTGGGGCGAACTCCTGATTTCCGGGTCCACTCTCATGTTGGGGTTAGTTGTTTCGATTGGGGAGTCGTCGATGTTTGATGTTTTAACGGTATATGTTCGCAGGTATTTCAAAGACGACGGGGCCACCGTGGCGGCGTTCGAGAAACGCTATTTCAAAACCGGAGACGTGGCTCAGTACGATAGCGACGGATACGTGTACATACAGGGCCGCGGTTCGAATTACATTATCGTCGATAATTGTCGGTTCTTGCCGACCGAGTTGGAGGATGCGCTGCGCGTACACTCTCACGTATACGAGGCGATGGTTGTAGGAAATCATAGAGAGATCGTCGCGTGCGTCGTCAAAAATCCCGACTGTGAATTGACCAGCGATGCGCTAATGGAGTGAGTTTTTTGGTTTAAATATTGTTCATCTGTTAAAATTCGCGGAGAAAATTGAGTTAGACGTTGAGTTTTCGAGGAGGACGGGAGAAATTTTCGAAAAGATGTTGGTGGTGCGATTTATTTTTTGTTCGTCGCACGCTGCCGCAACCATTTTGGAGCTGACGTGACTCGATCACGTCCATCAAGATAATACCCCCTTTCGTTGTCTAACGATTGCGAGATCGAAGTTGGTTACCCTTTTACTAAACCCTCCAAACTACTGCACCGTCGCGTTGGAAAAAATGCAGCGGCAAACTTTATTGTAATATTTTCTCATTCGGTCTTGTTCACGATCGGCAGAAGAGGCGTTTAAATTAATCTACGTAAATTTACTCCTCATTATTCCTATGAGCGTAATACGATTATATTTAGATGGCGTGGAGGGGGTGCCGTCGGTGTACATTGGAAAAAATACTTCAAATGTTCGAGAAATTTTCGAAATTTCGGAAGTGGTTCGTATGCTCGACAGCAACCGATTAAACACAGATCTAGTTTACAAAAAAAAAATGTACACCAATAGCATAAATATTGCGCGATAACAAGTGATGAAAAAATCGATTAGGTAGTTCAAATCGCACACACGGTGCTGATGTATTTAGAGTGTTTTGAACGGCTCAGAAAATAGAACGCGAATCACCTTGAGCCACAATCGAAAGGTAGTTAAAATGACTGGAATTAACTGAAACGCGTCAAAAAAAGGAGAAAATGGTTCAAACGAAGCGAATTGTGAACGTTTTTGAGGTAGTTCGAGTGCTCCGCGACCGTCGATTAAATACGGAGCCAACGAACCGAGCACAAACTGCAGGTAAATCATTTTAAAAGTACAGGAAAGCTGGGTCTTTTTGGGTGTCTTTTTTATTCAAAAGTTGTTTCAATTTTTAAGATGACAACTCTGCATCTACTGCGTTGATGTGTTAGGAGAATTGCCACGAGCCGCAACTGAGCGGTAATTCAAATGATCAAAAGTTGTTAACCATGTACTTCGACTGTTTTATGCACAACGTCGACCGAAATGGGACGTTTCAACAACTTATTTACAACCCGCTCTCTCACATGATTTGGCGCCCGACGTGGGGCCCGAATTCACGACCCCTCCTCCGCCGTTTGACTAACAATAAAATCCACTGTTTAATTATTTTGAAGGGTTTCGCGTTGCGATTTCGTCATCGTGTTTTTAATAGTTGATAATTAACGTGTTAATCTAACGATTGTAGGTACATCAGCGATAGGTTGCCGGAAAGGTACTGGCCCAACAGGATCGAGTTTCTCGAGAGCCTGCCGAAGACGTCGATTGGAAAAATCAAAATGAACGTCCTGAAGAAATCGGTGCTCGACGTCACCATCGAGTATTCGAAGAGCGTAGTCAGCATGGACGGGGGCGGAAAATAATTAGGGACAAGTTCGACTAAAACGGTTTACGCTATATATATATATATATTTGTACATTGATTTAAATATTACAAAAACACATTATGTCATCGCTTTTATAACAACAAACAGTATTGAAACAAACACTTACTTAAACAAACAACAATGAGAACAGCCTACTGCAATACAAGACACAGCATTTCATTATTGCGATATAATGATTGTGATTATCACAGAAAGTTGGTAACAAAAAAATCAGCGCAAACGCTACAGTCAACTTTTACAAAATCATCGCGCGCAACAACATATTTAGGCCACGTTTGTTGTTCAATAAAATGTTGACGTTTCAACGACGACGACCCCCTACCATCCCCAGGGGGAGGGGGGGTCAAAACTTTTTTCAAGAATATGGCGATAAACCGGTTTATTATTAACTGACCTGCAGAAAACAATATTGTAAACAACGTTAATAAGCATTTCTCTTATTGTATCTTATACACTAGTTATTTATTACAGTAACAATGTTAGTTTATTATTTTTTTTTTTTTGAAAAATATACAATATTCGTACTGCAAATTATCATCTGCCTGTATTAGTCGCTCGTTGGCTTTTTATTATATCATTATAATTTATTATTGTAGCCTTAGAAATTTAACAGAAACGTGTAATTAGAGCAACGACGTACGTCGACGCTTACGTGACGTGGACGTGACGTAACCGATGACGTAGGACGTAACGGAACGACCAACAACCAGAGACATCTACCGTCTCGGGATTCGTTACTCATTCCTTCACACTACAACTAATAATAATAATAAGAATAATAATAGGCATAGTTATAAACATTTAATAATGAGAATAGTTAAGAAATAGTATATTAAACTACGTCGAAGCTAAGATTATATTATTTAGTGAACCATCAAGTCGTTTTAAAGTCGTTGAAGTAAAAACACGATGATACACGGTTTCCATTATCCGGATTTCCCCGACGAATCCGCCTTTATCGGCGTGCGAGCCGAGAAAACCCCTTTATTAAAAAACCGACCACCAGACGGACAAAGACGATTTATAAGTATGAGTTACCGTCCAAAACTATCTTAAAAATACTCTCGTTCTAGCAAAGAGTGAAAAGTTTACCTACTTAAGGAGCGGACGCGGCAGGTGGAAAACTTCGCCCCCACGCTTGCGGGTCGAATTTTCAAGAGCCCGCACAAGCGCGGCGAAGTTTCGAGCGGACCGGCCCGCTATTAAAAATCCATTAAAGTCTAGAGCGTTAAAACCTTTTTATGTAACACGTGGAATTACTAAACTGTACTAAGTTCTACGAGCAATAATTACACGGACTAAGAAAAAAAAAAGAGACGAACTAATTTTTTAAATAACGTGTATGTATATTCGTCTCGTGCGAACGCCTTAAAAAATTTATTTATTGCTTACACAAAAATAGAATTATACCCTTAAGTTTACGCGGCGCGCGCGCGAGCGCTAGAGGCTTTGTACGGGGGAAGTGGTATGACCGCGAATCGAATACAAAATTGGGCGGACGCGCGCTTTTCCGACGTCTCGAAGCGAATTTCGCGTGAACATGCGGCCTTGACGCGGCGAAATTCGCTTTCGAACGTCCAACGAACGCGTCCGCGCATTTATACGCGGCAACAAGGAGAATGCGCGTTTAAACGGCGTCTACCGGAGTTTCGACCACTAACGTGGGAGGTCGCTTCGCGAAATTTAAAAAGCGCAGAAGTGAACGACGGTCGGACATCGGTCCGGTCCGAATGCGGAAGGTGTCATTTCGGCCACACAACTAAACTGAATCGGTTTTAGAACTTATTCGTCGACGCCTGCTTTTAAAAGAACGGGAATCGCTTCGAAGCGGACCTCGTATCGCGTATTCTCCACTGTGTTCGTTGTTCGCGTCACTTCCGGTTACCAGCGGCGCCGCAACGTAACAGCTGATCGATGAGGAGCGCCGAACGCAATCGAAACACGAATTTAAAAATTGGAAGACAAAGTAAACGAAAATTTAATCAAGCAAAATTCGCCTAATGATTGTCACACATTAATTATTTATTTAGTCAAAAGCGATATAAAACAAAACGAACGGACGCTATTCATGCATATGAAACAAAAGAACAGTTTAAGTATGACTTACGGCTACAATGGTATCATTTATTAAATATTTAAATATTAAATATTTAATGTAGTGTTATTAAATACTATATTAATTATATTGACAAATACATACGAATATCCTGACATTTTAAAAACATTAATTGAGCCCCTTTCCGTTTAAATAAACGGCAGACGAGGGACGGTCTTAAACCAAAATGTCGGCGCAATTGCCCTAAAATTTGATCGATCGCAGAACACTCTGCCCCTTTATATAGGTTTTTTTTTTAAATTTTTTTTGTGGTGTGGCACTTTCGTTGTACTAATTAAATATCAGACCCCGTTCAAGATCCCTATATAACGAGTAATTTGGCACCGACTTAAAAACAATTTTAGAGCAACCCCGAAGAAACCGAAAACCCGAAAACATTTTTAAATAATATTTCGCGCGAGGTCCCTCGTCTACGTCAATCATTTTCCGGTTGGATTCCTTCTTCCTTATGCTATTCGCCCCCCAAGGACAGCGCCTGCACGATCCTGGGATCGGCCTTGCTGCCCTCGCGGAATTCCTCGAGGGTCAGGCGGTCGTCGTGATTTTTATCCATCTGGTCGAATATTTTGTCGACTCGTTTCTGGGGCGTGTTGTCGTCTTCGGCTTGCGGCGTCTGTCCCTGGAATTTATCGAGAAGCTTTCAATAACTAATTGTCCCAATTAAGTGTAGGTACGAAGTACGTGCGGGTATGCGTTTATCGAGCGCCTACGCGAATAAGAACAAAAGGGACGCGAGGACGATTTTGTTTTGTTAAACCGGACGACAGTCGAGGACCGGCGTTCGTTTCCTGGCCGCGAACAAATAAAAATGTATGTCGACGATAATTTCCGAAAAGTCCATCGGATGGCGTGCCCGCGGCTACTAATCCCCAATACACGAACAAAAAATGGAAGTTTGCCATTCTCTGAACGATAAATGCCGACAACGTAAATAAATGGCCGACAAAGCGAAAATCCCCGCGCTCGTAATGCGCCCTGCTAAAATATTTCAATTTATTTGTGTGGGGGAACAACTGTAGCGGGATCTTTTTTCTGAATCACTTTCGCCCGTATCAAAATTTTATACGATTTATACCACCGAATTCCCTTTAGAAAATAAGAATCAATTAGGCAGTCGGGCTTCGCGCAAAAACCAAACACATCGACTCGAAGGGATTAAATTTTCATACGTGCACGATTAAATCCATTTACCGAACCCACAAATTGCGAGACACTCTTCAAAATCGATCGTCCTAAAAACCCGCTCGACTCCGTTTTAAGTTTTATTTAAAGCGAGACGGGGGGGCGCAGTTTCGATTTTTCGAGGAGCATTTTTACGAACCGGCCGTCGAACTGGAAGTTCCGCGACGACGACTTGCGACACAAAACGGAATGTCGAGAACTTTCGAAATAATCGCACGTCCGACGTAAACATCAAAATAAACTTACCACCATCTGGTAAATGGCATCGACGATGTTGTACATTTCGTCCCTAGTAATGTATCCGTCGTTGTCCACGTCGTAAAGCCTGAAAGCCCCTGAAAAACATCAAAGTCTTTAATAACGGGAAAAACAGATGTCGGAACCTATTAAAAACCGTTTACGACAAGAGCTTAAGCGCATCGGCGACGTCCGGAACAATCGTAAAATTATCCCTATAAACGCGTGCGGGGCGCGCAGACTTTCGAAAAATGCAAATGCACGCGTGACACGCACGTTTCGTTTGTGTAAGCCGGGATAATATCGGCGTAGCGGGCGCGAACGTCGTAATTCGAACGCGAAAACTTCACAAATTCCTGCCCCGATGCGTCACGAACGAGTCGGGTTTTAAGCGAGGCGCGTCGACAAAATTAATTTTGTCGCTCTTTAAATAAAAACGTTGGTCCCTCCAAGCCGGATTTCAGTCCACGCCTGGACTGGCACACGTAAAGTTGTCGAGTTCTTATACGTATGTACGGACTTTGTGTCGCTTAAGGACGTCGAATTTTCTTTGATCTACCTTCGGATCGATCCACGACGTTCTCGGTTTAAACTAAACGAAATCGACTCCATCGAATTAGTTTCCTATTCAACGAAAAACGTAGCCTCGGCAATTGAATTGAATTGAGGAACCAACGGGAAGTTTACGGACGTCGACCGCGTCTCCAAATTAAATTGCGAAAGCTATTCCAACGAAAAAGTTCCATAAAACGTGGCGCGCACACGCGCGCGTTTACGTTCGTTGGTCCCTCGAGCCGGTTCGCTTGCGTTTCTCTTCTTTAATTCGAGCCATCGTCCTTATTTTTTCCCCGTTGTACCGTATATAATAATCTAAACGCGTTCGCCTTAAAATATAAACGATTTGTAAACGTGGGGACTCGCATCCGCTGGTTTTAAACCAGCAGAATACGTTTAATCTTAAGCATTTTTAGTCCGCTCCCTCAATTTTCTGTCCTTTTATTTATGGGTCGGTAGTACGCTTAAGTATGGTTCTTCGAGCCGGATGTCGAAAGTGATCGCGACAAAATATCTTCACGAATTTTCGGGCGATACACATACAGCGGGTACAAAACGCCGAAAAACTAGGCAGTATTTGGCGACCTTGACCCTTTAATAACCTTGAACGGTCGAGTTTTCGAAATGTATTGTTCAAAAATATCACAAACCGATGTGCGACCTTAAAATGTCGACGTCTCCATATTTTATTCGTCACTAGTCGACCTGTATGTTATTTGTTTGCGTATCGAAAGTTCACGGGCAGTTGTTTTCGTCACAACGCCTCGGACATGTCGAAGTTGTAATTTTTCGACCTAAATGACCTTTAAAAAGACAGAGAGGTCAAGCGGACGTCCGCGGCGCCTATTAAATTTGACCTTGAAAACGTTCGCAACATTGCAAACACGCTTTCGTTTCAATCGTGACATTGGGCGTGTCCTTAGATCGACCTTGGACACCTTATGGTCATAATTTATCGGCTTAAACGACCTTGAAAAAGACGGATTGGGCGTAAACATATTTCGTGAGTGGACATTTGAGAAGCTGTCCGTGGCGAGGTTAAATTTGACTTCGTAAATTCGCTCGCATCTGCGTTGTATCGTCGACCAATTCGTGTTTGAATGTTTTCCGTTCGAGTTTCGAAAATGACATAAAACACGCATCCACGTATTTTGTTACCTCCAACAAACTGACCTTTGCGTCGCCAATGTTCCCCGGTTAATCGTTTCCTCTTCGTGGCCGGCAGTTTAACTTCGCGTTTTCAATTTGATTGTTTAGAACAACTTGAGGAGGTCGATCTTGACCTTGAAATTGCACGATCGGCGTGCCCTTAAGATGGGCTTGGGAAAACATTTCCACGTCGATAAGTATCTTTGTATTTTATCGACGCCGGTGGATAATTCGAGTAGAAGATGACCTCGGGAAAGTATCGTATCAACGTGATCTTGATAATGAACCTTTAAATTTAGCTTTTCGTTGAACGTTTGGGTTGCGGACGACTTTGGGCGCTCATTTACTTAAATTGACCTCGGAAAATCTGTTTCTGATGTATTTTGCCTCTAGCCCCTCGCGACCTGCCTGTCAAGCACCACCGATCAGCTCAAAGCTTCTTGTAATGTCTGTCGAGCCACGAGGTTCTCAAAATTTTTGAATTTGAATTTTTGATTGACTAGAGGGCGTTCATTCTTGTTTTCTTTCTGGAGCCATATTAATGCCTTTTGAATCGTGTACTGATTAACGCTTTATTAGCCAACAGGCCAAACAACACGGGCTACGTCGCCGTGGTCCTTCGAGCCGCATAATTAAAATGCAAGCATGTCCTCGTCCTTTCGTCTCTTGTACGTCGTCCTCGGCAAATTTAATGCCGTTAAATTAAAAAAATTGAGAATTCCCGAAGCGCGCGCGGAGATGAACGTTACATGCAAATATCCCGATCGCCGATAACTCAAAAGCATGGCCTCGACAAGTAGTACTTTATCGGCGTATCTTTATCGTTTATCAAATCAAAGTGGGCAAAATGAAAAAGGGGTCACCCGTAACGATCGAAAGCAATTAACAGGTGGCCGCAGGTGTTTTTAGCCGAAACTATTTAATTATTATCGAGGAAATTCGATGCGTGTCGGTGGCGTGAGCCTCGTGTGCCATCTATCGACCCACTGACCCACCTAAACGAAGTTCCCCAGTCTGAAAGAATCCGTTTGGTCGAAGTTTTTAAATACACATTTAAACGGGAGTTTGGGGGCGCAATTTTCTTTAGTCGTTCATTTACTCGGTCGACGCGGCGCGGCGTTTACAAATAAAGCCCGTTTACGCGTGGCGTTTCGCATCAATCACAAGTTTAAGCGACCGTTAATTAGAAAACGTCTCCCCGACTTTAATTAAGGTACGGGCGCGGGCGGGTCATTAAAAATTTTCGGCCGTCGGCGTCGTCGTAAATAAATGGCGCGGCGCGGCGGCCCCGATGCGATTCGCCCGTAATTTATATCCTAACGAGACTTTTTTTTTTCATTTTAAAAACGGACGCGGACGGGTTGGCGATGGACGCGATCCCCTATAGGACGGAAAACGGGAATGACTTTGCGGGTCAAAGTTTGAAGTAATTAAGGCCCTTGCGCGAGAACAAATATTGAATGTTCCCTCATTTCGTCGCAAAAGGTGAAGAACAAACTGAAAGCTGCACGCGGAATAAACAAGCCCCGAATGCAGGAGGAAATTTAGCCATCGGAGTGTTCAAGCTGGAGAGGGGTTTCGTGCTTCAAGTGCCCCCGTCTCCCTAACGTAAAATGATTTCAAAGTAAACTTCACTCACTTAATTGCTTTCCTTTATAATAGGCACAGAACAAAGTACTAGAACGGATCAAATAACTCGCCCTCGCGGATTAAATAAATACGAATTAGGCTAATGGAAAGCTAAATACCTTACCTACCTAAAATTGACAACGACAACGACTTTTGCAAAATTCTAGCGCGCGCGCTTGAAGTCGTCGTTAAAGAAACCCCCCCGCCGAATTCCGCAACCGCCCCTTTAATTGTTTCAAAACCGTGATCCGTCGAAAATATAAAACCTCGATCATTTAGCGCGCCATTAAAATAATAATTATGGCCGACGCGGCGACGACGTCGACGACGCGACGGGGGGTCGGCGGAGAGGCGCCATTAAAATTTTTTTTCGCTGTCGAAAAAAAAAGGAAGAGAAAGTCATCATCGCTCACCCGTGCAGACGGCAACAAAAGTTAATTGCGGGGGTTGTTGCGGCGCTCCGGCGTCTCCGTCGACGGTTTTCCATGTACGTACACATTTCGCCCGTAACGACGTTCGCGGCGCTCCTTAAACGTTTCCGTTGCGTAAGGCTGGTTTCAGACGGACGATACGCGTATGCGATTCTCGTATGCTCGATACAGAATTAACATTATAGCAAATGTAAGCTTTCAGACGCTCGATACAGCCTTCATACATTATCGCATACAGACTTCTAAAATCACGACACTTCGGACCTCGTCGACTGTAGGATCGGTGTCAGTCGGAAAATACGAAAACTCTTTGTGTGTGATGGATACAGAACTAACATTACAATATATAGGATCTTTCAGACGGCGATACTCGCTTCATACAGCGTCGCATACTAAATTTGAGTATCTCGTGAACCTCGGCCGCCAAGCGACAGCAAAATGCTATACTCTGTTTCTTTAGAAACATACGACATGCTATACTCTGTTTCTTAATTAGGAGGAGTAAATTAAAATTTCCACCTAAAAAACACGCTCACCGATTGGCTACTTGCGAGATTAGTTTACGCTGGGTAATTTGCCGTACGCGATATTAAATCTCCGGTAATTTACGTGACAGTGTGTGACAGTTGATGGGTATCGACTTTAAAGTCGTTTTAAAGTCATTTCTCGTATATTACCAATATGAAAAATAGTTCTTTTCAGAATTAAACTGATCATTTTGTAATAAATTCAAATCCAAGAGCAAGTATTGCATCTGCAGTGTCACCGCAAACAAAAACGCCCCCATTTGGAGCATTAGTTTTCTGCTGAAAAGCAAACTATTTTGAATATGTAGAAGAAACTAAAATTAGATGACGCAAATTCGATATTACCTACGTTAAAAATTGTACTTTTAGCAGGTTAAATTAACAGCCCTGATATTACGCACCCTTTTAATACTTTAACACTCATCTTATTCATCATACATTGACACATTTCGAATTGTCACTGCATTGGTACATTTTTGTCTTATACATTTACAGGAACCAATGCAACTCGTTCGATTTTTGTTACTTTTTTCACATTTTGCTACTGCAATGTAAAAAATATGATGAAACAAAATTTATGAATCAACAAAAAGAGACATTAAATGGTAAAGTCGCTGTAATTTTCGTATGAAATAGGAGCTTCTCGTAAATTTATTTAATACAAAACGCTTCTTGTATTATGTACTTAATTATTAAAATAACGGATAAGGTGTATTTACAATAATAATAATAGTTTGTTGGCTTATTTTAGAATTACGTATAGAATGAGAGGGAGCTACGGAAAAAAGTGAGATGGGAGATCAATGCAGCTAGTTGAGAGCGCGACTTCCGAAAATGCAATTTGCACATTTTTTTACTTTTAATTATCTATCTTAATTATAAAACCCTACAAAAATATATTTCTTCTGCCTTCTGCCAAACTTTTCTAAAGAATAAAATTTTTCGATATGTCGTACTGTTTTGTAGTTATGACAGTATAAACGGTAAAAAACGCGAAATTGAAGTGAACTTTTTAGCTGTTTGAACCGAGATATCAGTCCCAAAAGTTATTTTTTTCCATAAGAGCCCGTGTATTTTGCGTTTTTTCAAAAAATTTTAAACGATTAATTCCACAAAACCAATTACGAATTTTACTGCAAAAGAAAGTTCACGTTTCCTTCTATACATACGCTGAATAACTCTTTCGGTGAAGATAGTGCCCTTTTTAACTGGACGGCTTTTGGCTTTTTAAATAAACCCTTTCAACACCCTTTCGATTTGTCGAGGTTTCATCTTGTAACCCGACAGCCTCTCGAAGGTCATTTTGCGGAGTTTCGAGCACTCTACCATAAACAAGGAACCGCTATATACTATCGATTCTGTCTAACTACAAGAACTGGCGAGAAAATGCCTAATCGGAAAAGTATCGCAAGAGAATTTTGTACGCGATTCGTGAATCGCATACGCGTATCCTCGTCTGAAACAGGCCTAACTGCGCAATTAACCGACGAATTTGTTGGGTGTGGACGACGGCTCCGAAAACGGGAGACTTATGTTCGCACGCCCGAGGGGCTTCTTCCTTGCTGCAAATTCAATCGGGCGTACGTCTGGGAACGACGCGCTGAAAGCGATACGTGCACTTATCGAATGGAGTCCAATTTATCCTTACAACGTAATGCGGGTCGTTCTCAAGGCGCCCCCTTACACTCTTCGATTGACGTTTGAAGGGTCTCGAAGATAAAAATATTCGATTTCCCCGACGTTTTCGACCAAGGGTCCTTCGAACTGGATGGCATTAGAAATACAACTGAACGCCGATCGCGAGGAACGTAAAACGAATAAAACGAAGTGTCCGTTTCGTGAGTTTTTTCGGTAATTTTAGGGCCGGTTTGTCGGACACACTTCGTCGTTTCCGTTTAAGTAAAAAACGGGCGATCGGCGGCGTGCGCGGGACAATAAAAATAAAAGGAAACGCAAGCGTCGGCTTTTAGTGCTGAGAAAAACGAATTTGTTCGACCGCTCAACAAACAAGGATTTACGGAGGTCCCTTTGCCCGGAAATAAATTTACAAACATCAACATAGCACCGAAATAAAATGGAATAGCACGATAAACGGGTTAGTTTTAAAATTTAAATGAGTTTATTTGCTTGGAAAAAACATAGTGGAGTACCCACTCGTGTCTCGACTCGAGTCATGACTCACGGCTCGAGCATTGACTCCGACAAAAAAATTAAACGTGCACCCCGACGTCGGGATCGAGTCGCCACTTGAGTCGAGAGTCTCATTATGTTGTTATCCTAATTTAAAGGCTGGACGGTTTTAAGACCAACGTCCTACGATCGATCGAAACCAAAGGACGAACAAAAGGAGGATTTTGGAGAAAATTGTTTAGATACGTGCAGAGCAAGTTATCTTTCGAATTCGCACACTGTCGACACTGGTGACGAGCACGTGCCATAGCGGTCGCGTTTAAATGGCCGCGTCAAAATGTCCCTATCAAACTTTTTACAGTCGATACTTCCACGTTAGCTGATTTAGCTGAAAGATTCATTTAACTTGAAAAACAAGGCGACTGTTGGTCGCGCTTAAGTTAACTTCGACTCTGCCGAACTGTTAGGCAAGTTAGTTTTAAATCGAAAGGTATCGAGACTGCACGACATTGCGGTCAGTTCGACAAAACATTAAAGTTTCGATGTTGTCAGTTTGGCACCGAAACGCTGAAACCGTCGACGATTCCAACATAATTAAACACCAGTGTGCTCGCTCCAATTAAACGATCACCCTGTATATATGCGAGTACTTCAATTGTAACCGTACATCCTGGTCGCTCTCGTACGTTGTTTTGCTGTATTAAATCGTTCAGCGTTCGGCTCCACGACACATCATCGTCTCCACCACGAAATTCAGACCGCACAGAAAATATTTTAAGGTAGCAATGAATGTCGCCCGTAGACCCGAGACGCCAGTATCGCATCAGCAGAAAGAACACCGGCATCAAAACCGAAACCGTTTAGCGCTGAACGAGCAAATTGTCTCATAGAAACCACTCGCAATTAATCTGCAAGGAAAATCGGCAATCACGGTGTGAACTCTTTAGTCGCCATCGCCACCGACGATCAAATTATGGACGTCATCATCTTCCTTATCCGACCCAACAAGCTGCAGCATATTCAAGATGTCCAGCTTTGTCGATCACTCGATAGACTCTTTTAATGGCCGAGATCGCCTCAGATTTCGATTGCTACGTCCAATTCAATTTTTTAAACGAGAGCGAAGTGCCCGAGGGGCACGGACAACCGCCGCCGTCCGTTTGAACATCGCCTACGTTTCTCCGCGAATTTGTATTGCTCTCGCGATGTTTCTAACAAGCTTCTGAGTTATTTCCGTTTCGATTATTTAACGAACCTCTCTGCGTTGCGACCAAATGAAATGTACAAAGCAAAGTATAAACTCGAACACTTTAAAAGTAAACGCGCAATCGATCATAATTTTTATTTGAATTTATCATGATTTCTTGTTGCATTTAATCATCGAACTGGTTTGTTCAAGTTTTTTGCAAGTTTATCGGGCGATGATTCCCACAAGCCACGCAATGCAACCTCCGTTTCGAGCAACTTATGCAAGAAGGTCGCGCGCGAGTTGCGCTCTTATCGCTTCAATTGTGCACGTAAATTCACACGTAATTGTATTCGTTTAAATTACGAGTTAGAGTGTCGCCTAACGAGATTCACTTTTAGATCAGAAAAGATTTATTTAGAGACATTTCGGTCGCGTTCGTTATTTTAATAATAATATAAATTTGACATTTTTTTGTTACCTTTAAAACATGCAACCGATCTCCGAGGAATATACAAAATGGAAAAAACGTAGGCATTTATCGCGCCCCATCTTTACGGCTATCTAATTAAAATTATAATATAACATAACGTGCGCGTTTGTCAGCTTAATAAATAGCGTGTCGCGAATAAATACATTTTGTTTCGTGTGTAAAAAAGGGCAATTTGTTTGCGTTTTATTTTTCTTAGTGTACTAATAAAAGCGCACGGGCGACTTTCTTTTTTTTTTTAGTCGAAAACAAAACGATAAATAATCTTATTACGTTTAACATGTAGGTGCAATTGTATGAACGTTAATTAATTAGAACGGTCAGTAATCGGCTGATTGAACTATGATAAAAATGGCGGTGTTCCAATAAAAAAAAAATTATCGTCGATAATTTAAAAATCAATATGGCGGCGTATAAATAAAGCGAAAAAAGTTCGTTTGAAAACTCAAGGTGTTACGTCCCCTCGACGATATTGATCACGTGCATCTGGAATTTTTTTAGAAATGTTTACACGCCGAGATACTAGGGATGATAAAAGCAACGTCGCAACGAGGGCGCAAATAGGTTTGAGGTTAAATTTGGGGCTATTTTTGGGTCAGGGAGGGGGAGCAAGTTAGACGGTTGCCACAGGCGCTTCGCACCCTCGTTACGGCATTGGCGGTAAGTTTTCAAACGAACACCCTGCAGAGTAAACAACTATTAGAGTTCGCTCGCTTTACCCGAAAATCGAACTAAAAACGAATTAGTTTAACATTCGGGAAACCAACACAAAACTACCGACGCAAATCCTCAAACCGGATAGTATAACGTCTACCGAAACAAAATCGAATTTGTATTTGATTACGTTCGTAAAATGTTGCCCCCCAGACGACGCGGGGCGCTCAGCCGGAAGCGCGTCGCGAGCGAAATAAAATTTAAGTATCCCGACTGGCGGCGATAAAATCCCGCGTCGGCGGATCGCCGAATTAAATTTAAACACGTCAGTCAAGTTAACTAGATCTATAGAAACTTACAGTGCAACTTCTCGTCCAGGTTCCCTCGAGACGTCACCGACAGCGCTCGAATGAACTCCTCGAATTCGATGGATCCATCCTGAAAGGATATAAAGGATATATTATGCTAAATCGACGTTAAATTTTAAACGAAAATATTGCTAACATACAATAAATTTAAAAATTGACATAGTTGCCGATGGACTGTCGTTGGTCGACAATGAAAATCCGCGCCTTAATGCGCATAGTTAAAGCGCAGCTACTGCGCGTTTAATAAATAAAGTAAAATATAGAAACGAGAAATTTAACGTCCCGAGCAATTCAGGTTGAAAATCCGAATTATATACAGGGCGTTTCGACGTATCCTACGGCCGTTAATCGCTAGGGGGAGCTTCCACTGCCACCTGATGTCCCCCTTTCTTTTATTGGGAGAATTGCCTAAGAAGACGAATTATCGCCGTTGACGTTTGACTTGTTGTCTCTGGATGTTCATTTCCACATTCTTCTGCGGTCACGGACGAAGTGAAAAGAGCACTTTTAAATTCATCTAGAGCCCCAATATTTAGACTTTCATGTTATACGACGTTCGTCACGCTTTCGACCTTAACCGACAATTTCGACGTGATTTAACTACTTACGCGATGGTATTTTTTCACGTAATTTTATATTAAGGTCGCGTTTTAACACGTCCACTGCTTACTGTCGCGATTCAAGTATAATAATACGACATGACCTTGAAATGTCTTACTCGATAACGAACCACACTAATAACTCCAAAACCACTATTCAAACAAGACGGCTAATTCGACTTCGACGTATGTTTATTTATGCGGCGAATACTTGTGACCTTAAATTGTTTGACGTTTTCAACCCAAGGTCCTGCATTTCTACATATTTTTCTTGTTCGCCAGACACCCTAGAACTTTGCAATTTGAATTCTAAATCACTCCGTATGTGCACAGATGCACGTAATGTATTTGACCTTAACAAGTCGACGTGCTAATTACAAAAAACCCAATATCTTGGCCTTGCGTATTAGACAAGGTCAAATATTTCTACACACACATACACACACACAGATATATATATATATATATATATATATATATATATATATATATATATATAACATAACAAGATCAGTTTATCTATCGATATTTCAAAACAAGACTTTGACCTTCGTTTGCTATGTTGCATTCACGCATATATTAGAAAGTTAACTAAAAGTCTACGGGTCAAAAATTTCAAACGTTTCAAGCGACATCCACCAATTAAAATCACGATTGTAGTAACGAAACGTTAGATGACCTTGAAATTGTGCACTCAAGCGACATCCTGACCTTGACTTGCTAATGCAACTTCAAATCGACTGTCACGTTTTATCACTTGTTCGATGGGCTCGTTTTTGCAAAACATCAAATCTGTACCTTTTCAAATTTAAAGGTCAACTATTCGTAAATATCTTTTTTTTTCTTTTTTTTGTTAGTAGCACACCCCGAAAGACAACACCAGGAACCGCCGTTAGGCATTACTCCGGGACATCCATGCCTACCAGGGGGATATTCCACCACCCGCGAGGGGTCGGTAACTATAGTAAATTTTATACACAGTAATACTAATTCAAAGTAATTCAAAAGTAATTCAAGTAATTCAAAAGTAATTCAAGTAATTCAAAAGTAATTCAAGTAATTCAAAAGTAATTCAAGTAATTCAAAAGTAATTCAAAAGTAATTTAAGGTAATTCAATGTAATACAAACTAATTCAGTCCAATTCAAACTAATACTTATTATGAATGTTTCATATAAATAAGTAATACATAGAAATAGATATGTATATAGATATGTATATGTAAATGCAAACGTAGGTATATACATATAAATACTTATGTGTTCTTTGCACTAAGGTACAGTTGATTTTAAAAAGATATTTTAAAATATAAAAAATAAACTCTTAATTTTTAAGATATACTGGATTGTTTTGAAATTAACAGTTTTATTTAAATTAGGGTGACGATTCCGTTGAATAAAATAAAGAGCACATTTTTTTGTTCATAGATCAAAAATATACATTTATAGAAATATGCAACGAGATCGTATTCCTAAACGGTTATCGAGATGCTGACTAAACATAAACAAATGAAACATATTTTTAGCGTTATCTATACATGTTCCGATTTCGTAGGAGCTCGCCTACGTTTGTTACATTTTTCAGCAGATTCCTTATTAAAAATTAAAAAAAATAATGTACAAAGAGCTATAGGCCATTCAAATTTTATTTCAATGTACGATGTTAATAAAAATTACACAAAAATAACATTTTATCGATGATTTACCTGATGATTTACCACACATGGCAAAGATAGACTACCATTTATTCATACTGTAAAACTACAAGGTGGTACGGCATCATTTACTAACTCATAGTGATAATATACATCGGAATAAAATTTGAATGGCCTAGATTACACCGAGTTGCACAGACGCATTACCAACCAAATTGGACGTTCTGGAGAACGCTAATATATTTTATCAAATATTTAGTCTAGACTATATACGTTATTCACGAAAGATTCCAATGTACGTCGTGCATAAAAAGTTATTAAATTGTATAATTGTAATATTCAGTTTAAAGTTTTGAACGTGGTATATTCTACCATTGATTTACCTGGACACATGGCATGGCAAAGAAAGACGTAAATGCACGTTAAAGACGGCGATCGTTAATGGTCGCCATTTCTCGGATTTCGGTAACGAATCGTAACGGATTTCTTTAACGGAAAATTTACTCGTTTCTGATTTCGCTTATTTTTTAATATACCCCGTGTCCAAGATAAAATGCACAGCATGGGGATCTTGAAAACGGTAGAAGATACAGGGTGGCTTAAATTAGAAAAAAGTTGCGCTATTTAGAGTATGTTCACATGCTGGTCGCAAAAGTTCATGATTGTTTATCGTTTTCAAAATTCTCAAAAAAATGTGATTTTTTGGATTTTCGTTTCTTTTCATTTTTTTATTTATTTTAAATGTTATTAAAAAACTACCGGCACTTTCTCATTGCCACTTTTTAAGCTCTACAAAATGGCGTGTTCAAATTTTTAATCCGACGTTTCGTATCCGAGAACCCATCATCAACTTTATTTTTTTATATGGCCACAAACAAAGAGACACCCTGTATTAGGTAGCATTATTCATTACAAATTCAACGATGTACCACACATTATGGTTTTGAAGCCAAAAAAGGGGAAAACGTGAGTTATAAGGTTTTTTATTTTTTAAATTAGTAGGCGCTGGTACAATAACAGAAACAAAATGTCAAAAAATTATAATAATTGCTCAAATAGGTTGCCATTATTTTCTAGACACAAGTATGCTCTGTCTACAGAAGAATTCAAAACATGGTCTAACATTTCTGGTGTGATTGTATTAACTGCTGCTAAAACCAATGCCAATAACTGTTCTTCAGTTTCAAAAGTGGCGTCATACACTTGGTTTTTTAAATAACCCCACAGGAAAAAATCCAACGGAGTTAAGTCAGGTGATCGGGCTGGCCAGGCTACTTCACTGTGAGTTCCAATGCATTTTTCAGGAAACCTCTGGGACAAATATTCCCGCACAGTTCTTGAAATATGCGCTGGGGCACCATCTTGCTGAAACCAGCAGTTGTTAACTATAAGTAATGGTAATTCATCCAAGGCATTCTCCAAATCAGTCTGCAGTAGGTCGAGATATCGTTCGGAATTTAAATTGTTGTGATAAATAAAAGGTCCTATTATTCTGCCACCCAAAATGCCTACCCACAGATTAAATCCAAATCGACGTTGATGCCTTGTTTCTTTTATTAAATGAAGATTGTCTGTTGCCCAATAGTGTTTGTTACGCCGGTTGAAAATGCCATTATTGGTTATCATTGTTGGTTATTGTTTTTCCCCTTTTTTGGCTTCAAAACCATAATGTGTGATACATCGTTGAATTTGTAATGAATAATGCTACCTAATACAGGGTGTCTCTTTGTTTGTGGCCATATAAAAAAATAAAGTTGATGATGGGTTCTCGGATACGAAACGTCGGATTAAAAATTTGAACACGCCATTTTGTAGAGCTTAAAAAGTGGCAATGAGAAAGTGCCGGTAGTTTTTTAATAACATTTAAAATAAATAAAAAAATGAAAAGAAACGAAAATCCAAAAAATCACATTTTTTGAGAATTTTGAAAACGATAAACAATAATGAACTTTTGCGACCAGCATGTGAACATACTCTAAATAGCGCAACTTTTTTCTAATTTAAGCCACCCTTTATCTTCTACCGTTTTCAAGATCCCCATGCTGTGCATTCTTATCTTGGACACGGTGTATACATAGGTACTACAATTTTTCTCGATCAGTCTCCGAATTTTCATCATATTTTACAATTTCTAAACTGACCTCACATTGTTTGAAGATTTTGACTACTTTATATTAACCCTTGTGTTCCGGCACATTTTCCGATAATTAATTAAGTGCCGATACTTATAATATAATATTTAAATTTATATTTACTCCATATTTATATTTTTTTATTAAAAAATTAATTTTAAATTTAAAAAAAAAATTTAAACTTAAATTTATATTGTAATTCAAGCAATTCAAAAGTAATTCAAAGTAATTCAAAAGTAATTCAAAGTAATTCCAAAGTAACACTACAATTATATTAGTATACTATATTTTTTAATAATTAAATGCCGATGCCGGCACTTATCCATATACTCCTTATGGTACCTCCATACTTATATATTTTATTAAATACTTTTTAAACTTAAATAATTTTTGTAATTTGTGATTAATACCACTTACAATAAATAATAGGAATACATAGTAATTCAGACCAATTTAGCACTAACTTATACTAATTCATATTAATTTTTAGCAGTTGACTGTAATTCAGACTTAATTTATAGTAATTCAAAGTAATTCAAAAGTAATTCAAAGTAATACAAAAGTAATTCAAGGTAATTCAAAAGTAATTCAAAGTAATACAATGTAATACAACGTAATTCAATGTAATTCAAAAGTAATTCAAAAGTAATTCAAAGGTAATTCAACGTAATTCTGTATTACATTCTAGAAATAAATACACACTAATACATAAGTTACCGACCCCTCGACCACCCGTACCGGGATTCGAACCCAGGACCCGCCAGGTGAGAGGTTAGTCTCCTAACCACTCGACCACCGAGTCCATTCGTAAATATCTATTCAATTTGTTACTCACATTAAAAAATCCGAATCGTGAACGATAACGGCGCACATTCGTGTCGTTGATAACCACGTGGTTTCAATACGCAAAATATTCGCACGCGGACACGCAAACGCCGCATTAATATCACTTGTGGCTCCCATTAATTGGACGTTAGCGGCGCTCTTTGGAGCTCGCGACGATAAGTTCGAGAACAATTTTCAAATTTTATGCGCAATTTTAACTTTTTAATGCGATCTACATTAAGCCAGTCGCGTTTGTATGCGGCGGACGAAATGAAAGTTAGAGAACGGGACAGTATTTCACAATTAGCGCTTCGTAGTGAAGTTGGAGAATTTTAACGAGCGCGCCATTTACAACGTGACGGCCGACGAAAGTCGTATTTAATCGTTTAAACCGACGAACTACACAACATTTACGTAACAACGTTCCTAAAAGGCAGCACAAATTTCTGAGCGACTAATATCGTGGGTGATGAAAATTCCCATTACGAGTCGCATCCGGTGATCCACTGTAATAATCGAACACTCGGCGATGTTCTCGAATAAGTAGTCATTGCCGAGAGCGTTCGATTGTCTTATTGAGCTTCTAAGGCCAAGATCGCCATATAAAATCTAAAACGAATTTATATTTCAAATATTATATCGAGTCAGGTGACCTGAAAAGCGTAGGTTGCCAATTTAAACGTGAAATAATTACAGTGGCAACAAAGGAGAAAATTAAGAATTATGATGCGAGCGACGCGGGGCGCGGCGATTATTTAGCGCGTTCCGAAGATTTAGGTTGAAGATAAACGACAACACGCGGCCACACGTCGAAAAACTACTACCGCGAAACTCAATTTACAAACGTACATGAGTTTTTTTATCGGACGACGCGTCTAAATTCGACACAAGACAACAATGCCCTTATCGTTCGCGCCTTATCTTTATCGTTAAACTGCCCGTCGTCGAAATACCGAATAATAAGCGAATGAAATACCGGAGTGGTTTGTTCGTTTCGTTCGAAAGTTCAAATTTTTATTCGGATTAGCGAGCACTTAATCGTCGAGGGTCTCGGTCGGTTAGCGGTTAATTAGAAATCCCGGAAAGTTTCACGTCCCGATCGAGCATCGATGAAGGGTCAATTGTATCTCAATTTGAGAAATTAGTCCAAATAGCTACGCTTCGATCCCTTCCAAACGGTCGAAAAAGTGGGGGTATTTTCGTATAATTTGTTCAAGGTCACTTAAAAAACTTCGACGTAAATTAATGCAGGGCATTTCAAAATTCCTCTTTTTTGTTATGTAATTAAACACTTTTTTGCTCGGAAACGCCTCGTTTCCGAGATGCAGGGTGTTAAAATTTACGAAAACCCTTCAAACCATTAACATCTCAGAAACGAGGCGCGTTCGAACTTTTTTTCATGTTTCTCTCAAAGTCAGGAAACGATATATTATGAAATAAATGTTTCCGTTGGCGCACGTTTAAATCGGTACGAAATCGGATTTTATTGGACTTAAGAGGGGGTTCGATAAGCGAGAATCAACAGATGTCGCTATGGTAGATTCACTTTAGAAAACGATACTAAAAAACTATTAAATTTTATTAAAAAAATTTAATTGATAATAAATACTAATTCAATTACCTAGTTGCTCCTATATTTTTATCCTAAAAAAGTTAAAGGAATAGTTTTGCTAAGTTGTACACGTGCTTCCGAATACTTCAAATTATAAGATATTTAGCTACTATATAACTAAAATATTATAAGGAGCAACTAGAAGAAGGTTCAGTGAATACGTATACGAAAGTACAGGGTGTAATTGTTGCTAAAATTCGTAAACCGTTTTCCGAAAAATCGTCATTTTCAAGTATAAAGCTATCTTACAGTTATCTACTTGATTTCGAAGAATTTGTCTAACAAAATTGTCCAACTATTATTGAATAGATGGTGCTGTAAAAATACTATAGTGGTATTTTTTTTTATTTGCCGGCTTATTCGTGGACATTAATCTCCCGCTTGATAAACAAACATCAAATTGATAGGTGGCATATTTCGTTGTGGAAATATTTATAGTCAACGTACCTATACCGAAAATGAACTCGTAATTCTTATACATATAAACTAAAACCAAAATTGAACTCCTGTATTTTCTTACACTCTAAATAGTGAAATTCCAACCATTTCTACAAATGTGTTCGTGATTTATAATATTGTATAAAAAAGTCTAATTTCAAAATTACAGTTAAAATTAAGTATGTATATATAGCTTATCCAAACCTATATGATGTTCACGTCATCAACAAAAAGTTACTAGATTGTTTATTTGTAATTCGGTTTAAAGTTTGGAAAGTGACTAATTCTATAGATGATTTACCTGCGCACATATTAGATGGCATAAAGAAAGACTACAATTTATTAGAACTGTCAAAATACGAGGTACGAGGTGACAGCACTGTGTGAAACGTCATCATCTAGTAACCTTGTATTGATGACGTGAACATCATATAGGTTTGGATAAGCTATAGGTACATTTGTCATACCTACAGTTTTATTTATTTACAAGTTTGCATTCTATAAAAGATAGAATCTCATTCGGTTTGTTTTTCGATAGTAAGCATAATTATTTTGCATTTCGACGTGTTGTTGTTTATGATTTCTGTGAATTACCGAGAAATGCTGAGAATGCGGCGGACGTTTCCCATAAATAAGTAGATATGTATACATACGTTATTCGCGATAGGTCCCAACACGTCATCAATAAAACCTCGTATTTTTAAGTACTAATAGATTTTAGTCTATTTTGCCATGTCATATGTGTGCAGGTAAATCATCGGTAGACATCGGAGTGCCATGTTCAAAACTTTAATCTGAATATTACAAATATACAATTTAGTAACTTTTGTGCATGGCTGCGTGCATTGGAACCTATTTGAGAACGAAACTGTAACTATTTAACTTTTAATGCAATTAATGGCATGCTATAATAATTATTATTCTGAAATATATACACAAGTAATTACATATGTGCATATATCAGTAATATTTGATTTTCTATTGTTACAATTTTTATTTTGTATTAATAATGACACTTCTCTCACATATTACACAAAAAATAAATTTTAAAAATCAATAATCATTATTATTGTGACTTTCTTTAAGAGAAATATTTTGAATTTTTCGCTCCCATAACTTGGTAACTTTTCTGGTTGCAAGTTAAATAATTTTTTTAAGCTTGTTAACATGCATTTCGTTATTTTTGTGTTTCTCATCAAAACGCCCATTCTTTATATTCTGTAACTTTATATCCTAGAATAAATAATTATAAACGCTAGCAAAGTTTACAACGTAAACATAATTAAATTAGATGCCAATGCATCAATGAAAAAGCGCACTCTGTAGAAACTATTTAGTACAAGAAAACAGGAATTAACATTTAAATAGCTGATGCCAAAATCGCGCCATCTTACGATTAAACCGTTTGATATTAATTAAAATAATTAGAAAAATACTACTGTGGCGTTACTAGCGGAAACATGGTAGAAGCTGATTTTTCCAACCCCCTCTTAAGGCCTAGTTCAGATGACCGGCGTTTTAGGCGCGTAACAAGATATACATAAGTACCATAAGCTGTTCAGATTGTAACGTACGCTAGACGCGCGTAGTTCATCTCAACGGCTTATGGAACATTTGTATATCTTCTTACGCGCGTAAAACGCCAGTCATCTGAACGGACTCTTTCTTAACTTGAAAACGTTGCGTCGCACGAATAGAGTGCGAGCAGTCTTATTTTTGCAGAACACGTCGAATAATTTTAAAAACGCCACCACCAACGTTGCAATAAACCCAGCGGAGTAGAAATATTAACTGAAAAACCAAAACGAATTTCAAATGATTTAAATAAACCGTTTCTGATTACGAGATAATAATAAAAACACCATTATTTTTTTCAAATATTTAAGACACCGTATTTCGGAAACTAAGCGCATCCGGACATCATTTTATTAGATGTCCTTAGTCGCGTCCGAAAAGTAGGAATGGTTATTCCGAAACGCCATGTATAAAACGTCAAATTATCTAAGCACGCTTGTGTTTGAATATCGCCTCACCACACAAAACAAAAAAATCCGATCGCGCGCAAGCCTCGGTATCGAATTTTCACGTAGCATGACGAAAAAACACCTTTTTTTAAATTTCGCTCGAAAGAAATACATTTTTTGAAAAATAATATTTACCAAGGAAATTTATAAGAATTAAAAAATATATTATCACATTTTTTTTATTATTTCGAAAACGGTGCATCCTATCGAAAATTATAAAGAGACATGATCGGTAGAGAATTTTATGCCGATTACAAACATAATTCGCATTACCGATTTGATCAGTAATAACAGATTAAAATTAAAAAAATTTTTTTTGAACGACCGCCATTTTGAAACGGGTCCTCGTCCTTCGTTTTCGTAAGGACAATACGCTGTCCAAATTTCAGCTTCCTACGATCAAAATTGCGACCGGAATTGTATCCACAACAATTATATGACCGACCCAAAATGAATGATCTATAGTTTCGTGATCTAGGGGTCGAGATCGGAGAAAAGCCAAAAGGACACGTTTGGGTCCCGTCATCAGACAGGCTGTAATAGCTTTATTTTCTATGAAAATTCGCTAATACTTACCAGTTTAAAATTATGTGGATAATCACTATCTACTTACTGCCTTTATACCACAAAATTATACATTTACTCTATTTTTAATCTAAAAACTATTCGTGTGCACCTCGACATTGAAAATTTTCCTCTAATACAAACCATAAACCAAATAAAAGTTTAATCGCATTTTTATGCGACCGATAAAATACAAAGCAACTAATAAAACATGTGCGCCGCCTACTTTCACGTAATAACTTATCAGAGTGCGAATTGAATGTTTTTAAAATAAAAGCGGGATTTCCTAGTATCCACGTATAAATTCAAATGCATTTATATATAGGATTCCGGCAAAACAGTTTCAGATAATTCGCGTTAGTGGTACAGAGCGGTAGTACTTGTTTTAGTAGTTCGAATTTTAAATTACGACGTCGTACTATTCGTGTGTGCGAGAAGTGCTCGTTCGGTTTATAAGGCCTTTTTGCGTGTGAATGCGAGACTATTGTGTGTTGTATACACTAAAAAGATTACAAACAAAAAAGGATTAATACGACGAGGAAAGGTAGGATCTTTCTTTGTCGACTAACTCTCCATGTATTTATAAAGCATAAATACATGAATGTTTAAGCTCTAACACAAATTCTCTGAAAATCGAGCTTGGTTAAGCTTTGGGATAGGGACTAGGTTAGGGTTCCCCTTAAACATTCTGCGGTTCAATTTCGCGAACGAAATTTTATCTTACGCGCGTTTCCGCAATCACAGTGGTTGGTGAAATACAGTGAAATATGAAGCGTATAAGTACGTAATAATATAAGTTCGCAGTCAACGGAAGAATCTACGCTGAAAATTGGCGATAGAGGGAAAACGATGACGAGAAAAGGTAGGAAATACAAAGAAAAATTTAGAAGTTTCTAATTTTTTCTTACAGTATGTTACAGACAAGTGGCAATCCCAGCGGCAGCAGTATTAGTTTGCTTTTTACGTAAGTGTTAAAATATATATATATTTCAGGATTTTATTTTTTAATGTTTTTTGATGGTTTTTAAGTTTTCTTATTTTGAGACATTTCACCTTTTCAATGCCTTCGTTTACTAACAAAAAAACGAAATTCAAAGTTTTAATTGTCACAACAATTTTTAAACAATTTAGGCTGACAAGGAGACAAAATTTCATTGATTAACTTTTTATTTTGCCACCTCTTTACTTGAAAAAGAATATTCTAATAATTGCAGTTTTTACGTGACATTCTTTTAATTCTCATTGTTTTAAATTTCTTCCTTTTTTACTGACTATTATAATACTTTAATGCAATCGTTGTAGTTATTTTACTAACAAAACGAAAATAAGACAACGTGTGGGGGTAATAAAGATACGGTTCGGTTAGTTTCCTGATTACTTATTTACTCAAAAAGTCTACCGCGCGCATGTCTCGGTATCAGATTTTCATGTCGCATGTTAAAAACTCTTCTTTTTTTTAAATTTTCTCGAAAGAAATACATTTTTTGAAAAATAATATTTACGAGAGAAATTTATAACAATTAAAAAAATATATATATTTTTTTCGATTATTTCGAAAATTATAAAGAGACATGATCGGTAGAGTATGTTATGCCGATTCTAAAACATATTTCACGTTACCGATCCGATGGTTAATAACGGAGATTAGAATTTTTTTAATTTTTGAACGGGCGCCATTTTGAAATGGGTCGGTCGATTTGGCTGGTTAACGAACTCGTCCTTCGTGTTCGTAAAGACAATACGCTATCCAAATTTCGGCCTCCCACGATCAAAATTGCGACGGGAATCGTGTCCACAACAATTATATGACCGACCCAAAATGAAGGACCTATATTTTCGTGATCTAGGGGTCGAGATCGGAGAACAGCCGAAAGGACACGTTTGGGACCCGTCATCAGACAGGCTCCAATAGCTTTATTTTCTATGAAAATTCGCTACAAATAACTCGAGGTTAAATTAACAATTACGTTTAAATTAAACGCTTATTACGACAACCTCGTCTTATTAGAAACAAGCATATAAATTTCTGAACAATTTGAACGAAGTTTTCCGTAGCGCGACCGATAAAGATAATCAACAATAACAAACCAATTAAATGAAGAAGTCGCGTTCGTCATCAATTATTTAATTTCGTGCTCTAATTGCGCCTCGTTCGATTCGAGCGCTGAAGACGTTCGCCTGACTGTCACACGCCAAAATGTAGTTCGAGCGGTTCTCGCGCGATTTGCCGTCCACATATCTAATTACAAAACGATCAGTCCATCTTATCGCAACTCGTCAGGCGGAATACCAAAAATTAGGCGGCGAAACAACGAAACTTCGTAAAATTTAAATTTGCAACTCGCGGGCCTGGCGGAAAGTTAAAAATGTCGATACTTGGGAAAAGTTTGTGCGCGAGTAACTCTTATTGCACGGCGCTCCCAAACAAACACCTACAGTTCCATCGAACTTTCGTGTCACTTTGTTTAAGGCAACAAATCGGGCAACAAGTTTCAATTAAAATTCCACCGAGGCCTGCCTGCCCGTAAACGCGCGCGCCCTCTTCCGCCTCCGCAATATTTATTTAATTTCCCGTTAGATTACTCGTTGCGCTTAACATTTATTTACATACAGAATGATGTTTACAAACTTGATTGTCGAATAACACGTCAACAAAGTTAACACAACTTTGATAAATATTATATTCGAACGTTGCGTTGTCGGAACGCTTGTAAACTTACACGTTCCGATCGATATGCTATCTAACAATGACGGAAAATTAAACTATTTAAGTACCTAGATATATGTACTTCGATTGCAGCTAATCGACGAGACGATTACTTCCCTTTAATATTTTACGGGATTATTCGGCACCCCCATTATTATTGTATTATGTAACGTAGCTTGCCCATTTATTATCTATTCACAAACATTGTGCGCTAATGTTCCGGTGGATAATAAAATACACAGTCGAAGAGAAACAAAAAAATGATAAAATATATACTTACATTGTTTTCGTCGAACACCCTGAACACTAACGACGCAAATTTTGAGGGGTCCCCTTGCGGAAAGAACTGTTTGTATATTTTTATGAATCCCTGCAAATGAAAAGAATCGTTAACTGTTACCAAAAAGTAAACCGAACAGCCGTTGAAGGCTAATACGAATGTTTTGAATTGAATTGATTTAGTTATAACCGACAAGGTTTGTAGTAGACTCGTCTATAACAAATATTCGACATCCGTAATCACCGTTATAATTTAACTAAATCAATTCCATTAAAACATTGGTCCTTCGATCCGTAAACATCGGTGTCGCGGAATCAAATTGCCTAATTTAAATCTGCCGAAATGTTTTGAACGATACTCCGAGTGTGCATCATTTCGTGATTTATTCAATTCTCTAATTCGACAAAATCAACACCTTAATAACTTCCAAACGTTCCACTACCTTAGGTCATGTTTGAAGGCTCGAAGGACCGACGTTTTGAATGGAATTGATTTAGTTAAATTATAACGCTGGTTACGGATGTTGAATCTTTATTATAAACACGCGACTTCTTACTTACAAGATTTGTGATAGACTCGTGGCAAGAGCAACATCCTACTCTTGTCTTGTCCAACGAAAAACGTCGACATTGGGACACACAATACAAAGTAACGAAACTAAGTTAGGTTAAGTTTCGATGCGTAGCTCCCCTAATGTTCCTGGCGTAACTGTCGTCTAAGGAGAACGTCCTTTCGTTGGCCAACGATTAAAAGTAGATAGATAACGTATAGATAAAGGGAGGATAGTCTAGTCTGTAAATTAATACGAGGATTATGATGAACGAAAAGCGGCCCGCGCGAAAACAAAATCAAATTGTTGAGCCGCAGCTCCGCGGCCAACGATCGAAGGTAGGTAGCCGACAAATATCGTCAGAGTAGTCCAAAAAAATAATAACAATGACGATAAAAACTGTTAGTCGATGTTGTTCGTAGGGTGAAAACAAAAATCCGACTACTAAACGTAGGCACTTTCGACTAAAATTTACAGTTTAAATGCGACTTACTTGTTCCGTTAGTAGTC
The DNA here is from genome assembly GCA_036326145.1 of Rhagophthalmus giganteus. Classification (NCBI taxonomy): domain Eukaryota; kingdom Metazoa; phylum Arthropoda; class Insecta; order Coleoptera; family Rhagophthalmidae; genus Rhagophthalmus; species Rhagophthalmus giganteus. Next base: position 806,769 of record JARFJA010000021.1, on the reverse strand, counting down.
CGTTCGGGCAGTCCTTGAGGAATCCTTTGTGCCTGCAAAACGAGAAGTTTCAGTTTAAAATTGCCGCAGCGCTTCGCTAGAACAAAAGCCGGGGGGGGGAAGGAGTGAGGGGCGGGGAGGGAGAGGAGGTGGCGAAACGACAAGTTCGCGCAAAAAATCGTTAATTATTATTTACGAGCCTCGGGTAAAATACCTAGGACGCTTGTTACGGATTTTCGCGGGTCCGGCCGCTTTTAATATAAAAGCGGCCGCGTATTATTTCTCGGTGAAATTCGATTTATAAATAATACGTGAACGGGATAAGCGTCAAACTCGGGATGCTTTCCCCGTAATCCGCCGGAAGTATAAGAAACGGTCGGAAGTTACTTACATTAATCACTTTCGTTTCGAAAGGGTTCCATTATGTGTGCGTGTGTGTGTGTGTGAGGATAAAAACGATTGTTAGTCGTTAACCTTCGAGTGGTAGAGACGAAACGTGTGACGGTTTTCGATCGACGAAATTCTGGAAACGTGTTTCGAGTTTTGACTAAATTAGTAAATAGATTAGGTAAAACCCAATTTCACGGATGATATGTAGATATTGCAAGCACGATTTTAGACAATTCATCACCGTTGTATTGCAGGAAAACGGGTCGTCGTTTACGTACGGATAATGTTTGCATTTTCCTTTGTTCGCCTTGTTCTAATTATTGTCAGAATTCAGTTTTAATATTAATCATGTTTTACGTATTATAATATCAACGTGTACGAGGCGAGGCCGGAGTTTCCTCGTCCGTTACGATAAAGTAAAAGGGACGGTTTTATTTTAACAAATTTACATAACAATCGGGAGGGAATTTGTGCGCGAATAGGAAGAGGCAATTAAAAGTAATGCAATAATACGGGTCAAATTACGTTTCGAATTTGAATTTATCTACCGTTAACTTTCAATGCATGGAGAGCGTGTGAGTGTCAACGATCGAAGGTAGGTAGAAGGTTGACGACGATATCGTTTTTCTCTATCTTTAGTCCCACTTTTGTAAGTCGCAAAGCCAAGTAATAAGAGTTTCGTTCCCAAAATGGACGGTGATTCTAAATTATTATACAGGATGTCCCACAATTATGGCCTATCCAAACCTATATGTATATGTACCTATACGTCATCAACAAAAAATTACTAGATTGTTTATTTATAATTCGGTTTAAAGTTTGGAAAGTGACATATTCTATAGATGATTTACTTGCGCACATATTAGATGGTATAAAGAAAGACTACAATTTATTAGAACTGTCAAAATACGAGATACGAGGTGACAGCACTGTGTGAAACGTCATTATCTAGTCATCTTTTATTGATGACGTGGATTGCATATAGGTTTGGACGAAGTGTAGTTCAGCAAATGTAGAGGGCATCAAAACACACCGTTGTCCGGAAATGTGTCGTTGTGGCAGGGCAGGGCGTTAAGGTGAAGGCCACAGTCGCCACGCGTGCGCAAGTAAGGTGCAGTGTGCCGCACTGTGGCCATTTTCACAACTGTTGGATAGGACGCGGTGGTCCTGTGCGCTGGCCCGCGCGCTCCCCGTATCTGATTCCCCTAGACTTCTTCCTCTGGGGCCGTGTGAAAAGTTTGATCTACGAGACACCGCGTGCACACATGTGTAAAATATCCGTACGTCCATAACCCACCGGACCATGAACAAAATGTTCTTGTAACTTTGTTGAATAAATGCTTTCCACTTATCTGTCGCTTTGTCGCCTCCTACTGCCACAACGGCACATTTCCGGACAGGGGTTTAATGATTAAAATTATGTGTTTTGACGCCCTCTACACCCCCTCTACGTTTGCTGCGCGAATTATGGGTCACCCTGTGTATATGTAGGTTAAAATTTTCTACGCTGGCCATTATTTTCGACAACGATCTGCTAGTTGCCCTGGTACCGACCAAAATAACCTCGCTTAACAAGCCATCAAGTCGAGAGATGTCGCGAAGGACGACCAATTAAATTTTAATGCCGCCAAAGTCAGGTTGCGATAACGCATTTCCACGGACGCGCGCGCATTTTGCCGAAAATCACAATGAATCGGCTATAATTAATGACGAAACAGACCGCATTTGAAATCCGTCTTTAACGTAGTTATCACAGTTCTTCGTGCGTGCTGTGCCCGAAGGGCACGAGCAACTATCGCATACGTGCTTTATCAAATTTTAAATTATCTTTGAACGCAGTCGAACATAATAAGTTTTAAAACGTGAGTGGCAGACTGCGTTTCGTCTTCACAACTGTCCGTTGGACGTTGGCCGTCAAAGATACCACGTCGATCCTGTCGCGATTTTCGATCACGAACGATGCCTAAGCATCAGTTCCGGGTTCTTTAGAACTTTACCGGAAGCTTATCGGTGCAAGCCATCGAACTAGAGCATATTTTACTCCCTCTGACTTATTCTAATTTTCGACGGTTTTCGAGGAAATCACAATCGGATATAGCGACTTTAGGTCGCGACGACAAATTGCAAGATCAAATTCCGAAGAGCAGTAAATTAAACGGACGGCGGCTGCGAAAATTCCCATATATAATTCGATTTGCTTAAACGCGTGGAACCGAATCCGCCAACAATTTAACCTAATTAACCGAGATTAGAGCGACCGCAGAAACACGCGACGCTTCCGAGGAACTCGGCGGCCGCGAAGTTTTAGTTATTAGCCGGATTAAAGGGCGACACATGTATGTGAACTTTTCGCGAGCGCGCCGTACGCCGATCGCCAGACCGTTATTAACGCAATTAGTAGTTCGGCGGCGCGGCGTTACGACGACGTTTTCCCGCGACGGATTTTATTGCCGAATAAGTTGGACGCTTATTTGAGCGTGCGGCGCAAATTATTATATGTAGGGGAAGGTCGGGTAGCCCCGGACAGCGGGTAGCCCCGGACAGTACAATTACTAAGTAAGTAAACCCGTTGGAAAACCAAAACATAGTTTCGGGGGGCCCCCATAGAGTTTGTACGCATATGCAACTTAGTCAATACATGAGCACAGATTGATTGACAAGCTACAGTGAGTGTTTGTTCCTGCCAAACATTTCTCATCGCCCCTGTCGAATTTCATTGCAGATTATCAAGTGCAAAAAGTTAGTATACCGCCTTGTCTATTTTTTAGAGTTGTAATACATTTAATATAGTTTATGAATGTATTAGTATTCGTTTCATTCCATATACAATTTAAGACCTATGGGCAACAACATCGAATGATAGCGATCGGGTAGCCCCGGACACGAAAACGTCGGGTACCCCGGACACCATTATAAATGTCGAATTTCATATTTCAATTTCAATTTATTATATTTTCAACAAATATAATGATTCAATTTATTATAGCTTCTCTGTGGTTAGTACATTAGATTATACTTTTGTATTGCAGGAACTTATACAACATGTCTAAATTTAAGGGACCAACAACTAATAGAGGTAAATGGGACGAAAATAAAATGAAAACAGCAGTGAAATGTGTCAAAGAAGGCAAGTTATCAATAAGACTATCTGCAGAAAGGTATGATGTGCCAAGAAGTTCCCTTCAGGACCGTCTAAAAGCAGTGAATAGTCACAAAAAGATCACGCTTCGTCCAAAGTTAAGACGATTTGAACCCACGTTTTCTGAGAACTTTTCTAAGTAACTGTATAATCACGTTAAAGAACTAGACAATCGTTTAATGCTCCTGACTAAAGACCTAGAGGAAAAACAAAAAGGTAGAGGTGGCAAAAAATTGAAAACAACGACAACTATTTAAGGTGATTCCCATCAAGTTGAAGAGACAGCGTGTACCATATCTGGAGAAATGTTTAAAGAAAATTGGATTCGGTGTCATGACTGCAAAGATTGGGCCCACGAAGCATGTGTTAACATTGACACTTCCGATTTTTATTACATTTGTGACGTTTGTAAGGCCAAAACACGTTTAGGCCACTATTGATATCTGTCCGGGGCTACCCGCCAACTTTTATATTACCGCAAATTGGGAGCTTAAGTTTTTTCAATATTCTAGTTACAATAATTAAGATATCCTTTTTTTTTTTTCATTAGTACGATTAACAAAGTTCCTTACTCTATTTTAATGCTAAAATACAAACTGACATTTGTTGATTGTATTTTATATTTCTACTTCATTTAAGTGTCCGGGGCTACCCTACCTTCCCCTATTTAATTTTCATTAGGACTTAATGGACGATTAAACTCGCGAAAACTCGAAAACTTGATACGTAAAAGTTCCCGGATTATTCGTTCGACAAAAACGGATGAATAATTACTCCCGAGTCGTTATTAACAGGAGTTTTGTTTAAGTTTCCTTTTGTGCGTCCGGCCGGCTCGATTTTTTGTCTTTTCCTTTCGGCGACACGCACAGACGATTACCATTGTTATTAAGCGTATTTATGGACGTCTGTTTAATATGTGCGATTAATTTGGACGCTTTTATAAAGTGAACGTCGCATTAATTTATGCCGATTCGTATTATTTATAACGTCGTTGAACGCGAATATTTATTTTATTAGTCGAAAGTCGCCACTTTTCACATTACCACACTTTAAGAATAATTAACTCGAACTGGACCGTTACCGTCTATTTATGCAAGTTCAGAAAACCTTCAAACGTTTGGCGTTCGATAGTTTGTCGCATCGCGTGGCCGACGTTCAAACCTACGAACGTCCAACGTTTCGTGTTTGGTCACGTTCGGGCCACTGTCGTTAGGTGTTCTTGACCTGAATCAAATGCTCGCTCTTTTGCTGCACGACTAGACTGCATCAGATGTATCGGATCAAACATTCGCCACACCAACTGCCGAACTTAATTGTCTCAAACGTTCTTAGCATCGTTGAGCGCCCGCTTTACCCGAAGAGCGACTCGTCTCCTGAACGATCTCGAATATTCGAGAGAATCTATGCAGTCGTCCGTCGCGCCTTAATTTGCTCGTTACAATATTTTTGTGAATTCTTTTTTTAAGGTGACAACGAACGAGTTAAAGAGAATCTGTTGCACTCCGAAAATTGAAACGCGCGCGAGCGCGCACACGCAAACGAGAAACATTTATTTAAGCGTCAATCGCACGCATGCGTATGCGGAAACTAAACACTAACGCGCCAGTAAAAACCGACATCGTTTTTACTTTAAATCGTTTTTATTCTTTATCAGAATTCGAATAAGCCAGATGCCTACGACAGAATGAGTGTAAACGCCATTTAAATAGTAAACTGATTACGCGAGTTGTGATAAAAAAAAGTTCACAACCTTACAGTTAAATGCACTCACCTCGAATGATTTATTTACTAGTTTAAATAGACACATTTTTATGAGATCGATAAAATGCACAACAAAGCAAATAGAACATGTTGTCCCCCGGCGCATCTTTCATAACGCATCAGAGTTCGAGTTCGAACAAATAATGAAGACTTTCTAGAATAAAAGCGGGGTTCTCTAGTCTTTATGTGCAAACGAGTTCAGATCTCTCGCGCCCTTAGTTCAGTGCGGTGGTGTTTGTTTTATTTGCGAATTTTAAATACGGCATTTTCGTGTATGTGCGCGCGTGTTGTAATGCGAGTGCTGCAAAAAAAATTTAAAAAAACAGGATTTACACAACACAAGAAAGATGCGACGAAGAAAGGTAGGATTTGTTTTGTCGACTTAGGGCCAATTGTACAATGTAGGCTTAACTATAACCCGCAGTTCAAACCATACATTTTTCTTAGTTACTATCGAAATCGACAGTTTAAACTGACATTGTACAATTGGCCCTAATTCTGGCATGTATTTTTATAAACAGTAAATACGCGACCTTCAGTTCTAACACAAACTCTCTGAAACTCGGATAGGTCTCCCCCCTCCTCCCACGAACGAAAAAAAAAGTGAGTGAAGAGGTAAGGAAAACTTACCAACATTTAACGTATTATGCGTCGATTAAATATAAGTAACTATGTAATTGGTTGTTTGTTGCGGAAAAATTCGATCAGTTTCACTTACCTTCAACGACAAGCGCGGGAATTTTAAATTCGGCTCCCGATCCCGTTAAATTCCAAAACGATTTTTAATTCTGTTCGTGAAATTTAACGCGTATAATTAATCGCCGCGTGTGTTTGTAGGAAAAAAAATATAAAGACCGAGGGCATAAATATTAATCAGAATAACCTTAAACGGATTTGCATGCGAAATCACGACAATTTAATCGTGTTTCCAGAATTCTAGAACTAGCAACAGGACGTCGCGTGATAGTCCACGCTAATAGCTCTTTGTTAGGGCTTTAGATACACAACGTATTCTTAGATGCCACGCGAACATGCTAAAATTGCGCCACGCACGCGGCGCAGCGCCGCCTCGAATATTCCGTTACAATGTAATTTCGTTTGAGTGACGAGCCAGGCCGGGTAATATAATATACAGTTAAAAAAATGTAAAATTCAAGGTTGTCACTTACCACTGTCGTATTTCTTTCTCCGTGACTGAAACAAACAAAAAAATTAAATTAGTTTTCAGAACTCTGATGTCTCCAAATTGGACGCGTGACATCTAATCGCGGATCGGCGAACTATTCCGTGCAACTGACGCACGGTTTTAACGCGAATCGATCCGGGTAAAGTCCCTTCGTGCATTTATGCAAATATGTGCCACCGCGCGTCCGTCGTTACAAAAATAAACTCGCCAATTGTTCGCGTGTGTGCACAGTGAATCGTCCGGCAATTTTCTAAACCGCGTCGTTAGTTTACGGCCCATTAAAACCGAAATTGGGGTTTGTTTCAAAATCGTAAAATTAAATCCCAGCCGATTCGCACACGAATATGTAATTCGCAGACCACATTCTTAAATTACAACGGCCTTAAAAGAATTTTTGCATGTCTAAGCAGCAGTCGCTAGAAACATATCGATTCAGGGGGGGGAGGGGCGGTGATCTAAAGCGCTCGACGCCCGACGGAGTTCGGGAGTTCGATTAAACCGAAAACTCGAGAGCGACTCGCAATTTTGAAACGGCTTTAATAGGAAATAAAGCGGGTCCGAAATTATCGTGACCTTGAAATGCGGTTCACTTAACAAAATGGCGACGAGGCAAAATTTATTGCCTATTGTTTTAAAAAATGCAAAGGTTAATAAATAAATTTGGAAGAACGTGTCGATAGGAAGTATCTAAAAGCCGCCAAGTCACCGGCCATTCATTACGAAATCGAATTACCTAACAGACCGAACCTTCAAAATTAAACAAGAAAACGAGTACGCAGAACTTAAAACTATAAAGGCAGGTGTCCCCCAGGGCAGTGTCCTTGGGCTAGTATTATATCTGTTATATACATATCTGTGGATGACATCGCAGTTCTAGCTGTAGGGAATGATATAGAAGAAACAACGGCTATGCTCCAAGGCGCAATTAATAAAATAAACACATTGATGAAACAGTGGCGGATAAAGGTTAATGAAGGGAAATCTACTCGTGTAAATTTCACGAACAGAAAAATAAACTATTTCGCAGTGAACTTGAACAATAATAACACAATCCTACACCAAGGAACAGCCAAATACCTAGGCTTAAATTTAGATGCAAAATTGAAGTGGAAGGAGCATGTCAAAAAGAAAACAACCGAAATAAAACTAAAATATAACAGCACGTATTGGCTCCTGGGAAGAAATTCCCAATTATCAATCCAAAATAAAGTACTGGCCTATAAGCAGGTGATCCGACCAGCATGGTTGTATGGCATCCAGCTGTGGGGCTGTACAAAAAAAAGCAACTATGCGTGCGTTCAGAAATTCCAAAACCGAGTTCTACGAAATATGGTAAATGCACCATGGTACGGGCGAGACAAAGATCTGCATCGGGAACTCCAGGTGGAGATGGTCGAGGACGTGATCGGGAAGAGTGCCAAGAGTCATGAGGAGCGGCTCCATAGACATCCAAATCCAGAAGCAATCTCAAAAGAACAAAGCCTTTTGAGCTCATGTAGTGAAGTGTAACTCAGTAGTGAAAAGCAGAGTATAGTGCAAGTGTAGTGACGTGAGGGTTGTGTGCAAAAATGTCACAGAAACTAAGATGGATCGAGGGAAACATCTGAACTGATAAGCATATAGTAGATTAGGACATATATAAAATGTTAGTTAATCTAAAGATTAGGTACATTGCTAAGTTAATAAAAAAAAATAAATAAAAAATTAAAAAATACGAAATCGAATAATTGAAGAATTTTAGATTAGATCACAATTTTTCAAAACAAACGCTAGTTTAGGTGCTCTTGAACGTCTTGATTCGTTGCGAGAAGCCCTCGGACCTGTGTATCATGTAAGCACCTAATGTGTTCGTCGTAAGCGCTATGCATTGACTTTCATCTTGACGAATATATCCGTCATAAGTGTTCAAGGTGATTTAATTGTATGGATCACGAACAATACAACCTTTTGAGTTTAGGGCGTCGCACCCTGCGAGCGGAACTTCCCGCGCGCGAAGTGCCCGAGGGGCACGAGCACAACCACCGGGCCGAATTATTGGCGCTCGACAAATTTTTTATCAAGCACTCTAACACAAACGCTGGAAAACAAATTCCGTCGAAACAACGACATTTCTCCCCCCCCCTTCACCCCCAGGTAAACGCTAGGCACCAAAAAATGCGAACAACGACTTGGAATTTTAAGGAAGCGTCCCGTCGTCACTTCCTGCCCTTCATCAAAAGTTTCCGAATTAACGGTCGATAACATCGTCGCGCGACGAAAACCTTTCAAAAAAAAAAAATTCAACGCGAAGACGCATAAGAACAATTTCACGCGATATCCCTCTTAAGCCCCCCAACTAATTGAAATTTACGGCGTGATGCCTTTTCTTGTGCTCGTGTCCTGTTTAATTCTCCGCCCCCCCTCCCCCCAAAATTTACGTCGCATTTCGTTCTGTGACATTTAACATAACGTTCGCTCATAGTTTAGTCACGAACATGATCTCGTACCTCCCCCCAAAAAACCCTGCTTCCTAACGAGCTTTTGCCGATGATAGTCTTGATCCCGTTTTACGTCGCAAGGATAATCGAAGTGTAAATATTTCCCGATAAAAAATTTATCACGTGGAAATTACGCGCATTTTGTTTAGTTGGGACGCAGATTCGACTACGTGTTTGCGTTAGCGTATAAATCCGTGGGAGATCGTGCCCCTCCCCTGCCCTCTCCCGCATCACAGGTCTATCTTTCGGGCGAGGGCCATTGCGTAGTTTTAGATTGCGGGTAAATGCGAACGGAGAAGACGTTGCGCGCACATTTTTTTTGCATAATTTATGGTCACGTTCGCGATTTCGACGTGTTGCGAACCGCGATTACGTAAATTTTATACATTCAGAAGAGTCACCGCGCCACCATCTGGATATAAAGGCGGCGGTTATGCAAAATTAACGTCGGTCGTACGGACGACATTTTAAGGTCACGCTCAGATCTCCGGACGGCCCGAATCAATTGACATTTTTGAAGAAGTTCGTGACGTCGCGGCCGTCGAAATTTTCAAGTTCAAGCGCTCTCATTTGAAACGACGCGAGTTAATTACCACGTTCCGTGGCGTGATCCTGGCGTCAATATCAACACGTGGATTTGTGTAGAGCCACGACGTTTGGGCCATCCCGTGTATCGAACGATTCGTCATCGTGAAGTCAATCGAACTTTTCGCCGAGCCGCGACATCCATCAATACCTAACTCCTCCATAATTCAACAGCTCCGGATTCTCTCGAAACGTCGCGCAGCGCTCAGCTTTCGTAGGTAATGGATTAACGCGGTTAAAAGTGTCTAAAATATTTATCAATCTTGGCACAGAGTTCGCCGTGCCGGCGCCCTTTACGACCTGTGGATATAGTTGCTCGACGAAATACCGAACGAACTTGTCGAGGAACGGGGGGACAACGATCGATTCGAGCAACAGTTTTTGCTCGTGGGAATTTAAAAGATTCAATCGCAAACGTAACTCTTGTCCCGCAACGTTCCGCGACACCGTACTACGAAATTAACGACTTCTGTCAAATATTAGATGAGCACTTTGAAAGCTTTTCGGGTCGATGGTTTTTTTTTCGTTAAATCCAACTTAAACCCGTTTTTTAGCGAATTTTCATAGAAAATAGAGCTATTGCAGCCTGTCTGATGACGGGACCCAGACGTGCTATTTTGACTTTTCTCCGATCTCGACCCGTAGATCACGAAAATATAGGTCGTTCATTTTGGGTCGGTCATATAATTGTTGTGGACACAATTCCGGTTACAATTTCGAACGTAAGAGGTTGAAATTTGGACAGCGTATTGTTTTTACGAAAACGAAGGACGAGTTCGTTAACCAGCCAAATCGACCGACCCGTTTCAAAATGGAGGTCGTTCAAAAATTAAAAAAATTCTAATCTCCGTTATTACCCATCGGATCGATAATATGAAATATGTTTTGGAATCGGCATAAAATTCTCCACCGATCGTGTCTCTTTATAATTTTCGATAGAATGCGCCGTTTTCGAGATAATCGAGGAAAATTGTATGTGCGCTCGCTCGTGCCGAGCGACTTGTACGGACGTGATGGGTCTACGGCACGAATCGGTCATATTCGTCAATGTACGGCATCAATTATTAGCGAATTTTCATAGAAAATAAAGCTATTGTAGCCTGTAGCCCGATGACTGCGCCCAGATGTGTCCTTTTGGATTTTCTCCGATCTCGACCCCTCCGTTATCTCCGTTATTAATCAAAGCGATCGATAATGTGAAATATGTTTGGAATCGGCATAAAATTCACTACCGATCATGTCTCTTTATAACTTTCGAAATATTATTTTATTTTATTATTAAATATTAATCTTCAAAAAATGTATTTCTTTGGAGAAAAATTTTTAAAAAAAGGAGTTTTGCGACATCATTTATGAAAATTCAGTTGCCGCGGCTTGCGCCGCGGTCGGACCTTTAAAACGCGAATAGATCATTTTCGTGGAAGGTTAACCATCATTTCAAAATGTCATGCCCGAATTGAAAAAAAGGCTCTCCATTTAACGCGCGAATTTCTCTAAATACATAGACGCGAGACAAATGGAAGGCGAACGTTTATTTTTCTTTTAGAACTGGTCGTAAAGGTCACATTTCAACTTAAGATCGTATTTAAATGAACTCGAGATTGTTTCCGACGGATCATTACGTTTAGATGTATTAACTGCATTAAAATCGTTAATTTTTGAAAATCGCGGGCAACCGCAATGTTTTATTTCAAGGTTAAAATAATCGACCTGGAGGATCGAAGTTTTACTTTTGTTTAAAGACCGTCGCCTGAAAATTTGAAAAATCGACCTTTGAATTTTTAGGTGGTTAGGTAATTGTACTTGTTTTGTGAAGCATACTGATTTTTTTCAATCAAATTACTCTGAGCTAGTTGATTGGCTCAGAGCTCCGATTGGATTAATTAGTTCGGGTTTTTACCAAACCGGATTCAACTCGCTCGGAATAAGTTAACTTGTACTCGTGCATGTTAATATTTTAATAATTAGGCATTACTTGTTAATCATGCTGATTTTTTCAATCCAATTACTCTGAGCTAATTGGTTAGTTCAGAGCTTCGGCTGGATTTAACTACATTGAATTAACTCAATTGGGTTCAAATCCAGTTAAATTCAATTAATCATGTATTTCGATATTTTAATAATAATTATAATTAAAAAATTTATACATGATTAATAAATAATTTATTATTCACACCTACTGTTTTTTCAATCCAATTTCTCGAAGATAATCGATTAGCTCAGAGCTTCGGCCGGATTGAACTCGATTGAATTCAAATCCATTACTAGCGTATTTTAATGATTATTTCTTTATTAATTATACTGATTTTTGTCAATCCAATTGCTCTGAGTTAGCTGATTAGCACACAGCTTCGATCGGACCAACTCGATCTAGATTTAAACAGGTTGAACTCGATTGGATCCAAATTCAATATTTCAGTAATAATTGTTTATTTATTAATCATACTATTGGTTTTGCTTTCAATCCAATTACTCTAAGGTAGTTGATTAGTTCCGAGTTACGACTCAATTCGCTCAAAGTAATTCGACCGAATTTAATTCAATAAGATCGAATTAAAATTTAAATTTAAAAAGATCCTTTGTTGTTTGTTATTTATAGTTTTTCCACATTATCGCATAATTAGTAACATTGAAAATAACAAATATATATCCCTATTATCTTTTACTAAAAATCGCACGACCAGTCAATCCTTAAGATTATGTAGACACCTTTTAAATCGTCCTGTGTGTAGAAAACCTCCAAGGTCGCTAATTAAACTTGAAATAGAATATACAAACTTTAATGTCGATTTTGGGAACTTCACGCAACTTGACCGCTAGATATACTATCAACTTCGTTTAATCGACCTTTGTCTATTACAGGGTGTTTCAGAATAACTATTTCTACTTTTCAGATCTGATGGAAGACGTGTAATTAAACGCTCTTTTGTAATAAAATAATGTCCGGAAACGCTCGATTTCCGAGATACAGGATGTTAAAATTTACGAAATAAATAAGTGGGCGTGTATATCGAAAACGAAACATTTTCGAACTTAAGACTACAATGGCTTACTGGCAGTTTTAACCGAAAAACTCGAACGGCATGACGTATCTCGGAAACTAAAGCGTCTGAAAAGTAGGAATAATTATTCTGAAACACCCCGCATAAACTACATATCAGGTCGTCGCACGACGCACAGTGGGACAAGTTGTATGGAGGTGCGGAAAAAATTATTTTTGAAGTGGATATACGTTGATAGTTTTTTATTTAGATTAAATAAATCTTTTATGATCTATATCTATGTAAAAACAAATAAATAAGTAAATAAAATATTTTTATTCAGAAAATAGTTTAAAAGATGCATAAACTACTAATTTATTATATTTATAACAATAAGCTTTATACATACACTAATAATAATTAGATTCTTTAAACACAAAGCAGGTCCGTATTTATTCCTATTATTTGATATAAATTTCAACCTAAATTGTTAAAATTCGATAAACATATAAGACGTTTATCATCTTATTTAATGGTCATGTCACACACTCCTCTTTCGCTCCTCAAGAGCTTTTGAGTTATTTTAGTTACACCCTGTATAGTAAATATATACATTATATACAAATAAAAAAATCATATACAATTTTCAACTACTATATAACTACATAAATAAAGATACGACTTGATTGTCTATGGGTCCTTTTTTTATAAGTTTGGGCCCTTAAACTAGTAATAAATGGATCTGAAGAAGTCAACAGCATGTGCACAACATCCTCATTCGAAAATTCGCGGGAGCATTTTCTCGAATGGTACAGCCTGTATCGTCGGTAGTCCTTGTTGCGCGCTTCTTGTGCTTCTTCTGTTAGCATTCCCATAGGCGACGCAGTCGCAAATAGTATTTCACTTCCATGAATAGTATTTTGTGCACAGTATTTGGCATATTATACCAAATATACAAGCTCACATATAAATCGGCAGTATCGTTGCAATAGTTACCAAACTTTTTGCAGTCAATCGTGCTTCCAGAATTTTTGGCTTGTAAAATAATGGAAAATCGGTGTGTAAGATCTTCATCCACACCAGTAATCTCTGCCACTACTTTGGGATTGCTGAAGAATCTCCTGGAAGTATTATCGTCATTAGTTGACCCCATTCCTTGCTTGACAAAGTCCACTTTAAGGCCCAACTTCTCAAAAAGCTTTTTCTGAATTCGCTTTTTTCCGCCTCTTTCTGTGGCCTTGTATCAGAATTTGTCCTCCAACATTTAAATGATTTGTTGCACGTAATATGGAGAATGCACTCCATAAACTTAATCCGTGCGTGTAATGGCGATAGGCTTACTCTGAAAGCATCTGTATTGTCTGCTTTATTTCGCATTCTATCAAGATCGTTCATTTCAGATGGCTTTGCTTTACATATGAAGCACACGGCATTTTCGTAATCGTTTGCGCTATCTTTTCGTCGATCGTAGTGAACAAAAGTTCGTGATTAATGGTAAACGTTTTGCCACTAATGCAAACAACAGTTGGGTTCAAGTTAGCTATTTCAGACTCCATTCTTGATGTTTCGTTGTTAATCAATTGTTGTTTCTTTGGAAAACTGAAATTGTACCGGCCTGCATGATCTTGTCGAAGAGGGATATTTATTTTTCCAACATATTACAGAGTCGTCTGAAGAGTTGTTTGGGCTAAGACGTAGAGGAACTAAAGTTGTGAAGAACATGTTGCATCTACAACATTTTCATCAGAGAAATTCTGTTTATATTCACTGTGACCAGATGAACCATCACAGCTCCATTTCAAAATAAGGGTCATTTCCTCACTAATATTTATAAGTTCTTCTGCTTTTTTGGTTTGGAAAATTCTGTTAGTTGTGTGATCAAGTAGTTTTTGTAGAGGTACACATGCATAACTCTCAGTTATGTCTATGTCTGCAGGATAACATTCTTTTTTTGCTTTTAGAACTTGAGAATAGTGCGGGAAAATGTCGCACCCTAAGTCCTTTGTCGCCTTTCTAATAATTTCATATTGATGTTTTGAAAGTGACGCGTCTAGCATCAAAGACGAAGCTTTCTCTGGACTGAATTCTGGATAATTTGATAGCTTGTCTTTAATCTTATCTGCAGCTCGAATAACTAATTTGTCAGGAAAATTCTCGCACAAACTTCTTACTTTGTTTCGTTTCGATCGCTCACGACATTCTTCAAACGATTTTTCTGGTCGTCCACTTCGAGATCTTTTTGAAGGTCCTGGTTCAGAATCCGCGGTACTCAATTCTGAGTGTTCCACATCACAACTAACTGAAAATGTGCGATTCGGCCAGTCCTTATTTTTTGCAAGAAAATAAGTCTTCGATCTTGATGCAGCATGCCACTTTTTCGTGAAATTTGGTAGGAACCGTTTACTCAGTCCAACATAGATTTCCTCTAATAGATTATCCGAAAGATCTGGATATTTCTTTTTCAGACTCTCGATGCACTTATGCGCTTCACGATTGTTCGAAACTACAATATCGAATAATTCTGCATTAGAAATGTTGAAATTTGCCATGGTTTCAAAATAGTTTTACTTTCTCAAATAGATAATAGTAAATGAAGTACTAAATCATAATTTACCACTTTTATATGCAAAAGTTGTCGTTAAGCTGATAATTGCCCTGCTCCCTTGCATTTTTCACTACCAAAAATATGCTCGTTAGTTAAATGAGGCAAAATCAAACATTTGCAAACAATTGCAGCTGGAATTTATTTCATAAATACCTTAATATCTAAAGTATAATTAGTGATTAATCCTAATTTGTAGGTCGGTGTAGATCAAAAGTTATGATAATAAGAAGGAAGTATTTAGGTGAAATATTTGACTATTTCATTATGTCTGGCCCACATGCGAACTAATATAATATAATAAATTATAATATTTTTATTGTTTCTCGTTAATATATGCCTCTTCAAATAAAATTAAAAGCCTGTCTAATGTATATTCATTTCAGAGATAATGTGACTAGGAACTTACTCTAATTTTCGACTTGAAATTTATACGCCACTACAACTATTGCTGTAGTGTCTTATTTAGTTGATGTGAAATGAAATATTCAGCATATAGGATTAGGATAGGGTTCTATAAAAATAATGACAAACATTTGAACCATAAAATAAGACTTCAGTTTATGGCCATGTCAAACAGTTTTTTCCGCCGTTGTCCCACTGTGCGGCGCGGCGCAAAGAATAGCTAATGTTTCGCGAACGTGCATCAAGCACGAAACCTCTTGTTTCATAATTAAAAATAACGTCGCGTCGTTACGATTTACCGCGCTCGTAAAAAGTCCATTAAAACATTTCGTGATTTTTTTCGCAAATGCAAAGTAATGCTAATGAGACGGCTCCTTATTGTATAAGTTCCGTGTGAAAATTACGCCGCGAAAGTTGACGGGCCGCCGACGTGGAATTTCTGCGCGATCTCGGGGCGCATATATACGTCGTGCCGTCAATATCAGATTTCGATATTGCGAATTGGCTTAATTAGATTTCGCCGGTCGAGCGGACGCAGGAGCGATCCCATCGTGACGGATTTGTTTGTGAGGAGATATTCGGCATGTCGCGTCTCTTCGAAAATCAATTTTGTTCTCGCAACATTCCGGAGGATTTGATAAACTTCGAGAAGTTGGCGTTTCGCTTCTTATTGGTTTAAGACGTGGTATCGATGCGCTCGAGGAAAATGTAAAATAAATACTTGCGATGTTATAAAGTTTCGCATCTTTTTAAGTTCGTCGTCGAGTTTAAACCGTATTATGTCGAGTCGAGTTCAGCGCGAAGAGACTCGAGCTTCAATTTGGAAAATCTAAAACAAAAAAAAATGAAACTCGTTCGTCGGTTTCACGCGGCGACGGAAACGAAACTCTGAAAGTTAATTTAACTTTACGAAACGATTTTTTCGGTTTCGACGCGCCACGTTAAATTTTAGATTTACCATATCGTCGTTCGTCGCGGATTTACACCGCAAAGTGTCGCTAAACGGTCGCTCGCTGTCTAATATGAATTTCGCACCTTTTCGATCGATAACACGTTGAGCCGTAAATAACGGATAATTGCGTTTTCCGTTAAAGGAAGGTGACGTGGCTAAATGGTTTGGCATTTATTGTTGCGCATCAATCCGACGCAAATTTAACCACCGACGGTGGGGAGGATGATTTTCGTACGAGTACATCGAGTTGACTATTATGCGGAACGATTCGAATTTATTTATAGCGTCGCCGAGCGCGATTATTTAATTCACGAGTCAACTGTATAACTCGCCGAAACTGAGCCGTTACCGGCTATTTATACAAGTTCGTAATCGAAATTGTCTTGAAGGATTCGTAGCGGTGGCGAGCAACGCCAGCCGGACGCATTGTTATAATACAAATGTTCGAAACGATCGTTTAAAACGAGAAAAACGCCGATATGTATATAAAAAACGTCAAAAGCGAAAACGACTTTCAAATTAAAATCCCTGCGACGCACGCACGAACGCGCCACTTAGCAAATTAAACATCGTCCCGGCGTCGTCTCGTCAATTTTGTTGCGCCTCCGCCAAAAAAAAACCCTCCTTTTCGCGAGGGAAACGTTTAAACCTCGAAACAAACCCCATTTTATTTCAGAGCCGGTCGTCCTCTTGCCGCATAATGCAACGATAAATAAACCGAAACGTGCCCACGTCCCTCCTCCACCCTCCCCAAGCCCACGCAGTCCGTTTGCGGAGTTATTTTACGCATCCCGACCTTTGTCTCGCGCGTCGCAAGACCATAATTTTATATTAAAGCGAAACGTCAAAGTGGCGCTTTGTTCGAGCCGAACGGATGAACTCGCGTCGTCTAAAACGGAGACCGTAATCGCTAGCTAGCGTTAACCCTTTCGCTTAAAGGGCTCGCATTCGGCCCAATTCCATCTGCGAGCCCAACATAAATTAAATCACCGTTTCCACGTTCCCGAATCTAATCTGCGGATTAGGGGAAACTTAATAAGGCAAACGGGCTCCTACCTTATGCCACACGATTCCTGCGCGACGCTCGAACGGAATAGAAAATTTCCATCCGCGTCTATTTCAATTTCCGCCGGAAACGCGATCAATTTATTAATTATTTGGATGGAAATTGGGCGAAAGTTTCGTCGAGCGAAATGCGCGAGCCGTATGTTCGTTGTCGAACAAGTTTATTTGTCGATTTTCCGTTTCCTTTCGACTTTAATAATTAATTTGGTGCGATTTAGCGCGAGTGTTTTGTTAAGTTTCCGGGCCGCTTATCGTCGTAACGTTGGGCGCATTTGGCCGGGCTCGTCGCTAAAACGAAAGGAAGCGAGCGCCACGACCGCGGTCGAAAAACCTTAAGCCGTTGTGATCGTCAACACGTTGTGACACAACTAATGTCGTATGTCAACTATAAAAATAAAATACAATTTCATACTCTTAAATTGGCCGCGCCTGGCTGCATTTTTCGTTTGTTCGAATGAAATACTTGGAGGTGGTCGCGAGGTCGCGTCGCGTCGCCAGCCTGGTAGTTAACATAAACGCTTGCTCTTCTGTTTTCTTCTCCCTCTTTTTAGTTTAAATACTTTATCGTTTGTTTCCGCGCGGCTCGCGTGGGCGCCACAATCGTCCTACGCGTCGACAAGTTTGCGGTCGCTTCGGTCGAAACCCCGAAGACTGTTTAACTTTCGACTTCGACCACGACCTTCGTAATTTTTTTCGTAAACTGCAATTTCACTTGGCGAAATTTCGAAAAAAAAAGTCCGTTACAAACTCAATTAAAGTCCACTGTCAATTAAAGACAATTTAATTTGCTCTCCTCAGGAACCTAACCATTATATATATATAATACAATAACGTTCATCACGGACAACAGCAGTCTTCTTCGTTGCTCTCGGAATTGCCGTCGGGCAAATCGACTAAACTGCACGGCGGCTCGGCGAATAACTGGAGTTCGTCTATGACCTTCCTGCCGTATCCGTCCATGAGGCCGCCGAACAAGGCGCCGATGACGAATACTCCAGCGCCTTTCAACATTCCAAAGTTCAACGACGGCAAAATGGGCATCTAAACGTTCGCGGGTTTAATAAACTATACGAGAAAAATTAGCCAATACTTACTTTTAACTGTCAATTTTATCAAAAAATTTAATTAAAAACAAAACTGCTCGGATTAACAACGTGTTACTGTCATGGTAACGTGCAATCGTCGAAGTGACGGTTCTGCGATTTCAAAGTGACACTTACATAACCTACAATTAAATTGAGGTTAAGGGGATAGTAGTCGCTCGAAAATTAATACTTATATATCGTTTTTTTTATCGTTGGTAACGACTTCGAAAAGTTTCTTGACATTGTAATTTTTTATAATTATTTGATATTCTGTAATAAAAATGTATTGACATTTATTGTACGATAACAAAGATAAGTTTTTAGATATTTTCTCAAAATCTATTAGGAATTTGTAACATATTTTTATATTTATAAAATCTGTATTGGTTTATCTAGGTGATAATATCAATAAAAATTGAAACTTCCTTTAGTAATCTCACAATTTTAATTTTTATAGACATTTTATGATCATATGTCATAAGTAACTATAAAACGTCTATAAAAATTGAAATTGTGAGATTACTAAAGGAAAGATTTTATAAATGTAAAAATATGTTATAAATTCCTAATAGATTTTGCGAAAATATCTAAAAACTTATCTTTGTTATCGTACAATAAATGTCAATACATTTTTATTACAGAATATCAAATAATTATAAAAAATTACAATGTCAAGAAACTTTTCGAAGTCGTTACCAACGATAAAAAAACGATATATAAGTATTCATTTTCGAGCGTCTACTATCCTCTTAACCTGGCAGTTCGCGGTCGCGCGATTTTTATTTTATGCGCGGATGAGCGATTTTCGTCGATCGACAATCGACATTTCGAGACGTCCGCATTCGAACTGTTATTGTCAAGGCCAATTGCTCAAAGTTTTCAGTTGCAACAAATTTCTGAAATGAAGGTTTTAACCTGTTTCAACTAAGGTTTTGAGTGCCAAAATCTCGATCGTCCGTTCGTCGACATTCTTCGAGCGTGTTCGGGATTTAGTCCGGTTTCCCTCGTTTGTGGTTATGCTCGTACGACTTCAAAATAATCTGTTGGTTGCCGTAAGAGAAAGTAATTGTATTTAAGCCGTATTGTGACCGAAACGTGCCCTCAAATCCGAAACCGCCCCAAAACTGTCGTGATATACCGGTTGTAACGTTAATTATTGCCTCTAAATATTGTATCAATCTTCTTAGGACGCCTATTTCTTGTGATTGGACGCCACTGGAAGCTTGATCAATAAATGCCGACTCGAAAATGCCCCCACGTTGGGTGCCAATTGTAAAAATAATGTATTTGTAGGAAAATTTCGAGACGAAAACCGGCTCGTTCGAACAAACAAACAAGTACCGCCACGTGCTCGTCGCCTTTTCGAATTAAAAATCGAAATTTATGGCGTCGTATTAAACTACGGGGGAGGGGGCGAGCCTCCTGCAACACTCAAGATTCCATTATTTAATAAAAGAATTTAATGAATCTTCGCAGTTAACGTCCGACAAAATTCAAATAGATTCGTCGCGTCCGCGCCTCGTTCACGGGATTTGCAGTTATAAATCCGTTTAAAGTTAATATAGATATATCTAACCTAATGCGAAAAGGAAATTATAAGGATAATGGCGGAAGGATAAAAGAAAACGAGCCTCGAACGGTCCCGTAATTCGTCGAGACGTATCCAGCGACCCGCGAAGCGCCGATGCGATAACGCGCAAATATCCGCGCCCGCGAGAAATCGCGGATTTACGAAGAAAAAAAAACAAGGGTCGCAATTAACGATTTTTTTTCGCGGTCGCATTGAAATTTCGGCCGGTCGAGTAACAAACGACGCCACTTTCAGAAAGCCGGATATGCCATTGGCGCGCCGCGCGAGCGCCTGAATTTTTCATCGGATCCACGTAAAATTCGATTACGGCAAGTGGCGCGGCGTTTATAAAAATCGCGTCGATAATAATTGGGGCGGGGAGGGGGCGCGGTGCGGGCGCGAGAACGCACTTCGAGAAAAGTTCGCGATGATGTGCCGGATAAAGCGACACGGCGGGCTGCGGTGGCTACAGATGTTTCGTTCGAGTTTTGTAAAATAGGATTTACGACTAGATAAAATTTGCATTACGTACGGCGAACGGCGAACTGTTTCGACTTTTTATATTTATTGAACGGAAACACGCGTAGCTGACTTTTCGTTTAGTATCTGCAGAAAACCGATTTACGATTTCTCGATACCGTTTATCTAGTTGCGAGCGTTTCGTGTTAGGGGCAAGTTATTTTATGTTGTAGCGATGAAGGGCGGTCTCGAAATATTACTTTGACAAGAATCGAACGCGACTATCGGCGTGCACAATTTGACCTGAAATCATATCTAGGGCAATTGCGAAACGATTAAAGCGTATTGTCGTTTAACCTTGGGGAACGCGAGTCGCGTGTTCAAGCGCGTTTAATCGCCGTTAAGATATCCGGGTATTACGATCTAAAGCTGTTAGGTACGTTGTTCGCTTCCACTAAAACGTACGTATTTGGTCGGTTTTAAACGTTTATAGCTTAATTTGTTCGCATTTTTGCAAAAACCGTTATACGCGGACCGCACAATTTAATCTCGAAACGTATAACCTAACTTGATGACCTTAAGAAAGACAAGGTCGAAGCGTTGAAATTCGCTTTGCCGCCGTTCGATCTTGAATTCTTGCACCGTGCTTGACGTTGACCTGCGTTTGACCTTAAAATGCGACCTTGGCGAAACGCTCGATCTCGACGAAAACGAGTTAAAAAACTGTTGGGCGAACAAACATTGAATTAAACGCAGTTAAGGCGGGCGTGCCTATTTTGATCATAAGATTTAACCTGAAAATTATAGAAATTCTTGACCTCGCGAGAAACGAGGTCGAAGCGATTTAGGTTCATTTATTAGCACTTAATATAGTTTCCTTTTAATTTTGATGCCTAGGTATTTTGATTTTAAACGTTTGCGTTCTTTTGCAAAATATCTTTAAAACTTAATTGTGACCTTGAACAAATTGCACATATGTATTTTGATACGAGAAGACTAACACGATTGGTCTACGGTAACAGATTCTATCATAGTTTCATTTGTTACGTGGCATTTTCAATAGAATGTACATGTGCGTCACCGTAATAACTCATTGTTTTGACCTTGAAAACTAGATAAAATTATGTCCTGTCGTTATTCGGTTCGCTTGACGTCGTTCTAGTGTATTTAATCTTGACACCAACCAACCGATTGGTTTTGATACCGACATTTTGACCTGCAATGTGACCTTGGCGGATTTTCAAGTGACCTTCGGATATAATTTGTCTAATTTAATAACGCAATAACGATTTTTGCGAAACACGACGAGACAAGAGTTGCGAATTTTGAAACTAAACAAATTTCTGATAGGATGACAGACTATCAGTATACGCTAACAATGTAAGCCGAAATTGTGTCGCCTCGAATGTAAGGCGCGTGTTTGTTATTGTAGTCCTAAACAATGCCGGCTGTTATTGTTGAAATTTGATTAATGACGAATTTGCATAGCGCCCGTGCAGATGGAACATGATGTTAATTATTAATATTGTCGTCTTAATTAATTAACGACGACGAACGCCCCAACAATTTCACTTTAATGCTGCTCGTCGAAAAATGCGTCGTTTCGGTCAGCTCGTTTTTTATTCCTCGCACGAAACGATTGTCGCTGCAATATGCTATAGGGCGAGGAGCTTGAGTTCGATTTGCACTACAAGCAAAATTGCGAAAATTATTCCGGTCGCCTACTATCGCGAGACAATGACAGATTATTAAGTAAGGCGTGTTTCACCGAAATTTGATGATTTGAAGTCGCGCCCTTCTAAATATATCACTCCGGGCTTTACTTAAAAACCGCAAATGACGTTCGAAGCGCAATGGCGGTTTTTAAAAGCAACGGACGTTTTTAACACCCTGTACGTAACAATTTTTCCGGCCCACAATGGAGAGGCGATATCTTGATTATTTCGATCAAAAATTCACATCTCGTCACGTCATTTTAATTCTTACGTGATAATAGTCGCGAGACGAGCGTCCCCTACAAAGATCTATTGAAAATTACTAGAGTAGCTCGGTTTAAGCGTTTGAGTCGCGGTTCGCTATTTCGAACAAAAATTGACATTTTATCGTTTCACCTTGATTGCGGTGCAGAATCGGTCGCGGAGTGGGCACCCCCTACGGCCATCTTTATTATAGAGTGCGAAAGAAGTTCTAATTGCGCGCGAAATGTTTTTTATATTTAATTTTAACTGTAATTTTCATTAAGAAATCAAAATCGCAATCGATACCAATTTAAATATCGAAAAATGGATCACTCTGTATGTAATAATTTTTTCCGCGCGCAGTGGAGATATGGTGTCTGAACCGTTTCGATCAAAAATAGACTTTTTATCGATTCGACTTGATTCCCATGCGAAAATGTTTGCGACAGGGACGCCCTTTACATCTATCAATTGCTATATCGACCACGAAATCTGTTTGTAATGCGAATTTAATTTAAAAACGGAACACCCTTCTAACAATCAAGAGTAGTAATCAGTCGACTAGCACCTGTTCGCGAGCAAATTGCCGGGCATTTTCGCTTCGTGATGACACGTTCATCGGGACAGAGTCCCTAAGGATACATACGAGTCACGATATTTCTCGACACAGCCACGCATCTTCCAAACTCTCCAACGGAAACATCAACGCAAATCACCACTAAATCGATTTTAGTTTAAAAAAAAAATGCACGACCGCCCGTAACATCTGTTACATTACGACATTTCACGCAACGACAGGTTCTGGCAACCAAATTAAAATTGAATTCGTCCTCTTAATTATCGCGAACCGACGGCTGCGTTTTTATTCAGATAGTCACGCACAGCGTTTCTTTTGTTCGAATGAACCGGGAAGATGGCGAATTAAAAACGGAAGTGGGCGTGGCCCCCTTCGAACCAGATTTTGACAGTTACATTTAAAATCCGCAATTACAGTTTCCTGTAATTCGAAATAGTCGAATTATCGAGAAAGTCGATTTATTTACTTAAACTCGTTGCGTATTTGGCGCGGGACGAGCTACCGAATTGAAAATGAAAACGGAGATGGCGATGATCCCGAGTTGCCCTAATATTACGGACATGTCGTTTCCGTTTCACTACTTTTGTTTCGGCTTTTTGTTTCATCTTGGAAAAAACCAACATAACACGTCGTGTTTTATACGACTATATTTGTTTTTTTTGACAACTATTTTGACGTTATCGCGTTGTCTGCTGCTAAAAGGGCATTACGTAGAATCTATATTTATTCGATATAAAAAGTAAAAGGTTTTTCGGTTGTAAAAATCGAGAATTATTAGTATATGGCAGCAGGTGCAAAAATGACTGCAAAAATAACGCATCTGTTACGGCCGTTCGAAAGACAAATATAATAAATAATTTCGGGTTTCGTGACACTTCGGGGGTTTAAGGCCGAAATCCTATAAATTATTTAAGATGTTACGCGCCGCTATCGCGCTATTAATACTAAAACTAAATGACAACAAATATCTCAAATATCTTTTCATTGCAATTTTGTTCTTTTCCAGATACTACTTCTAATGCAAAAACGCGCGTTCGCTAAACGCTCGTGAGCATCTGTTATCAATTTCAAGGAAAAATGTGCATTTTAGATAGCACAACCGCTTATCACTAACGATATAGGTTTGAACAGATCGAAATAGGCATAACGCTCCGTCGAGTCCCGGGCTTCGCCCTCCAATTCTTCCGACCAACCGTGCTCCAATCACCAACGAGCCATTTTCACGAACAAATCGAATTCGAGCCCAGATCCGCCTTATACCTAACCTAAATTAAACTAAAATTGAAACAACCCCTCTCGTATTTTAGTTTAGCATATCAAAGTCCAAATCCTGCTCGTGGGGGTTGCACGTAATCGTGCCTTCGTGTATGAAATTAACATAGAACGACCTTGAAACTACTATCGGAAAATTACTATTATAAACTCGTAAATTTCCGTTTTAATAAATTTCGATCGCGCCGGAAATGTACGGAGCAGCGTTCGATTACGTTTAATACATTAAAGACCTTTATTAATGTAATCCATTCGAATGAATGGCCAGGGCACGCGTTAGGGATTACGATTAGTAAATTGCAAAATGACGAAAGACCCGTCGGAGAGTACATTTTGTAGAATATTGAAGATTATATCGATTCCTGTATCGCAAATTATAAGGAGCAACACGTATTCGATTTAGGAAAATATCACGTTTCGACGATGTTCGCATTATAATAATAAATAGAATAATGTAATTAACTCCCTGGATCGCGACAAAATTTAACGATCCACGCGCTTTAATTAACGGATTATGGCGTCCGCCAAACCGCGCGGGAAAACGTTGCATCGACCCATTTATAATTTACTCCCATTTATAAATCACTTGAGCTGGAGATGGGTATTGCGCCTCAAATTCAAGTCGCTTCAATTCGAACACTGGCGTGATCTTGAAAAATTGATCTAAAAGATCTTTAAATTTGAGATTGGGGTCCGAATTGTTAAGCGCTACCTACGCCCTCTGACCTGTATTGACCTTCGGTTTCGCCGGAAGTGACCTTGAACTCTAAATTTCCTCGGTGGCTTAACAAAGCCAAATCAACCGTGCACCTAATTAGCGACTTATTAGGCACTATTCGCCTTTTAATTTAGAACAACCGATTTGTCTATTTGACCGAACAATTTAACTTGTAGTGTTCGTCGTCGCTCTTAAATGAAAACTCGGCCTCGAATCTTAGACCTTTGAAATCCACCGCCCTCGAACTCGACCTTGAACAGACTTCGTTCCTAAACCGCGATCAACTGCCGGCACAATAACTAGATGAAAAACCTTTAAACGCAATTTTAACCGAACAAGACCAGTAAAACGACTTTCCCGTTCGTTATTGGATTCGAGCGCAAGGAATTAACCTTGAACACGACCGTCCGAAAACCATTAAACTCGACAAACCAATGAAAATTTTAAAAATATTTCAATTGCACTGCAAGCTCGATTATCAAATTTGCAAAGACAAATTTGACCCTGCGATTTAACGTCCCGCTGATTTTTTTAAAACCGCCCAATCTATGCACGACAATATAATCATTAAACGACATCGATCGTCGCCGAATGAAGTTAAAATTAAACTTTAGAGGCTCCGATTCTGAAGGTTCGACATTCTTGCGCCTCAATTGACCTCCAAAGTAATAGTCCCCGCGCTAGTTTTCAACTGAACGGACGCAAAACACCTTTTCGTAACTTATTCGACAAGTTCGTTGCTCGAAGACGTTTAACTGCAAGGCTCAACAGAATTAATATAACCTCTATGGCTCGAAATTCTTGTTTGTGGGTTGTACAATAACCTTCGAACGTGTACGAGCTTGATTTTGAGTTCAAAGATGTTTTAAAAGACCTGAATTTTAACAGTTCGATTTGGATCTTTAGCGCCGGTCGACCTTAACTAGAATCGTAATAGCGTTAACCTCGATTTAAAGGTCGCCTTTTCTCGCGATCAAACTGAACTTTAAAATTTTATTTTTAATTTATGACTCGATGGTATTTAACTACAAGGCGCGACATAATCGATAGAACCTTTAGGGTTCAAAATTCTTGAATGACCGTAAACGAGAACGAGATTGATTTTGAGATCAAGTTTTAAAGCACATCGATTTTGATCTTTAACGTTGTGGACCTTGACTAAAATCGGAACCTCGATTTAAAGATCACATTTCGCGCAGATCGCGACAACATTGACCTTACGTAGGTGCGATGTGCGGGCTATTTGGATATTTAGCGAGAACTGAAAATGATAGGCTTGTAAAAGTTACATCGGAATCGGCAACTGGCAGGAACAGAAGACACTTAAACGGTAGATGAGGTTATGGGTAAAAAAAAGTGAGACGTGTCGAGTTTCCTACGCATATGTGACCTTAAATAACTTTTACAAAACTGACTTTTGAGCTTTCAACTGTAAGCCTCTAAAGGCTCTGAGAGTCTTTAAAGTCTACAGGGCTCTAAATAAAGGTCACTCTATTTGAATTTTTGATTGAATCGGAGAGATTTTTATAGGTTATCTGACAATTTTTTGTGGCTCAAGGTCAACGATGGGCGTCGAGATTAGGTGGACAATTGAAGGACACTATCAAGGTCACTGCGAATCATTACTTCGCTTTTTATTTAAATTAATTTGCTGCTCAAGGTTATCGAATGTCGATAATCGAATACGTTTGGCGCATCAATTAGTCGGGTTGGACGTCGACCAGCGAGGGTTCATTTTAACGAACGAAAACAACCCCATCGAGTCCGCTTTCGAAACAAATAGACGTCATAAATAATGAACGTGTGCGTAAGGTATTCATGTATAAATATATATTACGTACGTTGCCGCAAAACTTATTAAACTTTGTTAAAATTAACTAAACTTTCGTCGTTCGTACCCGTTAGAACTGGATAAGTTGGATTACGCGGGGACGACGCGAACCGGAAATGTGATCCGACAACTTTTTGCTCCTCCGTTATTGTTTTGCCGAAATCGTTGTCATTTCGATGGAACGTTTTAATCTAAAGCCGCGCGCTCACGCAAATATTTACGAAAGTCTAATTCAATTTGCTTTTCAAATCGAAAAGCCATTAACGCGCCTCCCGGCCGACCGCGCTAAAAACCGCCGACAAACGAACGCGACGGTTAAATGCGGCCGGGGTTTTGCGAACGCCCGCAGAGAAATATGCAAATGCCGCGCGATAAACAGTTGGAAAATAGTGTCGTTGCGCACTCGAGATAAGTAGCTGCATGCATGTGTGCCGCCGCTAAATCACCGTGAGGGGTGGTGGCAATCTAAAAACTTCTCGAGCTCCGTCGCCCGTAATAAATCCGATTCCGACCACGCCGGCGAGGTTTAATGCGCGGCAATTAACATTTCGAGATGAAGAATCTGATGATGGATG
Organism: Rhagophthalmus giganteus; assembly: GCA_036326145.1. Taxonomy (NCBI): domain Eukaryota; kingdom Metazoa; phylum Arthropoda; class Insecta; order Coleoptera; family Rhagophthalmidae; genus Rhagophthalmus; species Rhagophthalmus giganteus. The sequence goes on along the minus strand of JARFJA010000021.1, from coordinate 779,202 downwards.
TGGTCGGGCCAGAGACGGGCGCCTAAATATAATTAGTGATCCGTAACTACGCGCGGCGTCGTCCTGTTGCCGACTGCATCGGTGTGAAATGGAGTCTACGTTAATTACAAAAGCAGCGTAATCAAGCGATTACGGACATTAGCTACTTTGTAATCTACCACGACTACAATAACGGAGTGCTTTTGTCGAGAAGTAATTATTATTCTCGTCCCCCCGACGGCCCTGGCCTACTAAACGAAACTCCAACCCCGAACGCGAAACAGTTCGAAAGGGATATTTTCCCGATAACCACATTTTACGGCGCTTCATCTCCCGTTTGTTTTTTTTTGTGCGCGTGTGTGTGAGCGCCGCGTCTAACGCGAGACCATGTTGGAAAAACAAAGTCGATTAATGCGCGTTGTTTTGCCACCCTTTCATTAACTCTGGACGAACGGGTCTCTATGCAAATTAAAATGTCGACACTTATTCGTGGTGATGGAACTTGAATAAATATGTATGGAAATGCGACCGCACGTTTGTTTTTTTGTCTAGATTGCAGAGTTTGCGAGTTATTCCGGACGGAATAAGAACAAAAAATTCGAGGGTTCGCTCGCGATAAGATCGACAACTATATAATAAAACACAGCCTCGCAACGCGCGCGAACCGCGATTTCGATTCTCGCGAGAACGGCGCACTTTATCGAAAATTGCAAAGCGAGACGTTCGATAGAGAATTTTACGACGATTCTAGAACATTTTTCACGTTACCGATTCGACAATTAATAACGGAAATAAGTTCGTTCAAAGTTTCCGATCGACCGCCATTTTGAAAACGGGTCGGTCACTTTTTCCGGTTCGCATTCGTAAGGACAATACGCCATCGAACTGTCAACGTTCCACGATCAAAATTGCGACCGTGTAATCGTTTCCACAAGGAATATTTTACATAACTGGTATACTATGGTTGAAACGATCTATAGATACGTATGTGGATATCGGTAACTGAAACTCTTTAGATATTTAACAGTGTTACGCGTAATAAGCATGGCACGAGTACAACGTGTTTGTTGTTATTATTATTTTCAATATAACCGACATACGTATGTTGATAAAACGATTTCTAAGTACTTAAAAATACGTGGTTACGGCCCTTCGAGTCGCATGAGTTATACGGGATTAAAATAAATCAAAAATGTTTTGGTGATACGAGGTCGTGGCTACTGTAAGGGTGCGAAGTGCCCCCAGGGCACGGCCACAACTCTGGCATGTCTGGTATACATCTCGAAGTCTCTTGCAATCGATCATTTGGAACACTTTAGACGGCGTTTTTCAAATGGAAAGTCAGTCGATCCGACTTATGGTTTAGGGCCTCGATGTATGGTGTTTCTAAACGCAGAGATAGTTCGCCACTTTAGATAATCGAAGTTAAACGACATTGGGAGCGGTCGATGCTTGGATGGGCGATTTGTTACGGGAATTCCGCGTGCTGTTAACGTTACTACATACATAATGCACAATTAAGTAGTACACTGACGTGCATATAAAATATGCGAATAGTCTCAACAACTACAGCCTCAAATCCTGTCGAGCCGCATGCGAACGAGGTTCGCATCGAAGTACTTAAACCGAATTTTTTTAATAGAGTTTATAATGAGGACGAGCGAATTCCAAAGTCGCGCGGAGTAAATTGAATGCGAGTCCCCGCCACGAAACCTTTTTTTATTCCTAATTTAAACATTAGAGTTGACAAATGTAGACCGAACGATAAAAACGAAATCCCGCAAAAGGGGTGCATAAAATTATAATTTCGACGGAAAAATAAAATTCCGATGCGATCGAAGCCGATATATACGACTGGACGTAGGTATTTACCCGGATTATTATCGGGTCGTGACGGTCGACGATTTATGGAGGGAGCGGCGCGGCGTTTTCCCATTCGGAAAAATGCAGCTAAACGATTTTTATCGAGTGCATCAACCCCCATTACCGATCATCCGTCAACATATCTTTGTGACCATAAACTTTATGGCCGCATGTTCGGTTTCTGTTCTCGCAAAATGCCCTTAGGGACATTTCAATTTTCGGTGCGCAGTAGTTGCTTCCAACGTCGAATTACATAAATTGAAAACGATCGAGTTTCGAATACGAGGAAAACGAACCGGAGCGGAGTTGGCGTCGCGTCGCGACGCCTTCGCTCCGCATCGAGGCCCGTCTCGCGAGAGTACACGTCCGTCCACATCGCCGCAAAATGGCGACATACCATATTTTTGTTGCGCAAACAAATAAAGACCGCCTTCTCGACGGAACTTTCCCCTTATCGCTGTTATTTTAGCAATTCTCCGCATAAAACATTATTATCTTCGTCGCGAATAATAGGGAAAATTAATTTCCGATACGATTTGGCTCAATTAAATTTGTCCAACGTCGGGCAATATCGAGTTAAGAAAACAGTAGGTGTATCGAAACAAAAGGCGACCGACTTCATTTGGTCTTGATGCAGTTGGAAATTTATCTAGACGCGAACATTAAATTTAGTCGTTCCGAAAAGTTAATTCGATAGCAAACGAGTTTCTAATGGGGCACGAATTGTTTTGAAACTCATAACCGAACAAATCGACAAAGGAAAAGCTCGGTTTTTCCGCTCGACGTCGATCCGTAAACAGATTTCAAGTGCTCAATAAATTCTGAGCGACTAGTACACGTTTTCGTACTTGAAGGCGCTTAACGGCGACGTTCAGAGTTAAAATATGCATCGTAACGGTGGCCTTGTGGCCGCTTATTTGCCAGCACGCCTCCGCACTTCGACCACTCGACTCCGCATCAATTTCAACGTCAACAATACCCATCGTTCCGAAGAATATAGCGTAAAGCGTTTACTATATTGAAATCGTTGAAGCGTGGACAAAATTTACTGGTTCACAAACAAAAGTAATACCTAGGTTATTTTTAGGCATCGAACTATGATTTTGAAATTACAATAAAAGCGCCACTGCCTCCCCCTCCCCTCCGATTTGGGAACTTTTTGGTTATTATTTTACTGCTGTTTGGTTGTTTTGTTTTTTATAATCGAACCGACAATTTTCAGGGCTTAAAGTTTTTTCCGCCTTCGATCGGTTGGTCGGCCACGAGACCATATAATAAACGCGAATTATCTAAATTTGGAGTTTTCCCCGTCCCTGGACAGGCACATCTCCAATAAAGTGAAACGTAAACGTTTCGTTAAATGCAATTATAACTTTTACTTTAACTCGATTTGCGTGCGTGATTCGAACAAACCGAAATTACGGTGGGCCGCGTTTCGCATTTAAAATCGCTCGCGAGGGATAACTAAGGTGATGCGGATCGAATCGTTGTTTTAATCAGTTTTTTTTTTAAAAACGGCGCGTTTGATCGAAAATCGCGCAGAGACGTTCGATTGATAATTTTACGACGATCCCGACACGCGGTCGATATTTGCGATTCAAATAGTTAACGGCGGATATAGTCGCGTTCGAAATTTTCGTTCGGCCCCCCCTAATTTGAAACGACTCGATGGATTTTTACGTTCCCGTTATTTAACTGGTCACGAAAATGAAAATTAGCCGAAAGGGCGTCGATCTCGATTAAAATGCCGCGGTCGCGCCTCCTCTGCGACCTAATTTATAAAACACGTCGAGTTGACGCGATTTCATGAATATTTAAATGTAGGTTAAGAAGTGTACGGCAGTGCGCTTCAGTCAATTTTAATGCGTGTACCCGAATAAACAAGGGCAAATCGTCTATATTAATGGGTTCATTACGTGCACAATGGGAGAATTTCGATTGCATTCAACGACCCAGTTAATCGTTTAATTGTCAATTTCAATCGCAAATCGGTTAATTAAGCCGTCAAGTTACGGTTTAATTTCGACGAATCACGTTATCTTTAACTCGTCCTCGTTCGACACGTGGCCGTCCGGCCGCATGAACTTAACCGATTAATTTCCGTTTGCCCGTTCGACGTTTTAATGGGCGTAACGACGTCTTTTTAGGTTGTTTAACACGAGCGTTACGGTTATCCGTTTGATTATTGCGAAAATTTGCATAGAATCCGCGTTTGGCTCGAAACTTAACAACTACCGTCGGCTTTTACACGGTTAACGTGCAACTAGCGCCCGAAACACAACTTCATTATTTATTTTCCGGACCGATCGCGATCGTTGCGCCGATTATGGAAACTTAAACGTAACGATTAAGTGCACGTGTCGTCGCGCGGATAACGCGCCACTTCGGCCTTTTATCCGGCGACTACGTGCCGAGGATTTCTAATCGGAGAAACTCTAATAACGGGCCGACGACGTCGGACAATGATTGACGGTTTCGCCTTCCGATAATTTGTCTTGTTTTCCGGCCATTATCCCACCGCCGAATTCGAAGTGAAAATGGTTAATTAATTAACCTAAGATAATCAAAAATTAATTTTCGAACGGTCGCCACCCGACATCCGATCCGGGAAAAAGTCGTTGCCGACGTCGTCGTCGTCGTCGTGCGTACACACGGTTTTTTTATGGTTCGCGCAATAATTGAATTCCGAAGCCTTTAAGGCCGACTGCGAAAAAATCAATTTTCTATTATACGAAAGGACAAGCTGGAGAGCACGACGAGATCAGGTGGGTGTATCAAGTTGAGTTGTTTTGATACGGAGGGTGAGAGTCGCGGGGAGCTCCCGTGCTCGTCCCTGGACGGCGCCCGCTATCCTGGCGCCCAGACAGACGCTGATGGCGACAAACACCGCGATACGGCTATTCGTATCGATACTTGTATTACATACCAACCGAAACGTTCGGCCGCTTAACTCTGGGCCAATTCACCTCCGGACGCGTTCCGACGTTCGTCGCGCGTTTAAGCGCGGGTCATTTCCCGACAATGACGGACTGTTGCGCCGTGCACGGCGCGAAGTGAATTATCGCCGGACAACGCGCCGCCAGCGTTCGCCCCTACCTTGGCGCGGCCCACATTTATTTCTCGGCAACGTCAGTATTTAAATATGCAGAATCGATAGGGAATGTAGGTTATTGAATCGGTTCCGTGATTTTTGTTTTACGTCGACGAGGCAATTGCAAATCGAAGTTCGGGCCTTCGGACGCACAGGAGCAATTTTGCCGCGTCAAAATTTCTACCGAATATTCTCCAAGTTCGACGCTGATAAGGTGCTTGACGAAATCTGAATTACTGAAAAAAAATTCAAGGACAAACATTTTACGATGGTATATTAAGAAGGTCGCACTTCAATTAAAAACCGCGACATAACCGGGACATTTGGATATTTTGGACATTCCTTTTTTCGGTGCATCAGATCGAAAATTCCATCGAGAGATTTTTTTTCACATGTTTATTAATTGAGTATTTACATCCTGTTAAAGTAGCATATAATACATAACATGAGGAAGTAATATCCAGTGATAGTACTTCGCGATTCTGCAGCAAGTAAGGATTAGTTGAGAACATAATCTAATTAAGTTTCATACTTAAACTATAACTAAACCTAATCTAAAAATTGTTCACTTCGTTCAATCGGGTCACATCTTTGGAGTCGAGGGATATATTGTCTGTCTAATAACGCCACAGCTAAATCATTAGGATGCACCCTAAGTTTCACTTGATATTTTTCACTAACACTTTGGACTTCCTGCTTAATTGTAGGTACCGGAACATCCTGTTGTAGTAACCAGTTAGGAACATACCAAGGAGCATTTGTGATGATCCTGATTATTTTGTTCTGATGTCGTTGTAGTATTTCTAGGTTTGAATTACTGGCAGATCCCCAAAGTTGGATGCCATAAGTCCAGATTGGTTTTAACATGGCCTTATAGAGTAGAACTTTGTTTTCCAAGGATAACTGGAACTTTCTCCCGAGCATCCAAAACATGTTTCTTAGTTTTAGACCAAGTTGCATTCGCTTTTTCATGATGTGGGTCTTCCAAGTAAGCCGTCGATCTAAGTGAATTCCTAAGTATTTTACATTGTCATTTTACGGGAGCCGGGTATTATTTAATGCTACCGGGGGCAGGTTTCTTTCCGGAGGGTAAAAGTTACCTGTGTGGATTTTGTTTCGTTCACACGTATACGCCATAGTTTCAACCAGATTTCTATTCTGTTGAGGTTTCGTTGGAGTAACAATGATGCTCTTTGAGGATCGGTATGGGATGCCAACACTGCGGTGTCGTCGGCATAGGTAGCTACTAGTGTCTGTGGAGTGGTTGGTAAATCCGCTGTGTAAAGTACGTACAGGATAGGTCCTAGAATACTTCCCTGCGGTACGCCGGCTTGTATTGGATGAAGACTCGATTGCGCGTCTTTGAATTTTACTTGAAATCTTCTTTCCGATAGGTAGGAATTAAGTAATTCATAATAAGGCAATGGGAAGACTTTCTTAATCTTGTACCGCAGTCCAATGTGCCATACCTTATCAAATGCTTGGCTTATATCCAAGAACGCATCTGCGTTCTTAATATCTTCAGAACAATATCTTTTAAGATGCAGGTCGTGAGTTACTTTAGTTACAACTCTATAAACTTGCTCTATTGTGCCATGACCTTCGCGAAATCCAAATTGGTAATTGGGTATGTGGTTTTGTTGTTCAAGAGTTGGCTTTAGTTTTTTTAGAAATATCTTTTCATACACTTTTGATAAGACCGGCAGTAAACTGATCGGGCGATATGAAGTAACTTCTTCCATATTTTTGCCTGGTTTAGGTATTGCCTTTCGTGGCAGCTCCTTCAGGACTCTGGCAGTGATTAAATCATATCCTGGGGCTTTCTTTGGGTTAAGATTTTGTATGACACTATGAACTTCATTAACCCTTACTGGTTTTATTGGTAGAGCAGGTGTATTTGGTTCGTCCAACGCTTGTTGTATGAAGTTTTCATCCTCTACCAAGCAGAGTCTATCATGAGATTGAAATACCGTTGCCAGGTGAGCTGCAAAATCCGCTTTTTCTTGATTGGTGCGTGCCCAGGTCCTGTTAGCTTTTCTTATAGGTGGCACCGAGGGTTGTTGTTGTTTTAATTTTCTAGTCGCTTTCCATAGTGAATGGTCGGTAGCTTCCGTAGCGGTTAAGTTTGATAGGTAATTTTGTATTCCCTGGTTTCGAAAATTGGTCAAGAGTACATTTAAGTCTCTAGTTGCTTGGTTAAGTATCGTTTTATTTCTAGGATTTCTGGTGGTTTGCCAGATTCTTCGTGTCCTCCGTTTTTCTGCTATTTTTTGTTTAATTATTATGGGACAGTACTCTACATTTTTCTGATTTTCGCGATCTGGCGTAGCTTCCCATGCCGAGTGTTGAATAGCTTGATTTAAATGTTCTACGGCATCAAAGAGGTCTCTTTCTGTTTTTAAAGAGAGATTAAGGAGTAGTCGGTCCTCTACTAGGTCTCGGAAATAGCTCCAGTTAGTGTTTCGTGAGAAGATCGATGCAAGTTTCTGTATTCTTATCACTTCAGTACTATATGTTATGAGTATCGGTGAGTGGTCAGAGGATAAGTCTAAACAAGATTCAATTTTTAAATAATTCTGCGAGACGCCCTTAATGACACAGAGATCCAGTAGATCTGGAATTTTGTTGAGATCTGAGGGCCAATAAGTAGGCTCTGACGTACTTAGGTAGTGCAAGTTATTTTCTTCCATTGTGTTATAGAGTTCTCTACCCCGGGTTACTGTTACTCGGGAGCCCCAGATTTGATTTTTTGCATTGTAGTCCCCGCCAGCTATGAAACAAGGACCAAGGGTGCTAAAGAAAGACTTAAATTGTTGTTTTTTAATGATATGTCGTGGAGGACAATAAACTGCTGAGAAAACAATATCTCTATGTTTTTCTACAACTGCAATAGTAGTAGCTTGAAGGTAATCAGTTTGAAATTGTTGCATTTCATAATGTTTGATTGAGCTCTTTACAAGTAGTGCTGTTCCTGCATGTGCTGTGCCGTCAGGGTGAGGAGTGATATATAGTGAATAATTTGGTATTTTTAGGTATGAATTATTTGTGAGATGTGCTTCAGAGATAAATAAAATGTCTAGATTTCGAGTATGTAAGAATGTTTTTATCTCCAGGCTATGTTGAGCGAGGCCGTTGGCGTCCCATTGAGCAATTCTTAGAATATTAGGCATTGTTATTCATCTTAGTTATCATGGCTGTGAGTAGGTTTAACATCCGTTCCATAAGTTTAGTTACCAGCGTTTCCAGTTTAGCTTCTGTTTGTTGTAGCGTTGTAGTCTGCACTGATTGCGGATTGCAGGTTGTGGTGGTTTGTTCTTGCCCATTTGTATTATTTGTTTTATGAGCATATGATACTCCTGGCTGGACAAATTGAGTGTTAGTGCCAAGCCAACGAGAGATGTTCGATAGAGAATATTCTGGAAAATCCAAAACATATTTCACATTACCGGATCCGATGATTAATAACGCAGGTAGTTCGGTTTAAAATCCTTAATCGGCCGCCATTTTGTAACGGGTATTTCGGTTAACGAACTCGCTTAAAAGTCGTGCATTTCGGCCATTTTTTACCTAACAATTGACGTTTACCTAAATTATGTATAAAAAACGTTTCGTTCTGGTCGTATTCTGCGAGTGCGGATGAACGCGCGTCAACGGCCGCCGTTAGTGCGACACGCTTTTCGACCGAGAAGATTTTTATCCCATTTCAAGCGAGGTGTTTGTCGAGCACCCAACGACTAGCGAAAAGTCGAAACTCTCGATCATTTTTATCGCAAAACAAAAACCGTTCAGGATGGTTTCCGACGTTTTCGAGCTTTAAACATTTTTTGCTCAAAATCTGCGAGAATAGTCTATTTACAAAATTTCCACAATTACGAGACTCCATACCGCGCGCGTATAAATTCACCGATGTGAGAACGAGTGGCAAATTTTTATTCGACAGTGTCAAAAATCAATGTTAACGATGTTGCCGTTAACGACAGTTTATTAAAGCTTTAAATTTATCAAAACCACATAATATCCACTTTTTATGTACCACAGAAGACGCAGTATCTTCTGTGTTAGTACAACATTAATTCAATGTCGCCTACGTTCATCAAAACTTTATTCCTCCTCCTATCAAAATATTATTTTAGGTTATATGTCAACGTCATTGAGCGTCGATTATTATTATCAGGGTCGCCGAACATTATTTTCCAATTATATTTTCATGGAAACTTTGCTACCTATTATTTTCCAATAATAAATGAAAACAATCCGACCGTGCCTCGGTATCGAATTTTCATGAAGCATGTCAAAAAACTCCTTTATTTTAATTTCGCTCGGAAGAAATACATTTTTTAAATCAAATTTATAGGAATTAAAAAATATATCACTTTTTTTTCGATTATTTCGAAAACTGTGCATCCTATCTAAAATCATAAAGAGACATGATCGGTAGAGTATGTTATACCGATTCTAAAACATAATTCACATTACAGATCCGATGAGTAATAACGGAGATTAGAATTAAAAAAAAAATTTTTTGAACGGCCGCCATTTCGAAACGGGTCGATCGATTTGGCTGGTTAATCTACCTGGTCCTTCGTTTTCATAAAGACAATACGCTGTCCAAATTTCAGCCTCCCACGATCAAAATTGCGACCGGAATCGTGTCCACAACAATTATATGACCGACCCAAAATGAAGGACCTATATTTTCGTGATCTAGGGGTCGAGATCGGAGAAAAGCCGAAAGGACACGTTTGGGACCCGTCATCAGACAGGCTCCAATAGCTTTATTTTCTATGAAAATTCGTTAATACTTACCAATTTAAAATTATCTAGATAATCACTATCTACTTACTGCCTTTATACCGCAAAATTATAAATTTACTCTATTTTTAATTTAAAAACTATTCGTGTGCCTATTACAAACCATAAACCAAATAAATGTTTAATCGCATTTTTATGCGACCGATAAAATACAAAGCAACTAATAAAACATGTGCGCCACCTATTTTCACGTGATAACTTATGAAAGTGCGAACTGAATGTTTTTAAAATAAAAGCGGGATTTCCTAGTATCCACGTATAAACTCGAATGGATTTACATATAGGATTCCGGCAAAATCGTTTCAGATCATTCGCGTTAGTGCTACAGAACGGTAGTGCTTCTTCAGTAGTTCGAATTTTAAATTACGACGTCATATTATTCGTGTGTGCGAGAAGTTCTCGTTCGGTTTATAAGGCCTTTTTGCGTGTGAATGCGCGAATGTTGAGTTTTGTGTTGTGTTCTCTAAAAGAATTACAAATAAAAAGGATTAATACAACGAGGAAAGGTAGGATCTTTCTTTGTCGACTAACTCTCCATGTATTTATAAAGTGTAAATACATGGATCGTTAAGCTCTAACATAAATTCTCTGAAAATCGAGCTTGGTTAGGCTTTTGGATAGGGACTCGGTTAGGGACTCAAACATTCGACGGTCTAATTTCGCGAAAAAAATTTTAACTTACGCGCGTTTTTGCATTTACAATGTTTAGTGAAATACAGTGAAATATGAAGTCTAGGTATAGGTACGTAATAATGCAAGTACGTGGTCAACGGAAGAATCTACGCTAGAAATTGGCAATAGAGCAAAAAAGATAACGAGAAAAAGGTAGAAAATACAAATAAAAATTTAGAAATTTATATATTTTTTTATAGTATGTTATAAACAAGTGGATGTCCCAGTGTCAGCAGTATTAGTTTGCTTTTTACGTAAGTGTTAAAAAATATATATATTCCATGATTTTATTTTTTAAATGTTTTTTGATGATTTTTAAGTTTTCTTATTTTGAGACATTTTACCTTTTCAATGCCTTCGTTTACTAACAAAAAACGAAATTCAAAGTTTTGATTGTCGCAACAATTTTTAAACAATTTAGGCTGACAAGGAGACAAAATTTGATCGATTAACTTTTTATTTTGCCACCTCTTTATTAAAAAAAATATTCTAATAATTCCAGTTTTTACGTGATATTCTTTTAATTTTCCTTGTTCTAAATTTCTTCCTTTTTTTACTGACTTATAATACTTTAATGCAATTGTTGTAGTTATTTTACTAACAAAACTAAAATAAGACAACGTGTGGGGGTAATAAAGATACGGTTCGGTTAGTTTCCTCATTACTTATTTACTCAAAAAGTCTACCGTGCGCATGCCTCGGTATCAGATTTTCATGTCGCATGTCAAAAAACTTTTTTTTTTAATTTTTCTCGAAAGAAGTACATTTTTTGAAAAATAATATTTATGAGTGACATTTATAACAGTTAAAAAAAATTATCAATTTTTTTCGATTATTTCGAAAATTATAAAGAGACATGATCGGTAGAGAAATTTATGCCAATTCCAAAACATATTTGACATTACCGATCCGATCAATAATAATGGAGGTTAGAATTTTTTTAATTTTTGAATGGCCGCCATTTTGAATCGGGTCGATCGATTTGGCTACTTAACGAACTTGTTCTTCGTTTTCGTAAAGATAATACGCTGTCCAAATTTCAGCCTTCTACGATCAAAATTGCGACCGGAATCGTGTCTACAAGAAATTAATTATATATATTCTGACCGACCCAAAATGAGCGATCTATATTTTCTTGATCTAGGGGTCGAGATCGGAAAAAAGCCAAAAGGACACGTCTGGGTCCCGTCACCAGACAGGCTTTATTTTCTATGAAAATTCGCTAATATTTACTTATTCTAATCCGTCAACAAACATTTTAAAATAGTAGAATCGAGAACGTAAGATGACCTTTCGCGGTCGTTATTTGTCGACCGACTTCGGCCAAAATCGACACGCGAGGCTTATAGAGGGTAATTTTTGCGTAACTCTAAATTTTTTTTGTTTAACTCGATTTATTCGAAAACGGCGGCCCAACGAAAACAATTTCTTGTAAATTAGCCGCGTAATTTAAGAATGTCAAGCGAAAATACTCGGTATCTACGCCACTGGACAAAGCTGTGTCCTGGGAAATACCTGCACAATTCTGGACCAGCCTCTAAGTATAATATATTCGAACCAAGCTTTTTATTCAGATATTTAATCGAAAGGCACTCGTTTTTAATAACACGGATTTCTTTAATCGCCCATCAGATAAACCCGGTTTGACTTCGACAGGGGCCTTTTGATGATGTATTTAAACAGTCGACGTTCCGTCCGTTACGACTCATAATAAAAACGACGGAAATAGTATTTAAGTACACATGTAAACCGTTAATGAGTTACGTTTATTTCTGTTGTTCATAATAAGAAAACTAATTCTCGAGACAATCGAACTAACCGCAGGCAGTAAATCGGTTTTATCGGCGGTTTTACTGCACGCGCGCATAAACGCGCCTTTATATTTTGTATAAACAACGAGTCGTACGGTCCTCAATTAAAATATCGTACATTATAATGACTACAAACAGTGGCGCGTTTACTATTTTCGACAATATTTCTTGTTAGTAGGAGCACGAGCAATTGCTCAACGAGCGGAGCACGAGTGCATATTTTTCAAAAGTCGGATCACGAATTATATTTGAAATAAATCAAACGGTTGTTTTTGCAATGTCGGAAAGTGATGACTGTAAGCATTTGTCAACACGACGACGAACGAAACCATTATTTTGACATAAATATTGTAGCCATAAGAAAAATGTCGTGTTAAATGAAAGGCGACCATTGCGAAGATTTATCGGGCAAAGGCCCTCTAGATCAATACCGTAGACAATGTACGCCATTAACTTTAACCCAGAGCGGGTTTATTAAGTAAAAAATCGGGGTTCCCGAATATTGGACGTAACGCTAATAAATAACGTGAAGCTTTCGAGGACCGTCGGACTAAGTGTACACTAAGGTCGCAAATTTGGAATTCTCTACGCCACGCGAGAAATATAAGACGGGATCCGCAGACTATTAAGAATAATGGGGCATTTGCCTGCAAGGAATTTTCGACGTCGACAACGAAGCATCCGCGTCCGGTCGAAATGGACTTTTAAATTTCGCGGCTTTTCTATAATGGAAGGGGGAGGGGCGTAATATTCTCCCACTACAAGTGAAGTTTACATCATCTAACCTCGCTATTTAAATAAATTATCTAACCTACAAATGTTTGGTCCACGTCGTTAACAAAAATCTTAGTTCTGTTTCCGGTTAGAAACAACTCGCGGATTCCCATAATAATGCTTCTTCTGATATTCTGAGGTGCCGATCTCTGTCGCGACCTTTAATCGCCTCCTCCCGATGAACCACTTTGTCGGCCCTCTTAAAACCTAAAATAGGTAGTTTACTGGGGTTCGAATCACTTCGACGTAGTACCGATACCAGTCGGGTTCAGGTTCGATCTTAACCTCGACCTTGAAAATGACGAGTTCTCGTTTAACCTCGAACGTGATTAGTTTCCGAGGCGACCTTTAACGATCTCGTAAATCGGGCGCGTTCGATCTCCAGCATGATCAAGCGACGTCATCAGTAGCTGCAAGGTTCAATCGTTTACCTTAAAGGCTGTTATAGTGGTTTGCAACATAGCCAAAATCTCCAGTCGTTTAGTTTTGGACGCTTAAACGGAATCGTCTATCGTAAGTTAATAAGTCATTTCTAAAAAGCCACTTGGCCTTGAACGTGTGATTTAGTTCTGCTATGACCTTGAACGACGAAATCAGTTGTTATGAAATCGCGAATAACCGTCGAGATACCTAATCTTCAAATTAAAGAAAAAACGCCAAGACTCATGAACCTTGAACGCTATTTAGCACTGATATGACCTTGAGCGACGAAATCAGTCGTTGTAAAGTTCTATCGATTTGATCGTGAACGCGACCTACTGCCGAGGTAATCTTTAAAAAAACGCCAACTGTTATGAACCTCAGCTATAATCGGCGCCTATATGACTTTGAATAACAAAATCGGCTGTTGTAAAGTCCTAGCGAACGTTGCACAATTGACTTTGGATGTTATACGGCACGTATATGACCTTAAAAGACAAAATTCGCCTTCGCGGATTCTGACCACTTAATCTTGACCGTGATTTGGCGTTGATATAACTTTGTTCACTTAACCTTGAACGTGATTTTACTGAAGCAACCTTGAGGGAACGGCCCTGTCAGTTCTAAATTCCTTCTACTTGACCTTAGGTAGGAAGCCGAGACGACAACGAAAACTTGCCGGTTGTAACTTAATCATTGACCGCTGGCACAACCTCGATCGTAATCGATCAAGTTGTTGACCTTGACTTTGAGCGCCACGAGAATTAACGGTGACTAATAATAATCGAAACCGTTAATTTCAGCTCGGCCATAGATGTTCATAATAACCGACGTCGCCGTTAAACGTCATCGAGACACCCGACCAGATTTAAGGTTTATGTGGTGGGATTCACGACGTCGTACAAGGTCCATAAAAACCAGATGAATTTTCGGAATTAATGTTAAATGCTGATTGAATAAACTTCTGGGTTAAAGGTCAACTTCAAAGGTCAATTCGAAAGCTGTTATTAAAGACTTCCCGATTGTTTTTTTCCGATATTGTGTGACCTAGCCGACCTTCGCTTCGGGTTATCAGCAGAATCATCAAAAGATTCGGCGCCCGGATGCCTCTATCGTCCAAAGTGACAGTGGCGCCATCTCGTGACGGAACTATTTGTCGAACGACTTTAGATTGTTAGCGTTGTAACGCGGACTTTTTTAATTATCTAGTAGAAACGCCCCAGTTTGCATTTAATTTGAAATTTTAACGAAAGTTTCCGTTTCGTCAATAAAAAAGGATGACCTTTTAAAACCTGTTTTATTTTCAAAGTGGCAAGTTTCGGCAAGCGACGTTAAGTGGCAATTTGCCTAATTAAAAGTGCTGCACAGTTTTCTGTTTTCGGGGTGGCGTTTCGAGTTGTTTCGGGAATTAAATTCGCCTTAACAAATTCATTTTACGCTAGAAGTTCGCGCGATGTCCCAGTTTCGACTGCGTGTGCACTTTGATATTAGTTTTTCCATTTCGCCATAACTATATATCAAGTTTATTATAATCATACATATAAACCGTCAGGTTTCATTCAAAAGAACGGATGGTTTTATGACAGTGGTCTCGTGCGTACACGACATGCCGTCATGTTATCGTAAACGTGTATCTATTATTTAACTCGAAATGCGTCGTCCGCCAGTGAAATTTTTTCAAACTTTTATTGGCACACAAAAAAGCTGCCGTAAAAATGTTTACTGTGTAAACTTAATATCTTTTGTCTTTGTTAACGTCCAGAAGCTAGACACATTAAAACGGCCATTAAGAACCGTAAAATTAAATGTTAGTTGTTTCTGGAATTGCGCAATAAATCATGGATTTGTCCATGATTTATGGGATATTAAACGACCCCACACAACAACTCGCAAAAATAATGACTTTTATGAAACGTTTTTGGGTCGTTCGAGTCGATTTGGCGTTTTTGACTGGCAACCGACACGGAGGACCAAAAAAAAAAACTACGGCCTCGAACCATTAAACGTCGTCGAATGGCAAGTCCGAAAAAAGGGATCGATCGTTCAATTCGCCGTGCACGCACGCATCGCATAAAATACGAAGAGCGAGGTCGGCCGGTATAAATTTAACCGCCCTATCTCCCACCTGAATCAAAACGCGATAAATTCGAAATCGGTATCACTTTGCCGCGAGGACGACATTTATTATTCAATTTTTTGCCCGCCCTTTACAACTCCATTGCGTCGTGGTGCGTTTCGAATTCGGCCGCGGCCCCAACGTTCGTATCGCGAAGCGAAGTTATCGTTTTGATTACCGCGACTTAAACAAACAATGCGATTTTAGGTCAGAGGTGCGGCGCTGCAAGGACTCCCGCGCGTCTGGGCGCCAGGCGACATGTCGACCCTTGTAAACATTTTAATCCGGCAGGTTAGCAAGTGCTCGTCCGCATCGGGCGCCAAACAGTTGTTGCGGTTTTAACAGTTCCAGATCGAAAACTGGAAGGTTATGCAATCCAAATTGCATCACGACGTGTCACGTTTTCGAAAACTAACAAGAGGAGGATCGAATTTGATCCTCGTCGGTTTGAATGAAATTTGGCATACGATCATGATAAGAAACGTTCTTGGTCAACATTTTAAGAGCCACCTCTCAAACATTTTTGAATTCCCACGGTACATACCCAAATATCTACTGTAGAGTGCGCGATCACCGTGCAGGATGAGAGTCGCGGGTTCGATTTGTGTATTTTACGTAGTACTGATTTTCTGTATTTGGAGGGAAGGGGTTTAGAACAAATAGGTAAACGCCGATACTGCATTAGTAACTACTGATAGAAATAGATAAGTCGCACTCACATCTGCACGGTGATCGCGCACTTTACAGTAGATGTTTGGGTATGTACCGTGGAAATTCAAAATGTTTGAGAGGTGGCTCTTAAAATGTTGATCAAGAACGTTTCTTACATACGATCTATAATTATGTCAATTTAATTCAAATCGGCGATGAGCGAACCTGTGCCTTCCCTCGTAAGTGGAAAATGGGAAGAAAGAAAATTAGAAAAGTTTCAAATTAATAACTTAAAACTATAAGACGCGATATAGGTAGTAGGCGTTGAGTAGTCGACGAGTTATGTAATCCAGATGGCTTTCGCGTGCACTGAATTTTTATTTGTCGTCCACGCCGCCGACTACCAATTAACCGTAGAATACGGAGAGTCTTAGTTGTCGAAAATGTCTCGACTAAAACGTAAAGAGGTTGGAGATTTCTAAACTAAATCGACATAAAAAACATTCGACGGTCGATAATATGGCGTATTAATGAAATTGATCGACGTGACGGAGAACATTAAAAACCTATAAATTCTATATTGTCGACCGTAAAAACGATGAAAGTACAATTGGTCGTGTGCGACAATCGAAATATGTTGAAACGGCGATCGCGTTCTGCACCGCCCGCGCGAACCGCGGGGTCGTTTCCGACGCGCGGCGTCGGCGCGCACTTACGTTAATCCCCCCGAAAACGCCGCTCGTACATCAAAACTGTTGAACGACGCCTTATCACATATCCCTCCATTATTTTTATAAACTAACGTGGCCTGACAGAATGCCATACTTTATCAACTAAATAAAGGTCGCTCTTGCGTGGTTTAAAGCAATATTTTTTTTGTCGGGGTTAACGCGTCGGCAATGCCTTGTTTGTTGGCGAGCGTGGCGAGGCGCTGGTCACGTGGACCTAATACAGAAATATTTTATCGACACTCCGTTACCGACCTTTTTCCACACGTCGACGCTTCGATCCCCAACGCCAATTAAGTAGATCGAGCTCGTCAAAACTACCGCGGCTACCGCGGCGCGGCAAACGAAAAAATCGAAAGACGAAGACATCGATCAGGACGTGTAATCAGTAAAGTTCGCGAAGAGTGGAACTTGCGGCGGAAATAAAAGTGTCAAAAACGCGAGGGCCGCCAACGATTTATATGAGGGGGCACGTCGGGATTTTCCGAGACGCCCCCGTAGACCCCATCGAATTAACGCTAATACGCCGCAGAAGAATAGATTGCGGCACGCAAAAATCCCATTCGAGTTACAATCGAGAGCTGTTTAAATTCATTATTTATTATTCGGTTATTGTGAGCGACGCCGACGTATCTCGAGTACAACTGAATAGAGAGGCGCTCAATCCGCCCCCCCATTATTCCCGCAACATTTATAAAACCTAATAATAATACAGAAATCGCGCGTATATAGAGAACTTTTTTGCGCGCAATTTCGCGAGATATAATAACATAAATTTTCCGGCGGCGGCGGCGGCGCGTCAATTAATCACGGCCGCGAAAATTTTTTTCGGGACGGGCGGGGTGACGGGGAGGGGCGTAATCCGATTCTGTAAATCTTACGTTGTACGAGGTTATATTGTTCGACACGATTATTTTTGTTACGGAAACGATCGATCGTTCGCGTAGTCCACCTAACGTGGATTTTTCGGATTCTCGACGCGCAATGGATGGAAAATGCGGGATGACTCGCATTCTTTGATAAATTAAGGAGATTTAACGGGGGGGGGAATAACGTTCGTAATCTCCGAATGCTTACACGATATTAAACATGAATTGCTTAATAAGCGTTTGCGACTAAAAAATAATGGCTGTCTCGTTCCTTTTTAATTAATCACTCTCGTTCCCGGGTTTCTATTTAAATTCATAAGTTCTTGTTTTTTTAATTAGAGCTAAAGCTGTTCGCAGTTAATTATTTCTTTGTACGAAAACGGCGTCAATTAAATTTCGGCTCGCGTAAAGTTTTCGAATATAAAACATACGAAAAGCTCAACACTCGACGTCCACTTTCCGATTTCAATCGAAACTTAATCGAAAAGAAAAATAACGCTGTATTACCTAGACACAAAACAACTTTTAGCTTAGCGCTAGCCTAGTAAACCAACGGTCGGGAGTTCTAATCTCCCTGAAATCATGGACCAGCATTGAATTTTTAAATAAAGGTAAAGGCAACCCAGCGCCGGTGCGCTATGATTACCTAGGAACGAGTGCTGGACACGATCAATAACCCACCCAGGTGGATAGATAAAATCGAGGGAACACCACATATCTGCGAAAGTACCGCAGCTAAAACCAAAATTAAAAAAAAAAAATCAAGGTCACAAGTGCAGGTCGAGATCTCCAACCAAAACCAATTCAATTTCGACAAGAAAACAGAAATCGCGCGAGAAACGACGATCCCGAACAAACCTCTTTAGACTTTGAGCGGTCGAAGCCATTTTTACCGAAGACCTTCACTTTAGAAAATATATGACTTGTCCTCATCGTGGCACCAATCTATGTACCTACGTTCCCTTCACCGAGCCAAGGAAAAACATGTGGTCCTTTAAGATCTACATATACAATAGGTACACTTTGAGATGATGAAAGCCTCTGTGAGGTTCATCGGGCTCGTTGCCGTTCTTTTGTAGGGACGAACGTTCTCGAAATGCCACCAATTTGTGGCAACGTTTTAAAAGTCCGTCAACCAAGATCAAGAACCTTCAGGTACTTTATTACGCTCAAAGACTTCGAGCACTGTTTTCGACCATTGGTCTTTGATTTTCGTGCGATCTGAAAAGCACAACCCATTATCTTAATTCACAAAAATCAGATCCAGAACACGAAGTTGACCTTCAAGAACACGATTAAGCGCAAGATTTGTGCACGTCAAAGAAGGGCACGCGGCGTAGAGACCTCGAGCACGGTTTTCGACCACTTGTCTTTAATTTTCGCGCAATTAAAAAAAAACAGCCCATTATCGTATATCACAGGAACTTCGTCAATCAAGATCCAGATCCAGAATACGAAATTGACCTTCAAGAATCTGATTAAGGTCAAGATTTGTATACGTAAAATAAGGACCTGCGTAGAGATCTCGGGCTAGATTTTCGACCACTTGGCTTGGTTTTGAATGAGATTTCAAACGAAAAAAACCCATTAAGAATAACCACTTTCATAGGAAAAAAACCACTCGAGAGCCTACCTAACGAGCGGGAAAACATTTTAAAAGCAACGCCCTTAGCTTACCATCGCCTCGACTTCGTCCCAATAAGCAAATTCTAATCGTCCAAATGGAACCATAACGTTTACTAGAAAAAAATCCTTTAAACGTTACTCTTTACCATCCCAACATAGCAGGCGAGAAGTAATAGTTTTAGAACCGACCTTAACCTCGGTCGGTTGTGCGTCACGAAGTGTTGATCTCTTAAATTTGACCAAGAAACTAAAACTTTCTAAAAATTAATCCACGCGATCTTTAAATTACGAATTCGAAAATGACGGTGGTCTTGCGTTTAACGCACGTCGGGGGGTGAAAGTTATGACCTGAAGAATGCTCGGTAGAAAAACCTCGACGTTTACAGTGCCTTGAAGCACCTAAATTCCGACCTTGAAATTGACCATTCGTGTACGTGGCTTGTTTTCAACAAACGGTGGGAGAAGTTAATTTTAAAGGTCTATCTTGCATTTGAGTTAACGTTCACGTGACAAGCTAACGTTGTGACGATACCGCGTTGCATGTTTGAAAATCGGTATCAAGGCCATCGGATCTCAACCCGTTGGATCCGACGTCGCACATTTGAAACTCGATATATCGAGATGGCCGCCGTATTCGCCGGACCTCAACCCCGGTGAATTCGCAATCGATCCGGAAACTGATTTGAAAGTAATTTGTGATTTGTGACAAAGCGGATCAACGGTCACGGCCGCCGCATTCGTCGGACCTCAACCCGGGTGGATTTCTGATCGATTTGGAAGCCGATCGTCGTTTCGAACGTGGCTTTCTGAAAATGAATCTGTGCTAGCGTTACCGGACAACAGTTTTTTTTGGTAACGCGGCGGTGTCGCAGTCTAAAAGTCCGTCGCACGTTTAAAATTGACGGCAGGGCAGTGACAAGATTCGAACCCGCAGGCCGTGAGTGCGTTAGAAGGCCGTCGGTCGCGAGACAGGACTGAACAACTTAAATAAATATTTTAACGGTCGGTCGCGCCTCGAATTTTTTGAAACGGTCGCCGTGTTTATAAAACCGACGTCGGCTCGTCGTGTTTAAGAACAAACAAAAATTGCGGAAAAATCACTTTTCGATCGGCACCGCCTGTTGGCGAAATTAACAGTTAGAAAATGTATACATAAAAAACACATAACGTCACTACGAAACCACAAGAACGCAAATTTTAATATTGTTTAGAGACTTAAATCGAGTACTAGTCGAAAACAGTTTTTTGAAGTGCTGCTGTAACGAAAGCTGTTTAGGTAAGTTTGTTGCAAGCCGAGTATATAAAAAAAAAGTTATCTCCAGAGGAAATTGGATTTTTTGCCGAGCGAAATTTGAAAATTAAGTTTTATTAATTTAAACGCGTCGGATTCTAGTTTAGTAAACTTGGCCTCCCGGCGTCGAGTGGAAAGTTATCGGACGGTCGGTCGGTCGGCCGTTCCAAAGTGTAATTTGTTTTTAACAACGATTTATTTAACTTGGACGTTATTATCAGAAATAATAAATTAAAATGCCAAAC
Source organism: Rhagophthalmus giganteus (assembly GCA_036326145.1). Lineage (NCBI taxonomy): Eukaryota > Metazoa > Arthropoda > Insecta > Coleoptera > Rhagophthalmidae > Rhagophthalmus > Rhagophthalmus giganteus. Next base: position 758,254 of record JARFJA010000021.1, on the reverse strand, counting down.
TTACAATAAGTAGCGGTCGTGAGTCGATCGATGGTATCCTGTTTTAACTTGGAGTTCCTCTTCCCCATTTTGGCAAAAGAAAACTTACGATTTGCGTTGAGGACGAGTGACCGGTCGCATAGCACTAAAGATGCACACGCACACGAATATCCCAGATTCGAGAACGACGCTGTTAAAGGGTTGTTTTTAAGAGACGCAAGCGCAATGCCCGAATCCGGCGCACTTTCCCGACGCCTCCGAACCGCGGGCCCGCTACGCCGAAAACTCCGTCGCAGCGGTGCGCCGTTGATGGACCGCCGCGAAAATTCGAGTCGACAATAATCGCGGACATCGGAACATATGCATCCTTAAAACGATAATAACGCGGAAAAACGCATTGTTTTCCGAGTCCATTTAAATAAACCGCGATTTAAAAGGTCGCGTGACCGTCGACGACGCGGACCGTATTAATTAAAGGGACGAAAATCGCCGACCAACACTTGGTCGTCGAGCGAACACCAATTTTTCGAATTTCGCGCCGAATTTCCGTCGGCAACGCGTAAAAACGTTTTTAATCGGCGACGGCGGAAATTGAAATTAAACGTTTAACACGTTAATTGCGGAATTTAGTTTAAAAAGTGCCTTTCGGCATCTCTACGCTCGACAAACGCACCTAAGCAACTTACTTCCGCATCGTTAAAGAGATTTAACTTTAATAGTTCTACGCGTTTCAAATCGACGTTATTTATTTTATGAAGACGCTTACGTTGAAATACCTACAAAAAAAATTAATTTAAATTAAGTAACAGTAAGTTTACAGTATACCGGACAACGCGAGCCAATCGTAAAAATTGAAAAAATACCGACCTATTGTCGTGATTATCCGAAGCCAAGGTTATCTTCGCACTGTTTGCCGGTCAGACGTTAACCTAGCAATAAATTATCGAAAGCTAAACGCCTAAACTATCGAGTTTATCTATTTATAATTCAAGAAACCCCAAAGAACATGAGATATGACCAAGCTATAAAATCTTTTCGACGACCAATCTGCGGTTCGTTTACCGACAACTGTCGCTGAAAGAAAGATCCAAAAAAAGTCACCACTTTCGCGGCCACCTGCTGATTTTGGAAACTCGCCATTAAGGTAAACGTACATTATGTCGGGGCGCAGCGGGTCCGCATCGCGGCGCAACCAATTGCTAAGGTACATTTTAAATGAGTCGATGCCGGGATCTGTGTTGCGGAGTTTTGCGCTGCGATGCGGTCCGCTGCGCCCCGGCATAATGTACGCTTAACTTTAATCGTCTACTCGTCGAGCAATTGACGGCAAAAAGGAGTGTCGGAAGTGACATTGATTGTTAGATTTGTCGATTGTCACCTTGTAAAATTACGATTCTAGACGATGGTCAGACCCTTAAAGCAGAAGGTTCGTATTTTAGAGATGGAGGAAATACTGATGCACAAATCCATTTTGATGATACAACTACCGGGACCGCCGCGCAACTTGTCGTCTTTTTGGTTGCCCGAATAATGTTTACTTATGTAGATTTGCCGTTTTTAGACTTGAAACAACGGCCAAAGTTTGGAAGAGACTGGGTTGCTACACTCTCGAAAAGGTCACTATCGGCGCATATCGAACATAATTGGAACTCCATTTTATGTTGTATTAGAACATATTTAGTTATACGATGCTGGAGCTCAAGATATTTTACTGTGAGTTGAATTTGACTATCCGCGAGAAGGCTTCAATAACCGAGAACAAAGAAACGTCGGTCGTTGCGGCCACTTTTCCAAGTTTCCAGATGTTAAATGTCATTCAAGATGGCCGACACTACCCGATGAGAACGCTACAGAATCACCAATCCAACGACCACGGAATTGAACATCTAGCCGTTGACCAAAGGTCGCTCGGTAATGTAGTGGAGCACTATCGTGTTGGAAATAACTTCGGAAACTGCCACCACCCGCATTTCCACGTAGGGCCAAACATTTAGATGTCAAACGGCAACGGATTTCTTGAGAAAATTCTGGTATTATTTGATATGAAACGTGACACCCTTGCCTACCATTTGACAAAATCGACCTTAATCCATTACGGTGTATTTTAAGATGGCCGCCATGTTCCTATGTTGTAGGTGCCGCCCCTCCACGTCGTTTGTTGTCCGCCGCATGCCGCTCTCTGTCGTGGAACTATCCATCCACGTTTCCATCATGCAACTGAGTAGCTGTGTAACTCGCTCATCATTGGGCGGACACTCGGAAGATCGCACAAGTGACGAACGAGTTTATTTATGACGTCATCGGGTCTCCAGTATTGAGGTCGGTCTAGATTGTAGGTTCTTGGGCGAAATGGGAATAAATCGTACGCGAGATGCTACAATGTGTGCGTCAAAACGTTCGGATGACTTTAGAAATAAGCGGATCTACGTCATATCCAATGACGCACACCAGCGCGCAAAGAGGTCAAACGAGAAGGAAATACTCACCAACGATACACATATGCGAATATCTATGGCGCCAACTAAAGGTTTGAACGCAGGTTGATCATATCGGACAATCGGACAGTTCTAATGGCGCGTAAAGGTCAAACGAAAAGAAAGGAAAGGAAAGGTTCGCCCGCCATCTATTACAAATAAAAACACCGTTAAACTAACGTGGGCCGCCAGGTCGTTACGGAATTAACCGCAATAGAAAAACCGAAGAACTAGCCGAGAATTTTCTTGGTCCACAACCGCAATTTCAGCAAGACATTAATTGACAGACTAATTAGCAAAGAAAAGCGGAATCTACTTATGCTTTTAAGTGGGTCGTCGCAAGTTTTCTGGCAGAGAGTATCAGCGGAAAAGCGACAAATCCAATGGGAAACCTCACTTGCACACTTTGCAATAGAGAACCAGAAACTGCCGAGTGCCGTTCGATGCAGGAACACTATCGATGACATAATATGATGAGTTTCTCTAAAACCTCACTACTTCTTCGACCGAAACAAAACGAACGATATGAATGCCATGTGTTGCTCGCAATATAAACGACGTATAGGATACGGGGTGGTAGTTGTTGGATCAACTATTCCAACACGTTATTTATTTAATTCCACGACGTACTTATCGTTCAATTGTCGAAAACTATCCGAAGTTTTGTCGTAAGTAAACGTTGTTCTCTTAAAGATTTGTGATTAAACGTAAACCGAAATTGCGAACCAATCGTCCGATTGTAAGAGTCCTGGATACGATCCTCTCTTTGGAGAGGACTTTCCTTTAATTTTAAATTTTAAAGTGTCAGCGACATAAAAAGTCACCTAAATTATAATCCCGCATCGCATCCCGCCAACAATAAGTTCACAAACTTCACCCCCGTGACCCGCCCGCTCCGTCCTCGTCAATTAACGAGAATCGTAACTATAGTTAAAAACAAAATTTCGATTAAACCGTCAACCCCAGCGTACAACCCTAGCCGTCGCAACTTACAAGTTGAAAAGTGAAAATTGCCCGCAAAAGGAAATTCTACATGAATTTGTTAATCGCGCCCCGCGAAAGTTTCGAGCCCTTTTGAAGCGTGTCGCCAATTGTAATTAAACAAACGTCGTAAATTACCCATCGAACGCGCGCCCGGGATAGGGTCGCCGAAAGTCAATTATAAATAATTTAGCATCGTTTCGTTAAAATATTAAGGGGATAATAGACGGAATTTTGAAAACTATTGCCGTCGCGATGTCGCTAGTGTAGTTCCGCCGATTCTTCGTAATAATAGGCAACCAAAATTTCTAATATCTTAACACAGATGTTTTCTAAAAACAGCAGGTGGTAAGGTTTCAATTAAATGGGTCCTCGACGTAATCCCTTCTCATTGTTACCGAAAGTATTTACAAGTAAGGTAAATTTATTTTTAGATTCTAGAATTATTCAACTGCTGTCGATTTACAAAGTCGACTTCAACATAGCAAAGAATTTCAATAATTTGCAAAATTCGCTAATACAAGCTACATTTTTTTTAAATTTATTTATTATAAAAACAACATGATTGGTTAGAATATTTTATATGTTACGCATTGATATCGCCGCAGGCCGAACGTTCCCTGAAAATGCGTCTTACCTGTTTATTTCACAGGATTATCTACTGTTATGAGTATACAATCGTTAGTATTATACAAAAGTATTACCGAGCATTGGTGCTCACGGTGATATTAATACCGTCACCAACGGTTCTCGACCTTTTAGTATTTGTGACCCAACTTTCCAAAACAGTTTTAATCGCGTCTCCCTTCGAAGAGAGATTTTTGGGGCCCGAATATTTTTTTCTATATCTACTTTTTTGCTGCTGATACTTTTGTCTTTTTAAAATGTCTTCGCGACTTCTCTTTTGTTATTTCACGCTCCCTTAGGGGGGAGCGCCCCACGAGTCGAGAACCGTTGCTCTAAATCGTTGTGTTTCAATAAACTGGTCATTTCAGTTTCTTATAAAATTATAAAACATCAAATACATAATTGAAATTGGAAATAGGTACGACGGAACTATTATACAGGGTGTTCACAAAATGACGTATAAGTTTTCCAGTACGTTGCAGAAGACCCTTCAGAGGATATGGGAAAAATAACTAAAAATTTATTGTTACTTTTAACAAAGTTGTTAGTAAAAAACTGTATGTTAGAATTGGCAACATCTCAAATACCTATATCCGGTAGTAGAGGTCTGCAGAAACACAGAAACTCTTAAAATGTTAATAAAATCAAACTAATCTTTATAGTTTATTTAAATATTTTTGAGGGTCATTTGCTAATTATGTATGGGACGAAATAACATGTAAATCTAATATAATAAATAATTGACATAAGTCAATATCTAGTTTCTCTATCTACTTATAACGAATCAAGTGAAACAGAAAATGTTCAGATTGCATTACTTAACTATTGTGAGATTAACTGTTAAAAATATCTTAATATGTTAATTTGTAATGTACGAAAAAGCGAAGTGGGTAACGTTTTATTTATTTTTAACATCGTTACCAGATTCATTTTTTGACTATCATGATAAAGATTTGGCAATTTATAACATACGATTTAAAAATTAATCACCACCTATTATGAATTACTTTGGCACGAAACAATAAAGGTACCTTAGCTTTTTGTGGGAAATATTGGTTTTAAAAAATTTGCAGAAATGAAGAAGTTGAATTTTCAACTTTACCTCTTCATATCGACGAGAACGGTCAAGGAGGAACTTTTGAACATTTTTTTGGGATTCCTTGACAGTTGCCTGGAATATACTGGAGAGCATATGCGCAATTTTCTCACAACATACTTTACAATAAAGTTCTATTTTTTTTTCTCTTGAGGTGAATATAACAAATTCAAATTTTACGATTTTTTAAATTAAAACGATAAAGCATAAATTTTAGATAACCAGAAAACAGATAATAGTAAAAACCACACAATAAGTAAGGCAGTTATGAATTAGTACGATATTTCATAATCTCTTTACCTTAAAATTTAAAATTTTTTAATCACTTTTTCCAGATTATCTCAAAAACGGTGCATTCTAGCGAAAATTATAGAGATGTGATGGACAGAGAATTTTATGTCGATTCCAAAACATATTTCATATTACCGATCAAATAATTAATAACGGAAATAACTCACAATCAATTTAAAATATTTGATTAGCCACCATTTTGAAACAGGTCGGTCAATTTGGCTGATTAACGAACTCGTTCTTTGTTTTCTTCAAGACAATACACTATCTAACTTTCAGCCTCCTACGATCAAAATTGCGACTGGAATCGTGTCTACAAGATTTGATTATATATAGATATATATGGCCGATCCAAAACAAACGAACTATATTTTCGTAATCTACAGATTGAAATCAGAGAAAATCCAAAACGGCACGTCTAAGTCCCGTCATCAGACAGGCTGAAATAGTTATGTTTTCTATGAAAACTCTCTGAAAATTAATTTTTAAGTATTCAACATTTTTACATATATACAAAATACCTACATCAGCCAAGCCCTACCGACAAAACAAATTGTAAAGCAGAAATTACTACTTAATTTACTATTATTCGTTTCTTTGACACATCTAAACTTGATCTAAACTTCTGAGAAATACCTGCTTTCCGTTTCTATGCAAATAACTAGAAGTATTATTTAGCAGGTAAAAATTTAACTCTGAATTTTTGGTTGTCTACATTCACAGACAATATTTTTAAAATAATAAGAATATACCGATAATTTCTTAATTGCTAAATTGTTTTAAATGACCGTTGTTGTTCTAAAGTATATGTTATAGTTACTAGAAAGTTATATTGAAACTTCAGAAGTTCATCTCTTATCAAATAGATTTAAACACCGAAAAACTACATTTTTTTATTAACGACAGTAATTAAAATCGTTGTAAATACGAAACTGTTGAAGTGTATGTGCTGATTTTACTTCTCACCCCGAAAAATACTATCGTCTATACGACTGCAAAAAGAACAAGCGAATATTGAAATTATTTTTCAAGAAAATACCGGGAAACTTATTATTTTTGTTTATCACTTTCAATAAAAATTAATATATGTAAGAGCAAGAATAATCTTTTATAATCACGTTTCTAATAAAAAAAAAGTTTCGTCAATGTTCATCTTTTAGATTTATTAAGTTTTAAGTAACACTGCAAATCCGTCTACTATCCCCTTAACCGTCGCAGTGTCGACGGGGCAAATTAAAGAATTCAAAAATAACAATCAAATCGCCCCACGTTCAATTAAAACGTATACAAACTTCGACAAATTCAATCCACCACCGCCCATCAAAATATTTGTCCGGTTTTCATTTGTATTGATGGCCCTGCGTTCGTTCGGGGGCGCAACAAAGGGCCCGCGTCGTTGCCGAAAGTTTAGGTCGGCTAACGTGCGTAGTACCATAACGTAATTCACCGATTATCGGGAACGACCACGGTATTTTCCTCACATTCGTTGTGCGGTAGAGAAAAACGCTCGCATCGACCTCTCGCTGGATTTGGAAACAATCCAAATTAAGTTCGCCCGCGAAATCGGACGCTCGTCCACGCTTTCATCTAAATCGGATCAAGTTTCCTAGCAAATAGGCAAAACAAGAGAAGGAAATTCGCGCGCCGCAAACGGGGCGAAAAGGCACGTAAATCGAAATTCGTCAGGAACAAATTCAAAAATACTGAAACACTTACAGTAAGTGGCCGTCGTGAGACGATCGATCGTATCCTGTTTTAGTTTCGAATTTTTCTTGCCCATCTTTGCCAGTGAACTTACGAGGCGCTGGAGTGACGTTTATTCGGTTGCATAGCACTAACAAGGGGCACACGCACACGGATGTCCCGGGTTTGAGGACGACGCCGCCGTCGAAGGGTTGTTTTTTTTACGGCGCGCAGCCGCAACGCGGCCCAAGTCAGGCGCACAGTACCGAAAATGCCGTACGGATGAAAATTCCAAATTACGAGAACTGTTATGATCATTAATTTCCGCGACCGTTCGAATTATTATTATTGTCACGGCCGTTAAGATAAACACGACGTTCGTTACAAGTTCTCGAAGTGAAAACAGGCGATCGAAATGCATAATTAAACGAAATGTCATTCTATATTTATTGTCTCGCAAATCTAAATTTATCTTCTATATGTTTAGGCGTCGCGTATTAACTTCGTGCCGATAAAACTTTCACCTTAAAAAGGCTACGTCGCGACGCCCGCCACCGCGCCGCTTCTTCCAATTGAAACCGTGAATCCGCCCCCTGCGGCATCAACGGCACTAACAAATGTTAATAGTCCCACATTAGCCCGATATTTAACGTTGTCTAATTTGATATTAAAGTTGTTGTTTTCGAAATTATAATTTAACGAGCCGGTAGTTCCCTCGGTTCGTGATTTTTATTATGTTGAAATTGAACCGTGGGGATCACGGAATGTGCGTCCCCAGGCGGCACACTGACGTCATAATGTCGTCAATTATTGGTAATTATTCGTCGGCGACGTCGTGGATCCAATAAGTGACATACGCATGACGTCACTTTCACGACGAACATTTGACGTCATTAAAGAACGTCGTTGAGACGTCTTTGTTTGGTCATTCCAAAGTCCTGAATCCATACTGGAAAAACTGAAGTTTTCATGTTACGTTAATTGAATTTGAGAAAATAAAGACGATTTGAAGCGTTAATTTAAAGCGTAAATTACTCGTAATTTTTTCTAACATGTTTATGTTTTAAACCAAAATTTTAACTAAAAAATATATAAATCTATTTTGGAATTATGCTATATCGCGTCTATGCGATTAATAGTAATAGTTGTATACGTTATAAATACGCTAGTATACGACTAAACTAGTAAGGAAACTCGTATTCTGTTATTTATTCTAATTGTGTACGTCAATGGGTAGAACTAGTTCCTTTAAAGTGTCACGCCACTGTGCATACTGATCGCGCTTTGATTTACCGTCAGCAGTTTTGTTAGGTTAGTGGTTTTACTTTGCAGTGAGTTCTACGTTATAAATTTGTAAATTGTAAATTTTGATATAATTTCTTAACGGTAAGTAAAAAATTAATCAGCCTATCACCATCTAAAGTTAAAACGAATAATTTTAAATATTTAAACAACTGGAAGAAATACTTTTTACAATAATTTTACAAATCATGGCTTAACAAGAAACAGGCCAATTGTACTTATTTCTATAGATTTTAACCTTTAAGTGATCTTTGTGGCGTGAGTGACCCCCATTTTATTATTAATTTATTTAGATGTCTTTTGTTGGTGTGAAATTTTACATTGTGCGACTCATACAACCAGAAAGCTTTTATCTAAAATAATTTTTTCTATTGTGCTTAGTTTAGGCTCTATCAAATGATCCCAGAACTCGTGGACGCACTGTATATCTTATATTTACCGCTTACATCTTATCTTAAATATATTATTGTATTACTCGTATATAATAATATCGAAATTTGGTTATTAATTAAATAAATCCAAATAATTTTGTGTTCCTTCTTTGATATATTAACATACTTTGTATAATTTCTTAGATTTAGGTTTTTTCTTTGTACCTTCATTTTTGTAATAAAGTAATAATTATATTGAATGTATTTGTATTTTTTTCACCTTTAGATGCGTCATTAATGCCTTAGGATTACGTCAATAGGACGTCAAATCAACGTCCCATTTAAAGAAATTAGGCGTTAATTAGACGTCTCAAGTAACGTACTATATTGGTCATAATTTGACGTCGTTGGACTGTGACATTAACCCGTCATATTGACGTCATATATACATCATTTACGACGTCCCCATTGGGCCCCAAACGGCCAATAATTGACGACATTATAACGACAGTGTGCCGCCTGGGTCGTTGTTGTTTTTTTTTAATTTAAAACGGCGCGACGCTAAAACAATCGGGGCTTCGCTAAAATACGCGAATTGACGAAACCGGTCGGGGACGCCGGAACTTAAAAATTATTTGACAATTTTGCCACAAAACTTCGGGTTGTTTTCGTCGGCTATGTGACCGCGATTCTTAAGGCGACGGCTCCAAGAACGACGTAAAAATTTGGGGCGCGTTAGGGCTTCCCCGCACGAGATCTTTAAAAAGACAAGCTTGTTTTTTAAGTCGAGCGGCCGCGGAGGGCGACGATCACAGCGTTCCGAGTCGCTAGCGAATGTGTTCGTGCGCCTTGCGGGCGCGGTGGAACACGTTTACACGTAGGTACGTATTCGATAGACGTTTGTTATTTTGTTCACCACGCCTGGGCATTTAATGCGTTCAAACCGATCTAGCGTCGTCAAATCATTTAGGTATTCGAATTTTGTACGAAGAAATTAACAAGTAAGGTGCGGCAGGCGAAAATGCAGCTAGGCGATAAATTTGGGACAACGCAAGAGTTTAAACGATACGCTTTACACTTGTTTGATGTTCTGTTCTTAGGTTTCGACCATGCTCGTTCACACGGAATCGTCATAAAACCAAAAAAAAAAAAACTTCAAGTAGTTTCCAAAAGTTCTGCCATCGTCGTCGACGAGAACACCAATTAAATACCAGTGCATCCGAATGATCCACGAGCCGACTACCAAAATCCTTTCGTAATTCTTGATCCGCCAGCTCCAGAAGTTAACTCGACAAACTTTCATTGTTTAACTAATTTTATAAGTGGTCGGGGTTTTCTCGAACAGTTAAGGCTTTTCGGGCCGCGTACTATATAATCGTCACAATTCTCGTTTACGCATCTCAACATCGCCCGACTAAAGTACACTAAAACACGAGCGAGACAACTAACATGGAATCGTTCGTTTCGATGTACGAAACTGGAAATCTTTTATCGCGCGACCGTCGTCGTTCCATCGAACATCGAATGGCAACTTGGACGCGCTGCTGTCTTCGTCCCGGAAACGATGGCCCGAGCGATATAAACGTCCGACCTTGTTTCTTCGTTTTCGTTTTGTCGCATCGCGCCCTTCCTATCTAGCGTTTATTTGAGCAACATGTTCGGTTGCAGATCCGTTATCTTGTACACGTCTCGTGTTTCACAAAAGTCGAAGATTCGTTTTTTATGTGGCACGTATTTACCTCGACGTCGTCACAATTTTATATAACGTAAGTCCGCGAACAATCGAAGACGTCGCCTCGACTGCCCTAAAATCCCTCCCGCCCTCGCCCCGTTCGTCGCCAAAAGTAAATTTATTCGGAATCAATTAAAGGAAAACGAGTCCCCGATCGAGTGCACTAAAGGTAATGCGGAATCCCTGTCGTCCCGAATATTCGGCCCGAGACGCTTACAAATGGCGTGGGTGCTTCGTTTCCTCTTTAAAATCGGAACTTCCGGTCCAGAGCCGGAAATCGTCGTTATTTATGACGCGTTTTCCTGTTTCGCCTCGACCGCGAAACAAAAGTTTTCCAGGTGCGCCGGCGAAATTAAGAGCGGCGCGCGTAGTGTAGGTAGGTACTTATTTGGGGGCGGTTCGTATCGATTCCCGCGTCAAATTCTAAATGTACATAAGTACGTAATTTTATTGGGTGCGAATTATAAGGCGAAATCGTCGGGTGGCGGCCACCGCGCGCGGCCGGTTCGGGGAGTCGTAAATTTTTATTTTACTACTCGATAAACGAGATCTCCGATATTTTTATATGGTCTATCCGGGAACCCGCAGGAATAATACTATCACACATTTAGGACATGTTGGGCATTTTTTTCGATATAAAAATCCGATCGGAATTGCCGTTAGAATGTCGGAATATTTTAAAAGGCGGCCGCTTTAAAATTATCGACCGGTAAGAAGTTCGGCGAGACTTACGCGATGCTCGAGTGTACGAGTGGTTGCCTGCGCGCATTAATTTTAAATAGAGAAACGACCTTGTCAATAAAGTTGCATAACCAAGGGGGGGGGGGGGGCGCTTGACGGACTCGAGAGCTACGCGATCGCGGGTTCGAGTTCCTCTACAACCATGGATGTTCGTAATTGTAATTTTAAAAATAGCAACGACTAAACAACGACGACGGAACCCACCAAGCAAGGCCCGAGGGCGCCAAAAGAATATGCAACATTGTGAGGGGGACGAGAGGGGGCTTTGGCGTAGCTTACCTCAGGGCGCTCAAAAGGTATACGACGTTTCGCTTTCTTCCTCTTATAGATATTTAACTAGGAGCAGAAGACAACAACATCAGTCTTTAGAAAACTTCTGAAGAAGCTGGCAACATGATCAGCGAAACATCCATTCCGATGGACAATGGCTGCGAAAGCTTAAATACATTACTTTCGCAATACATTATACGCATTTGCAAAAATGATTCAATTACGTCTTTTTGGCTCTAAAATGTACGCTAATTTTGATAAATCGCACGATTCTGTCGAGAAATTATATGAAAAATGACGTAACCCACACTTTTTGCGAAAATGATTTATTCCGACTAAAAATTGAAAACTGGTGGCTGTTTTTTTGGCGTTAAAATGTTACGTTAAGTTAGATATTCACGTCATCAATACAAGGTTACTAGATGATGACGTTTCACACAGTGCTGTCACCTCGTACCTCGTATTTTGACAGTTCTAATAAATTCTAGTCTTTCTTTATGCCATCTAATATGTGCGCAAGTAAATCATCTATAGAATATGTCACTTTCCAAACTTTAAACCGAATTACAAATAAACAATCTTAGTAACTTTTTATTGATGACGTGAATTGCATATAGGTTTGGATAGGCCATAAATCGCACTGTACGTATATTCCGTTGAGAAATTAGGCGTTGGAAGTAAATTATGTAGGCAACCAACAATACATCGTATTATTGTCGACAACGAGAGACGTTTAACAAAAACAACTACGTAGAATTAATGTTGGCCGCGTTTTTCTCGAACAACTGCTATTGTTTAAACACTTGCTCGACGAACTATACATATACAGTGTGTCCACGGATGAACGTAACTATACTTGTAAACTTTTTTATTTCTCGTTTATAGAGAAAAAAGAGTTTTGCTTAGTTTAAAAAGTCCTTGGTCGTAGTCATGTGGATATAACATGGGGGTTGTTTAAAAATAATTAAACATTAAATTGTTTAAGAGTAATGTACCAACTGGTTGAGAGTGAAAATGAAAAAATCACTCCTAGTGTCAATAGGAGTTCAAACATGAAATTTTACGATTTGTCTCATATGATGAATTTAGAATTTCAGAAATGACACCATGAATATTAAAAAATATGAAAATTTTAAATTAAGAAAAGATAATAAACAAGAGCGTACACCTACAATTCTTTTCTATCGGCGAATGGACCACAGCGCACCTTTAAAATGGCATAAGGTAATCGAAAATCGAATTATTCGCCTAACTTAGTGACCCCACGTTGGGCGCCAAAATGTATTACGATTCCTTTTTATGTTGAACAAAAATCGCACTAAACGAACAATGCAACTATTTTCATCGATAGGAGGAAAACTTAATTAAAACTTAACAGTAGAGCCCAGGGCTCTGTGTAAAAGCGTTTACGTAGCCTGGCAGAGCAAAGACTCTTACAAAGTGAAACGAATCGATTCTCGATCATCCATGCAGTTTCCTTAGTGTCGCACCAGATGACCAACACACTATGTCGAAATTATGCTGATAGCAAAATATCAACTTTGAGACAAAGTTTTGAAATTTCACATTTAAACTTCTACTGGCACTAGGAGTAGTTATTATTCAAATGATTATTAATTACCGGATTTCATCACAAAGTAAAAAATGTGATCAAACCGTCGTTTTTTTTAAATTTTGTTAGGTTAGAATGCAATTATGTTCAAATGCACCAACTCTTACCAGCTAGGGGGGTGAAAATGCCGTTCGGGCACGTTAATCGGATTATTATTCGAACAGTTTTTGAACGACTAACTAATCGAATAATTAAAAAACGACAAATATTTGTCGTCGAGTACTCGAATGGCTGTTCGAGTTTTAAAAAAACACAGCCTGTGACTATCATAAAATGATTGTTGAACAAGACTTAACGTTTGTTTTTTAGCTAAAACTATATATGAACAACGATTAATGTCTATTCTGTAAAAAAATTGTACATTTTAAGGCCTTGTTAACCTTCGTTATCGCCATAGAAATGTGTGAAACTTCGATTGTGATTGGTTATTAGTTTTCTAACAGGCCTTTACAAATAACAGATTTGTTATGCAGAATAGACCGCCGACGTGATTTAATCGAAACATAACCTATAACATCGAGCACGCGTAGCGCTTATAAGTAATCGAACATATATATTAATTCTTACCTTGTCGCGCTAAAATACTTTCGGCAGTTCAGGAAAACAACGATATTTCAAAGCTAAAGTCCACGAATTCCACTAAAATAACCGCACTGAACGAAAACGCGCGATTCAACACTGCGCGGCACCGTTGACCGTTGAGAACTTGTTAGGGATTTTTTTTCTAACCAACCGAAAAATTGAATTTTTTCAGTTCCGGAATAGACGCGGCCCGGAACAAACAACGGCAGAAATGAACACGCGCCGGAATGTTACTACTCCCAAATGAATTTTGTTAAATAAATACGTAAGTATGTATACGTACAGGGACTTCTTTAATAATTGAAACCCACGTGACCAAAATTTTTTATCAGACTGGCGAATTTAATATTTTGACGTTGTCGTTTAAAGTCAAACAACGATCGACAGCTTCAGATTTTGTTAGTGTACGTTAAATATAAATTAATATCACCATTTAATGGAGTTTCTCTTATTTGTTTTTACTTTATCAATTATATTTACAATTTAGTTATTTACAAAAGTTCGACAAAAATTATTTAAAAACATTTATCTTTGGTTATTTGTTAATTATTCGGTTATTCCCAAATAAGTGTGTTGGGTCACCTATGTGCTATGGTCACGTGGGTTTCAATCATTGTGAAGTCCCTGTATAAATATATAACAATGGGACAACCAAGTAGGTAGGCAACTCAGCATACACGCGCGCTTCAAACATTTATTATTTGCTTTGATTTTATATATTATTCAACTTTGTTCGTTGCAAGTTTATTCTCGACAACGAATATAACAATTTTCTTACAAAATACACGTATGCAAAAATTACACGAAGTAAAAATATTCGATTATATGTCTTTTTGCAATGCATCGTATTGTTGTCGATAACGGCATTTAGGATAAACGCAAACAGCACCAAAATAAAACAAATACGTCGGATTAATAATATGTTTACGTATTTAAATTAATAAAGTAACATTGGAAATAAACGATTATGTAATCGTAACCACGCCACTGGCGCGGCTAACTTCAGGGCGCGCGGCGCTGCCGTCGCTTTTCCGTAACAACGCGAAAGCGGCAACTTCGCGTCGTCAAAAGAAAATGTCGGCTATGTCTGTTGTGATGTCGTTCGTTCCAATTACGTTTCGATGAAATCTGGCCCGCGAACGAAAATGTGAGAAGGCGCCCCCGTCCGGACGACGTTCGTTGATCGGCAGCAAGTGCGAACTCGCGGCCCAAAACATGGCAAACCGAAATCGACCAGTGCAGCACAAGAACTTCTCGACGATATTTTCAAAATTGCAGGGCGCATTTTCGGAGGCGATGACCCAACCCAAGTACGCGACCGACAAGCGCACGCTGGACAAGACATGGAAGTTGATGGACAAAGTGGTGAAGCTGTGCCAACATCAGAAAATGAACCTGAAAAATTCGCCCCCCTTCATACTCGACATCCTGCCGGACACCTATCAGCGGTTGCGACTGATCTATTCGAAATACGAGGACAAAATGTACGTGTTGCACGCGAACGAGTTTTTCAACATATTCATCATAAATTTGATGCGGAAGTGCAAGCAGGCGATTAAGCTATTCAAGGAGGGCAAGGAGAAGATGTTTGACGAGAATTCGCACTACAGACGAAACCTGACAAAACTCAGTTTAGTGTTCAGTCACATGTTAAGCGAACTGAAAGCTCTGTATCCAAACGGTGTGTTTGCCGGGGACCAATTTCGCATCACCAAGTCGGACGCTGCCGATTTCTGGAAATCGAACTTCGGTAACAGGTACGATTTGTTGCGATCGATTCATTTTTGTTTGTTTGAAGGTATCGCTCCATAGATTGTTTATGTACATAAGTTGATGAGTGTGGATGATGATAATTGTCCGTTCAATTTCCCCCCAGCGTTTAGATAATATGTTTTCCCTGCTAATGGAAATTTACCGTGTTTTCTTAGTAAACACTTTCCCTTTAAACTGGTTGTTGACACGCGTGGATTGTTTTGGTTACGTAGATGGCACAAACGCAATTCCTAATTGGTAAAACAATTGAAACAATCTCGTCTCTGGTTATTGCGATGCTTGTACGATCATTTTATTTATGTAACGTTTTGTAAAGCATTTTTGTCCGTATCCGCTTTTGGGAATAATTAATTTCATTTGCCTAAAGAAGGAAAATTACAGTACGAGAATAATTATCATAAATAATTATGGTGTTATTGTGTTAACCGATTGCTTCCTTTTACTTTAGAAATTCAATGGTGTGCCGTTAATTAATTATTTATTAGCTTTCCTTGTAGGAATTTTTATGTTGGTAATCTGTTTATAATTCATTGTTGTTTAAATGGCGTTTGTTGTTTTTTTTTTTTTTTAATTCACGAATCCATTAAAAATATATTTGCATTTATTTAACCTACCTCTTCGACCGAAATAATCGATCGTTTACCCGTGGAGATCGCCGAATATTTTGTTCAACACTTCTCTTCTTTCGCCACATCTTTCGTATTTGAGTTTCGATTCAAGTAAATCGTTGAAATTCCTTGAATCGCATTTCCGACAATGATTGAAAAATCGAACGGTCGAAGTCTACTACGATAACGTTTTAAACGCGACCATCTTATTCGGGACGAAGTTCTGTCGCTCTACCTAGTTTCCATTAAATTAACGCTTTAGAAGAAAAAACTATTTGCGGTCCCACATTTTCGATGGAAACGTTACATGTTGGACGAGTTTGTGAACTCAAAACTAATAAAATCGATTACGCAGCGCAAAATTATCTCATTTATAATAATGTTGTACTATGTATACATATATTTTTGGTTTAACTGACTTTGACATTTAATTGGATTTCGCGGCTCCCGAGGCCGCGTAAAGGTTGTGTAGTTACCGGTCGCCCGCCTGGAGATGCGGATTCCTAAAAAGTGTGCTTTCTATTTTCGCTTCAAATGTGTTCCAGATTGGTTTTTCCGCTATGTGCATTTTAATAATAATAACTGGAAGGAATGTCAACAATCGCCCGACTATCTAACTTTGTGCGACATTGAATTGACGTAGTGCAAATGAAGCGCCCGTGGCAACTGTCTAACCTGCGGCGAGCGCCTCTTCCGCCACGCCCTCGTTACGGCGTTGCTTAACGACTGTTATCCTGACATAACTCGACCTTGTCTCGAACCTATCTGGCTTTGCATGATCTTGTATCGACATTGTTTGATCTTTTCTGAATTTCTTCGGCTTTGGCTTAACCCGTTTGACTTTATATTTGCTTTAACTGTCCTTGTCTGACGGTATTTAGCCTTGTTTGGCAACGTCTTCGCCTTACCTGGTTTCGTTTGACCTTCTACGCTATTTTCCAAGCACGTCCGACTTCGTTTTGATTTTATGCAATGTTGCCTAATCTTGTCCGACCTATCTTGACATTAACTGAACTCGCATTGATCTTGTAAATTATTGTCTTGATTTTAGTTCGATTTCCAGACTTTGATTGATCTGATTTTTTATTGACCTTATCCGTCATTTTCGAGTTTCGGCCGATCCTTCTTTCTTTATCCTCTCAACTTGTGGAAAATTGTAAACGGAAAAGTCGTTTTCTTCCAAACAGTCATAAATCGATCAAATTTCTCATTGTTTCTAACTGGTACTAAACCGCGTTGACGACTACTACCTCGACTTACACCGCACTGGTAAAATAATCAACGTCGTAACGAGGGCACGAAAGGTCTGTGGCAAGTGTCCAACTGGCGCCCGTGGCAAGCGTCTCTTTTGTCACGTCCTCGTTACGGCGTCGAAAATAATGACGACGAATATCGTTAAGTTTTGCGTTCGTTAGTTTTTGTGACGACGAACAGCCCTTTACGTTTACGTGCGACCGTCCGCAAAATTAATGCGTGCGCCCGAGGCGACACGACGCAAGATACGTTCGCAAAACTAGCTAAATTTGTCGACTTTCGAATTCCTTTCGACAATAAATGGCGGGTCGATGTCGTTGGGGTGCAGGGTGCGCGCATTAATTTTGTGGACGACTGCACCATTATGGGCGCGTTATAATATTCAGACCGACAGAAATAACCGCGCGATCCTTGGTTTTATCTTTCCACTTCCGTTCGGTTCAGAACGGAAATTCGAGATGCTCGTGCTTCCGATCGCGTTGGAATAGAATGTAAATTTTCCGAAATGTCTTCGGGTTCGATTTTAAGTGATTTTGTTTGTGGAGCTTGTCGTGAGGTTCGAACCCCACGTTGGGCGCCAATTGTTATTTTGAAAAAACGCCACCGACACGCGACGCGGCAATTTTCATTTTGTCTTTCGGTGAAATTTCGGAGGAATCCCTCGATATTGTGTTGTTAACGCTAACGTTATTCTCAACGGATTTTAACACATTTTCCATGGGGAATAAAGCTATATTGCGATCTGTCTGGTAACGAAACTCGGGGGAGCCGCGTTGGATTTTCTCCGATCTCGACGATCGCGAAATATATTAGTCATTAATTTTGGATCGATCGTATATCTTACGAACTGAGGGCGAGTTCGTTATCCAGAAAAATCGAACAACCCGTTTCAAAATGGCGCCCGATCAAGAACTTTAAGTCGCATTATCTCCGTTATTAATGTTCGAATCGGTAATGCGAAATGCGTTTCAGAATCGTCATTAAATTCTCTATCGAACAACTCTTTATGCAATTTTCTATAAAATGCGCCGTTTTCGGGACAATAGTAAATTAGGGCGATTTGTGCGCATCTCTACGGAAATGCGTTGTCGCGACTTGCACGTGCGTATTTTTCGTGACGACGAGTTCGATTACCCGTTACGTATAAATATGTATATTTATTTATTTGTCGAGATGTTGCCGCTTGGCCCGTTTCGGTGACGGCATCGAATCCGTTAGATCGATTAAATTCCGGTTATTTTTCCCGATCGAACGGCGGCCTCGATCGAGACAAATGTTGCGTGTTACGAACGACGTGGGCTACGAGTGAAGTGGAGGTCGTTTTCATTATTTTAATAAAGAAACAATCGACTGTTCATACGTTGTCCGTTAGTTTCGATAAATTCGAGATTCGGACCGCGCGAACGTTGCCACGCGTGGGCGTTTATGAATGAAATATCGATTGAGACTTTTGTACTATACGTGCATCCCGAAATACACTCTTCGTGCTGCAAATCCCCATCTACTACAGAAGGACGCTCGTCCGTTTCGTTGCCCATTCACAGTTTAGTCGATTCGTTTGGCAATTGAGTCGGCAGTCGTTTCCCGTCAACTTTCGGCGAAACGCAATGATTCACGTCTGCCGGGGCTTATCAATTTTAATAATAATTATCGAAACGAGCGTGGGATTTTCCTTGGCCATTGTATTTTAAACTAATAATTTATTAAGAACGAGCTCTCCTTTAAAATGCAACTTTAAAACGACTTCCGTCGCGTCGCCGGATTAACTTCCGCTCCGGGTAAACGGAAATTGACGTGTTCGTCGATATTTTCGGGAAATTAAATTTATAATCGATTTTGTTAGGTAATTAGTTTGGATTTCGGGTCGCGCAATAAATTTCGCGATTTAACAGGTAACGTGCCGAACCGCCCAGTAATCGACTACCCCAACACGTACAGGTACAGTCAAGTTCATATGTTTTGTCCGGTAAGTGTCGCCTGCGTTACGTTTTTATCGTAAAAGGCTTTTATTTACTATCTGACGTGTTCGTTTTCACAATTCAAAAACAACTTCGTCCCTCGTGATCCTCTCGTCGTTCGTTGGCCCGCGATCACATCTCTCGGAACAAAACATATGAACTTTACTGTACAACGTGCCGTTTAACATCGTAAACTCGTGTTTTATCTTTTAATCTATTCGCGCATCCCGGATATAAGGAGATAAGTTTTGATAGTGTTCTACGTGCGTACAGTCGCGTGCGAAATTAATGTCTCGACAGTTAGCCTGAACGCGACAAAGCAAAATTTCCACCCTCGCGCCCCGAAAAATTCATAAATCTCGATTTTTTTGGTTTTTAACCCAGCCAATCCATCGAAGAGGACGCCAACGCATAGAGGCGTTCGCGGGCCACAAAAAAGATCTCCGCCGAGTTTTTTCCATTTTCGACCATCGAAGGGTCAAAAATGCATTTCGTCTTACTCGCAATACTTTTCGTAGATCCGTTATCGTTGTGGCCGTGTATTGCTCGCGACCCGCGACATTAATTTTGTCCGCGACTGCGCGCGTGCATTTATAAAGAAACAACTGAATTTATCGCGAATTATATTATTATAAATTTGTCGTTTCTGCCTCCGAAAAGATTATTTTTGGCGCCGGCCCACGCGGCACAGGTGTCACGGCAAAGAAATTGATTTAGTATCGAAAGTCCGTTAAATATATTTAAAAAAGAAAAAGAAAGCGGGACTATTCTCGGACTACGCCTCCGCCTAATTATTAATTTCCTCATAATTAAGTCGCGCGCAGGTTATTTTCGAACACGTCGGAAACTAAACTAAAGGGCACCCGGGGCATTTTCTTTGTTCGTTTGTTTTTTGTTTTGTTTTTTTAGACGCGTACCACCTATAACGACGAATCTCGGAAATGTTCCGACGAAAACGGCAACGGCAATAAAAATAAGTGCGCGCCTTCGGTCCGATCGCGCGTAAACCGATGCTATAAAGGAAAATGCGTGGTAACCGAAATCGAACGAACGAGATCAAAAAATTTTCTAAATAAATATCGCGTACTGACGCGCACGTTTTCATGGGGCGCGCAATTCGACTCGAGTCGTTTGCAATGCCGTCTTCCGTGCCGGAAGTTCCAGGTTCAAACCCAGCCTTAACCCCGATAACCTTTTTTTTTGTTTTGGAAAATTTCAAGGAAATAACTGCGAACAATCAATCTTTTGGTTTTTATTTCTAATTTGTGGAGGTGTTACGTTTCCAACTACCTTTGTAGTTGCTACAATTTTTTAATGGCAAATGTTTTTCACTGTGTGTGCACAGTCATCGGCCCTTATATAACTAAGAGGCGGGAGAACAGTGCGGCTGGAGGACAAAGAGCAATGTGTAAATAAAAGTGAGGGTGGGAAGAACGCTGAACTACAAGTGATCGGTTTAATCGGTATTTCGTGTCTGGCTTGGTTGCAGGTGTGTCCCGTAATCAAGGACGAAACTTGGAAACTTGTTCGTTATCATTCTTTTAAGATTTCACCTTCAATATTTACTTATTTAGATTATTTTTTGTGTAGATATGTAACCGTGGCTTTTTTGTGAGAGTCCCGCGTTCGTGAACTAAATTCGGTAGATACCTGATCGCGACGCCGTAACGAGGGCAAAAGAAGCGTTTGCCACGGGCGCGAGTTGGACAGTTGCCACAGGCGCTTCATACCCACGTTACGGCGTTGATTATTTTAGCGGTGCGGTGTAAGTCGAAATAGTAGTCGCCGATGCCGTTTGGAGGTTTTAATACCAGTTTTACATGCTCGTCGCAACCGAAACGGTGAGAAATTGGACGGGTTTATAGGACAGTTTGAAAGAAAACAACCTTTCCGTTTACAATTTCCAACAAGTTTAGGAGATAAATAAAGAAGGATCGAACGAAATTCTAACGGAATTTTAAATCACCGACCCTCGTCGGTCAAAACGGGTTTCATTAAAAACATCAGCAAAAGGAAGGATTTTCAGAAGCAGGAGGAGAAATATTTATTTTGGTCAAGCAAAGTTAGATAGGGCCAAAACAAAGTCGAAACTGTATAAGGTCAAGGCAAGGTCAGACAAATCCAGATGGCGCAGATGTGATTAATAAAAGCTTAGACAAGTCAGATACGATCAGTAAAAAGTCAGTCAAGGTCAAATAGGTTTAAGAAAAAGTTGGTGAAATGTTAGACAGTGTTTCACCAAGTCAGATAAGGTTAGATAAAATCAAGACAATATTATACAAGGTCGGTACGAGTTCAGTTAATGTCAAGACAGGTTGGACAAACCAGGTAAGGTGAAGACGTTACCAGACAAAGCCAATTAGAAATCAAGCAAGTTTAAATATCGTTAAATAAGGCAAATACAAAATCAAACAAGTTTGAAAACGACCTGATAAAATCAGAAAAGAACAAACAAAGTCAATACAAGATCACGTAAAGTTAAATAGGTCTAGGATAAAACCAAAATTGTACTAGGTTTAAGCAAGGTCGGACTAGGTCAGGAAAACAATCGAATAGGCAACGCAGTAACGAGGGCGTGGTGAAAGTGACGCCCGCCACAGGTGCAACTAAGTTTGAGGGTAGGGTGTGGGCAAGTTGGACGGTTGCCACAGGCGCTTCATTGCCCTCGTTACGGCATTGCTTGATTATAAGAGATATGTGAGATTGTGAGGTCGTAACTCAATTTCTGTCACTTGTATGTCGGGAGACGAGAAGGGAACTAGCCGTGTAGAATAGAATGGAAGGTTTTACTTGGTCTAAAATATATATGTACTTGGTAAGTCAGTTTGTGTAAAAATTGAAGTTACGGCTGTTCACCTTTAAATCCTAAGAAACCCATAGGGTCTATTTAGACGCATCGATCACGTCACGTCTCAATTCCGTCTCCGAGTCGTCGCCGTCCAGTCTCAGTCATATATTACATGATGGTGATGATAACTATTCACACACGCATAACGTTTGACTGTTAGATGTCGAGAGTGGGCCGTGGGAAGATACCGACTCACCACGGATCGAATGGGCCACGAGAGAATATTTTTTATGACTGAAGTGTGTGTGCGAAGAGACTCATATTTTGTTTGTTACAGCACGCTGGTCCCGTGGAAGCTGTTCAGGCAAGAACTGAACCAGGTGCACCCGATCAATTCGGGATTGGAAGCGATGGCGCTCAAGTCGACGATCGACCTCACGTGCAACGACTACATATCAAATTTCGAGTTTGACGTATTCACCAGGTAATTTAATTTCAACAACCCATTTTTAACGGCGCCCGCGTAACGAGTGTCTGTCCAGGTTGTTCCAACCGTGGGCGACGCTGCTACGAAACTGGCAGATCCTGGCCGTCACCCATCCCGGCTACGTGGCGTTTCTGACGTACGACGAGGTGAAGGCGCGCCTCCAGAAGTACATAAACAAGGCGGGCAGTTACGTGTTTCGGTTGTCCTGCACGCGACTGGGCCAGTGGGCGATCGGCTACGTCACGTCCGACGGCGAGATCCTGCAAACGATTCCGCAAAACAAGAGTCTGATCCAGGCGCTACTGGACGGCTACAGGGAAGGATTGTGAGTATACGTCCCGTTAGCGACGGCGCGACTACTTACCGTCGGCCTGTGCCTTCCAGCTACTTGTATCCCGACGGTCGCTCCGTCAATCCGGATCTCTCCTGGGCCGTACAGCCGACGCCGGAGGATCACATATCCGTCACTCAGGAGCAATACGAATTATACTGCGAGATGGGCAGTACGTTTCAGTTGTGTAAGATATGCGCGGAGAACGACAAGGACGTGCGCATAGAGCCTTGCGGCCATTTACTGTGCACGCCCTGCTTGACCGCCTGGCAAATCGTAAGTAGCTTCGGTCGAATTTACACATAAATGCGACATAATCGGGGTCGTGGGGGTGGGTTGATGTTTTAGGACTCAGAAGGTCAAGGTTGTCCGTTTTGTCGGGCCGAAATCAAAGGGACCGAACAGATTGTGGTCGATCCTTTCGATCCGAAGAAATCACACAACAAATCGAAAGTGGCGGTGTTGGCGCAGAGCGTGGACGACGAGGACTTAGAATTAGAGGTACCTTCTAATCATTGCACGAACGATTATTCGGACTAGCGGTGGGCTGTGTGCTTCGTGTATATGTTTCTTTTTTTTTTCTTTGTGCTTGAGCTTTATTTATTATCGACTTAATTTATTTGTGAAAGATATGCTTTTTATATTTGTGTTTTGCACGCTTCGGTGGAGATTGATTCGAAGAGACGCGAGAGGCGAGTGCGCGGCGACGATAATCAATCTTCATTGGAACCGAGGATCGTTTTTCCAAAACTGACATGCATGTACTTATTGTTTAGAGTTAATCAATTGTTAGCACTTGCTCGGCACGTGTTTTACTTTACTTAGGTATTTATTTAGTTATTTGAGATTAAAATAGTAATTAAATTTATCGTCAATTATTTTGTATACTTGCCTACCTACTACAAAATTGACTACAAATTATTATGCCTTGTATAAAAAACAAACAAAAACATTTTCGATTGTATTGAATTTAAGTTAAATATATGTAGTAGTCGAATATGTCGTTTTGTTATGTATCAATAGGTAATTTATATTAGCGAGCGCACGGATTGCATGCATGAAAACGTGTTTGTACTGCTGCTGCTTTGTTTATAACGGCACGGTAAGTAGGAAGTTACGCTTGTATGTTACGTCATGCACGAGAATTTGGTGTGTGTCACTAAACGTCACGTCCAAGCACGACTAACTTCTTGACAATAAAGTTATTTCATAAAGTTCATTTGTGTGCGTGTGTGTGTGGCGTAGGATGGAAACGACTTGTGGAATTGCAGCGGCAGTAGCCTGCAGGCGCTCGCGTTGTCGCCGAGGACCGAAATTTCGGTAAAGTAGTAGCGGTCGTCGCGTTGCCTTAAATACTCATGCAGTCCCTTTGACTTTAGACCGCCGTAAGTCCGATGATATCGCCCCGTTCGAGCCCGAGAAGTATCAGGCGTAGCGTTACGCCGACCAACGCCGTGCCGCCGCCCCTGCCGCCCAGAAAAAGTTCGCCCACCTTGGAACAAACCACGATACCGACCACCAGCACGAACGGCATCGGCGGCATAGAAGAATCAAAACTGATCCTACGACAGCTCCCTCTATTCCCGCAGTTAACGAGAAGCAGCTCGATGCAGGAGATCACTTGGGACAGTAGCAGTTCGGGTACAGACACGGTCGTCGAGTTGAGCTCTCCGGAGACGATTTACGGCATCGTCATATCCGACTACAACGTCGACACGAAACCGAGCCAGTACTGGAACACGCCCCGGAAAAGCCCCTGCCCCCCGACCACGCCGAATTTCGGCAACGCGCAAATCGACATTCTGAAAAACATGAGTCACGAACCGCCATACGAAAACATCAAATTAAATGCACCGCCCAAAACTAAAGAGAAATACAACCCGTTGACGTCGAACGATTCGGTTTGCTATGAAAACGTCAACATAGATTACATAAAGAAGCTGGTCGGTGAAGGTTACTCCAGAGATTCGGTCATCAAAGCATTAGGCATCACCAGGAACAACGTGGACATGGCCTGTGATATTCTACACGAATTCGGTACCAAACTCGGATAGTCGAATGTGAAAAATCCACTTCGTTCGAATATAAAACACGTTATTTTTTAGCTTGCTGTTGTTATGTAGCGTTCAAGAGTTATGGCCTTTCGAACAACAAACATTGCTGCTGCCGATGAAGATGATGATGATAAGACTGATTTTCAATATTATTTCCCAGTCGCTACGCCATTTATTATATATTTTTTTGAAGTTCGAGAATAAATTCGCCCTACGGTCACTTTTTTGAGTTCGCTCGGGCACAATTTCGTTTTTTTTTTAAGTCGGGCACAATTGAAACAACCGTTGTTTAATTGGGTTCGAGTATCGAAACACCAATTCATTTATCGATATGTTTAATAAATAAAAGTGCCGCTCAATAAAATGGGAACGAAAAAAGTGACTTTTAAAGGGCCATTTTAATTCCGTTCAACTTCGTAAATTGTATTTTTGTTTAATAACTCGATGTCTTCTCAAAGTGAAAATAATGCAATACGATTAAAGTAGAACATATCTTATACAATCAAGCTCGGTGATCAGAAGTTCTATGTGTGTTTCAAATCAAAAACAAACCAAAACAAAAAAAAAGGAGTATAATGCGAAGTATAATCTCACTTTGTAAACTATTAGCTTTATTAGTCTGTTTATGACCTATAGTGCTGTCGACGGTATTACGCTCTATTTTTAATACACAACATTAGGCCTTTTAAATATTTTAATACAATCAGAGCTGTACATATGATTTCCTCAGGAATGCATGCCAAAGTTTGTATATATACGACCGTTAAGAATTATTGGCTATGTTTTTTATTCGTGTACATATTTTGTCATGTAACATTTATCTATAACTTGAATATACCATAAGTTAACGAGATTGACTTTGCTTTATTTAGAAGCTAAATTTCTCGCAATGCATTTTGCACGTGAAGCGTGTCGTTCCGTTCGTTTATTTGCCTGGATGGCGCAACCTAACGGGATAGTCGGAGATATAGGTAGCCTGTCATTTTCACCTCGCTATTCGCCCGTTTCCTGGAGAGATTTCTTCTATGTATTAGTTATTGATAGAAGTGAGACTACTACCGAATTCACTACAATTTTTCTCCTGCATTCAGTCGTGTACAGTATCTACGCTCAAATTTTCCATAGAAGTTGATTGGAAAATGCTCTTTCCTCCAACGACCGCAACAGGTCGTTCTCCAGTCACGTGTCCGTTTCCTCTTCGTTGAAGATTCCTATAACGCGGTTGCTTTCGAACAGGTACCTCTCGAGTCGACCAGATCTCTTCCAACAGGTAATTCATCATACTACCGTTTGATGGTGCTGGGAGAGCTTTATCCAAGGATACTGCGAACGCTAAAACGTTCCAACGAAAATTACAATAATTAACAGGAGCTCATCAAAAGGGAAAAGTGCTTGCGTCTCGCCGCCGTTCCTTTTTAAATGCACGAATTTTAAACGGTAGGTATCGTTTAGTTTAATTGGAAAATTACGCTTTAAACGTTTCATTCTCGCCAAGCTACCAGGAGCGCAGGAGTTTAAGGAGACTTGCGCCTGATAGTGTGGTTTATAGGAGGTATACGTTCCATGTGGTTCTATGTACAACAGCCCTTGCTGTTAAATGTCTATGTGAAATCAGGAACGCATAACCATTATTATTCAAAAGGTTCGTGACTAACTAATCACTACGATTGTGTAAGCGAGAGGCGGAATGTGACTTGTAACGCGCACAAGTCTATATTTTTTTTTTAATTGCCTCGCCGATAACGATATTAACTGTTCAAAAACTCACGTATTTTACGTAGAAATCGACTTTTCTAATAGTTCCGAACCTTTCATAAATTACAGGCGTTCTCGTACACAGTTCAAAAGTTCGCGAAATCTCGAGGTCGTATAAAGTCCATGGTTTTTGGTAAAATTTTGAACGTACTTGAAACCTCCAGATTACGATTAGATGTCGACAACCCACAATGATGCCTTTTAAGTTGCATAATTCTAGGCGCCATCATTCTGAGCGAGTTATGACGTAAGACGTCATTGCAATGGCATTGGCAAAATTTTGACCCAACCCTAAACGTTTACACGTTCACAACTACTACATAAGTAATTTTTCGGGTAAAGCAAAGCAAGAAATGATTAACTACATGCGTTTTCGCCGATTAAAAATTTTCGAGAAATCTCGGAAAAAAAGCTTTATTATAGTCCGTGGTTTTGGCAAAATTTTGACCCGACACGAAACATTCAGAACTGGACCAGAATTACTTAAAAAGTCGTTTCTCAACTTTCTTATAACAAGAAATGACAAATTAAGCGCGTTTCTGCCAATTAAAAATTTTCGAGAAATCTCGAAGAAAAACCTTATTATAGTTCATGTTTTTGTCAAAATTTTGACCTTACCTGAAAATCCAGAGATAGTACAAAAGCCGTTTTCAAGCATAACAGACAAAGAAAATGAGGTTTCGGTCGATTTAAATTTAAATAAAATAAAATTTTGATCCGACCTAAAACCTATAAATTATGCCTTTTTACAGTTCGACGTTTTGATAAAATCGCATATATGTATTATTAATCGTCCATCCTCCGATAATTGTTATCAAATTCGAATGAAAACGCTATTCAACCAACTAAAACAATCACATTTTAAGATTCAACCACTCCTAACAGTTCTACACTACATCTTAAGTGTATTTTTGAAATTCAAACAGAGTTCACTAAATAGGAACTTATTAATCAAAGCTGTATATTTTTAAAACTGCAACAAAATCGTATAATAAAACATAAGTACAATAAACAAATACAAGTAACTGCGAACCAATAAAAATCAATTATCATTTATAATACAAGTCATTTACAAAATACCCATCACTATTTCTGCCTATATTGTGTAAATTAACCCAATACAATAATAAGCGTTTTCGACAATTGCGCCAAAATAGATACCGAACCGACTTATCAATTTGGTTTGGTAACTGCTGGTGCAATAAATCGAAAACGTCTTTACATTGTAATCACTTAAAAAAAAAAATCAACAAATCACCGGTATATTTAATTGTTCATTTCTTCAAAAATTTTGATAACAACAGCAGTCCAAAACTGCCCATAAGGAACAAACTTGGGGGTATACTGGAAAGCAGCCGATACCTTTCATCCGTCATGGCCGCCGACTTCTTGGTGATTGCCCACCCCAACGACCTCTGCACCGCCATCTTCCACTTGGTATATCTCGCGTTACGTTCTAAAAAATAAAAATAAACGATAAATCAATCCGACCACAATCCACCCACCTGCCCCCACCGTCTTCCGTGGTGGTCGGGAGAAAAGTGTCGCTCGGCACCAACTCCCTATGCTCGGCGCTTATGTCCCATGCTTCGATTTGGCTTGCCTGGCCGGCCACCATGGCGACACCAAGTGCGGTCACGTCCTGCGACTGCGCCCTCAACACCGGTATGCCGCTTATGTCCGCCTGAAATGACAAACCTCAAGTTACAAAATTCTCACGGACCCATAAAAAAATCGTCTATCACTAACTTGCAACTGCATCAGCAGATTGTTGGTCGTTAGCTTGCCGTCGACGTGCAGCTTCGTCAGCGGTATGCCGCAATCCTTATTCATGGCCTCGAGGATGTCCCTCGTCTGAAAACAGACCGCCTCGAGGGCCGCCCTTATTATGTGCTTCTTCGTCGTGAACGCCGTGATGCCGCACAAAATTCTGAAACGCGAGGACTGTACATTGTTTGCTCGGAGACGTGGTGAACGTTTAACGCCAATTTCACACCAAACCACCAATGAAACAATGTTACGTAAGGGAACTTATAGAAAACTAATGCCGTTGATAATAAATAGTAACCACTTCCGTATTAATATAATTGACTTTATCGCATTCGTAATTTGCTATGAGTTTGCCGATGGACCGGGAAAACTTGATATAAAAATTTGACCGAGTGAATCACGATTGGCCTCAAATAGCATCGTGTTATTGCCTTATATTTGAATGACGTAGCCGTCGGTTGTGTCCTGCAGGCGCCTGACGCGATTGGTCTGGTGCGAAATAAGCCTAAATGATAACGTTCGATATTACAGAAATGAAATTGAAACTTACACACCCTCTAGCGTCTTTTCGCCAGTACGGGGCGTAAAGGCCTTTGAACGCAGGAACGAAGTAGACGTCGCCGGTGTTGAAGACCTCCTGCGCTAGCGACTCCGTGTCACTTTGAACGTCCTTGATCAGACCCATGTTGTTTCGTAGCCAATTTATCGCCGCGCCAGCCACCGCCACGCTACCTGGAAGAAATTTTAAACAATCGATTTTCTCAAAAACATATTTCACATCAACGATCTGGTAATTAATAATGGAGATATAGCTTATCCAAACCTATATGATGTTCAAGTCATCAATAAAAGGTTACTAGATGATGACGTTTCACACAGTTCTGTCGCCTCGTACCTCATATTTTTACAGTTCTAATAAGTTGTAGTCTTTCTTTATACCATCAAATATGTGTGCAAGTAAACCATCTATAGAATATGTCACTTTCAAAACTTTAAACCGAATTACAAATAAACAATCTAGTAACTTTTTTTGATGACGTGAATATCATATAGGTTTGGATAAGCTATAGGCGCAGTAATTTGAAGTTTGGTCGGTTGTGAAATTTCAGCCTCCTATAGAATATAAATTTACGTCTAAAACGCCCGTGCATGTTGTGTTGCCTATACAAACATCCGCGCATACCGTGTTGCCTATAAATCAAACATTTTTATAACAAACAATACAAAGTTCAATTTTCCATTAATAAAGCGACCAAATCGCTTTAAGCAAATATTCTACATCTAAAAATTACCTTCTAACGCGTAAACGGGCGCAGAATTCCCCAACTTATAAGCCACAGTCGTCACCAGGCCGTGGGTCGAATGTATTCGCTAAAATTAAAAAACAAGGTAAGCAATTTCATTATTTAACATTGCCTCCCAAACTTACGGTCTTCCCCGTATTATACAACAAAAAGCAACCGCTCCTGTATGTATTCTTTGCCTGGCCCTCCCTAAAACAATTCTGTCCCACCAAGGCAGACTGTTGATTGCCTAAAATCTAACCGATTTCCCTTGATAAGCTTACACCAGATGCTCGATCGTCTCGTACAACCTACCCCCGAAATTGGTATGCCATCCAACGCCGATCCGTTTCTGACATAACCGTACACTTCGGAACTGCTTCTGATTTCGGGAAGCACGTTTGACGATATGTTAAACGTATACAGCAGCATGGGGTCCCAATGTAAAGTGTCGATGTTCATCAGGAATGTTCTCGAAGCGTTCGTGACGTCAGTTAAGTGAAGGCCGCCATTAACACCGCCAGTCAAATTCTGCAATTGGCGATTTAGTTAGTACAACCGCAACAACTCTCGGGCATGCACCAACCCACAGTATCCACGAGTCTACAGTTCCAAACAGGCATTTGTGAGCTTTGCAAGCTTTCCTCACGATCCGAACGTTGTCCTTCAACCACTTCAACTTGAAAGCGCTAAAGTATGGCGACACGGGCAGGCCACACAACGACTTAAAATGATTTTTATTGTTGTCGGGTAGCTTGGCTAATATTTGATCGACAGTATGGTTGGTGCGTATATCGTTCCAAACTGTAACAGAGAAGAGTTACGTGAGAGAAAGCACGGGTTGCAATGTGTCTCGTACCTATCGCGTTGTGAAGAGGTTCGCCGGTGGTTTTATCCCAAACTATTGTCGTCTCTCTTTGATTCGTAATACCAATAGTTACTATATCGGACGCTCCTAAAATCAAAGGCGCGATCATTTTGTGAACGAACCGTCGAGACTTTGTACCTCCTAAATTTTGAACGACAGCGTCAATGCACCGATAAACGGCATCGAGGATCTCTTTCGGGTCCTGTTCTAACCAGCCCTCTTGCGGCGTGTGCTGCGTTATATCCACGGCGTGTTCGGCGAGCTCTTGTATACTTTGACTGGGAAAAACGCAGAATTTCACGGTACGAGTGCCAGCATCGATCACTCCCACTAATTTTTTGGACGAACTTGACATTTTTTCAGACTAAAATATTTTAATGCAGTTAAATAAACTAATTTAGAAAAACAATAAAATACCTAATTTTTTGTGTGTGTCGTAAGCCCAATATGTGTGTGAACGACGCGTCGACTAGGAGGAAATCACTTTTACGGACTTATCACATTAAAAATGATTAACGTTCTAAAAAAACTACGTAACAAATTCATTATAAATGTATTATCGTTAAATGAGATAACGGTGATGTCAGCGTATTTTTAATTGTGATTAAAAAACCGTCCGGTCCGGTCCTCGTTTGATGCTGTGGCTCTCGTTACGTATAGACACGCCCTAAAAAAAAGCGTGCCAAACGCCAAAACATTTATTTTTAACTGCAAAACTATGCAGCGCGATAATTTTGTTTGTTGATTTTTTTTTTTGACGTATTAAATAAATAACGAGTCATCGAGATAGCACTGAGGTCGTTTTCTTAAAATATCGTCTCTCAACTTTGCACTTTGGAATTGCCGTGTAAATAAAAACAGGGCGCATCTATATTTATTTATCTCAAACTTTTTATCCGCCATTATCGTTCCCCGATAAACGGTTTAAAATTTGAAATGTAAACATTTTAATCGTGTCGACGGAGGTCAAGTTTAATTTAGGTTTTCGAATTACCAATTCGATTGGACTTTTATCGCGCGGGGCAACGAACTGGGAACTTTCGTACGATAGTTAAAAATCTACTTTTTCCAAACGATCGATAGGTATTATGATGATGTATAAAGTGGAACACGGCAATCGATAAATCGTTTAACGACAATCGAGGTTTTTCCCCAGAAGTCGACGTTTCGCAAACGATTGCGTAATTGTGAAATTAATGCACGATTCGTATTAATTCAAAGTTCAATTTATTTGCTTACTTAACGAACTAGAAGAGCGGACATTAAGATTATTTTATTATAAGCAGTATTGTTGTTTTTTTATTGTATGTACAGTTATGGACATAATTAATGTTGTCAGTAACAAGCTTTATAGGCGTATTTTGTCATATATCAGTTTGCTTAATTTTTTATTATTTATTACCGATATGGAACGTTGTCGGCAACATTAATTATGACCATAACTGTACATAGGACGATAGTTGGTAATTATTGAATTACCACGAATACAGCAATGCGTGTTAAGTTGCCTACCTGACTGCAATTAATATAAATAAAAAACTATACATCGAAACTAGGGCCTAAAATTAAAAAATACTCGGCTCTTTCATACGTTCCAGTTGTTTATTTACAAACTAAATTACAATTCAAAATCTGAAACCAACATATTAATCGCTATAATTTTTAAAACCTCTTTATACTTCATCTTACCCTATGAATTGTTCACGTACTGCACGTGCACACGTCTCCACACCTGTTTGACCTCCAAGTCAAGGGGCTATCGAGGCTACCATCCTTCCAAATCGTCTAAAATTTGTCACCGCCCACAAAGCGAAAGAGCCACGCGCGTTGCATTCACGTGTCCTCTTCGGTTTTAAACTGCTGACACTTTCACGGATACGTCGGCGCATTTGCGTTTTGAATGTGACTTATCAAGTACGATTTTTGCAGAACCGTACGGGCACAGGGCGCATTTAAATCGATGGTCGCCAGTGTGCACGCGTATATGTTCGTTCAAGTTAAACTTTCGCACGGCACTGTACACGCAATGCGGACACTTAAACGGCTTTTCGCCGGTGTGCGTGCGAACGTGCTGACCCATACTGCATTTATCTGCGGCGCTGTACTCGCACCGGAAACATTTAAACGGCTTGTCGCCGGTGTGCGTGCGAATGTGCACCTTCAAGTGAGACTTTCGCGAGGCGCCGTACTCGCAATGCGGACACTTAAACGGTTTTTTACCAGTGTGCGTGCGACTGTGTCTGTTTAAAGTGGATTTGTCTGCAGCGCTGTACGTGCACCGCGTACACTTGAACGGCTTTTCGCCAGAGTGTTTGCGAACATGATTAACTAAATCGAATTTGCGCGCAGCACCGTACTCGCACTGCGTACACTTGAATGGTTTCTCGTTAGTGTGCCTGCGAATGTGCAGTACCAAGGCCGCTTTTTTTGCGGCACTGTACTCGCAACGGAAACACTTAAACTGTCTCTTAGCAAACGTGCCAATACGTCCATTATTTTGACTTGTCTTGTTTATCGACTTGTTAGAGAGACGCTCGACATTGTCGCATATTTCGTTCTTGGACTTACGCTTTCGATATTTCGCCGTCTCTTTAATCGTACAATCACAGGCTTTTAGTTCTTCGGTTTTACGGTAACAAACAATACAAAGTTCAATTTTCCATTAATAAAGCGACCAAATCGCTTTAAGCAAATATTCTACATCTAAAATTACCTTCTAACGCGTAAACGGGCGCAGAATTCCCCAACTTATAAGCCACAGTCGTCACCAGGCCGTGGGTCGAATGTATTCGCTAAAATTAAAAAACAAGGTAAGCAATTTCATTATTTAACATTGCCTCCCAAACTTACGGTCTTCCCCGTATTATACAACAAAAAGCAACCGCTCCTGTATGTATTCTTCGCCTGGCCCTCCCTAAAACAATTCTGTCCCACCAAGGCAGACTGTTGATTGCCTAAAATCTAACCGATTTCCCTTGATAAGCTTACACCAGATGCTCGATCGTCTCGTACAACCTACCCCCGAAATTGGTATGCCATCCAACGCCGATCCGTTCCTGACATAACCGTACACTTCGGAACTGCTTCTGATTTCGGGAAGCACGTTTGACGATATGTTAAACGTATACAGCAGTATGGGGTCCCAATGTAAAGTGTCGATGTTCATCAGGAATGTTCTCGAAGCGTTCGTGACGTCAGTTAAGTGAAGGCCGCCATTAACGCCGCCAGTCAAATTCTGCAATTGGCGATTTAGTTAGTACAACCGCAACAACTCTCGGGCATGCACCAACCCACAGTATCCACGAGTCTACAGTTCCAAACAGGCATTTGTGAGCTTTGCAAGCTTTCCTCACGATCCGAACGTTGTCCTTCAACCACTTCAACTTGAAAGCGCTAAAGTATGGCGACACGGGCAGGCCACACAACGACTTAAAATGATTTTTATTGTTGTCGGGTAGCTTGGCTAATATTTGATCGACAGTATCGTTGGTGCGTATATCGTTCCAAACTGTAACAGAGAAGAGTTACGTGAGAGAAAGCACGGGTTGCAATGTGTCTCGTACCTATCGCGTTGTGAAGAGGTTCGCCGGTGGTTTTATCCCAAACTATTGTCGTCTCTCTTTGATTCGTAATACCAATAGTTACTATATCGGACGCTCCTAAAATCAAAGGCGCGATCATTTTGTGAACGAACCGTCGAGACTTTGTACCTCCTAAATTTTGAACGACAGCGTCAATGCACCGATAAACGGCATCGAGGATCTCTTTCGGGTCCTGTTCTAGCCAGCCCTCTTGCGGCGTGTGCTGCGTTATATCCACGGCGTGTTCGGCGAGCTCTTGAATACTTTGACTGGGAAAAACGCAGAATTTCACGGTACGAGTGCCAGCATCGATCACTCCCACTAATTTTTTGGACGAACTTGACATTTTTTCAGACTAAAATATTTTAATGCAGTTAAATAAACTAATTTAGAAAAACAATAAAATACCTAATTTTTTGTGTGTGTCGTAACCCCAATATGTGTGTGAACGACGCGTCGACTAGGAGGAAATCACTTTTACGGACTTATCACATTAAAAATGATTAACGTTCTAAAAAAACTACGTAACAAATTCATTATAAATGTATTATCGTTAAATGAGATAACGGTGATGTCAGCGTATTTTTAATTGTGATTAAAAAACCGTCCGGTCCGGTCCTCGTTTGATGCTGTGGCTCTCGTTACGTATAAGACACGCCCTAAAAAAAAGCGTGCCAAACGCCAAAACATTTATTTTTAACTGCAAAACTATGCAGCGCGATAATTTTGTTTGTTGATTTTTTTTTTGACGTATTAAATAAATAACGAGTCATCGAGATAGCACTGAGGCCGTTTTCTTAAAATATCGTCTCTCAACTTTGCACTTTGGAATTGCCGTGTAAATAAAAACAGGGCGCATCTATATTTATTTATCTCAAACTTTTTATCCGCCATTATCGTTCCCCGATAAACGGTTTAAAATTTGAAATGTAAACATTTTAATCGTGTCGACGGAGGTCAAGTTTAATTTAGGTTTTCGAATTACCAATTCGATTGGACTTTTATCGCGCGGGGCAACGAACTGGGAACTTTCGTACGATAGTTAAAAATCTACTTTTTCCAAACGATCGATAGGTATTATGATGATGTATAAAGTGGAACACGGCAATCGATAAATCGTTTAACGACAATCGAGGTTTTTCCCCAGAAGTCGACGTTTCGCAAACGATTGCGTAATTGTGAAATTAATGCACGATTCGTATTAATTCAAACTTCAATTTATTTGCTTACTTAACGAACTAGAAGAGCGGACATTAAGATTATTTTATTATAAGCAGTATTGTTGTTTTTTTATTGTATGTAGTTATGGACATAATTAATGTTGTCAGTAACAAGCTTTATAGGCGTATTTTGTCATATATCAGTTTGCTTAATTTTTTATTATTTATTACCGATATGGAACGTTGTCGGCAACATTAATTATGACCATAACTGTACATAGGACGATAGTTGGTAATTATTGAATTACCACGAATACAGCAATGCGTGTTAAGTTGCCTACCTGACTGCAATTAATATAAATAAAAAAACTATACATCGAAACTAGGGCCTAAAATTAAAAAATACTCGGCTCTTTCATACGTTCCAGTTGTTTATTTAAAAACTAAATTACAATTCAAAATCTGAAACCAACATATTAATCGCTATAATTTTTAAAACCTCTTTATACTTCATCTTACCCTATGAATTGTTCACGTACTGCACGTGCACACGTCTCCACACCTGTTTGACCTCCAAGTCAAGGGGCTATCGAGGCTACCATCCTTCCAAATCGTCTAAAATTTGTCACCGCCCACAAAACGAAAGAGCCACGCACGTTGCATTCACGTGTCCTCTTCGGTTTTAAACTGCTGACACTTTCACGGATACGTCGGCGCATTTGCGTTTTTGAATGTGACTTATCAAGTACGATTTTTTTGCAGAACCGTACGGGCACAGGGCGCATTTAAATCGATGGTCGCCAGTGTGCACGCGTATATGTTCGTTCAAGTTAAACTTTCGCACGGCACTGTACACGCAATGCGGACACTTAAACGGCTTTTCGCCGGTGTGCGTGCGAACGTGCTGACCCATACTGCATTTATCTGCGGCGCTGTACTCGCACCGGAAACATTTAAACGGCTTGTCGCCGGTGTGCGTGCGAATGTGCACCTTCAAGTGAGACTTTCGCGAGGCGCCGTACTCGCAATGCGGACACTTAAACGGTTTTTTACCAGTGTGCGTGCGACTGTGTCTGTTTAAAGTGGATTTGTCTGCAGCGCTGTACGTGCACCGCGTACACTTGAACGGCTTTTCGCCAGAGTGTTTGCGAACATGATTAACTAAATCGAATTTGCGCGCAGCACCGTACTCGCACTGCGTACACTTGAATGGTTTCTCGTTAGTGTGCCTGCGAATGTGCAGTACCAAGGCCGCTTTTTTTGCGGCACTGTACTCGCAACGGAAACACTTAAACTGTCTCTTAGCAAACGTGCCAATACGTCCATTATTTTGACTTGTCTTGTTTATCGACTTGTTAGAGAGACGCTCGACATTGTCGCATATTTCGTTCTTGGACTTACGCTTTCGATATTTCGCCGTCTCTTTAATCGTACAATCACAGGCTTTTAGTTCTTCGGTTTTTACGGTAACAAATGCAACATTTTCAATTTGTTCTACCGAATCCTCCCTTATGTCCTCCAATTTAACTTCTTCCTGTTTAATCATAATATTTTCGAAATCGCCTACTTCCGTTTTTATAAATGTGTTGCGCCATTTGAACAGATCCTTATAATCTACAATGTCGTACAATTTTATATACTCTTTAATTGTTTTTTCTACGTCCAGGCATTTGATTTTGAACATGTAGAACGTGTCGACTGTCGTTCGACAAGCCTCGCACAAACGACTATCAGACACAATTCGTAAATACTACAATAATAAAACTATAAGCGTGCATGACAGTTTCGATTCAATAAACCTACCATTTCCGGAACGCAAAATATCAATTTCCGTTTATAAAACGATCGATCGGTTAAAGAAGAACTACCACGTTTAGAGTCAGCAAAACAAATTCTACAAACAACATAGTTACTGCCGTTATCCGAATTAATTTCTTGTTTAATCGTTAAACGTTCGTCCACATTAAATCGTTGCTTATTAATCTCGTTCTCTACCTCTCGACATTTAATTTTAAATTTGTAGGTTATATCGAGGGCCACAACACAATCATTGCACAAGTTTGCTTCGGGCAATACTCGAAGATCCTACGAAAACAAAAAGCACAATTTAATATTTCTTTGAAGTTACCGTACGATAGCTACAATTTCCGGCACGCAAAGCGTTAGTTGATATTTGTAATGATCGAAGTCCTGAGCAACGGACGTGCCATCAGATATTTGTCGAAAGCAAGTTCTGCAGATCAACTGCATTCTGTCGTTGGAAGTATTGCAAACGTGTTCTTCAATTCAAAAGAATATAAACTGAATTGTCGGTCACTGTTTGTGGACGCTTTTAAATATTATTGATAATAATTGCCACTTTTATGACTAATTCTAATGTCTGCTTCTCCTACCCGACATACACTGCAATGCATTTTGTTTCAGGGCGAACATATGTAGAGGTTAAAGCCACTGGGTCTTCACCTGTTAAAATTGAAATCTTGCAACACATAGAAAGTTCGTGAACGTATAGTAAATCAATGTTACCACAAAATTAAGACACCTCATTCGGTAGTAATTAACTAGTTGTTACTAATTACTTGATTTGAGAACTAATTGTTTATTATATGCATGTTTTTCTGACGAAGTGGTACCATGCATTTCCAGGATCAATTTGTCCAACATATGTACACAGGAAGCTCACATTTATAGTATAAAAGCAAGAAAAAGCGTGTACCACTGAACGTTGTATAACTAATATAAAGCATTACGTCTTTGAATATGCATGCATGGTCTTTTATAATAATTCATGTAATACTAAAACTCTGTGTAACTTGTTTACATGTGTATTAGTGCAAACATATGCATACAAATTATTTTTAAACAGAACTAAACTAATGATGATTAGGAATAGCAGAATGAAGTGTTATTTTTCCATTTTTTATGTGTTTTATTACAAGTACAGTACCAAAATATATCAAAATCAAACCAATGTCACTAAATGAAAATCAACAAATGACTACTAAACACAACCAATTTTGAAAATGATATATAGACAACAGCTTGTAAACTTAAACTATCACACAATTAACAATGTTAACATAACTAGCAACCGTTGATGCACTTGAAGGTTCCATTATCCAATGACGATCAAGGCGTTTCGCTCTAACGCGGAACTTTAATAGCTGTTCTTCAAACCACTGTAGAAAATTTACTAGTATTCATTTCCCTGTTGGCTAATTGCTAGTTGTTTTGGAATGAAATAGTAATTTTGCCTCTTTAGGTACAAACCCAGTTTACTGTTGCATGGTTTTACGATAATATACATACAACATTTAACTTGACACAGAATAATCACTACAGTATGTCTCATTTAAATCTACCTTTTATCATCCTTTCCAACCTCTTTACAGTATTTATAAGTTGCCACAATTACGTTGAACCCTATATTAAATGATCCAATGTTTCGTTTAAATATTTTTTTACCAGCATTATTTGAAATGGAATGTCACTAGTTGGATACTTGCCTACATATACATTGTAAAATCATCAAAACTACGTATCAGTTCGATTAATGATGCACATTTCGGAAAAATAAATTCGTTCTAACGATTACGTAAGAATCCTTTCTTCCAAACAATTAAATGCACAAGTTATTGCTTATCGATTAATTTATATTTAATTAAATTCACATAATATCTTGCTAATAATTATTACTTGGTTTAATTATAATTTTTCAGGTTCTACAGGCACACAAAGAATATACATTCTTGAATCTGCTCCTAGTTGAAAAGTAATTTAATAGTTTCCTTATCCTATTACAATTCCGGTACAAGTTTTGTAGGATTTTATGCTAAGTCTGCTTCGGACCTACCATCGATATTAAAGCATTTGTCCCTCATTCTTTTGCCAATTAAACGGTTCTCAATCAAAGATTACACTCAATTCGCCTATTGACACTTTAAATAAGGTACGATAACATCACTTTTTACAAATCAATTACATCCAAACCTTACGTGCGGAATACATCTCATAAAATGTATAACACGTTTCACTAGTCTGCATTTGGTAACAGAGTCAATTTGGTTAACTACACTTGTAGCACGTGGCTTCGCGTGTAGTACTGTGGACGCAAGCTACGTACCTTTTGAACTGCATTTCAAATGGTAACGTAATTGACAATAAACAATCTTACTTGTATGACGTCATCCTATAGGTTTGGATAAGCCGTAGTCTGCGTTGAATTATCTTCGTGCTTATAAGGTCTGTCGCGGTGGATTTCCTGCACTTATAACTAGAGGCGCTTGCGTCAGGGACTACGTGAAATCTATTATGTATGGTTTAGCAATTTGACTATTTGCTGTAACTTTTTAAAATTGAAAAATAAAATTGTGTTTTCGTTTTACATGTATTAAAACTGCAATTAATGTATTTCTCGTAAAGTAAACAAGAAATTATTCCGAAAATATTTAATAAAATGGTCTATTATGTATGCGTTTAGCACTGTTATCTATTTGTTAGAACTTTTTAAAGATTGAACAACATAACAGATATGTTTTCGTTTTACATCTGTTAAAACTGCAGATTACGCATGTATTTTTCGGTAAAGGTAAACAAGAAATTATTCTGAAAATCTTTAATAAAATGGTAGCAAATATACATTTTACAGTTATCGCATTAGTTCCTGACAGCGGACATCTGTTATTTCTTGAAAGTTGTCAGGTCAGCTGTTTTATGCGTATGCACAGACCTTATAAGCACGAAACAATCAACGCAGACGACGGCTATAACAATAACTACAATAAAATTGACGTTCACAAATGTCAGCGCCCTCTTTCAAAAATTCTCAAAATCGCATATTTAAACTTATCTTTTTATTCACCAATATTTAACCACTTTCTATTTTTCTAAATTAAAGACGTTCTAAAACAAATCGATTTCCTTAAATAAACACATATATATAATCATTGTTCTAAGATTTTTTAAAAAAATGTAGGCAACTCAACATACCCCTGTGTTTGAAATGTTTAAAATTTATTTTAGGTACATATGTGTTGAATTATAAATTATTCAGGTAACACTTAGCGCCAATAAATATACAAAATTAATTAATAAGGCAAAATAAAAAGAATAATGTCTTACAATGTATATTTATACAATAATCTTAATAATTTATGTACAAAGCGAGTGTAAATGTATGCATTTAGGCAACTCAATATACACATTGGTACTAATAATTTCTGCAAAAAAATCTCTCTAAAAATTCCAGTGGTGTGGCAATAATTGCAAAATATTTATTTTCTAACTTATAAAATGTTCGTAACATTTAGGGTAGTCCCGTAACATTTTTAAAAAGAATAAATAACATAAGCAACACATCTTTGCCACGGAACATATGCCCGACGTGATGCCTTCTTCTAGTGTTCTCTCAACAAGCAAAGATGGTAGGCTCCGCGGTGTCAGTATCCCCGCAAACCGGCAGTGATACTCATCAAAGTAGTCATGGCCACTTAAAGTCCGGGCGACCGAACCGTCGTTGCATCCACGGTACCATTCCGGGAATTAGGCGCCCTTGGTCCTGCGTGACCATCTCTCCTAAAAACTGTCATCTCCTGGCCGTCTTCTCTGTTCTGTTCTTTTCGATGTTGTTCCTTCGTTCAAGGACTAGTCCGGTAGTTGCATCCGACACTAATGGTCGCTGTCTCCATTATCCGTCTGACGCTGACAACCAAGGTTGCTTCCCACCAGAGGACCATCGACGTCAACACTCGCCCCTTAGCCGCTCTGACTTTGGGCATTAGTTTCGACCATGTGCATTGATCGAGCGCGACGATCATGGTTTCCTCTGGTCGAAATAGTGTGGTCTCGACTCAGCACGCCTCAGTCTTGGATAGACCAACTGTAGAACCCTATCCTTCGTCCAAGCGGTGACGGTCGCGATGGAACTGTTACCTCTTTCAACCAGTAGTTGCGTCGTTCGAGCTGACATCACTAAGGTAAGGTCGTCCGCGTGCCCGACTATCACCACTATCGCCGGGAGCGCTGCAGTCGTCGAACACAGGCATACATTAAGGTTTTACAAGAATGGTCCAAGGACCGAACCTTGCAGAACCCCCGCAGTCATATGAAGGGCACGATCGTCCCCCCCCCTTCCCATACATCATACACAACGTCCCTGTTCGTGAATGGCCTGCGAAGCGTCAACCGTAGATTTGTCTCTCAAACACAGTCGCCCAAAGGGTCTCCGAACATCATCTGTAAAAAAGACGATCGATCGAGAAGCGATCCTTCTGTAGTAAACTCTTCGGAGCGACGCTCGATTCCGCAGACATCGTTCGATTACGAACGAACGCTACGCATAATTTTGTCGCGCCGAATCTCGATAAAAATTGACATTTTTGTCGAATCGGGACGAGGATAATTCGAAAGACAACGGCAAATATATAGAGATAGAATTTTATTGCGTTCAGGAAACTTTACATGTTTCGTAATTTCCATAATTTTTATAACATAACACTATCCTATTTCGACTTACGTACACTCGTACCCGTCTCATTCGCCATTCATCTAAATACAAATATCACGTTTTCCAAATTATGAAACTAATACAAAATAGCAGTTTTCGACTTTTGCACGAATACCAAAACATCATAGAGAGGAACGTAATCCGTACTCTCAGTGGAATTTTGAATAATGTAAAAAATATATGTACAGTTTCACTTAAAAACGTTTTTTTTTCTCATCTAAATCTATCAAACACCCACACATTTCAAAAAGGAATGTCGAAACTAACATGAAACGAAACGTTTAATAATAATAATTATCATTTAAATAATGAGATTATTACTTTATATGTAACAATATTTACATTTAGAATTATCTTGCTCCAAGTGTTGAAACAATGTTCTGTTAGCACTTATGTTTATTATTATTTAGGCCAACAATATTAAGTATGTTCGCAAACATGTAGCGCCAAATTATAGTATTTTCCATCTAATTGACTAAAAGTATGGACATACTTGTTATAATATAGGACAGTATAATATTTACAGTGCTTCTATTATTGTGGGGGTGATCGGTGATCGACTTTCTACAATTGTGAATTTAAAGGAGTGCACGTTGATATTAAGTATTATCATTATTATTATAAGGGGAAGATGACTTAAACTTTAGTACTAACAGGAACATCTCAAGTGGTGCTATCTTATACTCCTGCTATACTTCGATATACTTTTTTTTTCATCAATACAATAACGAATATATCGTAATATCTATCTACAAAAAAAAATCTATGTTAAGTATTGAATCTAAGGACCTTAATATAAATACTCGTGGGAAGGAAGTTTTAAAAGTAACCAACGTTCTAATAAAATCACTATAGCGTATAACAAAACAATATCACATAAAGATGACGATCGACGGTTTTACGGCGCACGCGCGAAACCTAACTCGTCCCGTCCCCTCCCCCGTAAACCACAAAATTCGTTGCAAAACCTCAACGTCGTCGTCGTTCGCGTTCGCGTTCGTTGTTGGCTCGGCAGGTTTCTCGCGACGAAAACCGACGATCGTGCACGTAAAATCTTAAAATCAAACGAGTAATGGAGGGAGAGAGAGGCTCATTGCACAACGTTGCGGTTCCCTCCCCGCTCCCCCGCACATATCAATTATTATAAAACAAAGACGCAAACCGAACAGGTCGTCGAAGAAAGCATCATTTCATCGGTTCAATTATCGATGCGCAATCCACTAGACTGTCTCTCGGAGGGAATTTCCACTTTCTTCTGACGTCACATTTATCGAGACTCGACTTACTGCTAAAAAGTGTGTATTCGTCAATGGCCGCCGTCTGTTCGCGCACGCCCAATTGGCGTGTGTGGCGGCCGACGGGGAACCTCGTCGGTTCCTCGTCGGCGTCACGGATGGCAATCGACGAGATAATCGCATTAGCGTCGTCTCAGGTCAAACCACGAAGATAAAAAATGGCGGCAGTGAAGTCTGCGACAATAAGATTAAGTCGTCGATCGCATCGCGAAGGGGCATATAGTTAATTATAGCATTCATATTGTAGCCAATTAATTAATAACGTCGCAT
The DNA here is from genome assembly GCA_036326145.1 of Rhagophthalmus giganteus. Lineage (NCBI taxonomy): Eukaryota > Metazoa > Arthropoda > Insecta > Coleoptera > Rhagophthalmidae > Rhagophthalmus > Rhagophthalmus giganteus. The sequence continues at coordinate 714,773 of JARFJA010000021.1, read as the reverse complement.
CGAGTGTCGGGGAAAACCCACCTACGACATGTGAGAAACAACAGGAATGGTGCGCTTAAATGTGGTAAGTGGATTCGTTATAATGTGTATATGTATGTATGTATATAAAAAAATTATCTACTTACTTAATAGTAATAACGTTATCGTCCATGTCTGTTCGTATGATAACTCGGAGTGGCAGTGAACGTATTAAATATATCATACCTCGTTACTTACATACACGACAGACATAGATATTGTTGCACCTATCGATCGAGCCGGTTTTGGAGTTGTCGGTTTTGTCGCGGTTACCGAATCATTTCGATAGATGGCGCTACCACTAACGCTCGCAATTTTAATTCGGCTCGTTGCAAAATAAATCGAGGACCGATGATTTTTTTGTTGTTTTACCGCGGCCGACCGGCGACAAAGGACCGAACGACGCCAAAAGCGACTCGCGCATTTTTGAAAGCGCAATTCGAGCGAGTGTTTCTTCGGTTTTTTTTCTTTTTTTTTGTATCAGCGTACCAACACTCATTACATTATATGCTACTTTATTTTATGTTTCAACGCTCGATAAATGATGCTATATACACCTACAAATCTTATTTTAAATTTTTATCCCCTATCAAATGAATTACTTAGAAAAATTTAGAATATATTTCTGGCTATGCCTTTTGTCTGGTCATTAACTGCATATAATTGAGTTTGAACCGATCGCTCGAACACAAACGAAAACAAAAGGATAACGAGTAACAATAATTAAAACAAAAAAAAAATAGTTATATACTACCAAACATCTTGTAACACATAAACGATAAACATTCTACTACGAAATCTACGTGGCCAGACAGAAACTTGTAGGTGCATGCCAAAATGAAAATGTATCAAGTCATTCATAAGCACACTTCAATCACCAACTTAATGTGAAATGCAAGAAGAAACACGTGAGCAGTTCGTAAGTTAGGTATAAGAGGGTTCGTAACCTATGTATATATATAATATATATATATTTTTTTTAATGTGTATAAACGAGTCGCTCGGGCTGTTTCCGCACTTAAAATTTGTCGAGTAGATGTTAGGCTATCTTCGGGCCGCCTTAGCAAGTAGTGCAAGACCGACCTATTACCGAGGCAGAGGCGTTTAAGGCCATTTTTAACCTTGGAAGAAATGTCTGAAAGTCACGTGGTCGCTGGGCAGTGTGCGTCAGTTCCGGCGTGGGCGTTTCAGGCTTTGGCGGAGATAGCTAATGCAAGCCTTGCCCCTCTGAGAGATCAGCTCCACCAGCTGCTCCTCCAGGGCCGAGAGCGGCGCAGGCAACGGCAATAAGGTATACACGGCGACGTTAAGGTTTTCCCATTGTCAAACGGCGCTATTCGGGAAACGTGGTGGCGGCAGCGGCGGCGGAGGCCGATCCCCCGACCCCCTTCCGTGAGACGAGTGCTCGGAGCCAGCTGCACAATGGCACAAAGCGTTACAAATCATTAAAATTCACGCGTGCCTGCAAGCTCCACATAACGAACGCATTAAAGGCCTATCCGCGCACGTTTCCTCGTCAGTCAAACATGCGTGCGAAGAGACCTTAATTCGTTTTATGGAACGCGCGGGGAACTTCGCGTCCCTTAAAATCAACGAGCTTGAACGGCTACTTCAAGATGCGCATGCACAACAAAGCTAAACTAACACGTGCGACATGACGTCGTCGTGATTGATCTCCTTTAACTGCACCACCGTAACAGGTGAACCAGCGACGAGGGAACGACAAATCGGTGCAAGTTCGAATCGAGTGTGGTTTGTGCGAATCGTGAGAGGGCTCGGCGTTAAGGCCTCCGTAGACGAGTGGCACGGCCGCGAACGAACAACAAAGTGCAGTTCGTGTACGGAGGCCCTTGAATACCATGTTTCGATCGTAAAATTGCATCTCATTTGGAATTTCTATTTAAGATGGTTTTTCCAGCACGCTTACAAAGGGAGGCTCGGATTTGTCTCCACGCCATCGATTCGAATGAAATTTGAAACACTTATAAACCGTAATAAGAAACTTACCGGTCGAAAATTTTAAGACCCACTTCTCAGAGATTTTTGAAAATCGATGTAGTTCCCACGGTACATACCCGTCTATGTATTGTAGAGCGCGCGATTGAGCGAGCCGTGCAGGGAGTTGCTAGTTCGATTTTCTAGCGCTTGCTTTTTATTTTTTGATTGTGAAGCATTGTTCGAATTATATTTAATAGAACCGATTATTAGTTGTAGATACTACCTACAATAGGTAGGTAGGTATGTACCGTGGGAATTACATCGATTTTTGAAAACTAATTATTCGAAAATGCATAACGAAATGAAATCTAACATAAGCCTACCCCTCGTTAGATAATTAGAATAACCGGCCATAATCTTGTACTGAACTTAGTTCAGTAGGCTTTAGTTTGTAAGTGATTTAATTAAGTGGGTCGCGCGAGTCCGAATGTTAGTTAAAATGGCGCCCAACGTGGGGCCTAAATCACCGTTTTCAATTTATTGCGAGTACTTTTGGATTCGCCTCCCACTGGGAAAAAAAACTCATCTCGCCAGCCGAACGGATCTTTGCTTACAAAATGCACTTAATCTTCGATTACCTATCAGTTTTGTCGTGAATTTGATGTTGATTTTCACACGAGTTGGCTATCGGGCATGGATTTATAGTTAAACATCGTCGAACATTTCTGAACATTAATTATTCTGAATTATCAATTTCGTTCGACCTTCAACGCTGAACTTTAGGTGGTTTAATTTTGTACTTGTAGGCGCTTGATGTCATCAAAAAAAAATCCGAGAGATTCGAATGACGACCTTGGATTTGCACAAAATTAACCCGAGCCCTCGGCAGCAGTGAATTGTGTTGCTGTTATGCTTTTGATTCATTTTCAGTTACGTGTGTATGCATACCTGGCACGGACGAGTAGAAAGAAAGACTTTGAGGGCAGTAGGTATAAGCTGTTCTGAATAGTCGCTGTTCGAATGGATTCGGAACTAATCGAAACATTCCACACGTTAATACGTATTATGTATAGCAAACAAAAAAGGCGCCTAAACATTCATCAACACATTCGGGCACAATGCAACGTGACAAACTTTTAAGATCGCAGCGCCCCCTCCTCTTCCGAGTCATTCAAAGTAGGATAAAACGATCGTAATCAACAGCATTGTTTCGTTCAAATCTAAAGATAAAGGAGGCGCTTGTCGAAACAAGAAAAAAAACCAAACATGCAACGAAAGAAAAATAAACGACTAATCTTTAAATCGAAGTTTCAAGCACGACGTCCTCAATTGTTTTTTCCTTGTGTGCCCGCAACCGTTCCAAGGGAAAACGCTTTCACCACTCGGCACCAGTAAAATAATGTTAGTTAGTTGTCGCGCTCGCCGTTGGAGCAGCCGCGTCGGCCTCGGGTGTCGTGCCCGAACCTCGCCAATCAACAACATTTGCATTCAGAACGTGCGTTAACCAATAAACCTTACATGAATCGTGCTGAGGTTTTTCTTCGCCGACCGTCTGCTCCGCATTAGGAAGATGTTCCAGAGCGTTCACGCAATTTAACATACTCCTGTAACATAACCTTTCCTTCATCTTTACCTGCACTAGAAAACTGTTTTAAGTATTGTAATTCGTTTGTAAACTTTGCGGCCGGAGGAAAATGTGTTTGACATAATATATAAATTTCAAGCTACTCCACGGCAGCCATACTACCACCATGCAACTGTTCCGTGCCAAGCACATTCTCTCATAAATGTTTTTGGGCCGCACTCTAAGTATATATATATATATATAACATATATATGTACACACATTTGGCTATTGCATAACCACTTCCCGAAACAAAAACAAAAACAGAAAAAAAAACAAAACGGGCGTACATAAAGTTTATTAAACATAACACAAATATAAATAAAACGTTAAATCTAGTGATGTATATACAAAACAATCAAACCTAAGATGATTTATTTTGCTGATATGTTTCAGTGGAGGACGGAGACGTTTCCGAATAACTCCTAAACAAAAACGAGTACTTAATGGAAAAAAAAAACATCGAAGCCGATACATTGTCCAGGTTTGAACCTATAATCGATCCAACGACGCGGTTCAAACCTGGATAGGACGGCGAGGCGCGATTGGTAACATTTCGATCGCGCCTCGCACGTCTCGAGGCCAACATTAAAGTGGATATGCAACGCGAATCGATGCGGAGAAAAGTTCGATATTATATACCTGCACACTGACATCTAATGTAAGTTTCTCATATTAAAGGAGTGAAACCCACCGTCAGGTCTGCGAATCCGGCCAGGTCCAGGACAGAGCGCTGAACGGCGCGGGGGCTCGGGCCCATTCCACCGAGAGCCGCCCCTCGTCCCGGCCTCTGCGGCACGGCCAGGGTAAACACTTGTTAACGCAACGCGTAAGGCTGGCCCGAAGACTGTCTTGGAGCAACGGTCAGCAACACACGTGGCACACCGTACGAGGAAACCGGCCCGAAACGTGAGCGTGACGGCGCCTCGGCGCGCAATCGCGGCGCCGTCGCGCCAACGAAGATCAAAGGAAGGTGGGGGAGATCGCCACGTACGGTGAAGCACCACGTGAAAATCATGCACTACAACGGAAGGCTCGCGTAAAAATCCCGAGATCCGGACCCGGCCCGGAAACGCGAGCTGAGCGACAGATTCCGACTTAAATTCGCGAGGAATTTAAGTCGGAAGCAAGGCTAAAACCCGGGACATTCCCTCGGTTTAACCTCGCTTCGAAACCAAAACAGCGCCAGAAAAGTATAAATAATAGTGGATTCGGCAGTTAACGGGTTAAACGACACCGGGTGTGAAGGACGCGCATGCGTCAACTGATAAAAGCTAATAAAGTAACTTTTTTGGACGCGAACCAAAGTGAAAAGTAATTTTACAGCAGGGAAGCCGCATGCGACTACGATGAATAAGTAAAATTTCATGCGAACACACTCACCCGTACAGGCGGCTGTCCCGAAAGCTAGTCCTTCACAACAACACGGACGACGTTTCATTCAATTTGTTTTTGATAAATAAATCAACGATTTTCACTTACCTTCCGTTTCCGTGCCGGAAAATCGCCAAGATTTCTTCGAACGTCTTGTTTTTGGTCTCCGGCACCTTTTTGTACGTAAATATCCAAAAAATGGCGAGGAACACGCTGAATGGCAGAAACGTGTAATTTTCGAGGGCGCTCTGAAAACAAATCTCGTATTAACCAGTTAAACGTGCCTAAATCGTCCCCCCACGAACGCGCGCGCTTCGGATGCGACACAGACGGTCTGCTACTAAATTTCTCCGAGAGGATCAATGCATGCAACGTCTGCATGCGACGTTTGCTTCGGATTTATCAAGTTGCGACAATTCCACCCCCACTTCGAAACGTGTAACAAATTTCGTCGCCAATCGCTGTCAACGTAACAAATTGGCGCGCAACGTGGGGCCCGAATTCGACCGCGACAGATTGTACTCTGAAGACTTCCTCTGCCGAAGCTTGCGGTTTTATAGGATATCGAACCCCCCCTCGAACCTACTCGTTTGGAGTGGTACTTTACGCGTATTAGTCATCCGGAGCTGTCGTCGAACGGCTTACGAAAATGCAGCTTGGGTTGCCAGATCGTTAGGCGTCGCATAAATCGCGTAATTGTAACGACGCCCGCAATTTCACTCATTACGACGATTGTTTCAACGAATTCATTTGTTTGTAAATAATTTGCGACAAAAAAACAATGACGCGTTGCAAAACCAATATTCTTATGGCGATTAAGGCGAAATTTGTCCGACTTAATTGGTTCGTTGCTCCATATGATCGCCGGTCGACTCGCTAATTAAACATAATGGATATTAAGTGAAACGTCCCATTATTACGCTACGACGAAATTAATACACACCGAGGTCGTTATAACCGAGCTGAACGCCGTCGAAAGCAGAACAGTTGCAAAAATTTTCAAATTACACGTAGGTACGCGCGCCGCACTTAATATTCAAAAAATCGATCCGCGCAATCTTCAACGAGAACGTTCCAGATTTCACTTGAATGCCGATCGTTATCCGAGCAGCAAAACGTAAAAATATCGACGGGAACTCGATTCAAAATCCCTAATTGGCATTCCACGCGCTCGGACTTCACTCGAGCATAAACTGTTATTATGTCACCGTTATTTAACTTCCTAACTACGTTAATGCGCCGATATGTATATATAATATATGCAAAACAAGTGCGCGTCCAACGGCCCGTGAACGTATACGGAGAATGCAAAGTGCGTACCTAAGTTTCACGCGAGCGTGGCTCGCCTTCGGCTCGTGCCTTAGTCGCATATTTTTCTCGCACTAGTCGTACACTATAGGTATATTTTACTGACAACGACAAAAAATAGACGTGCGAAACGATTTCGCACAGGCTAGAAGCTAATAGAACTTCGTTGTCGCACGTATTTATTTACAATGGTCAACTTCTGGTAACAATTAAAGATACAATGGAAAACAAAGTGGCGATAGAGGCGTTTGAGGCTATTTTCGGATTAGGGAGGTGCAAGTTGGACACTTGCCATAGACGCTTCGTACCCTCTTTACGGCGTCGGGTAGGTTATGCGAATCAGAGAGTCCGGAAATTGGCCGCGATCACGTCTTCGCCAACGACCGAAGTCCAAAATGTAACATAAACAACCGTTTCCGTTACTATTATAAATAAAAATATAAAGAAATTGCTATGGGAATAGAAATCGAAATTGAAACAAGATTAAAGTCGAGGCGTGTTACCGGCCGATCGGATGTTCCGGTTGATAACACCGAAAAAATAAACGACAACGAGAATTTTAATTTGTACGATTCGTGCAAAACCAGAGCTTCTCAAAATCTAAATCGCAAATTAACGTTGCGCAAATGTTTCCGAACGAAGGCCATTTTTCCGATGAAAACCGGAAGTTAAAGTGCTGGTAGCCGACCTTTCGTGGACAATAAACAATCATCGTATCAAATTTACTTACATTTACAAATCGAAATGTGCGAACTTATCGAAATTTCGATATGTGATCTTGTGGCTATTGATTCGTAAACGCCCCTAGAATTTGTTGTTGATAGGTAGTATTTTGCTTGTTTATCGTGAAAGCACTTTCAGAAGGAAAAATTCGAATGCGAGAACGTCGCGTCGGCAGAAAATTTCAAGATATTATTATTTTTTTGTTTTCGCGCAACTAATTGTTATTATACTTATTATTATTGAATTGTTCGGGATAAAATCACGCGTTCGGCGCTGGATAGTGACCTTTTACGAAGGTCGGACAGTTCGCGACACGACCATTAAACAAAATAAAAGCATGGGAACGTGCGTGAAAGTTTAATTTTCATACACGCGCTCGTTTGTATGTTAATAGCCACAACGAGGTGTTAACGTAAATGAACGATTAATATTAATCATTTCCCGCGACAATATAACGCAGCATATTCCCATTCATCGTTTCTGTTTACCTACGTTAGAAGATATACTTGATGGTAATAAAAAAAAGTCGTGCGATATTCGATTTAAGATGTAAGAAACATTGTTCGGCTCAAAGGACCACCATAAAACTATGTACCTGAGTGTATCAGCGGAACGATTCGAATTATGTATCTGTAGTGCTAATAACTAACCGGAAGTGAACCGTTACCGCCTATTTATGCAAGTTCGTAGTCGAACTTACCTTAAAACGTTCTCGAGAACTCCGAGAATTACTGACCGAAACTATTCAAAAAAAAACAAAAAACAAAAAAAACTATTACGGCGATATTGCCGATAATTTTCTGGGAGAGGGGACGCCGTGGATTCGTTAAACCGCATAGTTTATAAACCGATAAAAATAAAACGTGAAGATGAACTGAAATCTAATTAAATTTTGATTTAATCCCCTCGACTTCCTTCGTGGTCACGGATGCGCGCGCTCCCTCGATCGGATCGAATGTTAAACATTTTTTAATTAAAAAATAAAAAGCAAAAGTTGATATAGATTTAGGCCAAATGGGAGTTGTTTTCTTAAATTCTTATTAATTATTAAATTCTTTTTGTGATACCAACGACAGTCCGATTAAAATCAGAAATTTGGCTCGTGCCTAAAACGCATCCATTTCACAAGCCGATTTCGGTTTGTATTATTTAAAATAATCCGATCGAATATACGAACCGAGCTCTGTCAAATTTTTGCCGATTAATTTATTTTTACTTCGCGCACGACGACGATTAGAATCGCGTTTTGACATCGGCCATCGAGATTTACGCAACGGTTTCGTGTTACAACCGAATCTACCCAATAGTTGCTCACTCGTGGCGCCCAACCTTAGACCCCTTTTGAAAGATCACAACAAGTCGAATTCGACAAAGCTTCGATTAAAATTCGAACGAAAAGGAAAATTTGTTCAGTAATAAGGTTTAAGGATTAACGGCGTCGAGAAAAATGCTCCTAATCTCGATTTAATTGGGCCGCGTCGCATCCGCTGCCAAACAAACTATCGTCGAATTTATAAAAAATGCAGTCGGCTGTGTTAAAATAAAAACGTTGCGGTACGTGGCGCCCAACTTGGGGTATCTACTTATTCAAATCGTTGCATAATTAAAACAAAAATCTAGATGCCGAGAAACCGTGCTTGGGTATAATTTCACCGTGCAGTGATGCAATAGCAAATGTAACGTTCATGTATTTACCATAATACTCATAATTTATGCTCGACAATAACATTTCTTTTTGTTCTAAATTCCTGAGGCCTTCGCCGATAACATTTTAATATGAATCGGCGTATAAATTATGATTTAATTTTCATCTTCGACTACGAAACCAACTTTCCCGCATATTCAATTATGGCGTAGTATATACGCCATCTGATCCTGGAACAGAACGCGGCCGTTCCAATAATAATCGCGACATGCTACGCACTGTACGAATAAATTTATTATTATTAACGCGTTCCAACTTTCCCCTTTTAACGTTTGCCGCTTAGAAATTTCGCCAAAAATTAAACGACCTCGACCTTGCCGTTACAATCACGAAGAAAATATTTTGCTTACGAGCACGACCGTGAAGTTCGATAAACGCATTAAAGGTAAGCGTGTCAGGGCGCAGCGGGCTGTATCGTAGCACGAAACTCGTACATTTAAAATGTACCCCAGCAATTGGTTGCGCTGCGATGCGACCCGCTGCGCCCCGTCATAGTGTACGTTTACCTTATGGTCACGCTAAAAATTGTCCAGCCAATAATCGAGTTGCTCTAGGAAAGAGGACAAAATACAGATCTAATACACACATTCAACGGCAATCGGGCGATGAAGAAGAAAAAGTGAGCCATAGAGCCAAATCGTCTTTCTGTCCACTGCCCGCAGATTTTTTTGTCAATTTCGAATCGCATTCATCTGAAGATGATTTCTTGTGAAACGTTTGGAATTTCGATTGTGCCATATTTTGAGAACAACTGCACTTTCCGATGTTCCTCTGTTGAAATTGAGTCATCAAATAGGTTTGATTGCGCAAAACCAGTTTCGATCAAGAGCCATCGAATGGTCTAACGTTAACGATTAAACTACGCCGAATGGAAGACATCCAAATTTCCCTTTAAAGGTGGCAACGCCATTATCTTCATTTCGGGGGGTGTAGCAATAGAAAGTCGACTGTCGCGTCGTTCGCACCCTCGAATACTTTGTGGGGGGGGGAATCCCTCATGGACACTAGCTATTTGATAGTGTGCCACTCCTACTCGCTAACCCCCTCATGTTGGGATTTCCGGTACACAATTTCTATTGCATGCCGTTGGACACAGACAGTGCCGTTCGTCTAGTTCCTTAATTTGCATAATATTATTAATCATATTGTGGATCCTCCCCCACTCCCTTTCGTCTCGGTTATTATACTAGTTATCTCTTCGGGCTCAAACGACTCAATCCGAGTTATATATGCGAATGCGCACCCTAAGTGTGGTTTCCTTTGCGCTTTTGTGAGCATAGCTCTATACTTTGCCGTGTCGCTTATTTCGTGCCATACCAGTGAACCACCTATATTGGGCATCGGCCTTGGCCTTTTTTCCTGTCTGAGCGATGTGATGCTCGAAGGAGAGCCGTTCGTCCAGGTATATTCGTAGGTACTTGATCGTCTTACTGAGGCGGACCTCGATGTTGTCCACCCTGAGTCTAATAGCATCCCTCTTCCCCTCTGAGGACGATCCCCTCAGTTTTATGCGTGGCCAGTTCTAAATCAGCGCGGTCTGGTCCTGCGCTCCAACTGCGTCTCTTGCCAGGGGGAGACGTAGCACCTTGTGGTACAATGTGTTCCACAGGATGGGTCCTAGAACCGAACCCTGTGGCACTCCTGCATACCTTCAAATACTATGTTCAACCGTCTAGCCCTTACAAGAAGCTGTGCATCAACGACTGCCAGTTTTGCCCCTAACCCGCCAACACTCTTTCGTACCATCACCGTCAAAACAGTCGCGCCAATCTTTCCCCGCTCCATACCATAGTCCCAAATATACCCTCAAATTTAAATTTGACCATGGTATCGCTTCCTTAAACCCCTAACCCAACCTTCAACTTTCAACAAATGTCGACCATTAACCACTCGCTTCGGCCTTTACCGCCCAAATACGCTAGAAGTACTCTGCACCCCTCTCCACTCAACAGTCGCCCATTCAATTTTCCATCCTCGCAACCGTGTTGCTCGTCGAATCTAATCTAGATCCTGGACCGGCACCTCTCGTGTACCGGGGTAGATGATCATAAGGGCTTGCCGCGAGACAGAATGCGAAACACTATGAATTTCGAATTTTCTCCAGCTCGCAGTTCATCGAGTTGCCGATCGACCAAGGACGCGACTGAAGCACGAAGACGCCCTTCGACCGGTTCCGTGGTCGTAGCTAAATGAAGGAATTCGAACCTTGACGGCCTACTATTTTTTGCGTTTCGTCTTCGGCAGGTCGATAAATTTATGTACTCTGTAGCTGATCTTAAACTTACTTAACGACCGAATAAGTCGAAATTACGAATAAAGGTGGGCATACATTATGTCGGGGCGCAGCGGGTCGCATTTCAGCGCAAGCGCAATCTCTGTTATGCGACAACGATTGGTTGCGAGGAAACGCGCTGCGATGCGGCCCGCTGCTCCCCGACACATGCTTGCCTTAAAAATGTACTACTACCGTACTATTTACATAGCGTGATCGGTCGGAAACTACTTACTCTTAACTAAAGCAACAGGAACAGCAACTTCGCATCTAATGGCGCGTTAATTATTTAACGAGCAGTTAAAAAAGTTATTCGTAAAACGGGCCGTTAAGCTTAATCGTCGATTAATTTAAAAAATACGAAAAAACTTACGAAAGTTACGACGAGACAAAGCAACGGTCTTGCCAGTCCGATAGGTAACGAAACCGGTCGGAAGCGCCCGCTTGAACTATACCTATGTACTACTATTTTAAAATGACAACTTCGTCTGCGGCTTAGTGTTTAATTTCCACGGATCCCGGACGCGAAAAATTAAACTATCCGGATTTCCACGGGCGCCAGTTACGTGCGAAATTAAGAGAATCAAGTTGAAGTTGGGCGCTCGTGCGTGAACTCGGACCTCGGTACGCGCGCCCGCGTCTTGCTTTTCTCAATTAAAATTAAATAGGTAGGTAATTATTGTTTAATTGTCTAAAAACAAACTCATACGCCACTACATAACCATAAACACGGCCCAGGAAGTGGACGGACACTAAAACCGAGGGAAAGTGTTGCGTATAGATACATGTTAATGTGGTTCTTATCTGGAGGTGCACAAGCTAAAATTCTCTAAAAACGGGAACGCCTTTCACAACAGTCCGACTATATAATCGACTAACACGTTCAGGGAGAATCAGTTTCAGTTTACCTTCGTCTTCGAATAACCCCAGCCATGCAGAGTTACCTCGTAAGTACTCTAACGGTACTCGTGGGGAAGGTGGTGCGCCCTCAAAGACAAATTCGGTTTTAGGTTTGCATCGCCGCAATCGTTGTGGCCGTCAACGCCTTGGGAGGTGGCGAGAGCTACGGGCATCTAGGTGGCTACGAAGGTGGTCCAGGACTTGGGGGCGGTTTGGGCCACTACGGAGGAAACGAGATCTCGACCGACGACGGGGGGCACAACGAGCACTACATCGATTACCACGTGAGTAATACGGAGTAAAAGCGGTAGAAAGTTTATTTTAAAAATTTAAAATAGTGAAATCTCGTCGAACGTAAAATATTAGGATGCGAGTAATTTGCATGTTCGCGTAGTAAACGTGTAATTAACAGCTTATCGTTCTTCGAACAATGATCATTGTTTGTTTGTTTTTTAATTCATCAGGCTCATCCCAGCTATCATTACGATTACGCCGTCCACGACCTGCACACGCACGACATCAAAAGTCAATGGGAGACCCGCGACGGCGACAAGGTGAAAGGGCAGTACACCCTCATCGAGCCAGACGGTTCGAAAAGGATCGTGGAATACACTGCCGATAAACACAGCGGGTTCAACGCCGTCGTCAAGACCATCAAGAACGGCTATTAGTTTATTGTTGATTTTCGATTGTTATTCTGTCATCTACAGTATTATTTGTTCTTTTCCACTTCGAGTCGCAATGTTGTGTTCGTTTATTTATTCTTAATGAATTGTTAAGTGTCTTATTTTCTATTATTTTATGTAACCTACTATGTAAATATCTCACTGTACGTATATGTTTTAAACGATAAAAACTTTGTTATTAATATTTGTATTGCTCGATTTTTCGATCGGTCCCCCGTATACGCACTAACATCGAAGTGACTTCTGAAACAATTTGGCAGGCAACCCAAATTACACGTAATTTGAAAGGTCCGTTTCAAATAGTATTATGTACTTGCAATATTAAAGATACGCGTGAGGAGAGGAGGTGAGGGATTAAATCGCGGAGCAACGCCCCCCACGTTTCCCAATTTATAATGATTACCCCGAAACCAATAATTTCCCGCGTTTTGTTTTTATGGTTTCCGCAATTTGCGCAAAGAATACCGCTTAAGGCTATTCATTGTTATATGTCGATTAAGTCGTTAACGTTCAAGAATCGTCGAGCGGAACGAAAAAAAGTCAAAACTAGAGTAAATCTAAAAGTGAATGTAGATGGGTAACTTAACAATAATAAATAAAGATGAAAATGTTTTTATATTTAGGCCGAGACCTAAGCCTCCTTACCTTCATACTTGGAAAACCAATTCCGACCAAGAAATTGGCCATCCAGTTGACGAGCACGGCGATGGACATGGCGGCGGGGCGTGGTCCTTGAGAAAACAGTTCGGCAGTAATCATCCAAGGTATAGATCCGGGCCCGACGGCGAAGAACACGACGAAACTGAGGGTGGACACCACCGACAGGTACGACATCCAATCGATCATTTCCTGCACATAGCCAAAAAACTCCTATCAGGAAGTAGTATTTGTGTTCATTCCCGACTGGGAGGAGCGACCACTTAATTATCGTCTAGTAAGCATTTACGTGTCATCGACGATGGCAGACTGATCGGCCTAGAGCCTGCGATCTCGACAACAAATTAATTACATTATGATATAGCGTGCGGTAACGAGAGTATATGTCGGGTGTAGTTGAATATCATAGCGTGCAGTGTGGCTGTGTAATTAGAGCTTTGTATATACAGCGTCCCTCCTCCACTTGTCCGGAAAGTCTTTACACATAAAGAGGGGTGTGTCAAAAATAAGCGAGGACAAGGTGTAAAAGCACAAGCAAAACATGCAGACGTGAACAATAAAATGTATAAATTATTCAATGATCTATGTACATCGGGAAACCTATTGAATTGAATAGCAACCGAACATTTACGGTAGGTATTCGAGAGTGGATCGTCACCAGAAATGCGGCAATTGCTCAGTTACAGTTTCTTTCGTGAAATTACGGTCGCATAACAAACGGAATTTAAGGAAAAAAACGGTAAGTAGTCAACGGTGCAAACTGAAAAGAGCTGACCTACGAAACGCCAGGTGTGGCAAATGAACGAATAAACATGCAGGGGAGTTTAACATGTACATCATCCGTGACACATTTCCCACATATTTGTGCCTACGGAAAATGTGCCACCAGCTGTACAAATACAAACCTGCAACGTTTCGATCTTGCAAGTTAAATGTTATTAGGTAGACAGATGGAGAGGTTCGCGTCTTTTTTTTTTTCGTACAGTCGTTTGCAAAACTGCCGATCGCGCTATTTAAACACGACAGACGCGAGCTTTGCAAGTGGCTGCACATTATAATCGATCCTTCCATGTGCCTCGAAAGAAAAATATATAGAAAAATAGCATGTTAAACAGAGGGCGAGATTAAGAAATATCCGCCTCTATAAATTAGTTTACTCTTTAAACGATATCACACATTAGATAAGTACTACTCCATTTAAGAGTTCATCGATTAGGTGTTTTTTAATATTCAAGAATGGGGTACTAACATCATAATCGAATTTCTGAGCTATTTGCTTTTTTTTAATTCGACGTTTCGTCGACGTAAACCGTAAACGTCACAGCACGCGTGCCCAGTTTATCTCTAATACGTATTGGGAAAAATCATCATGTTAGTACCCCATTAAGTATCTACGTTCAACACCGTAACGAGAGCGCGACGAAATTAGGTTTAAGGCTATTTTTGGGTTAGAAGGGCACAAGTTAGACAGTTGCCACGGGCGCTTCGTACCCTCGTTACGGCGTTGCCTACGTTGCACGAAACAATGAGAACTCGCTCGTCGAACGAATCCCGCAAAAATCATAACGGGGACGTTATATAGTGCGGGATTTTTGATGAAATCGTGCATTTTGCGATTAAAACGCACCACTTCCCAGATATGTATATTATTTGGTCTCGAGCGAACTGATTTGAGAATTGTAGTCGACCTCGAGGGTCGTGGCGGTGCAGGAGTGGTGAAATGTCGATTGCCTACCTAAAAGACGACAACCTTCGTCGTATTGGGCGCCGATTTCGATAAACATGACCGAAAACTAACTACTTTGCATCTAAAAAAAATTTTTTGCTCGAAATACTTTGATGAGATCAAGATAAAAACGGGTCAACTCAAAATCAAGGTTGTGTCAGATGCGGTAAACTTTAGACCTGTTATGACCGGACAAAGGGAAATAGGGTCGATCCAAAGTCGAACAAAGTTATGCGAGGTCAACACAAGCTCGATACAAAGTTGGGCAAGTTCAGATAGGGGACAACATAGTCAAAACAAGATCGGGTACGATCAGAAAACCAAAACAATGCAATACAGTGTTGGGAAAAATCAAATAAGGTCAATAAAAGATCAGACAAAGTCGAACAGGAAAAGGTTCAGTTAAAGCCAATCAAAATCAGATAAAGTTAAGACTAATTGTGAGGCAAGATTAGAAAGTCTGACAAGTTTGAAAAAGGTCAGAGGTCCGGCAGTCCGGGTTAAATTAAGATAATGCCGTACGAGATCAAAATTCTAGTCCTAGATTGGACAGCCAGGCAAAATCGCACAATGTTGGACAAGCTCGAATAGAGTCGTGACAGTTACTTGACGAATCTTTGACAACAACAATAAAAACTAACCCGACGGAACATATGAAGCGATATTTACACTATGTTCTTCGAAAGCAACCGGTACGAGTTTGCGCCTCGCAGGTAGGCAATCAATAGTACATGGCCGATGCATAATAATTTTATTCGCAGTCAGTTCGCTCAAGTCCCAAATAAAACACGAAACGAGCGACACGCTTGAATAACAAAATACGAGACGACAAGAAGAAACCAAAAACGTCCCCGTTATCAATTTTGTAACCGTATGGACCAACAACGGACCCAGTAGTGTAAGCTAAAAAAAATAATATCAAGTAATCTCGATATTAAATTAATCTTAGTACAAAGCAAGTGCTGAAGCTTATAAATCCAAAAAAATCCTTCCCGCGCCAACGTTTCCGAGGTATTACTCGGAAGATGGCTACATATTAAACAACTAACCTTTATCAAGAACGAGATGGTAATGAATATTGAAAAGATAAACATGCCACCGAGCCCATACAGGTGCAGCGTCCGTCTGCCTGTGCGGTCCATTAAAGGTATCGACACCAAAGTCATTCCCACCATGATGGCCCCAATGCCGATCGTCGCGAACTTCGCACTCTCGTCCGACAGCCCGGAGCTTGTAAATAAACTCGTCGAATAATAAAACACCTGCAAATCGTTAAAACATGTGCCAAAACGGCGCGGAGCAAAAACGGAACAATACTCACAGCATTTATACCGGACAACTGTTGCGACAGTTGCATCACGACGCCTATGATGAGAGGCGAACGCAGTGTCGGTGAACAAATGAGCTCCATCATGCTAATTGACGCCTCCGCCTGTTGGGCCCTCTCTTCGGCCCTCATCTCTTCGATGTCCTCTTCCACCTGATTGTTGGCGCGCAACCTTCTGAGCGCCTTCCTCGCCTCCTCCTCCCATTGCTTGGTGATGAGTAAGTACCGCGGACTTTCGGGACAAACTGGCAGTAATACTAGCTGAAGTAAGGCGGGACATACGGCCAGCCCCAACAGCAGGGGCCAGCCATCGTTAGTCCCAAGAATTTGCTCAATACCGAGCACTTGCGATAACAAGAGTCCTACAGTTACGGCTAGCTGATTAACGGTGCCTAGACCGCCGCGTAAATTTAAAGGCGCAATTTCGGATATATACATAGGTACTAAAGATGTGTTTAAACCTAGAACAGACGGTCGAAATTGTATCGCACCTAAACCGCGCCAGAAGTAACAACTTACCACAATTGACCCCGATAATGAACCTTCCGAAGAAGAGCATCTCGTATGAATTTGATATTTTCGTGAAACCCATCAGACATCCACCTCCTATGCCCAATATATTATTCAATAGAAGTCCACCTTTCCTGAAATAAAAAAAATTACATCACGTAATGGTCCTTCGAGCCGAATAAGTCATACAAACCTGCCAAACCTATTAGCTACCATGCCGCCGATGAAACCCCCGAGCATTCCGCCGATCGCAAAGATTGAAACTGCTAATGAATAAAGCCTCTGCACCGCCTCGTCTTGAATATCCTCTCCGTATCGAGATTTATAAACGTCCTTCATAAAATACTCTATGTTGGTTTCAGGTGCGTTAATAACTCCCGTATTATAACCGAACTGTAGCATTCCAAGTACCGCCGAAAAGATGGAGTACGACAGGAAAAACGTCAGGCCCTGCAAAACGGCACACGAAATGAGTTTCATCGAAGCCGCGCCGACAAAAACAAAATAAAACAAACGCCAAACAACGAATATACGCATTATTTTATTTAAAAAAATAATAATAAAAGATCAAAATACAACAAAAAACAACCATAACCTGCTCGAGCAGTCTCAACTTGCGACGGTGCGAATGCTCCTCGAGCCGATCGACGTATTCCCGCAGCTCCTCGATCTCCTCTTTCACCTGCTGCACGGTGTCCAGTTCTTGTTTGATCGCCACCATGTCCCGCTTCACCTCCGACACTTCCGACTGGCATGACTCGACCGATTTCGTCAGTTCTTGGAGCTGCGAGCGGATTTCGCATAGGGCTACGGTCGTCTCGAGGTGTCGATCGCCCCGTTGCAGCTCGTCGAGTTTGGCGCTCAGGTTCATGCTCATGACGCTCACCTGTTTTTGTAAACTGTGGCAAAGAAAGCGACGATTCGCTGATTAGATGGCCGCGATCGCGCGACGTTCATGTTTGTGTGCAAGTGCGCATGCTTCGTGCGAGCTACGGTTAACGGGTGATGCGAAACTAGGTTTAAATCTATCACACATGAGGCCCTACGCGCGAGGCCGTCCAAAAATGTTTGAGATCAAGATCTATGTATAATATTATTGGTAGAAACCCCCATTCCAAAAAAATATTCGTTTTCATTTGTGTAGTTACGGTTGCTTACGGGGTGCCATCTCAAACGTTTCGGAACACGGGTTTGCAAATCGCAACAAGTCTCGTCGTTGTTTACAAAACACTAAAAAAAAATAATGTAAGGTAGGTAACTAACGAGCGCCGTTTGTGAATCGACGCCGACATAAACAAATCCTAATTGTTAAGGTGGAACAAAATTAATGCCATCGCGACTTAGAGTTTAATAATAATTATTATTAAAGCAATGACGAGGACGCCATCTAGGAATCGATCGATATAATTTATTTTTAATAGCATTAAAATTGTCATGACATTTCAATTCGGATACGAATAACCTACGATAGGAAAATGAGTCGTGTAATTCGTCGTGCACTCAAACGATTAAAAATGATCGTGTGTTCCTGTTGTACTAATGCATGCATAGTTACCGATGATAAATGATACAAGCAAAGCTCCGGCCATGCGACATGCACACTTAGCAGCATAATACCTGGGAGGTAAGGATACCATGGCTGTGTTCCAAACTACAGTGGACACCTTCCCAGGTATCCTGTAACCCTCCTATTTGTTCTTTCAGCCCTTCCGGAAACTAATTGAAAACGCGCGGCACATGACTGCGACGCAGGGTCTTGCTGGCCTGTGACCATCTTCCACCTATAGTTTGGAAACACAGCCCGTCAGGAAGCGTGCTAATCAATTTATTTTGTGCGCTAGACGTTTTAGCTTTACTGTAAAGGATCCATTTCGACGGGTATATCGGATCGATTCAGTTTTTTTTTGTTCGTCTTAATTCCGCAAGAGCGCCGATGATGGGGCGACTTGTTCGTGGGATCGTCTCGGGGCGTTTTGCTCGACGAAATGAAACGAGGGACAGAAGCCTTCGTCGATATTGGTCATTTAATTGAAATAGTCAAACGACTTATAGATTTCGTCAATCAATTTAAATTAATTCACAACCAACAAAGATCGTCGTGATGCAGCAGCAACCGACTCTTTCGGTTATCGATCGCATGTCATTAAGCGGATCGTTCGTCGTGGATTAATCTTCCGATTGTTCGTTTCGGAACTTCTGCGGCCACCATAAGTACTTGTTCGATAATAAACAACACTTTGATTAGATCGTAATCTTTCCTCGACAACTATTCGGAGCCTCGAGTATTTTATAATCTTGATCACAACGTGCGTACATCGGCGTCGAAAGGTTAGTTTAAAAATTGATAAAAAAAACTATCGAACTCGACCCACCATCGCAATTAAACAATTAATAAAAATAAAGGCACGCATAAACGGATAAGATCAATAAGATGATCGTAGTAACAAATTCAAAATTGCACGAGAATCCTCTACAGTAAGCCATTAATCTAGTATTAAGCCCCGTCACGCCATAAAAGTGGAGGGCCAAAGCGAATGAGCACAAACAACTGATGACAATATGAATGACTGAATAACAGTTCTAATAGTATTGAAAAGTGATGATGCGGCA
The DNA here is from genome assembly GCA_036326145.1 of Rhagophthalmus giganteus. NCBI lineage: Eukaryota > Metazoa > Arthropoda > Insecta > Coleoptera > Rhagophthalmidae > Rhagophthalmus > Rhagophthalmus giganteus. The sequence continues at coordinate 695,395 of JARFJA010000021.1, read as the reverse complement.
CCACAGAAACAACCGATTCGCACACCACCGGGACCGCGCACCGCGTTGCTTCTATGTGCGCGCCTCTCATTATTTTTAAATAAACAAAACTATTAAACTAAGTGCTTAAGATGTCCTGTTATCGTGACTTAATTTAAAAAACAAAAACCATCTCAAGCACTTCATCAATCAATTTTGAATCAAAATGAACGACACTGGTAATAATCGACCGAATCGTGTCTCTCTGTAGAAGTTTTGGCCAGTGTTATTACTCGTATGGTAAACAAACGCGATAGATACCTAATAAGCAGCTCTCTAAGAGTGGCTTCATCATCCTCTTGTATTTCTTTCTTCGTTTCATCACGCGATCGGTGGCGCAGGCCAGTCGAGCTGCGCGTGGATTGGCCACGGGCGGTCAGCTTGAGCGTCCCCACTGCCTTAGGCTCAGTGTCAGTAGCCAGCTCATGCTCCTCCACCTCGACTATCTCTGCCGATACTGCACAACTAAATACATCAATAACGAATAAAACGCGAGTATATGGGTTAACGGAGCGAAAATAATCATTTACCTGTATATTGGGAGCCAGCGGTGGTAGTTGTAGCGGTAAGAGTGTCGACGGATTCGCTAGTGGTAGTCGTTGGCTGCTCTTGTCGATAGGTGTTTTTCGACTGTTTCATAGACCGTTGGCGCCCGGATGAAATTTCGCCCGTGATCCTTGGAGCTGCACGACTCATCCGTTAGTATATGTATATATTAACACTACTAGCACATCAAGCAAATATCTACTACACTACACGTTCCCGTACGCAAAACTATCTAAATCACTGTTTCATCACCATCACTTCCCCCTTCCGGCCCCGCGTTCCTAACATAGTGATGTCTGAATTCGAATTGAAAAGATGGGTAACCATCGCATTTGTCCATGTCGCATGTCAACTGAGCAATCGACGAAGCGAACGATAACTACCCACCATGAAATAAAGCATTCGAAGGATCTACATGTTTTTTTTTTTGAAACAGATTATTTTCTGCGTCGTCATTCTTCGATATATCGATCCTGTATAAGTTTGACCGCGAGCATTTCGGAATCACATCTGTGTAGGTGGATATAACAAAATCACGCGATTTTGATCGAATCATTGTAGACGATTAATACATCGAGCAAAGTTAGCCAACATAACAAAACGCCGACAGATTTTGGTTGTGAAGACGTAGGAAAGCAAGTACATAAATAATTGAATTTAGAGAACGAATCTGGAAAATACATCCCAATATTGACGGCAATTCATTAATAACAAAGATATTGAAAATCCCGCGTGAAGACGAAACGAAAAGAAATTATCGCCCTTGCCTCGTTGAAAACAATATCCTAACAAAAATTATCTTATAAAATTTCCTTCGTGTCGAAAAAACATATTCAGTTTCAACGTCGTCTGCGACGACACTTTTCCATCGGGTCCTGTGCAATCGATTCAAATTTACAATTAGAGGCTATTTGTGGTTTAAAATTTAACTATTCGGTGAAACTTTTTTTTTAATTAAAAAGTAAAGTACCGAAACGTTTTTCGCTTTTACAGGTTGTCGTCAACTTACGATCATGTTAGGTTCCGACTGGTCGGTCGTAAAGCGATTTGGATGTAAATAGGATACTATGTATGTGTAACACCACCCATTGGTATACTATTTACAAAAATAAAAAAATATTACGAAAAAGAGTATCAAATACTGTATAAAACCTAAAAAATATTTGCAGTCTCAAGTCGACGACTACCAGTATATCTGTTAAAAATACAATTAATGGATTTTTCGTAAAGGAAACAAAAAAAGAATTATTCTGAAAATGTGCGGTTTAAATTGATTCGCGCTTTGATTGATGGATTATTGTGTAGTTCGACGATTGATTTTGCGGTTTTTATGTAATTTCGCGACGTAATCCCTGGAATTTAATTTAATTAACGGTTTAATTACGCGTTTTAATTTCCTAAATTTCGAGGGTTTATTTTAATTAGGCGTTTAATCGGCCATTTTATTTTAATTTGCAAGCTTTTATTTAATTGCGCGTTTTTTGATTTTGATTATAATTCGATTTGATTATTGATCGAGTTACAACGGCTTCAAATAATGCAAACTCCCAACTAAACCTCGAAAATAACGAACAATCGAGTCGTGGAATTAAAACTCTAATTAAATTAATCGATTTAATTAAACTGTTAATTAAATTAAATTCCGGGGATTACAGCGTTAAATTACATAAAAAACCGCGAATTGCACAATATCTTGTGAAAATCTGCAAAATCAACTCAAACGTAAACTTTTAGAAATGCATTCGCAAGAATCGAACACCTACTAACATTACATTGTAATTAGAATATCGGAATACAAATGGAAATTATTAAAGCATTAGAACGATAAATTGTCGGATCTTACAATTAAATAAATAAATAAAACAATAGAAGCTCGAAGTCTATTAGATCGGTGGTTTCGTTTACGAATCACATAACGTGCTATTTGTTGTGTTAACTAGACATTCGCTTATCATTGAAATATCGATGCGAGCTATAGTTCGAAACTTCAATGTACATAAACTTAATAGAATATTATTGTTTACCTTAAACCCGTTTAAGTCCATATTAAGGAAGCCTTTTACGATTCCACTACGTTCGATGTTAGGAAAGATACACCGGCGACTCCACTTACACCTGAAACAATATGAGCTGTATTACTACTGACTTGCACTCGTGCATGTTAATCGAGGTTATTTCAATGACGAATGTCGGTTTCAATTTTCGCGGGCAACTCAGGGTCAATAACTCGAAACGGCGGCACTTTTCGATTGGTCCTCGTATAAATTTTGTACAAGTCTGTGACACGAATTAATACGACGATTACGAAAGATACATTGACAACATACAAACGCCTCGTATACACAAGTCCGTTTTATCAACAAAACAATTAACTATATATGGAAACCTTTACCTACTTTCGTTAATTGGGCAACGAACAAAACCGCTCATACGGAAAACCGGTTTTCTATGCGCTTTCGCTTTCGGCACCGACAAAACGTAACCCAAATATCTTAAGATACCTACCGCCAAACGTCCCCGTTCGTCGAGACTTCTAAAACGGTACCACCAGTTAAAACGCAAAACGATCGATTCTTCGCGCAAAACTTGCACGTTTTAATTCATCAAAACACCGCGCCGCCAAGGCCGACTTAAAACAGAGAAACGTTATCACAACGTGACGACCGCAACAGTACTGATTAAATACTTTCCGTGAAACCGAAATGTTGGGTAAACAATAATAATCAGACGCGGTCACGAGACGCGGCGTAATCTTTGGTTTTTCCCGGGGGGGGAAAACTGTATCGATTGAAGTGCATCCGAGCGTCACATTGGTTGCATAAGTTGTAGGCGCAATTTAATTTTTTTATCGTGTGAATCGTTTAATTTTTCTTACTTAGACAATTACTGCTCGGATCCGATTGCCGACTGCTTGCCGCCAGGCGACCGACCCATCAATTCCGTCTTTAGATCCTCTGGTTCAGTTTGGGCGTCACTCGGCTCCGTCTTTATCCTTTAACAATCGTTAAAAAAACCCGTCGTTATTTTACAATTAGATGTACGTACATACTTTCATTAAACTATAGTCATTAAAGGGCCCTCGGAAAACAAAAATGTCGAGGATCGCCACCTATTCTACCTTTACGTTTCTCGTTTTATTAATAAACGAATACATACCCGAAGAGAAATGTCATACTTCCAACCAAACCTGAAAAGAAAATAAACAATTAATACAACGTACAACGAACGGTCGTCGCTTTATTTTGGTCCTTCCGGCCCTATTAAACCAAATAAATAAAAATCGATTTTTTGATAACCTCAAAAATGTTTACCATTACGTCGGGAAAAGCGCCCGATCGAATATCTTCTAACATTTATTTATAACGACACAAAACCCTCACATTAACATTTATTTAACAAAATACATACAGATACAGCGTAACGAATATTAATATGGGGAATTTCCATTTCTAATCCGAACACGGTTGGCCACGCAAAACCAGTAAATTTTCAAACGGGCAACATAACCTAAACAAATTATTTATCGGCTTCCGGCGTAAATTTTAAATTCATGGCTCAGAAACCACGAAACTGCACGACCACAATTTTAGATAAGAAATTTAACTACGACATATGCCCGAGACTATTGAGAAACGAGAAGAGACCGATCGATCCGCAAAAATACGGACGGAAGCTCAAGAGTTCGACGGGTACATTGGCGGTGCCGAATCCGAACAATTACGTGCACAAGGAAGTTATAACCGACAATGCCGCTTTGGTCGAAGTGACGGTGCGGACGCAAACAATGACGAAGAAGCCCCCAAACGCTGGCAAAGAGTCGTGGAACAAACTGTTGACGAAAAACGGCGACAGCCTGTCGTCGTTTGGGTGCTTCGACCCGTTACGCACGGTGCACTTCCTTTCGAAGGAGCTGCAGGCGAAATTACGGGCGTCCACGCCGAGTAAGTTTCGTAAACTATCGAATCGACATTTTAACAAACGGTGCTGATATTTCAGATGACACCAAAGTGATGGAGATAATCTCCGACATGCAGCAAGCCTTAAATCGAGTCCCTCCTGAAATTTTTTCGCCGGTTTACACTTTCGAGCCGCCCGTAAGTCTACGGCTTCGGTCGTAACGATAATAAAAATTTATTCGTAGGAAAAACTGAAACGTCGAGTAGAAGAGAAAGGTTGTCAGACCGTCGATGGCAATCGGTCGTCTTCCGAATCGGAAGCATTTCAAAGACATTTAGAGGCGAGCACCGTTAAACTGGAGGCGAGCTGCAAACAGATGGAGGAGTTATGCGTTCACCTCAAGAAAGAGAAGGAGCTGGCAGAGCATCGGCTTTCTGCCGAAAGGGACACGGTTCGGTATCTTCAGAAACAAATGGACGAATTGCAATTAGCGAAGGTCCGTTTTTTCTATTTTAAATCGAATCAAAACGTCAGCGCTCGCGAACTGAATAATTTCCAGATCGAGTCGAAGAATGCGATTTTCGAGAAGTTGCACGAGGAAAAGGGACACCTGCAGGCCCAAGTCGAACTGTTGCAGGAACAGTTGGATCTAAATCGCGGTCCGACGACGACGATTTTAAAGGCTCGCATACAGGAATTGCAGGCGGACAAGTCAGTCGTCGCCCGAGAAGTTACGGACCTGCAACACGAACTGACGTTGCGCAACATGGAAAAGGAGAAGTACGTTGCGATACTTCAGGTGCGCGATCGACAAATAGACGAGATACAAGGAGAAATCAGTCGGCTGCAGGCCGTCGTGAACGAACAACTGAACGAAATGCAACGGCAACCCCAGTTGTCCGCCACTTCCAGTCGAACCAGCATTGCCGGTAATATCTCGTTTTGCTTACGCTCGAAATTGTTAGAAGTTAATGTTTTGTTTTTAGATAATTACGGAATAATTCCTGGCATAAAAAAATTAAGCACTGCAACGGTAACGAGAACGACGAAAGGGAAATGGGCGATATGGGGTTGTGCCTAGTAAATGCCCCGATGACTCGGTTGTTTATGAACTGCAAGGACTTTGAGTCGGGCGATAGTAGTCCGACCAATGTCGATAATGAACGTCGCAAGGTGATGTGATCGGCTTTAATTTAAATCAGGGGTGCGTTGTTAAATTTCAACTTTTAGGTACCAGAAGTGCACCAACTCGAGATATTGGAGACGCCCAAGTTCAAGACCGATTCTTCGGATATGTCTGCCGTGTACGATTTGTTGTCGACGCTCAAGACACATGCGTTTATGGTGAACGTGCCGCCTTTACCTTTCGACAACGATAATTTAAAGTAACTTTATATTTATGCTGTATATTTTTATTATTAATTTTTTAATCAGACGAATCAGACCTTGAATTTGCAGTTTATTTCCGAATTTCGGTTATAGCTTTTCGATATTTTTAAGTTTTATTAAAAAAAAACGAAATTTTGCCCCGATTGTCGCATGGACGTGGTAGCAATTCGTGAACTGTGAAAAGATCGAGAGAAGTAGTTTTGGCGAATTTCTGCGAGAAGAAGCTGTCAAAAACATCCGACAATAGGATCAGGAACAACTGCATTGTTGATTTGCAGACTATCGAACGATATAGGTGAGTCGTACACAAAATATGTTCAGTAGGATAGTTTTTGTATTAGAAAAGATACAGAGCCGCTTAAATTAGAGGTGAACTTTCAATTTTTTCAATGTTTTGTTTATTTTTTTTGTACGATTTGACAACATATCGTTTTATTTTGTACTTTTTCCAAAGTTAGTCATGTCTATTTTAATCATTTTATCCAATTTTACACGAAAACGTCTGTAAAAACGATTATAGACGTTTTGCTAATTTAACTGATCCTGTATTTTTTTTCACTGCGGACGCGATTGCGGTTGAAATTTGAACAGTACATTGTCTTCTGGGCGGATTTTGCATTTTGCGATTAAAGCGCACCACCTCGCCGATATGTTACTCGAACCCAAGCGAACTATTATCGAGTTATGGTCGACCTTGCTAGAGGATCGTCGCGATAAAGTTACACGAGGTCAGGTGTGACCAAGACAAGAAGGCAGTCAGGTTGTAGTACATTTTACATTAGAACAAGGCCCGTAGCTCGGTCGAAATTTTCAAATGCGAACATCTCCGTTACGAATCATCGGGATCGTCGATATAAAATATGTTTTGGAATTGCAACAGAAGTCTCCATCGAATTTGTCCTTTTACCAATTTTCGGGCGAATCGACGAAAAGTATTTCGGCGCGTATACACCACGTTCGGACATTGACATCTGAAAATGTGCGAAGTGCACAAGTGCGCGACAGTGATTATGAAGATGAAATGCGTCGCATGCCGACATAGGGTGAATTTATTGTCCGCGTTTCGGTTAAGATTCGATGAGACCATTTCAAATTTTCAAGCCGGAAAAAGGGGTTGAATTTAATTTTTCTTTTTTTTTTTAATAGGAACCGTAGTTGGGCTGTGACAATGAAAAAAGCACAACCTCGTCTAAATTGAATAACGAAGAATTAGAGAAGATTTTTCTCATCGAGCTCGGCGAACTGCAATTTGTCGCCATTCAACCGTTTTGAAACGAACGCCCGCGACCCCCACATGTCAACGTCGGAACTCAAGAAGAGAACAACGTTTTACCGCAAGAGCCACTCGCCGGTGTGGGACTGTTTGGGTTTGATGCATTATTCGACCACGAGAACGAATGTAGGCTTTAAATTTGAAGTTGCTCCGTGCGAAAACGTGTTAACGAACATAAAACTGTGTCAAACCAGGGCCGGCCTTACAAATCCAAAAAACCATTGGGGTCGAATGCGCGCCGTCCTGAAAAATTCAAATCCGAAAAGGTCGAAAATATTCGAATTCGCTCGCTCGCTCGTCTTCTTTTTTTTTATCACGGTTACCTACGTCGTCGAGCGCGCGTCATCCCTTTTCGTTTCCGTTCGTCGAAATCGCCGTAAATTTTTGGGCGGGAATCGCGCGTCCCGTTGTCGAACGAATTTTTCCCACAAACGTCGTAATTTCCCATTTTCGCTAATCATTCATGAAAACGTAAAATCACTTTACGTGTCGCCCCCGAGGTGCGAATCTCGTCCCCCTCCTCTCGCCCCGTAATGATCACAAAAAGCTGTCGATTATGAACGTGAATCCAAGAAACGGTGGACGGGAGGAGGGGATAACGAAAAAAAATTGTTTTATCATAGGTACAATTAGCGAATATCGATTAAATTACTTATTAATCAACCACCTGACAATTTTACACCGTCATTATGTAATTATAAGTGCGCTGTTTACTATATTTTTTGCATCTTATTCGACGCGCCTAAAATAGATAAAGAACGAACAATAAAGCGTTCTCGTCTTTTGTTTTTTCTTCAATTGTTTTAGCAAACGTTAGGTCGAACGATCGACGAAAAGAGACGGATCGTTTTTTTTTTTTGGGTCGAATTTGTTTCGATCATGTAACATCAAACATTTACCGTTGAAACGAAATAATTGACGCGTTCGTTTTTTTTTTTAGAAATCCATAGCGCCTCTACTTCGCGTTCGACATTTAAATAAAGGTCTATTCGCGAACGCTCGTGAAATAATCATCATCCACATCGATTCGAAAATGCGACGAAATTGGCGATTAAACCAAAAATACGGACGCAAAAGATCCATAGGCAGTGGGAGCGAGCGAATCGTTAACGGGCGCAAAATAAATCCGGTATTTTTTTTTGAGTAAAAAGTCCTACCTGCAAATAAGTTTATGTGGCGTGGCCGTGTACATTTCTTCTTCTTATCACATTCTGCACATTTCACGCCGGTGCACCACCGTATCACCGCACAAACTCTAATGTCACTTCTGTGTGGTGACGCCCCAAGTGAACACACGGGGTATAGGACAGGTACCGCGGGCTGTGGCTCGGCACTGCGCGCTTCTGCAATCAATAGCCGGCCGGGCCACACTGAGGGCTCCTGCCAGGCGAGTCGCGCCCTTCAACTCCTGCACGAACTGCATCTAGATGCCGCCACTTTCTCGTACAAAATAACTCGACGCGCCGCGATTGTTTCAGACATAATACAGAACGCGACGCCGACGCCTTCGTTTTAAATTTTTGCTAATAACTGGCGCGCGATTTGCGGGAAACCGATTGGGGGGGGGGCGCCCCTTTGTCTTTTGGGGCCGCGCGATTTGCACGGCGAATTCTTCTTGGGACGGATCGATACGACGATTTTCAAGTCTTAATGCCCGACTGCCTGGGTGCGCGCGAGAGTTTTATGTGGGTTAGCGAGAAGGCGACACGAAATTACTGATTGGTACGAATGTTTGGACGAACATTCTTCAATTCCCGCAGATGTGAGAATCGGGAAAGAGATCATGACCGATTTTAATAGCGGCACCGGTCGTTGCGTTGCGCAGCACGTCAGTAGTCACATGTTTTGGGGATGCGTGACGACGATCATCAAATTTTTAAGGTAACTAGCGATCAGGCAAAAGCAGTTCAGTTCAAATTATGACACTTCCTTGAGCAAATCGGGGGAGGGGGGAAGGGTCAGTCGAAAATTCGGTACGCGTCATTTTTAATTTTTGTCCGACAATAAGTTTCTCTTAAGAATACTTAAAAATTTTCTTCGTTTAGAGCCACTCGCGTTTGTTTGATACGTGCAGCCCGCAAATTGAGGATTTTAGGAAATTGCTGTTAATGGGATTCGAAGAGATTACGTGCATTTCGATCAATCCAACACGTTTATTACAGTCATTAATCGTGTTAAAAATTATTGATTTAACGGACCTTAACTGTTTGAGTGACGCAACATTTGGTGGCAACCGAATCCAATTGGAAAGTCGAAATAAATAAACTAATTGCATTCGATGATTTCCATCTGGCACATCGATACGAAATAAAATTGAGCTAGAAAAACGTTAAAAAACTTTATTTAGAAAACTTCCACGACTTTCTCCTATTAATCGATCTAATCTAATTACATTTTGTAAAAACGTAACCATTTAAAGAACGGCCTATACATCTCGTGCAGCAAATTATGAAATTTTCAAAAAGCAATTTCGAAACCTTGCACTCTTACATTCTACTTAAAAATACTTCTACTGCGGATACTTGGTTAAATCGACAGTTAACACTTGGCTAACTAAACACTCTGCTGCCTGAAAAAAAAACAGAAAAGAACAAAAATTAATTCCCACAACCATCGACGGAATAGATCGTTTTACAAACCGTCGGGCAAATGCCGATAAGCGCATCGGCGTGTGAATAAAATTCCTCCTTCAACGAAATGACGATGGTCTGAAGTGATTCTGTCTTCTCTGTTATATACTTCGCCACTTTGCCAATGTTGGTATTGTCGAGGGCGGCGTCCACTTCGTCCAGCACAAAAAACGGGGCCGGTTGATAACTGTGTATAGCAAACAGCAGGGCCAGAGCGGCGACGGTTTTCTCGCCGCCCGACAAATTCGACATTGGCTGAAACCGTTTGCCGGGCGCCACGCAATTGTAATTGATGCCATCTATGTAAGGCTCCTCTGGATTCTCCGCTCCCAAGAACGCCTGCGCCGAATTGTTCTGCGCCAAAGACTTGTATATGTTATCGATTTCGTTAGAGACGTGATCGAAACACTTCGAAAAAAGATCGTAGCGCTGCTGCTTGATGCGTTCGAATGCCTGCTTCGCCTTCTTGTTCTGCTTGCGCAATGACTCGAACTCCTCGTTGGTCGACTGCAATTTACCTTGGGCCTGTTCGAGCTTTTGCAGCGCCTGCACAATAAAAATCTGACGATTCGAAAAGTTTCAATTAAATTGTAGAAACACGCACCCGCATGTTGGGCGCCTGAATTTTGGTGAGTGTGTCCTGGAGGCTTTTTATAGAGCCATACAGCTTGTCGGCCATTTTTTTGATTTCGTCCTTCTCTTCCAAGTCCTTCAGATGGTCCGACAATAAATTATAATCTATTTGAATTCTGAAAATTGGAAGTTTTTGATGCACGGTAACTTTTTTTTTTTAATCGACCAGCAATATACCTGGCCTCTCTTTCATATTGTTGTTGGGTGCTGTTGGTGTCAGTGTTGGACGACGACGAAGACGACTGAGTGGGATCTTGTTGCACGATATCCTCCATGTTGCCCACCAACATGGGAATGGCTATATCGTCCATCTATAAATAATGTCTATGTAGAAAAACATAAAAATATTTAGAACAAAATACCTTGCACTGCATCAAAATATTGTGCCTTTCGTTCTTCTTGCTCTCGATTTTCCCTTCCAACGAAACGACGTGCTTTTGTACGCCCTGAACGTCTTTGGCGATTGTACCAACTTCTCGCCGGGCCTTTCCGACCTCGTCTTCTATACTATCGCACTCCTGCTTTTTACTGAGCCGTTCGGCTTTAAGTTGTTCGACTTGACGCAGATCCTTATCGATTTCTTCACGCTGTTTCTGCTCCTGCTTTCTACAGGATTCTAATCGTTCCTCCTCATCATTAACTGTCCGTTCCCATCGGCTCACGTTACCTAAAAATTTATTTAAAACTACTAATTTAAGACGACGGGCGCGTTTACTCTGCGTGTCACGACTACGCTCGAACTCCAAATTGCTCGAGATGCGATTGATCTGTTTCTGAAACTCCAGGCGTTTCTGTTTTCGTTCCTCTTGGGCACGCAGCTCACGGTCCTCGTACTGTCTGATGTTACGGACGCCAATTTCTTGGCAAAACTTTGAGAACACCACGTCCTCGACACTGTTCATTTTAAGCTTGATCTCCTCGATCTGTTGTTCGCGTATTTGCATGCTCTTTTCGATTTCCGTAATGTTGGGCTGCAAAGGGAACCCACATGGGGAATTGGAAGCACCGATTGGATACGCAAAAAATACTTACGCCGAATTCGGTCATTTCCTTGGAGAGGCGCGACAATTCCACCTCGACCAGTTTGATCTGCTTCGTCTAAAATTGCAATAAAATCATGGGATTACGACCGATTCGCCTTTTCAATTGAATGGAAGAACCCCGAAACTTGAAAACAACCGACAAACAAATTTATTACAGAAACGCTTTGTGGGAATAATTGAACTGTCGCTGGATGGCTTTCGAGACGACTTTTGTTTCGACATTGCACAAACACTTTGCGGATATGTTCAAAAATAATTTTCATTGATCAAGTCAACTTTCGGAAAAGTTAAAAATTATTAAGTGTGAACACTTACTTTCGTCCTGTTCAGTTTGAAAAGTTAAATTGAAAATAAATCTCTCGGGACTCCTTCACTAATAAAACGAATTCAATCGCGCGCAAGCTTCAAAACTGCTTTTTTTCATTTTTCTCGAAAGGAATGTCTTTTGAAAAATTACATTTTCCCGTATATCTCGAAAACGGTTTATTGTATCAAAAATTATAAAGATAAACGTTCGATAGAGAATCATAAAGTGATACTAAAACGTATTTCACATTATCGATCTGATAATTGATAACGGAGATAACTCGGTTTGAAATTTTTGTTCAGCCGTCATTTCGAAAGGGCGAACACTGTACACTGAACACTGACTTTTTTTAAATGCACTTCTATACGCATTTAAATGCGTAACGCTCGTACGTACAGAGACACTTACCGTACTCTCCATGTCCGTTTTGGCATAACGAAGACGTGTCTCGAGCCCACGAATCTGGGAATCGACCGTGTTCAATTCGGATTCTTTACGGGACTTTTTCATGGCCTCCCTCAGCTCTTCCGTTAGTTTCTCCTGCAATTTAAGATGTCGCGATTAAAGTGCACGTCAACTAAAAAGGTTGGCTCCACAACCTTCTGCGCTTTCAGCTGAGACATGTGCTTCTCGTCCCAGCGTTTGGCTTTACGGGCGAGGTCCAAGCTACCGCCGGAAATGATGCCGGACTTTTGATAAAATGTTCCGTCGAGGGCTACAGCCTGTAAACAATCGCGATGTAGAGCAACGGTTATGATCACGTGAAATACACAACCTACATCATAACGACCTCCAAGCTCATAAGCGACTTTCATAGCGTCTTCCGGCGTTTCGCACACCAAGGCGTTATTAGTTGCAAACATGACGGCTTTGGATATGGCCTGAGGTTCGAAATAAAGTACATCATAAAGCAGTTTAACGCCTTTCGGTTCGGTTATGTTACGAAGCCTATCCTTAAGGGGTTTGGCCTGTAAATAATCTAAAGGCAAAAACGTCTCTGGCTCCAACATCTGCTCTTTCAGGTATTTGATGCATTGACGGCCCGTATGTTCTGTATCGACAACAATTGCTTCCATATATTTTCCAAGCACTTTCGTGATTGCCACATTGTAACGTTTGTGCGACGGTTGACACATGTTGATCATCCGATCGTACTAAAACAAATCAAGATATAAACCCGAACGGCGTGAAGTGGCGCACGTAAGATTACCACACCGGGATAGTTGCTCTTGAACCGTTCCACGATTTCCTGCTTCTTTTTGCGGCGCGCGTCTTCGTGCTTATCTGTACGCGCGTCCCCGAGCTGCTCGAGGACGTCGTCGAGCTGTTTTGAATCTCTTGAACGCGATCTTTGGAGGAGCCAACATCCGATTGGAGATCCTCACGCAATCGCTGCTGTTCCAGCAGCGCCTGTTCGCTGGTGCTGTTCAACAAGAAAATTATTTGTTCGTTTTATAATTGAGAGGGGAGAAAGGTACCGAATGTGTTCTGCCAATTTGTCGATGCGCTTCTCCATTTCTTCTTTCTCGTGGCCTTTTTGGCGATGTTTGTTTTCCGCTTCCGTTCGTAAGCGGTATACGTTGTCGAGCCGATCCTGGTCAGATTTTTGCTCCCTGTTTACCGAGTCCAGGTCTTGCATGTAACGGGCGGAACGTTTGGCCGCCTCCTCTTTCAAATGATGATATTCCCTTACCTAATACGTCTTATTAATTTTGATCAAAAACCGTTTAAAAAGAAAAAGACGTACTTGTTCGTCCTCTAGGTGTACATCGCGCCCTTGACTCTGAGATTCCCCGACGATTGTGGCTTCGTAATCGTCTTTGCTGCGTTCGACTTCAGCCAGTTCCTCTTCCAGCTTATGTATGTCATTGTTGTGTGCCTCGTTCGCCTTGCGAGCCTGCTCAAGCGTCTTGACGGCGCCGTCCAGTTTCTTTTGCATGTGTGAAACGCGCTCTTTCGCCTTAATGAACTGCGGCCTCTTCTTGGATATCTCGACTTCCTGACAAAATGAAAAAAAAAAATGGCTAGAATTAAAAGAACTTACGCGACGCCAAGCCACTTCCGCGCCTTACCACTTCGCGAATGTCTTGCTCGATTTTCGCCAGCTCCCTGCCTAGCTTGCCCTGCTCCTTCTTCTTCTCCCTCAGCACCTCCTCCGCCTTTTCCTTTTTGCGCTCGATTTTATCGACGTCCCTCTGTTTAGATTTTAGGTCGCTCTCGAGGTTCTTCATTTCGCGTTCGTTGTGGAAGAGCCGAAACAGCTGGTGCTCCACCAACTTGTCGTTCTGAAATTAAACAATCATCTTACAACACTGCTCGCGCGCACATTAGAAAAATTAATAACGCGTACGCACCAAATCATCTTTTAATCGTGAATATTTGTCGGCTTCTTCCTTCTCGAGTCTAGCTTCCTTACGTTCGGCGTTTATGCCCTTCTTTTTTTGATACGCAAAGTTGATATCCTCCTGTGCCTTCTGCATCTGAAGCTTGAGTCGATCGTAATCCTCGCGCAAACTACCGGACCCGCTGATTTCTTCGAATAGAGCGGTCATTTCTTTAGGGTTTTTCATGGCGACCGATTCGACGGCGCCTTGAAACACCAGAAAATTTTTCGCCTTCACGTTGATACGCAATTTCTCCAGCTCGCCCAGATATTCCGGATTGGACACAATCTGTAATTACGACGCGGTTTAACAAAAAAAGAAAAAAAGTTGTTTCTAGTTCACCAATTGCTGTTAAATATCAATCGTGAATATAAAAAACGATCGACAACTAGAATGACGATATATGTGACTGCTTAAACAGCTCAGAAATTCTTTTCCGAGTTGTTCTGAAAGACACAACGCGCACAAAGCCACATCGTAACCTAATTTAGGCCAAGCAAGGTGCGTCAAGCATCACATTACAGCATGCGACAACGTGCATTAATTGCAACTTTCGGTTAGTCCTCCGGTTCTAACTTCCGGTTAGAAGGGATGGTGCAAAATCGAATCGTACTGCGCACGTTTCCAACTTAAAAATTTCAGATCGATTCGCAGTCATTTTCGCTGCCAAAATCAAATATTTCAATATTTGAGTGAACAATCGCCACGAATCTTGATTTTTGGTACCGTCATTGGTGCGATTAAAGAATAAATGCGGACCCTCGATGATCCATAGGACTGTACAGTCACAGACATAATTAATGTCCTCGTTTAGATATCAATTTGCTTAATTTCTTATTATTTCTTGCTCATATTGAACGTTATTGGCGACATTAATTATGACCAGCACGACTGTACATTAAAAGCTCAATGGCAATATGAAGTATTAAAAAAACCAATTTATAAGAATACCGTGGTTAATTGGTTCCACAAAGCGTCCATGCTATAAAAAACAGTGTTGTTCGAGATCCATTAACAACTCAATTTATTTATTACAAAAATTTAGGATAATCACACCACGCCATATACTCCTGTATTTGGCATGCTATACATCAATCAAAAACATCAAATTGTTAAGTTATAACAAAGTCTTTAAAGATTTTCACTCCTAACCTAAATCGGCATTGAAGAATCTATATCTAGTTGCCACCATTTCAACCCCTCTAATGTAGTGAAACTCAAAAAATTTACAAAAATAAAAAAACAAGTTTGTTACGCAAATTGTTTGTTACAGTCGACACCGATAAGGACACGCACTTACGTTGTTATTAATACGATACTCCGACGACGAACCCTGAACGGACCTCTGAAAGCTGATCTCTTTTCCCTCGTCTTCGTCCAAAATAAACACGGCGGCCACCGAGGCACTGCAAAAATCGATAGGTAATGCTTGATTGGTTTGTGACGGGCGAACTCTCTTAAGACACTTACCACCTGGAGACCGGACGATTGATGGCCGCGCCGTGTATGAGATCGCTGAGCCTGCGAACGCGTAGGCTCTGAGTACGTTCGCCCATGACGAAACTGATGGCGTCCATGAAATTCGATTTGCCTACAGAATGGGAGTTTAACGTTTTTTCACAAAAACAACACGCAACTTACCTGAGCCATTGGGGCCTATAACCGCGTTGAATGGTTTTAAGGGACCGATGATGCGCCGGCCACGGTACGACTTGAAATTTTCGACTTCGATATGTTTTAAACGGGGAGGCATTTTTCTAAACCAGCCACAACAACTTTTAGAATACCAATCACGTTAACCTCACTATTTGCGCGTATATGCACGTTAAGCACGGATATCAACGATAGATGGCGCGATTATTATTATTTGGAAAATTTAATTTTCTTTTAATTTCCTTTTGTAAAGTGTTATCAACTATTTTAAAATCGTAACTAATTATTGTTTATTGTGTAGATACATAAATCTAAAAATGAAACCGATTAAAATAGCTTCTTAGTTCGAAAATTAAGTTATTTCGCATATTTTGCGTTATTGTCCTTGATCGCGATGTATTCGTTCGGAAATTGAAACGTATTTAGCTAAAATCTCATCGATCTGGCACGAACAATAATAAATTGAACGTGTCGTTGAAATACGTCTTGAAAATTCAAATGTGACGTTTCGTTGAAATAAAATGAGGTTATAAATACAAAGGTTGTGTGTACAAACATTCCGTTGTACTCAAAAAACCCGTCTTTTACGAAATGACGAACCCTCTTCGAGAATGGGCCCCGCTCTCGGATCTATTCAACCGATTGCCAGCGAAAGCGCAAAACGGTTTATTCACTTACGACATCAAGTTGACCTGCGTGGACGTCTTGCCCGAGTTCTTGGCCTTAGGAACGAACTTCGGGCTTATATACTGGTACGATCGGAAAAAAAAGGATCTGCAGAAGCTGCGGTGCGAGGTAGTATAATAATTAAAACCTCGATAAATCGTTCGACCGCTCGAGTTGTCTATTTTTTCAGAACACGAACGCGCCCATCACCATCGTGAAAATTATATCCACCGTAGATTACATGGTCGCTTCCGGTAACAGAGAAGGCAACATAAACATTTTTCAAGTTCCAAAATCACATCCCGAATCGGTGCCGGAAAGTTTAAAGCCGAAGAATAAACAGGTCGAACGGTACACTGTATCGGAATTGCACGACGCTCCCATCACTGCATTGGAATGGTCGAAAAACGGCATGAAGCTCTTTTCGGGCGATAGGAATGGTCACGTTGTCTTAACCGAAATTGATTTCTATATGGTAACGTTTATTCGTAACGGTCGACAATTTCGATGTTCGTTGTAATTTTTCAGCACCTGTGCAAGTCGGTCGAGATCTTAAACGAATCTTACGAAGTGGTGCAACTCAGTTATCATCAACAAAATTTATTGGTGTCCACGACGTACAGAACAATCGTGTGCAAAAGGGAAAACAAGTGGAAAGTCTCGCAAGTCGGGAAAAAGGACCGTAAAGTGTAGGTGTGTTTTTTTCGTATTGACTTTTAAAAGTGTTTTTTTTTTCGATGTTTTAGATTAGGTAGTTTTGGCGGAATGTTTTGTCGAAACGGATTGCGACCCAATGACGTGGTGGTTTACTGCACACGGCCGGGTCTTAGGATTTGGGTGTCGGACGTGCAGGGAAGTGTTCAGCAAACGTTGCTATTTAAAGTAAGATGCACTTTTTAAGTTGTGGCAACGGCACGAGATTGACGAGGTCATTTTTAAAGGACATTTTAAATCAAAGGAGCCCCGAAGCTCCGTTGATAAATCCGATTTCGAAGAACCTTAGGAAGTTGTTGCCCCAAAAGGAAGCATCCTTCGGATTGTTATCGCCGTTCGGCGATAATTTGTTGATTACGCATAGTAACGATGTCGTTTACGTTCTCGATCCGAAAGAGTTGACGGTGAACACGATGGTCAGTCATTTACGTAGGTACGTTTAAGTCAAACTATAATTTTACGTTCAACAACTTATCAAGTAATGATTAAAAAAACCATCAGTTGTAAAGAAATTCTAAAAAAAATCCAATGATGTTAAGTCAAAAAACTTTTTACTAGGGTCCTGTGGGTTGCCACGTACAAGGACGAAATTTTTATCCTGGAAGGTGAACGGAGCTTAATCAGACTCGCTGATCGTCCCGAGCCCATTTACGGTATTTACAGCCCTATCTGTAATGCAACGAACCTTGCCTAGTCTTTCTCATTTTAGAATCGACCCCGACCATACCAACTGCTAGTAATTTCCTCCCGATAACTACGTCCATCAAAGATTTAACGCAAAAACTCCACTCGAGCAACATAATACCTGCCGTTCCACCTCAAAATGACTTCAACATCCACACAGACGTGACGTCTGTCATAAACGCCGAAGAAGCGACCGAGTCGCCGCGCCTGCATGATTCCCAAAACAAGCTCAAAATCTACGACAAGATCGCCAATCAAGATTTTGACGACGCCATTCTTTTCAAGCATAAACGACGAAAAAAACCTGACATGACATCAAGCATCATGAGCTACAGCTCGAATAGTTCGGAGGAGCAGGAGTGCAACGTGTCCAAGCCGACGCTGATGGGCCTGAGCACGGTTGGCATCTTACCCGACTTGCGTAGCCCCGAAAGCATCAAAAACGACATCGAAAGCAAGGAGAAAATGCTGGCTGACGTTTTGCACTTTGATAAAATTAAAATCGTAACTGACGAGGTCTTTAAAGAGCAACCTACAGAAGTAGAGAACTCGACCGGTTCTAGTACAGATAGCAACGACACGTTTGTTCCTAAAATTTTCGAAGAATTCACCGAGAAATCCGACGAAACGGAGACAGCGAACGTCGGTTACGGGCCGCCGTCGGGTTCTAGTTGTCCCAATTCAATCCTAGACCCGGACATACCCGGTATGCATTTTTTATTTTCTTACAATTAAATCGAGGTCATCATAAATCCTAGATCCGTCTTCCAAATAGCTTCCTACGATAATTCTTAAGTTGGATGCGAACTTTCTTCACCGTATTAAAAGCGTTTTTTTTTTATATCTAATACCACGAGGACGATAAAGTTATTTCTTGGATGTCCTTGCTTTCATTAATCGCCAATGTGCAAACTCTATTTAGCGTACTTGCTCTTCCTAAATCCATGTATCTGACAGAGCTTTCAAAGTAAATCTATTGTTCTCTTACTTCTGCCTAAGTTGTGCAAGTACCTGAGCCAGCCTCGCTCTTCTAAGGTCCACTTAAGGAACCTTACTGTCCATATTAGCCAGAGAAGACCTCATCCTTGTGCTTCCCTCCTGTCATTCGCCATTCTTCTAAAATTCGGGCACCTCGTTCGTCCTATGTGATGGCCCATCTCTATTGCACGTGATGCAGTGCAATTCTTCTTTACGCTCTTATGCTCGATGACCCTCTTTTCCTTGCCCTTATGCTCAGATTTGCCCCAAATTTTGGCATCTATAACGTCTGTTTATAACAACCCGCCTTCTAACACGGCTCTGTGCCCATCCAATCCTGATCCTTTCCTTCGCGATCAAGTCGTCGGCCATCATTTTTTTAGCCATAGCCACTAGATTCTAGTCATGACCTGTTCATAATCGCTGTCTGTTACAGACGAGTTCGTTTTGGACGGTCAACTTATCGATATATGTCTGCGACATCATTTCATTTTTGAAATGCGCTCAACTTACTTTAATCTGTAGCCTAAGCGACCGGAATTGTTAACTATTTTTTTTCCAAAAATTTCAGCTTGCATGAACATTCCAAACGACTGGCAACTCCAAAAAGTCAGATTAAATGGAGAGAGAAAAACGACCGAATCGTCAGTATCCGATCTATCAGGTGAATGGGAAATAATTTAATACCGTCGCATTTAAATACGCACTCAATTTTAAATTTGTATCGGAAATACATTGGTATTTTAAAATTAAAAACTAGTCTACGGTTATGAAACACATTTTGTTATCCAATATATTATATCTCCATATATTATTATGTGATATTATTTTATAGTATTCCTGTTATATTTTTTTTATAAAAAGAACGTCACATCGCTTATGAATTATTTTTATTAATCGTGCTTACAATCGAACACGGAAAAATGCGAACGTTCCAATTATTTACATGTACATTTTAAATAAAAGCTTCCCATCAGAAACCTTACTTTTATTCTTCTAAACTGGCTTATAATCTAATTTGCTTTCTAATTTTTTATTGTCAGCCACCTTCCGCACTGCCTTCATGAAATCTTCTTGTATAACGTACTCTCGTTCCGCTCGAATCGCAAACAACCCGGCTTCGGTGCAAACGTTCCTAAAACAAACCGTCGACATTTCAATGAAAAATTTCGCAAACCAACAAACGAACCTCAAGTCGGCTCCGTTAAACGAATCCGAAAGCTTAACAACGGCCTCGTAATCGATCTCGCCGTGTTTGGCAATGGGGCCAGCATGTATCTTCAAGATCTCGAGCCGGGCTTGTTCGTTGGGCAACGGAATCTCGATCTTCCTATCTAGACGTCCCGGACGTAACAAGGCCGGGTCCAACGTGTCCGGTCTGTTCGTTGCCATGATCATTTTCACCTGCCCCAACGAATCGAAACCGTCCATCTGATTCAGCAGTTCCATAAGCGTGCGTTGAATTTCGCGGTCAGCCGAAGTGCCCTCGGAAAATCGACGTCCGCCGATGGCGTCGATTTCGTCCATGAATATGATGCAGGGCTGATGGTCCTTGGCGTAATTGAACATTTCGCGGATAAGCCGAGCTGACTCCCCGATGTACTTATCCACGATGGCGCTGGACACCACTTTTAGGAAGTTCGCGTCCAACTGAGAGGCGACGGCTCTTGCGAGCAGCGTTTTACCGGTACCGGGAGGACCATAGAGCAAGCAACCCTTTGGGGGCGTGATGCCGACGCGCTGGAAAAGTTCGGGGTTAAGTAGGGGCAACTCGATTACTTCTCGCAGCTCTCTGATTTGTTCGGATAGGCCCCCAATAGCTGAATAAGTTACGTCGCCGGGATCTTCGTGGCTCATGTTGTAAACCAGAGGATCAACTTCTCGGGGTAAATAACGCATTATAGTGAGCGTTGTCATATCTAATGCGACCCGTGTTCCGGCTTTAAGTTTCGTTTTGTCCAGTTGCCTACGACAGCCCACAACGTATCTGGGACCGTTTGTGGCTTTCACGATAACTAAAATAGGGCAAATACAGAAACGTAGGCGAGTACGTTGAAAGATAGACTTACATTTCTCCTCCGTGAGCTGTTTTAATACTTCTCCCACGATCTGTCCGACACTTTGAAGCGCTTTTAGGTCGTTCTCGGACTTGTCGTACTGCTTGGTCAGATCTTTTAGTTGTTCTCGCACTAGAACCGCATGTTTGAGAAATGAATGAACAAAGGAAGTTACGGGATTATCTTACTTTCTTTTAGCCGCGACTCGACCTCCTTGTGCTCGAGAAGCTTTCTTGCGATAATCTTGGAGGCCCTTGTCGCGATCGACTTCGGTTCCGGTCATTTTTACCGTCGAAAAATACACTGCAATATTACAAAAAAAATGGGTTTGCGTGCACAACACAGCAGATTCGCGAACAAATTATAACCTTACTTTTATATTGTCATCGACAGTGGCGTCGCTCGAGGGTTTTATTGCAAGTTGACTTTTACCGTAGGGTTTTATCAAAATTCGACTTTCGAATAAGGGATTTACGTTAATTATTTAAATTACGACCTTCGGACTAAATAAGCCGTTGGCAAATGTTTTTGTGGGTAGGGCGAAACAAAATATCGCTCTATATTATTTTTTCTGTTTATCGTACGCAAACTGTAGGTCGTGTCCAAGAATATCAGGGATAGCTGGCGAGATAGTATCGCTAGTAAAGTACTGTCACAACGAGCCCACCGCAGCAGTGCATCGTAGATAAAGTTCGTTGCATTGGGATTGACACCTACGTCATCATTGTGTGAACTTAGTAACGACGAACTTTAAATGTTCGTATTAAGTAACGACGTACGTTCTGCACACAATCGTTTGCAATAGAAAGAAAAGTAGAAATTTAATTGATGCGCGAGTAGACGTATATTAGCTTTAACTTATTAAGAAGTGCTTAAGGATGTAGTTCAATTGGGCTTGGCATACTCTACTGCTCCTGATATAATAACTTACTAATATTCATTGTATCATGTCTACTGCTGCTACTGGCCCTAGCCAGTTGTCATACATTTAATTGATTCAGTGCTAAATCGACCATACGAACTCCAATGAGAACGTTTATTTTTAAGCACCTATGTTTAAAATCTGTTAATCCTATTTGGAGTTACATTTTTGTCTCAACGTGAATTTTTGTGACACTATTTGTTGTTGTTTTTAAAATTACTTTATTCTGTTAATCTGAATTTTAATGATAATTATAAAAATTAACCTTTAGATGTAACTTTGGAAGAAAATTTGAGCCAAATCGGTTCAGTTGTTTTCAAATGCAACCAAAAATACAAAACATATGTTCTGATCTACAGTCTTAAACAATTACAAATGCTACTGTTAATAAAGCAATACATATATGAAAAATTAATTGATACATCCTTCAACTGCAATAGGATACTATTGCAATACTTCAAAACTGTCAAGACAAATTTTTAGTAGGCATGGTTTAGTTGGAAGTCTTAGATTAAGAAAAAATTCTCAAACAAATCATAAAATCGTTAACCATTAATTTAATATACAAACACAATGATACAAAAGAAAATTAATTCAACTATTGTATTTAACACGTTCGATAATTAATCAACAGAAGTATTTTGTTAGTATTTATAACTATTTTAATTACAGTCTTTTATTTTATTAAAAATGTCCGCATATTTATCGTTAACCATCATGTTTCCATAACACTTGGTTAACGACAAAACGTAAATCCATAAACAATACTGTATAAATACATTTAGAAACAGTATAATTATTCGTTATTAACAAAGACTGTCGCCTTATCATCGATAAAAATAGATCTTTGAAAGTCGAAAACTGCCGAACACCCTATTGACTTGAGTCTGCTATCGTGCAGATAAATCGAAGTATATAAATAAATAGTATAATAAAATAATCATCGAGATAAATATAATCTATCTATGTTAATCACTCGTACACGTTTTTTTATCATATTTGGCAAAATAAAGTTGAACAGAGGTTAATAGGATGGAGTGTTGCAAGGTGACGTATCCGAACAAGTAGAGCCATGTCGATGACTAATCGAATATTGTAGAGCCATCGGGGTGAGCCACTCTTTAGGTAGGCAACGCTCCAAAAAGGGCACCCAGCTACTGAAATAGGCGAGCCGATTCACCCAGGGCGGAATATCTTTACCACATAAAATCTAAAAATTTACCGAGTAAATAATCGACCTTTTTTTACTAAAACGCACGCAACCGTTACTTTTGTACAGGCCCCTGAGAAATGGTTACAGTTGTTGTTCATTAAATGATACCTGTCGCCCCTGAATTCTTTTCCAAGTTCGCTTACGATGCGTTTCACGTCGTCCTCTGTGAAATCCGTGTAACCGATTTGTATCGACTGCCTAAAATAACGAAAAGTTAGCAAATTTCGCGCGTTTTAGACGGCGTGCAACGTTGCGCACCTAAACCTGAACTGTTCGCCTAATTCTTTATCGTCTCTGGGATCTATTTCGAATATACCTGTAAACGGGAACTGGTGGCCGCCATAAGCGTACTCTATTCCATATATCTCTACGCCTACAAAATTAAGCGTTAATAATATACGATTGTCGATGGCGCGCGAAACAGTACTCACCTGAATGAAACACTCCTAAACCTATGTTGGCGGTATATTCGTTAACTTTGTACATATCATAAACGTTAAGCAGAACGGGCTCCCTTGCCATTTTGTTCGGTAACAACTCATCGGAACCAGAGTCCCTCGTTACGTTCATACAACTGAAAGGCAGGTTACACGCTATGCCATTTGAAAACATTCTAGAATGCAGGCTCGTGAATATTCATCCACATCAGACAAAGGAAACCGCTTAACAACAATGAATATTCAACTTACCCTGAGTAGTAATATTTATATCTAATTTATGCGACTACGTTACGTATTACAATTACATTAAATTAAAATATTCTAAATTGTTCGTTCGTTTAAAAATAAACCGAAACAATGCTAAAAAGGCTTTTGACAAATAACATAAAGGTTAGATTTGACAATTCCGTATGTCGAAGCGCATGCGCATTTCCCGCTTAAAATTCCCATTTAAAACCCTTTTCGGCGGGAGAAATTCGAAATATGCGACAATATCTTACCATGTCATCGAACGTCGGAAACATTTAAATTTTAACATATCTGCCGGAAAAAAAACCATCGCACGATTTTCGTTGAGACTTCAAGTTGGCTTTGTATGAACGTCGTACGAATATACGAACTGTCAAATTGGCACATCGTTTAAAAAAACTCTGAAGAACCATTTTAAAATAACAATTGCAAACGTCAAAAATTTTCTTAATCTTTATTGAGAAAAGTGTATTGTAAGTGTTATTCCCAACGAATCTAAGTTCGATACATACTTATTTACATTATAAAAATTCATTACACTCGACTTCCTACCAGCTAAAGGCGAAGTTCCCGGTTAATTTGTTTTCCTGTCCTTAATACTGATATTTACATAGAAAACGATACGAGTGCAAAAACAACTCGTTCAAAAAATATTTTTATAATTTATATATATATAATAGACTCCTTTACTCTTACAAAAAGCAACCTTACAATTACATATACAATATTTCAAATAAGTAATGGCTAGCATAACGTTGGGGGAGTTAAGTTTCTCTTCCTTTCGTTTAAAACTAAACCGAAGATTAGTAAATAGATACATGAGAAAATGAAAAATACTCGCTTATATTTACATAATAATTATGCCTACATTAATCTTTTGTTTTGAAAACACAATAAAGAGAACTTCAGGAATTCCTTTGTATGTTTTTTTTACAAATTTCAAGTTTTATACAAAATCGAAATTAACCATTTAGGACGCCGTTACACGATCTCGTATTTCTCGGGAAACAGCACGGTCTCGACCGAATGCTTCACCGGCGACTCGTCCTGCACAAGCAGTACTTCGGTGATCTGGAAACAAAAATGGTTAAGCATTTAAAGCACGTGCACAATCGGCAATCGAAAAAAATTTACCTTAATTTGCGCATAAGCTGACTTGGAATTGAATGCGACATTCAATGGGAAGAAGTCGTTGGGCACGGCCTGCGGAGCAGAAAATTCCATGCATCCGGCTTTATTGCTGGCATCGATCAACGGCAAGGACCAGACGAGCTGGTTACGTCTACTTTCATGAACGTACGTGCCGTCGCATTCTCCGACGACGGGCGCGCAACCGATGCTGCAAGAAAATCAACATTGAGAAAGGAAGGGCATAAAGTACGTTACCGAGAAATTTACTTACGGCAAAGGAATCGTAATGTTGACATCGGCAAGTTCTAGATCGGGCCGAGTCAGTTCATACTCGATGTTCACGTCGCAGCTGCCGTCACCAGCGTCCGACGGCCAACAATTAATCAACAGCGGCACCAGGCCCTCGTCGGTACCCTGCAACCGCCACTTGAGTACGCCCACATCTGCGTTGAGCGGGAACGGCTTGGTCGGCTGTTTCAGACCGATCTGCGATCTCAACTTGAACAGTTCTTTATCGACGTTCGGATGCGTTTGAATTTGGATGCCGTGGTTGTCTTGGTTTTCGAGCTGGACTCGTATGCAGCCCCATTTCTCTTCGGTGACGTGCAAGGTGATAAGGCCCAATAGTTCGAATTGTTGCACGCCGCCATCGCGGCCCATTCTTATAATTAATTTCTCTTCTTGTTTCAAATGAATCCTAAAATGCATATATTTACATTAATTTACGAGGGCTGCAAAAGAAATCGACGTTTCAAATGTCGATACAATATAATACTATATTAATATATATTTTTTTAAATCTCCTCGGGATCCATGGCTATCAGCTTGTAGTCCTGATTATTATACACAAGTATGACTGGATTCCTTGTCTGTCACGTCTAAAAGTACGAGAGCATAACACTGCCGTAACTCGCCTGGCAACCCAAACCACTTCTCGCGTCCAGGACTTGCTCAGTGTGCAGTGTGGTCCCTCTTGGGTGTTGCAATCAAGTCCACACAGTTCAGTTGGACGGTGCAGCAAGAGCCCCAATGTGGGGCACTGGCACTGAAGTCTCACATTACTATAATCTCGTGCCGGTGTAACCTCTGAATATACAACACTAAATTTATGTTCGGCGACAAATTGCAGCGTCTCAGAGACCGCCACAAGATCAGTCCCGATTTCAGTAGCACAAAGCAGATCGTATGTTGCCCTACCCTGATTCAAATTGATCTATATCACAAGACTGTGGGGTCGCCAAGTACCCTCCTCCCCCATACCGCGTCAAATTAAAAACACATTGAGTGGTCTCAATCAAGATCAATTAGGGTTAACAAAACACCATTAAATTAATTCGAACAAACTAGTACGGAAACTTCCAAAACAAATTAAATTCGAATTAAACCTACCCGTCGATGTCGGGCTTAATAGAAAGCGCCTTGGTGCCAGTTTGCGACATGCTATTAATCGAAGGAACGAGACTCTCGCCTTCGGACTTCAACTGATCGACGAACGTCTCGACATCTTTCCCTTTACTGCCCAACTTCATCGCACGCGTCGGCAGCTGTTTCCTGAAACTTGCCTCGTTTTTCAACCTGCCCCCGACATATTTATGGACGACAAACTTACTGAACGTTGGCATAACTTGGCGGCTTGATGTCATTGTTGACGTTGGCGACGTCGCCCACAGACGGGACGGGAGTGTAACCGGTGGAGCTGCCAAAGCCGCTGCTGGTTGTGTAGCTCGGCTTGCCACCTTTCTTACTGGCCTCCATACGTTGCCGCTGCAATTCCTTTGCTTTTTCCCTCATCTTATTCTTCGCTTCTCTCTCTTGTGACTTTAAAAACACTTTTCAAAAAAAATGTATATTATCGATTATAATGGAACTTACCTGCCTAACGGCCTGGTAAACCTTTTCCTCGTGGGAATCCATTTCGATGAACGTCCGTATCTGCGATAAATTCACATTTTCTCTATACCCGAGCGCTACGATTTCGTCAAAGGCAAATATAAGGTTGAAAGCGTTCTCTATTATCTCGCTCTCCTCTAGAGTCCTACAGTACTCAGGAATCTAAAAATGAGCGCTTCGATATGGTACCCTGACCGTTAAGTTGGTTACTTACAATTCGTGCAAATAACCTGAGCGTTTCCAGATCCTCTAATATGTTGCTCGTCCTTGTCGTAATAAGCAACATATAAAGCCGCTCTAGAGGTTGATAGACATACCTAACGGAGTCCGTTTCTACAAACGTATGCTGCGTGCCCGATGGAATCAGCTTCGGAAAGGCAGCCAACAAACCCTCGATCCGAGCCTTTGTCATCTCCACGAATTGTCGAGAAACGATTGCTAGAAACGACAACTTGGTTAAAAAGAAAAAAAAAACAGCTAACCAAAAACACTACGTCGCCGGACTTACTTTTGCCCGCTTTGGTGCACACCGCGGCGGCTATCAGCACCTGCAAACACGACGGGGTTAATACAATCTACAAGCCCCCCTATCGCCCCCAAAAACAAAATTATAATTACCATCGTGGTAGAGTGCGGTTAAATTTGAAAAACACCTGGACGTAGTTTCAATATTTATCAAATAATGCACAACATTACACCCAAAAAGACACACACACCAAGATGACGTTGACGTGTGACGTTTAGTTATTTTATCCGACTCGGTCGGCGAAAAACGAATGTCCCTAAAAGAATTGCGGGCGCCAATTTATGAATCGTACACCACCGGGATTGTTTTTAATTGAAAAGAAAATCGTTTTTTCTGGATTTTTCAATTAAAACGAACGATTTTTCGACGGTTAATAAATTGTAAACATCGGTGTGTACAGGGCGAGTCGATAATTACGTCGAAAGGTTGGTAGTTGTTTCGGCGGCGGCGTGATATCGACATACAACGCGACGCGACCACACAAACAAATTTTTTTCAAACGGGAAACGAACGTTAATTTGAATCTCGGGCAAGTTTTTAAACTTTTACACACGATACAAAATCCAAAGGACCTTATATTCGGTTTTCAAATATTTAAATTAAAAGTCTGATTTGCACAGCGGTATTTGAAAACAGAAGTGCATTTCATCGTATACATTCTACATCGACATTTATTTGTTTGAATCGGACTTTCCTGCAATGTAGGCGTGTCGAAATTTTTTGACAGAATATTTCGTTTTTACGTGTATGTAGGGTATAAATCGTATGTTGGATAATGTCGTCGGAAAACAATCGAAAACGGTGATTTTGTGGAACGCATTTTTACCGTAACCATAAGTTGTTATTATTTTAGGACGGAACACGCCTCCGTCATGGACCAGATACAAGGTCAGGTGTTGGGTCGAAATCAATTTGTATTGTCGCAGCCTTTAATTTTAGACTCCATGGTAACGAATGTGGAACAAGTAGTTGATTCGGAGCAACAACAATTGCCGACCACGCAAAATGGACAATCGAACGTTATTTACGTGGTTCTACCGCCCGGCGTGAACCAACCCCAAGATATAATGCAAACTATTTCTACACTTTTGTTTGTGCCCAAAAACAAAGAAGGCGAAGCTTCGGGTGACGTACAACAGAACCTCGCCAACTATGTTGTCGCAAATGAAAAACCATTGACCGAAAGCAAGAAGGACGAAACAATAATCGCAGAAAAGGATCCACTAGAACTGCCCGAGACCGTTAGTTACAACGTAATTCCCCAATATGGACAAATTCAACCTAACAACGTGCACGTACTTAATAGCGGCAACTTACAGACATTCCAACCTATCGTCGACTCGAACCCTACACGGTGGAAAACTCAATTTAAATGCGAACACTGCCACATATCTTTGCCAACTTTGTATGCGAAGAAACTGCACTCCGACACTCACATCTATCCCTCTGGCACAGAATTCAAGTGCAGCATATGCAACATGGTGTTCGATCAAGCGAGCGACAGAAACAAGCACGTCGATTCGCACTCGGTCGTCGATACGTACACGTGCAAAATTTGCGGCAAAACTTTTCCCTATTATATATCGCTGGTGAGGCATGTCAACGAAAAGAAGTGCACTGTAAGTAAACCGTTTTGTTGTAATTACTGTGGCGTGCAATTCATAAATCAAGACGATCTTAGGATGCACCTGAAGATTAACATGAAACTGTGTCTCTGTCGAACCAAGTTTTGTAGTGAACAAGCCTTTCAATGGCACAAGAGCATCTGTTCGGCGCATAAAGAACAGTTAGGAAAGAAACGCAGAAAACAGACACTATCTGAAGATGTTGTCATTAAATTAGACTAAATTAATTGATTTTTTTTGTTCTTTCCACGGATGAAATTTATTTTTGGGATTATTTCAATGCGGTCGCCACCGATAGTGGCAGTATGTATATATTGCCTTGCGTATGTGCTTTTATCATTTTTGTTAAAAGTTAGATGGAAATATAATTTTATAGCTTCCCCCCTTGGCGATTTTAATGCGATGCGAGGTCAACGAAACCTAACCTTAAATTTATGAACAAATGAAAATATCGGTGCAGTGGCATATTTTATTTAGGAAACGCCTCGTATATTATTGTTGGTAACGAGTTCAAAGTACAGTTCAAGTTGTTACCATCTCGTAAACGCATCTAATTATTCCTAACGAAGAATATGTCAGTCGCCGTCGGAAAAATCGGTAGATTTTTGTTAACCAACTTGAAGTGTAACCTGTTTAATTAAAGTGCAGTTTGCGTATTATTATTATTGTTTTTGTAGACAACAACGTTAATTTGGTGAAAATGTCCAGCCAAGCCAATTTTAAAACTATATCGTTTACGGTTCCCAAACCTTTTGTGTATCACGTTCAACTAAACAGGCCGGATAAACTTAACGCCCAAACGGGCGAGATGTGGATGTAAGTTAAAAACAGTTGTTATAATCAATATAATCGACGATAATCTAAATTTTTATTTTTGCATTTATTAAAACAAAAGATTTCCGAAGCGTCATCTATTGTTTAAATGACGTATTTGCCTGTATATTTACATTGAAGATCGGAGCGCCATCTGATATCAAAAAAATTAAAAATATACACCCTTAATACGATTGTAAGATTCTTTTTTTTGTTACAAATCTAGACCATTTGCACGATACGCGATTAAATGTGAGTTTTTTTTTTAGAGAAATCGAAAGATGCTTTCGCAACTTAAGTACGGATCCCAACTGTCGCGTTGTTGTATTGTCGGGTGCAGGAAAAATGTTTACGGCTGGTAAGTTGTATTTCGTTATTTCTGCAACCGCGAAAATTATAAAAATCCATTGTTTTTGTTGCGCAGGTTTGGATTTTCAATTCGCCATGGAAACTGGCCAAGAGATTGAAAAGCACGAGGACGTCGCTCGCAAGGCGAAGGTCTTCAGAGAAATGATCGAAACGGGCCAAAAGAGCTTCACGAGTTTGGAGAAGTGCGACAAGCCTGTATTGGCGGCCGTTCATTCCGGTTGCATCGGTGCCGGCGTCGATCTGGTTTCGGCTGCCGACGTCCGTTACTGCACCAAAGATGCATGGTTCCAAGTGAAAGAGGTGTACCGTTTAAAAATCAATTATTTCTACGTCTTTTCATCAATTTTTTTTTGTAGACGCTGATAGGGATGGCGGCCGATGTCGGCACTCTGCAGAGGTTTCCAAAAATAGTGGGGTCCGAGGGTTTGGTGCGCGAGTTGTGCTTTACCGGTCGTAAATTTACCGCAATGGAAGCTGAACGGCACGGTTTCGTCACTAGGATTTATGATGACAAGGATAAGTAATGGCCAGCGCTTGGAGTTTGCTCGACGGAAATTGAGGATTGTTTCGTTGTAGCATGGTGACGGAAGTGATGAAGATTGCCGAACAAATTGCGGCATGCAGTCCGGTAGCCGTTCAAGGGACCAAGCGCAGCATTGTGTATTCGAGGGATCATTCAGTGCAGGACGGCCTCGATCATATAGTAAGGACTTTGGGATCGATTTGAATTTTTGGGATGATTAATGTTTCGAAAATTCTTAGGCGAACTGGAATCAACTCATGCTGCAGAGCGAGGACTTCATGACAGGAGTAATGTCTATTGCCACGAAAGATGCCGACATCGTCTATTCGAAATTATAAATGGACGCTGCGCCGATCGAGAAGACCTTAATTTTAATTTAATGCGAGATCGCCACAAGCGTGTGTGAAATATTTTAATAATTTTTAAGAACAATAAAATGTGTGATTGGGAATAGGTCGTTTACATAGTCCTTGACACGTTTCCGCTTGTCGGGCCGGCTTGTTCTAGACGTGCATCCTGTGTTTTTTTTAGCTTTTATTAGACCGTTTAGTACTTGCCAAGTAGATATTAAATCAAAAATGATGACTGCGAAGAAACCGATTGATTAACCAGTCAACGAAAAACCCATATTGGTGGTTATTCGTCCCATTTGCGTCGAAGGCAGTCTCGAGTTGGTTTCGATGGATGGAACAGGATGCCGGAAATTCGTTACTGGTGCGATGTTTGAGGATAAGTACACGCTGATTTTATTGCAGCATAGATCGTGCTCGACCATATTGTGAGCATATCGTACTAGTCGATCTGAAAAATATGGACTATTCATTAGGTGTTGATCTAGATGAACTGCAAATAAATTAGCTTATATTATGGAGGGCGAGGATTTTTGACTGGATTTGACGGGTCTGCTTATAATTCTTGCAATCTTTCAATCATCATTTCGGAGAAGGTTTTGGGTGGCGGAGGGGGAGGGGGTTTGGCGGCTTCAATTTTATCAGCTAATTTGTACAAATTGTCTTCGTCGCTGGGCATGTACTACATAAAGGTGTAAATAATAAGATGTTTATTGCCGTTAAGTTGTGTACACGTACCATTAGTTGGTTTATGTAATATTCGTACGGTATGGTTTGTGTGATAGGATCTAGTGCAATTTCCAGCATTTCGTCCAGCTCATCTTGGGTGAAAGGTTCGCCGTCTTGCGTCATCGACGTCGACATGACCTCTTTCGTCAAGTAGCCACGTTTTTCTGTGTCTAGTAATTGAAATGCTTCCAAGAGTTTGGCGGGAGAAGCCGGTTCATACTTGTGCTCGGTGATCACTTGCACGACGTAAGGTAAAAATTTCGATAGATGTACGCATCCCGGGAACTTCACATCCTCGATCTCCACCAGTATTTCTTGAACTTCCGCTTCGGATGGGCAGCAGCCTAACGCACGCACCACAGTGCCTACTTCCCGGATATCGATTGTTTTGTTTGCTCCATGGTCGAATATTTCGAATGCTTCGGCTATGCGTCTCTCCAGTTCGTTGTTAATGGGAACTGTAATCGTAAATTGTCAGCAGTTTAGTTGTTTTAAATAAACTAAACATATTTAAATTGCCGCAAGAAATACTTATCGTTGGTAATTAAAAAAGAAACGCCATACATTCTTTTAATTTTCCGTTTTCGATAAAAATTATATTTTCAAATAAGTTGTAGAGGCATCTTCCTTTTATTAATAAAAAAATAATACAATTAATATATAAAATTACCTGGAATATCTTCAATTTCTTGTTCCATTTCCACTAGAATTTAGCAAAACAAAATTGATTTTTGAAATTTCTATAAATACGTATCTGGGTAACCGGCGCGCGTGCGCACTCTATTGTTTAGTAACCGTGCGCTTACCCATAGCGAAGTCGCCATTTTGTAAAGTTTGCGCGTGCAGCTTTTGTGTTGATGATTTTCGACGTGTGACAGTTTTGTGCGCCCTTAAAAGTTGCGGAACGAATAAAAAATGAGTTCTATAGACCCTGGAAAGTTGAAAGTGGTGGAGCTTAGGGCCGAACTGACCTCGAGAGGATTGGAGAGCAAAGGGAACAAGCCGGTGCTTGTCAAGCGCCTCAAGGAAGCCTTACAGAAAGAACTGAAACAAGGCAAGTATTTTCTATTAATTTTTTACTCGATGCTTAATAATTAGTTATTCAAATGACGAAGCGTTAAATGCATTTCAAAAAAAAAAATAATAACACCTGTGTCATGTGATGTTTTCAGGACGGCTAATAGACTCGTATTTTGTAATGTTCACCTCTATTTTTATTTATTTAATTATATTTGAAAAACAGGTTTTTTTTTAAAATTATATAATGTTAATTTATTTAAAGTTATCTGTAGCGGTATGTGATCGTAGGCGTGTTCGTTTGTTTTACAGTTGGACAGTAAGGTTATATTGTTTGGAGGGAAATTTAATTTGCGGTTGATTTTCTATTTTTTAGATATTCCCGACACTTCGATTGCAGATACATCGACTGAAGATTTAAATTTGTCACAAGAGGATGTTGAAGCCGAACAGCCTGTTAAGAAAGAAGAGGACGAATCGCCACCTCTCGTCGAGTCAGTGGACGAGAAACCGGAGGTCGATATTAAGATCAAGGTAAGCCCGACGTCGTAAATAAAATCGTAAATCGTGACATCCGTAAATGTTTCAGCTGGAGGATATTAAAAAGGAGGAACATGCGGCAGAAGATGACCATGTAAATACTAATAAGGAAATAAAAGAGGAACCGCCCGAGGAAGAGAGTAAACAACCTGACGATAAAGCCGTAGTCAAAATGGAATGTGACTCTCAATCGGACGATATCAAAGAAGTCAAGGACGATGAACCTGTCGAACCCGAACCAGTAGCCGAGAATGGCAAAACCATAATAGACATAATCGATCAGCAAGTCAATCGAGTACGTATTTAATTACTGCAGCTGTTGTTCAGATAACTTATCTGTAATGTGTTATTTTAAGGAGGTGCCAGAGGAAAAGTCAGAGAAAACTTCCGATCCGAAACTGGAATCAAGAGGCGAAAAGCGGCGACGCAGTAGTCCATTACCTGAACGAGTTCAACGCCGACGCAGCAAAAGTCCTATAAGGGAAGATGAACCATCGCTAGATAATAACAAAGTACAACTAAGTTGGTGTAAGTAATGTACAATGTCTAAATTTTGTAATTAAGTTGTGTAAAAGTTCTAATAAATTGTTAGCTTTTTCCTTTTTGTTTTCTTTTATTTAATCTCGGCACGTTTAGTAGTAGTAGTAGTAGTATGTAGTATCTTTTGCGGCTTTGAGTAGCTGTAGATAATTCCTTTTATCTAAGTAGAGCCAGTTTGTCGATTGTATACTATCTTTATTTTCAGACGATTCTGACCTTCATCTACAACTCGATAAGAAATCATTCTTATCAGGCAAGCCTTATCACGAGGGAGCGTTTGGTTATGCTTGGGCTGGCGTCAAAGCAACACATGGCGCTAAAACGGGCAAGGTATAAAAACGCGGATTATGCCATTTTCATACATAGAATGCAATTTGCATTTCATTCATTTATAATCATAGTCTATTTTAATTTTTAAAATTAGAAATTATCAGCTGTATAAAAGTTGTTTAAAAAAAAAACCCGAATGATAGTACATTGGAAAGAAATCGATTTTCATTTGAATTTGAAAAAATGTTTGGGAAATTTTTGTTTCGAAGCATCAAGTCGAGCTTCATTTACACAAAAAATTTGTTTAAAACTGAATTGATGGTGTTTTACATTTTTCCGATTGTTATTAACACTTTGAAACGAAATCAGAATCTAGAACAGATAACCGGTTTTAATCATAAAAACAATCAAAAGGATAACAAACTTCATAAATTGTATAAAGTGTTGCATACTTAAAATTAATACAACACGATCAATAATAAAATGGAGAAAACAATTGAACATTAGTTTATAATAATAAATAAACAAATATAAATCAAACTCGATATATAGTTATTCACGGTGTGCATATGCCTTCAAACTAGACATTCACCAAGATTGTATCTCTTCAAGGTCTGCTTTGAAGTCAAAATAACCGAAGAGCTCAAATGGGAAGACCCAGTAAAACTGAGTGACAAGAAGCGCGAGGTCTACAGACGTGACCGATCAAAACCCACAAGAAAGGACAGACGATCTCACTCGAGGAGCCGCCAAGACTCCGACTTTAAACCCAAAAGTGACGAATCGATAGAAACGGGTAACCAGGAGAGGGCAGTGCCAGAAAAAATGGAAATGGAAGAGACGTCCCAGACTAAGGAAGCTGAACAGAATGAACCCGAGAAGATGGAGATTGAGCAGAAAGAACCCGAGAAGATGGAGATTGAACAGAAAGAACCCGAGATAGTGGAACTCAAACAGAAAGAAACCGATAATCTGGAGCCCAAACAGAAAGAAACCGATAATGTGGAGCCCAAACAGAAAGAAACAGAGAAGGTAGAGCCCGAACAGGAAGAAACCAAAAAAGTGGAGTCCAAACAGAAAGAACCCGATAAGGAGCCCCAACAGAAGGAACCTGAGAAGAAAGGATCCAAACAAAAGAACTCGACAAGGTGGAGCCTGAACAGAAAGAACAGGAAAAGAAAGAGTCCGAACAGAAAGAACCTGAGAAGAAAGATTCGAACAGAAAGAACCCGAGAAGAAAGATTCCGAAGAGGAGCCGGTGGTGGAGGAGAAAAAAGATAAGGAAACGACGGAGCCGGAAGAGCCGGTCGTTGAACCGATTGCAAAACATCTATTACGAGTGGGATGGTCCACTTTGGACATATCGTTGCAACTAGGCGAAAGCGATTGTTCGTTTGGTTTCGAATCGTCCGCTAAATTTGTTTCGAAAAAGAATTTCGTGGACTATGGCGTCAAGTACGGCGTAGGCGACGTTATCGGCGCTTATCTGGTGAGTGCCGCTTTTTTTAGAAATGGTCAATGGAAAATTGTAAAATTCACCTACGATTTATTAAATTAATTAATTTTTTTTTAGAACATTGACGAAGAAACGGCCACGATGAATTTTACAGTTAACGGACAAGTGCAGCCAGAAGCGTGCGCGATACCACGTACTGAATTGCCGTCAGAAAATTTTGCCATGTTTCCGCACATGCTATCGAGGAATTACACATTCGAGGCCAATTTCGGTGATTCCGAAACTGCTTGGTTTCCGCACCCGCCCGAATTTGCTGATTACGTTTATTTGGTGAACGTTGACGATAAACTTCAGGGCCCTTCGAGGCCGGAAACTAGAAGCGATTGCGAGGCGAGTGTTTTAATTTAAATTTATCTAATCTGCAACTCGACAATAATCGCCTGGTTTTTGGTTAACAAAATGTCGCAACGAAAGTGGACGGTTATCGTTGAAAAATTCTTTTTAAAAATTTGACTGCATCGATATCACATCACAGTTCAAACAAAAACAATCGATGATGCAAATAAGAAAGTATTACTTACAATTGTTTTACTGATGCACGTATGATTTCCGATAGAAGGGGGACATTGATATTAAATTTTCGGTTGTACCTTTCATTTTGCGTTTTACCATCACCACACATTCATTGAATATTAAATACGGTTAAGTCTATATTGTATGGGTAACCGCAGAAATTATTAGGTTTGGTTAACTTTTTTTTTATGGCGAACGTGTTACTAAATTGTTACGTTAATCCAAGACACCCCATCAGCCCTATCAAATGGTAGGGCGGTGCACATGTTATGAATTACCGTGTTTATTCTTGCAACCATCTCCAACGACCTGGTGTTAAAAACGCCAGCTATAAGCACGTCACAGTTCTAGTTCGTCCAGCATTCTGTCGTATGCCTCGGACGTGATGTTTGCGAGCGTTATTAGGCTACTTTGTGGTGTTTGCACGATGTTTACTAAAATTCGTATGTTTGTTTTTCCCAGGTGATAATGATGTGCGGCCTTCCAGCCTCAGGAAAAACGCACTGGGTGAGGCAGTTTACGCAAGACAATTTAGACAAGAAGTACACGGTCATAGGAAATAGCCACCTGCTCGAACGAATGACCGTAAGTAACCGTGAAGTAAGTAAATAACCGATTTGATTGAGTTCGCAATTTTGCAACGTTTAGGTTAACGGCAACCCGTTGAAAAATTCGTACAAGGGCCGTTGGAACGTCATCCTCGACAAGCTGATGAAGTGCGTCAATATCTTGGTGGAGGCGGCGGCCCTCCGACGTCGCAACTTCATCATCGATCAGGTGAGATTTCCTGGTGGAATTGTTTAATCTTACCCCTTGCGATAGAAAGTTGTGATTGGTGCATCACCTAAGGTGCTTATAGCGTTTTTTATCATAATATGTCGTTTACGTTGTAAGCATCTTATGTGTCGCTTGTAAATAAATAAGTCGACAACACGTCCGTAAGTATGTATATATGAACAATTGACTTCACGTTGAAATTTATGTGAAGCTACGGTAAGTATAATTTATTGTAGTTTGATAGATAGAAGGGAAGGTCCGTTGGTCGTCGTCTTGGTGCCAGGTACACTTTAAATTTTTATGGGATTTACAGCAGAATTCGAGAAATAATTTGTTTCGGTAAGATTAATAGGTTAGGTTAGGTGAGGGGGTACGCTAGGTTTTTAAGTATATACACGAAAATACAAGAGACACGTTTCTCGGCTGGATTATCATCAACTTACAAAATTACTTGTCCTGTAGCGGCGACGACGACTGTTTTATTTATAATCAGATTAGAAATGACGACGAGTTATGTTGTTACTTAACTTGTGTAGTTGTTAAGACGTCGACAAGAGGTATGTACTTAATTAAGGTGTGAATGCGAGAGTGAAGAAGATTACGCTGGTTGATAAACCAATAATAACAATGATTTAATGCCACGCTCTGTTTATTTAGTAGGATTTTTTGTCGGACGTTTGAGCCTTTGGTGGTTTTGTTGTTAATTTGTAACTTGTTTTGTTGTAACTTTTATGGGACTAATTTAGAATTTAAGAGAATGTTGTGGACCCTCTTTTGTGGCTGTTACCTGAAACTATTATAAGATGAAGTATGTTGTGCTCTTGATTGTTATTCGGTATAATACCATTAAAATTACTTTAGTTAGTCGTAAGTTATCAAATTAATCAAATATTAGTTTAAAAACGGTCCAAGGAGAGTATTCGATGGATGCAGTGTCGTAATGCAAATATTTACGATTTAAATTTTGTGCCGATAAATAAACGATTATAATGCAATAAACATCAACCTTATCTTATGCCCTTCAAGAACCAGTTGAGGCTCATCTGGTGTAGAAATAGAATCGGGGGTGGTGCCGACCATGTACGAACTCGTAATCGTACACTCCGTAATCGAGCGGCACTTGGCGCTTTATTACAATATCGTACATAGGGCGTTCTTTATAGTTAAGTAAGTTTTGCGAAAACTGAAACTACCATAAACCGAGACCACTTGCTCGCATACAAGTGTAAATTCGGTTTAGTTTTGGAGTTAATACGGCTGATGGCGATTTTAATAAAGGATAATAATGTTAGGAGCTGTGGATGCAGTATTCTACGGCGCTCAATTTGACCGACGATGTCCTAATCGCCAAGATCCTCTGGAGGTAGTGGTCGAATGGGATTTTCCGTTAATTGCTCGTGACTCGCCGTGATGACCGCCCATTCGTTTCTGACAAAGAAGTCGTTTTGTTTTGACCAAATTGTCGCCCAAGCATCGGAATACCAACGGACTCGCCAACTTCCGTGCAACCACCGACGAAGCCTATTTGTTTAAGACGATGCCTCCAAGGTTGGATTATTTTCGAATTCGAAACCGTTTGTCGATAGTCGTAAATTAAATACACATACATACGTGGGTAAAATGCACATTGTGTCCAAATGGGCTCGCTTTATGGTAGTATTTTAATTAAAGATTAGTCGGTAAATAGCGTAGACCCTCCTCTATGTTGGATCTTATTTATATTAGGCATTTTAAATGATATGTGAAAATAACTTTACAATAATGTTAATTGTAAGAACATATGTGCAGTCATGTTTTGGTGCATCAAATGTTACGCCCCTTGTTGGGAGTCAGATGAGGATGTTTTCGATGAGCAAAGCTACGACAGAACGAGCACAGGCTTAAATATGGTAGAATGTCTCGACTCGATGCTTCGATTATAAATTACAATCAACAAGACGCAAAGTTTATTACAGTAGCATATAAGTTATAATCGGAATAAATGTAGTTACGCACGA
Source organism: Rhagophthalmus giganteus (assembly GCA_036326145.1). NCBI lineage: Eukaryota > Metazoa > Arthropoda > Insecta > Coleoptera > Rhagophthalmidae > Rhagophthalmus > Rhagophthalmus giganteus. Next base: position 656,573 of record JARFJA010000021.1, on the reverse strand, counting down.
TAGTCCCATAAAAGTTTAGAAAACATTGTCGCATCCACCGAAAATTTTTAAAAAAAACTTAACCGAGGGTGAGTCTCGTCCGACCTTCATAACTCATCATTGAAATATGAGGATCGTATGAACATAACTATAATGTCGAGCGTTGTGGCAGACAAACGTATTCCCGTCGGCCCAGCGCCGCAAAATGCGGTTGTTCGAGGGCTTCAAGCGACGTGCCGTGGTTCTTGTAGTTGCGGATGAGGAACAGGCCAAACGTCGGGCCCTGCAAGAGGCACAGGACGGTAAAGATGTTCCCGATTCGGCCATACTCGAAATGAAAGGTACAAACATCAACATTTGACTATATATATATTTCTATTGACTCTCATTTATTTTCACAAGTTCCCTCGCCTCAATTGTCATTTTATTTCCTTTCCAATTTTCGTATAGCACTGTTTTTTGTATTTTGTATTATTTTTTTGTTTTTCGGTTTTAATTTATCGTTCCTGCAACACTTCGTGTTTGTTTTATTCGGTCGTATAACAATTTTGTATTGTCGAGTCTGCGTTTGTATGGCTCGACATTGGAAGTTGTTATATGCACATGGGATGTTTGGTTTTTATAAGTTGCACGAAATGTTTTAGCTAACATGAATTTGCCGCGCCGCGGCGATTGGTTGGAGGAGGTGACGTTTGTGGAACTGGACGAGGCAGAATCGAAAGCGATGATACAGAAATATAATCATCAAGGTCGAGAGGCCGGTTTTGGATCTTTAAGTCCGAAAGGCGGCCAGAGATCCGGCTATCGCGATAATCGCGGTCATCCGTACAGATGGGATCACAGCACGTCCAGACGTAAGTCGTGCTCGTTTTTTTTTTTGTATTTATTGGTGTTTGTATTGTGAAGGTTTTGTAGGTGATTATCGAGGCAGTTATCGGGATAATCGATCGTATAACAACCGTTACGATCGCTCGCGTCACAACAATTGGCAGAATTGCCGTCCTCCTCCCGGCAGCTGGAACCGCGACGTTCGCAGAGATAACCGCGGCGGCTCGTCCGGCAGCTCTCGAGAGTACAGAATTAATGTGAGATCATCGGGGAGCGGTAACCGGCAGGAGAGATCTGGAAATCGCGACAATCGCAATCGCAGTCAGAGCAGTAACAACTATAATCGTAATCAGCGCCCGCAAGGCGGCAACAGGAGTCAGTCTTCGTCTAACTGGCAGGATACAAACCAGGGTAATTGGGGGAGTGGCCAGAGCATGTGGAACCAAGGCAATTGGAGCCAACAGGGCAGTTGGGGCGGACAGCCACAACAGTGGAAAGGAAACTACGGACAAAGCGGATATGGACAAGGGCAAGGATATGGAAATTATGCCGGCTGGAATTACTATGGACAGTATCAACAACATTGGAATTCACAGGTGATTGATTTTTTTCTTTTTTAATTACAACAATCGACGAGAACTTAAAAAGTAATTAAACGTGTTTGTCATTTTTGGGACTAACCGTGAAAGCGTATATATCCTTTCTCTCCCTCTTCCCCCTCGCCCCAAGTTATACTATTTTACGAATGATATTTATTTCTAATAATTGTGATGCAATATTTTACAAGACAAATTTATATTATTTTAATGCTACCGATAATGCGTCGGTAAGTTGGGTGACTTTTATAAGGATTACTTGTGACGACTTGAATGTTGTAATTAAACGAAATTTGGATGTGCGTGGATGACGTAATTTATGAGCGTGCAGCAACGAATACAGTGCATTACATTAAACGATTGTAACAAACGCGATTTTGGTAGGTATGTTACAAGGTTCTTCGTTGTCCTTGGTAGTTCGGTTAGAAGTCAGAAACGGGGCAATTTATTCTTGTATGGGAAAAACAAATACAGGTACAATAACAAAACAATAAACAAACGCGAATCAGGTCGGTTATGGTAACATGGGACAGTTTGGGCTTCGGCGAAGCTCTTCTGGTTGTTAACGCTGATAGTCTATATCAGATATGGGCCGAAGCAGTAGTGGCAACTACAATGGCCCCACAGGGCGATGAGGTAATTCAGGTAGGACGTGGTTCGAAGGTTGTTTTTATGGTAACCAAGAAGTTGGGTCCGGTCGCCCACCTCTAGGTGGGCTTCGAAAGCCACACTGGGCGTCGACAGGGGACCCAGTCCTCTTCTGATTACAGCATCTTGGGCTCGGGCACGATTTTTTTGCAGATCAACCGGCCATCAACGCGGCGAAGACTACTAATTTCCCCTGCAGATGCTCGAGTTGACGGCAAGACCAGGCAATCGATGCCACAGACCTCGCAACGATCAATGCAGTCAGATTCAGTCGGTCTCCAATCCGGTCAAGTATTTGACGAACTAGAGGAACCTGATGAATTGCTCGATGCTCTATCTTGCCGGATTAGAAGTCGAAGTGCTCAATGTGAAGGCTCGAGGTTGGTGAAGGCCAGAAACGGTTGACATCGGCGGGGTGTTAAAACATACTGCTCAAGTGAAAGCATTATATAGTGCAATTAGCTATATTTATTTTGAAATAATTGAATATCGGACTTCATTCGATATTGAAATAGGATCGGGGGAAGGTGTCGGCAGCACAACGTCCAAATACATTACGGTTTTGCCGAGCTATCATGTGTCTGCTATTAATAAGTGTTCAATCGGAATAGCTAACGATCAAGATTTAATTGTCAGCGTCGGCACTGATTCACTTAACTGTAACTTATGCGAATAACTGCATATCTCATGTTTTACGTCACTCATGCGAATCCTTTGAACATTGTATTTTATTACAATACTAATAAGAGATACGACGACGTGCACGTTCGCATTTCGGATAAATAAACTGACGGAAGTGTTCTAAATTTCCTCGGAATGTTCCTACGTTTAATATTGTAAAAAATTTTTTCCAAGGACCATACGAAAGATAGTGACAATTTTTTTGTTTAAAAGAATAATGTTGGTTAGGGGCAACCCCAAACAACAACCGCTGGTGGCCTGGCAACTCCGCCAACTACTACTGCTTACAACAACCAGTATTCGCAGCAAACAGGGTGGACCCAATACACACAACAATATACCGGAGATCAGGCAACAACGCATCAGCAATCTATACAAAATTAATTTTAAGACTGTAGATGTAGTGAATTTTTTTTTGTACCTTGGTAGTTTTTCTTTCGTTTTTATAAATTTATATTTGAGATTTATTGATCTCGTTCTATATATTATATATAGTTGATTAACGTTTGTTTAAAAAGAAAATGATTTGCAATAATTAATATTTTTCTTTGTAATAACTGACAGAAATGTTTATTTGATCAGGAATCGTACCTTCAAAATAATCTCATGATTTTCTTACTATATGTAGATATCCAAAAATACGAGCCGATTAGTTTTCCTTTTTATTAATGTAGACTAACTGTGTTATATAAAACATCAACTTAATAATTGTGTGCTGATTTTTTTCATATTTAACCAAAATGGTATTTAAAATTGTATATTTTTTATTGTGCACTTATTTATACGTATTATTATAATATGTATGGAAAGTACAATTAGTGATAATTCATTGAAACTGATATGTCATAGATGTAAAAATTCATAATCTTTTTTGTGTATTAGTTTTTGGTAAATGTAACATAAAATGTAGATTGATTATTAGTTCATGAATTTGTGTTAATTATAATGAAATAGAAAACATTTTTTTAAAGACGGGACTTTTATTTCTTTTAGGGCCGATAAATTTATCCAACAGACGAATGTTTGTTCGAACAATTGTTTTCACGGTAAATGTCTATCGCAATTAGATCAAGTGCGTTTTGTTGTTACAGTGATTAAAGATCTGGCAGCGTGCAAGCCTCAGTATCGGATTTCCATGTTGTATGTCAAAAAACTTATGCTTTTTTAAAATTTTTCTCCAAAGAAATGTATTTTTTGAAAAATAACTTTTACGAGATAAATTTATAAGAAAAAAAAGTTATCGCCTTTTTTCTATTATCTCGAAAATGGCACATTCTATCAGAAATTATAAAGAGACATGGTCGGTGGAGAATTTTATGCCGATTCGAAAACGTATTTCATGTTACCGATCCGATGATTAATAACAGATTAAAGTTTTTTGAACGGCCGCCTTGTTGAGACGATTTGGCTGGTTAACGAACTCGTCCTTTGTTTTCGTAAAGATAATACACTGTCCAAATTTCAGCCTCCTACGATCAAAATTGCGACCGGAATCGTGTCCACAAGAAATTGATTTTATATATAAAAAGGAACATCTGGATTCCGTTATCAAACAGACTACAATAGCTTTATTTTCTATGAAAATTCGCTAAAAAGCGATTGCTTCTTGAATACACTATATATATATTTGCCGGATAGGAATTTTCTCGTTGATCAATAGTAATGTTGGCAGTAAACGTGTTGGTGTAATCGTAGTTTCCACAAGGCGTGTATTTCGTTAAAAAAATCGTGTAATGATTTAATATCGGGTGTGTTCGTTTTAACACCGTGTACCGGTCAATTACGGGAACGATAGTGCGTCCTCAATTTAACTTATAAAGCGATCATTTCTGTGATTTTAAAATAGTGTATTGATCTGTCAAACTGTACCTACAGACGAGCATTATTTCTAATGCCAAGGATTTTGACCTGAATCTCTGTGTAATAGATAAGTATACAATGTCCTATCCCAGTAGGCCTCCATTAGGTATTCCTATGCCCGGCATGGCGTACATGTCCATGACGGCGCCTCCGCCCCTCATGCCGGCCGTAATGCCCGTCCAACACGTAAGTTGTTCGCAACCTACACACCTCTGAACAGTTTTAAACAGTTCGCCCGTTTCAGATGTTGCCCGTTCAAGTGACGTCGGCCCCGCAGATACGGGCCTTTCCAAAATTGAACCCGAACCGGGAACAATTAAAACAAGTCCAAGGTCCGGCCGTTACGGTATTTGTCGGTACGTTATGTTGTCAATTTTTCGATCACGAACTACATCTAAACGCTTTTACAGGGAACATTACGGAAAGGGCGCCCGACGCCATGATACGATTGATATTGGGAACGTGCGGCCACGTGATCAGTTGGAAACGGGTGAAAGCGTTCGGCTTTTGCGAGTTGGCCGGTCCAGATGCCGGGCTGCGCGCCGTCAGACTGCTGCATGACATGATGGTCGGCGATAAACGACTCGTTGCCAAAGTCGACGCCAAAACCAAAACAGTTCTCGACGAATATAAAGGTAGAAATTTTGTTAGATCAATATCAAAAATAAGTGATATTCGGATTCGTTGTATCAAAAAATCAATCTACGATTGAAAAACGAGCAAAGCAGATATGCATTCAGAATCTCAATCACTGAGCAGAATTGATTTCGAATAGTCGAATTTCTCTTGTTAAGACTTAGGTTGGCAGTTCGGTCGCATCGATTGAAAACTAAGGGCTGGTGTTTTGGTCCGATGATCAAAGTTAACTGACGATTGAGAGACCGGCCCGTGTTTTGACTTTTGGGGCCGGTTGCTCAACAGCGATCAATCGCCATAGAAACGATTGTTTATGTGACGATTGACTGTGGTTCACAGCAACGATTAGCCGTTGTGAGCATCTGGCCCCGAGTTCGTTAGGTTAAGTTAGGTGAAGATCAGTATTTGGTTATAAGTGTAGTAAGTTGTTTTCGATAAACTTTGTTTTTATGGATGGTATGGAAAATTGAAATCGTGTAAGTTTTTAGTTGAGCGCTTGCAGACATCGAAACCCTGTTCTGTTTAACTTCGCACATCGAATAAACTAAAAATATGTATCTGAATGTAGGTGACATTCATTTTTATTTGATCAACTGCAATGATTATGGCTATTTGCACATATTAACTAGAACAATGCACTTGATTGATCGTATATGATGACAACCTGTGGTGTTTCTGGAGCAGACGCCCATCTGTAGTACTGACTGGTTAACATCCTTTAACTGACTGTTGTTCAGGTGACACTTAAAAATGCTTTAGGGCCGATTTTACAATTATGAGATAAACGTTAGGTAAGCTATTCCAGGATAACATTTCTTAAGGGGGCATTATCAGGGTCCGCCATATTGAAACAGTAGGTCAAATGAAACCAATATTAATATGCATTGTTTTCGAAAACGAGGCATCTTTACGAAAGATTCATGATTCGTATAGATACCTCCAACCTTCTAGTTTTCAACAAACTCATTAAGTTTTCTTAATAAGGTTAAGAAATTATTAAATTTGCAATCAAATATACAATAGTATTTTAAAGAAATACGTCACTTCAGGGAATAAAAACCACCTAGAGTAATAGATAACACATAGCTACGTACTACAAACACAACGTTAACACTAAAAAATTAACCATTGCTAAGAACAATAGCTATAAAAATTAACCTAAATTACTATAATCTAGGAACATGTTCGTGCTGTGTTTGTTAAGTTGAGTCAATTTGTAGTTCGGCTGTTTTTAGAAGGATGGCAGCACGTGCAAATTTTTGCGTTGTTGTCAAACGTATAATTTATTAAACTTCATCCAAAGTAAATAGAAAAACAGAATAATGTTTTGTTTGTATTTTTAAGATTAAATTCGCACAATAGTCAGCTTCAGTTCTACTTCACGTTACGTTATATGAAATTTTCAAATTGCAGTGAAATTGTATTTGTTTTTGCAAAATATAGTCGTGCTAACTAATACTCCTACATTTTATTTTAAGTTAACTTCTGAAAATTAAATAAATAATATATAAGTATATAATAAAATCCAGATAACACAACGTACGGACATCCATAAGATAATTAAAGGGTCTGGTGCAAAAAGAAGGCAGCTCTAACTGTATACGGATTATACGGACTTTTATTGGGGAATGCGAAAAATGATTATTACCAGACGAATATGTTATACTGGTAAAAAATACTTGTCGCAAGTTTGTAGTAGATCCGGTTACCCAAAACATCATTTTAAATTTCAGTGGGCTGAAAATTTGGTCACAGTATATATTCTTTACTAAACTACAACTGGAAAATATTTTGTTAGACGTTAAACAGTTTTTACCTTCTAAACAATTTATAACAATAGAGCTGCCCCCTTTTTGCGTCGGGCTCTTCAATTGAGGAGCTTAGAGAAAAAGTGGTACAAGTGACATTTGTTCAAATGATGACATGTACAGTATAACAAGAATTGTGAAGTAGAAGTTGCTTAAATTAATACAGTTTATAGAAAAAAACAGTAGTATTTGGTCCATAATGACAGCTATATGGCACTCAAAGTTGAGAATATTTTTAGCAATTGTGCTAAGTTTAATATGAAATATCTCACATAAACTCAAATGTCACTTGTACTACTTTTCCTCAAAGTCCCTCAATTGTTAAATGGACTTTCAAATAGGTTCGTTATACTTATACAACTTGTAAAGAATATCACTCGAAGCATATTCAATAACCGATGAGCAGTAATCAAAAATACAAACCGATGCTTCAAATGCTGTCTAATTATTTATCCATTATCAATTATGCCTATTCAAACACCAAAGGGAATTGATTAAGATAAATTATAGCATTCAATAGAAAATCATAAATCAATGTATTCTGCTAAATACAACCATACATATCTTTTCTATACTGAATAACGGTGACACTTTTTGAACTTAACTGTAATTCTTAAGTATACATCTACCCACTGCTTTGGAAGATTGGTATTAGTTATTTCTAATTCATCTTCAAATTTTATAGATAAAAATGATTTACAGAATACATAATTATTATCTGCAAGATATCTAATACCTCTAATCTTTAGAAGAAAATGGTTATATGGAATAACTGCATCGGTCAACAATTTACAAAAATTTATCGAGAAAGATCGATAACTGTATTTTGGCATTAAACTCCTATAGTGAAGTTGAATGTTATTAATATTATGTTGAAAATTAATATGATCGTGAGATGTTTACCTATAAGAAATATTCAATGTGACATACAGTGACGGAAAAATGTATTCATACACTATATAGAAGTACTTTTGTTGACCTATCATGAAACAAATATCAAGAGTTGTTTATTTCCAGTTATATGCAAATAAAGTACAACAATTGAGCTATCCAATAATGCATACTTTATAAGAATATACAAACTTATAGTCATAAAAAAAACATCATCAACCAAAAACATACAAAACTGAAACGGAAAAAAGTATTCATACATTGTATATCTTAAGGGATTACTAACATCTTAATATTTTGTGGAACCTCCTTTGGCACGTATTACTGCAGCTAACCTTCTAAGCATTGAAGACACTAACTTTTCGGTAACTGTAGCGCTTATTTTACCCCATTCCTCTAACAAAAACGTTTGTAATTGGTTCTTATTAGAAATGTGACATTTTCGGACACGCCGCTTGACCTCTTCCCACAAATTCTCGATGGGATTTAGGTCCGGGAATTGGGGCGGCGTTTCCAAAGTATGGGGAACGTTATAGAGAAGCCACTGTCTTACTATGAGGGCTTTATGCTTCGGATCGTTATCCTGTTGGAAATGATAACGATCCACAAGCTGCAATCTTTCTGCGCTTACTGGCAGATTTTCTTTTAAAATATTCAAATACTTGTATTTATCCATAATACCCTGGATAATGTGTAATTTCCCCACACCCGACGCCGCCATACACCCCCAGACCATGCTACTCCCTCCATCACCTTTTACAGTGTGAATTATATTTTTGTGCTTGAGTGCCTCACCAGTTTTTCTCCACACGTATTTCCTTCCGTCGGATCCCCATACACTAAATTTACTCTCATCCGAAAAATGACGTCATTCCAGAATTCTTTCGGCTTGCTGATGTACTTTTTTGCAAATAAAAGTCTTTTTCTTCTATTCACTTCATTTATATATGGTTTTTTTCGTGGAACATAGACACGAAATCCAGTTGCTTTTAAATTATTTCGTATAGTTCTTGGCGAAATGTTTTTTCCAGTTCTTTCTAATAAGTCTGTGGCTATTTTTACAGAGCTTACGAAAGGATTTTTCTTTATTTCTCTTAAAATAAATGTTGTATCCCTTATACTTAATTTCGACGGTCGTCCAGAACGATGCTGGTTTTCTACTGTATGGGCATTTTTGAATTTTTTAATTATCGATTGTATAGTAGCATGGCTTCTGCCGATAATACGACCGATTTGCCGCAACGATTTCCCTTCTTGGTGTAATTTAATGATTAACTTTCGTTCATGGTGGTATGGTGGTTTCACTTTGTTTTGCACACATTATTTTTAATTTGCACGTAATCTTTACGAATACTAAAGAAACACTGTATTGCAACACAGAACAAGTGCACTACTATTTGTATCAATAGGGACTTCCCCTTTATCGTTGTGTTGAAACGGATTTGTAGACCATCTATTGGCCTGTATGAATACTTTTTTCCCCGGGATTTTTTAAAACTAAGAGTTCTACATTGGTATTTTACTTTCAAATTTGTTTTTCATGGCAAGTAATATGCCATATGAAAGCTAATTGGTACGGCTATTTCTAGATGTTACAAGAATCCAATTATGTATATTTAATATATCGTAACTGGCAAGCATTTTCATTTTTACGTGGTGTATGAATACATTTTTCCGTCACTGTATGTTGAGGTTATGTATATTTCTTATTTGTAATCACATATAAATTCAACTTTGGTAATAAATACTTTGTAGGTGTTTGTTAATTTATAATGAGATATAAATAATAATATATATACAAAACGCGTGCTTTATTTTAAGGTTAACTTTCACATTTTATTTCATTTACTATTTTATAAAAAGTTATTCAAAATAACAAACACCGAGAAAACTTGGGTATACAATATGTAAAATATAATAATTAATATTTTATATGACATAAGTATAGTTATAGTTTCATAATTGAAATTTTCTAACGCACGTTATCGAATCCGTATCAACAAACTATATTTCGGAGATCTAAAAATGCATATTGGTAATCCGAACCCACTCGTGAAATTCCGTGCAACTTTTCGTAATGATCAAATTTAAAGTCGAACTAGGCTTTGCAAAATAAAGATGCATAAGGATAAAGGCATAATGATAGTGGCAACACTGCTAATTTAAAATATCGCGAATTAGCATTAAAAAAATTTAAATTGTAAATTCTTTAGCAGGATATACAATATGCCATCTATTAGCAAACTTGTAAGTGTTAGTTCCAAAATTGCCGTCGAGTTTGACTGTAGCGTGCTAATACCCCCTTAAGACAATTGTTTTCATGGAAATTATTCCAAGAATAGCTTATTTGGTAATTTATTTTAAAACCAACCCCTTATTTGAACTTATTTTGATAATATAAATCAAAATTGTTTGTTATTAATAGAAATTTCTTACTGTATTATTTATGTATATATTTTTTTTTAATACAGTTTTAACTCGAGGAACTCGACACGTTTAATTTATGACTTTCTGCAATTCGAATATATGAAAGTAAATGTTCATTTAAGAAAACAAGATGTGGAGAATAATTTAATAATATTGATTGTCGTTGTAGCAGAACGACGGCGGAAAGAAAAGGGTTCGTCACCGTTGCAAGACGAACCCCAGGACGAGGAGCAACTAGACGAAGAAACCCTGGCCTTGGACGCCGTGGCCCTAGATCGCATCAAACAAATATTGATCGACCACGAAGAGGAAATGAACAATTTTGAGATTAAAAAGGAAGGTGAGTCGATAAATGGGATACACGCTTCAAAAATTAATAACAACCGATTTTTTAGAGGAGGTATTGGAAAAGAGAAATAAAATTCTTGTCGAGGCGGACGTCGAAGAAGAAAAACGGGATCTGATAACACGTGAGATTGGAAAGTTCCGTGAGATAATGAAGGTGAGGGAGTATAATATTTTTGCCGTTTTAATGGAAGAAAATTAGTTTTCAACAACAAATTACGTGTTTTTTTTTGGATTTTTATATTTGTGCCAATTATCAATTGAAAAATGCCAAATTTGTTTTGGTTTTATTTTTGTTTTTAGTTTCTTGTATTTGCTTCGCCGTTACTAATTTAAATATCGAAATTGTTTTTTGTTTTCCTCGTGCGTCGTCGACATACGACAGGCCTAGGTTGGCAGTTAGGTTATATTAATTTAAGATAGGTTAGGGTGTTAGCTTTGAGGTTGGTAATATGGTAATTCAAAACCATTAGGATATGGCAACGGCGCAGTCCAACCTTTGTACAACGTGCGGCGCCGCCGGTGAGTAATGTGACACCAGTTCTCTCCACTTGTGCCCGAAATTAGATCGCACTCGCACAGTAATCGACCCGTCTTACCAATACGATTTCTGTTCAATGATGAACTGCGAATGCGTTCTATATCGATTTTATATTTATATTCATATATTATATTCCTTGTTTATTATTTGTGAATGAAATAACATAATTTGCTATTAAGTCGATGGTGTGCAAATGTGTGGCGAGCCAGTTTTGCTTCTGAGAAATCGAATTCTTACGAGAAATCGATTTCAGTTTGGCGGTGTATCTGGTGATCTGAATGTTTGGCACAATTATAATGTGATGTCGACGACCAATCGGAAATGCAATGTTTTTCCAATCGAGAGCACTACTATTTGTTTGTACACAAACAGTATTGTTTCGACCACAACATATTTTCTTCAAAACTAACCTGAATACCATTTCAGTTGTAAATCACAATTCGATAACGTTGGAACAGTTAAAAAAAAAACTAATACATCTCGACACATTATTGACGTATATTAAATGAAAGAAAAATACTGTTTATGTGTAGCAAAAGTGGGTCGAAACGAAGCGTTTCCGTTTGGTAGCCAGACGTTTGTAGCAACTTATGCAATTTCGACCTGTTGATTTATAGTTTTATGTGATTTGCTAGAACAATATGATATGATTTAGTTAAATATTTGCCATGGATCGTATTTGTAAGTTACGGTCCCTGGTATAAATGATATTTTCGACGATTTTGGAGACTACATGCGGGATTCGCGACTGCTTGGACCATCGCCTTCTTTGGCTAGTGTAAGTTATTAAAGTACATGTACCAATAGTATAGTATTGCCGTATTCGAACGTGTCTTTCGAAGTGAATTGCACGCTCGATCAGACGACACTTTCGGGTGCGGCTATTAAATTATTATATTAATTTGTTTATTGGCGATTTGCATGTACTTTTATTTTTCATCACATTATCGATTATTGTAATCATACTTTGTAACATAACATTTTGTAAAAGTATGTTTTATCTCTGCCAGAATAAGAAATAGCGACGTTGCCGCCTTTTGCGGGGCCACAATTAATAAACTCGTACTTAAGAATTTTGACTTAAAAATGATCTAAAACATTACAGTGTGTTATGATCGCCTGCAGTTCTCTTTTCTCGACAATTGATTAGGGAACAATAGTAGTATGTTTCATCCAAATCGTGAGTGGTATGAAAATAATTTTATTATTTATCCCCGCATTTATAAATAATCATGCTAACATCCGTTTGTTTTCCTTCTAGAAACAAGAGGAAGAAAAGGAAGTGAGTCGGCGAAAGGAGAAGGAGCGGCGTGAACCGCGCTCGACCTCACGATCGCCCAGTCCACGACGGAAAGAGAAGGAAGAGAAGAAGAGACGACGTTCTCGATCTAGGTATTGTGCTTAATTTCTTTGAACATATCGAGACCGTCAAAATGTTTTTCTCGCTATTAAATAAAATGTAATGTAGCTTAATTCGGTTGTAGAATATCGAATGTGTTATGAAACTTTCGATAAAATGCACCGTCGAATAAATCGGGGGCTGTTCTAACCTCCGTGTTTGGTTCGCTCCTCGTCGCCCATTAGGGCGACTACGACGCTACCGAGACCAAAATTTCTGCAATTTTTTCGCTTGACTACTAAAACACTTTTCACTAACAACTTGTTCGAATATCAATCTTATTTTTGCCTGTGCGACACGAGCGCTAAGTCTTGGGCCGGCCAGTGCTCCACCTAGATTTGTCTATAGGACATTAATTCCCTTAAGTGTCTATGTGTAGACCTTGTCTTCACCTCTCCAGTTTCTCCCAAAAGCTCTCTCGTGCTGGTCATTGCATGTGATATAATGTGGTTAGTCCTTACAATTCATCGCCAGATGGCCCTCTTCCCCACACTTGTAAATAACGCCGTTCTGTAAGTGTAGTGCCCGAAATTCTGGCATTTCAGGCTTGTCAATGTCAGTGATTGTTCGTTTTGACACTGATGCCAGCCCTGGAGAGGTGGACCTTCTCTTTAACGCTCTCTTAAGTAGGTTCACCTTCTCCTTCACTTTCCTGAGTTTGGATTTAATTATAAAACCTTGTGTGTGTATGGTAAAAGTTTTGATGACATCTCTGCCCTTGTAATTGCCTATCTTAATGAGCTCTTGTTTCTTCACCTCCGCTCGAAGCTGCCTTAGCAGATCGTACAACTCCCTAGTGTCCTCCGGGGATGTACTTTAAGCAGCAAAGTTGTATAAGTTTAGGTTGTTAAACAAAAACACTAAAACTACTACTAACCATGTACATTAATTATTTTCAGGTCAAGGGACAACCGAAGCAAAGAACGAGAACGTGAAAGGGAGAAGGAGCGCGAACGCGAAAGGGAGAGGGAGCGCGAGCGCGAACGTGAAAGAGAACGAGAACGCGAAAGGGAGAGAGAGATCAGGGACCGCGAGCGCGAACGAGAACGAGAAAGGGACAGGGATCGCGAGCGTGAACGCGAGCGCGAGCGCGAACGCGACGACCGCGAGAAAAACAAAAGCACAAAAGAATTGCTCAAGGAGAAGGAGATCGAAGAGGAACAGAAAGAGAAAAAGAAAGCGGAGAGGAGGGCGCGCGAGAAGGAGGCGGCGTATCAGGAGCGTCTGCGGTCGTGGGAGACGCGCGAGCGCCGCAAGGCGAAAGAGTACGAAAAGGAGAGAGAGAAAGAGCGACTCAAGGAAGAGGAGAGGGAGAGGGACGCAAAGAGGCTCAAGGAGTTTCTGGAGGATTACGACGACGAACGGGACGACGTCAAATTTTATAAGTGGGTGTATTCGAATTATTTTTTCCAAACGAGTTGTTATATTATCGACTTCTTTTTTTTTTGTTTACAGAGGAAGTCAATTGCAGAAAAGACTGACCGAACGAGTTAAAGAAGCAGAAGCCGACGGACGCGATAGACAGAAAGAGAAGGAAGAGATCGAAGAGCTTAAGGAGAAGATATTTTCCGGCGGCCACGACGATCCCAACGCAGAATTTGAACGTGTCAAAAAAGAAAGGGAAGAGCAATATAAACCTAAATTACTAATAGACGTTAATTTAGATCATTGGCGGCAACGAGAGAGGGAGCGAGAAAGAGAAATCGAAAGGCAGAGAGCGCGTGAACGAGAGCGTGATCGCGAACTCGAAAGAGAGATGAACAGGCAACGAATGAAAGAGGAGAGAGAAAGGTAATCGTAGGTGTTTCGATGACGATATGTATTTTGTTGATTTTGTTTGTTGCGTAGATATATTGTACAACAAGCTGCCGAGGAGTTGGCGGCCGTACAGGCAGAACCGATCGACAGCGATAGCGACGTGGACGATCACCACAGTCCGCCACCGCCAGAACCCGACACTAGTTCCGAAAGTCACGGCGAGTCCGTTAAGGTTTGTATGACGGTTTGTGTGACGAGAACATAATTATTAAACTTTTTTTACAGTGGACACAGGTACAAGTAGGAGACGAAGATTCGCGGCAATCTATCACGTCGAATGGTGAAGAACCTGCGCCGCCTCCGACGGGAACGGGCATTAAATTAACCTTGTCGAAACCAAGCGGTCTTCACAGTCCACAACATAACGATAACAAAAGAAAAAAAGCAGATTTGCGCGAAGTATTCAATCCCGACGAGGACGACACAAGTACATTAATTAAAAAACGAAAATTAGTACCTTTAGATTATAGCGAAGATAAAAAGAACAAGAAGGACAAAGAGAACGGCGAGAAAAAGTCCGATGAAGTTCTTAAGTCTCAGGAAGAAAAGCGAAAACACATCAAATCGCTCATCGAGAAAATACCTACCGAAAAAGATGCGTTATTCGCTTATCAACTTGACTGGTCGATTATCGACAACTCTTTAATGGAAAAGAAGATTCGACCGTGGATTAATAAGAAAATTATCGAATATATTGGCGAGCCCGAACCAACGTTGGTGGATTTCATTTGTTCGAAAGTTTTGGCCGGATCGCAACCGCAAGTTATATTAGAAGACGTCCAGATGGTAGGTTGACATTTGTGGGCGAGGTTACTTTAAAAAAAAATTTAATCGATGTTTTGCAGGTGTTAGACGAGGAAGCTGAGGTGTTCGTGGTGAAAATGTGGCGATTGCTCATCTACGAAGTGGAAGCCAAGAAACTTGGTCTGGTAAAATAACAAAATAATTTTGAAAGTACTCTCCGTATTGTATTATTATTATTATTATGTTAAGAAATTAAATAGGTATCTTTAATATTATGATCAAATTGATTACAATCTGAAAGTCCTCGGAGTGTTTTTGATTGTTTCGGTTTGTTGTCGATTGCCAGTCGAGAAGGGTAAGTGTTTTCATTATTTAATTTTATTAATTTTGTGACTGAAATAGGAAAATTTCCATATTCAAAAGTGTACATTTCTAATTCTAAAATCTTGGGCCGATAAATTTTATAAATGTGATTTGGTAACGAACTTTAAAAGCAAGTTGCCAATTATCATGTGAAACCTTTTAAAAGTTGCAATCCTGTTACCTAAAGTCTGTCCAAAGCTATTTGTTGCACGTCATCAAATAAAAGTAACTAGATGCGACGTCATACGCAGTGATGTCAGATTGTTCTAACGCTTGTAAACAAAAGATATAACCTCGAATTTTCACATTCATAAACAATGCTAAAGTTTCGATACAAATTATTAAGCAATGCGTTACTACAAATTGTAGCTGTTGCTGTGTTAACTGTAGTTTGATTTTAATTAAATTCATAGTGTGGATTTCCCGATGTGTTATTTACACACGTTTACATGCTAAAGAAAGATTAATACAACTCATTGGAACGAGGTAGGTCCTAATCTTTGTAAAACGTTATACAATAATCGAATTGATGTTTAGATAGACGAGTTACTTTCGAGGTGATGGGTCGTCTTATATTCATGCAAATTACAGTAGAACCTCAATCGTCACCTTTGATAAAGCAGAACATGTAAATATCAATATTTTTGATAATAATTGACAATTTTATGACTAACTCTAATGTCTGCTTCTCCTACCGACATACACTGCAATGCATTTTGTTTCAGGGTGATTATATGTAGACGTTAAAGCCACTAGATCTTCACTTGTTACAAATTGAAATCTTGCAACACGTAGAAAGTTCATGAATGTATAGTAAATCGATGTTATCACAAAATTAAGACACCTCATTCGGTAGTAATTAACTAGTTGTTACTAATTATTCGATTTGAGAACTAACAGTTTATTATATGCATGTTTTTCTGACGAAGTGGTACCATGCATTTCCAGGATCAATTTGTCCAACATATGTACACAGGAAACTCACATTTACAGTATAAAAGCAAGATAACGTGTACCACTGAACGCGTTGTATAACTAATATAAAGCATTACATCTTTGAATATGCATGCATGGTCTTTTATAATAATTCATGTAATACTAAAACTCCGTGTAACTTGTCTACATGTGTATTATTGCAAACATATGCATACAGGTTATTTGTAAACAGAACCAAACTAATGACAATTAGGAATAGCAGAATGAAGTGTTATTTTTCCATTTTTTATGTGTTTTATTACAAGTACAGTATGTACATCAATTACATAACTACCAAAATATGTCAAAATCAAACCAATGTCATAAATGAAAAGCAACAAATACTACAAACATAACCAATTTGAAAATATACATAGACAACAGCTTGTAAACTTAAATTACACACACAAAACAACGTACATAACTAAAACCGTTGTAGGTTACATGTCGAGCAAACTGCTGTGATAAGACGCATTGTCCATGACGATCAAAGATGGTTCTTCAAACCACTGTAGAAAATTATTAGTATTCATTTCCCCGTGGTAATTGCTAGTTGTTTTGGAATGAAATAGTAATTTTGCCCATTTATTATTCGTGCATGTACTACGACAATATACAAACAAAGTAACTTGACACATTAGAATAATCACTACAGTATGTTTCTAAACTACCTTTTCCATCCTTTCCACCTTTTTACGGTATTATGTTACCATGACTTAATCATGGAACTCATTTTAACAATCCATGTTTCGTTTAAATACACACATTTTGTAATGGAATGTCGCTAGTTGGATTTGCATCATGTTCTTGTAAAAATCTCACTCGTGTCAGCGATATGATGCAATTGAAATAATGTTCTACAATTACAGTCTTTCTTCCACTTAAACGCCAAGTTATTGTTATGTATTTATATTAATAATACAAATATCTTGCTAAAATTATATTTTTCAGTTCTACACACACACAAAGGATAACCTTGATCTGCTCCTAGTTGGTATTATAGTTTCCTTCCTATTATAATACAGTACAGTTATGTAGGATTTTTGCTAAGTTGCTTCGACCTACATCGTAAAAAGCTTTGTCCCTCAGTTTTGCCAATAACGAGTCCAATGTTACACTCATCCCTATACACAATAAGGTACGATAACATCACTTTTACAAGTCATTACATCAACTTACGTGCGGAATACATCTCATAAAATGATAACACTTCATAGTCTGCATTTGGTAACAGAGTCGATGGTAACTACACTTGTTGCACGTGGCTTGCGTGTAGTAGCTGTGGATGCGCTACATACCTTTTGAACTGCATTTAATGGTAGTAATTGACCACCTTCTTGCCGATCCTTCTCAAAATGGGCTACTAAATTAAATATCTCATTGGCATATTTCGTGGTGGATTCCCTGCACATACTAAGGCGCAACACGTGCTTTAGGATGGGAGCAAAACATTTGGCAGCGTCGCATTTCTGATATATTTCTCGTACGCGTATGCCGCAAAATAGACATACGGACCCGAATCATGTTATCAATGTGTTAGATAAAGATAATAACATACAGATATGTCGAAGAATGCAGGTTACGCAGATATCGGTAGCGGTCGGATAGAGGTTCTTGTATTACCAATCACTTTTTAAATTATCGCATCATTTTTACACGGAACCGTTAGGAAATTTCGTATTACGGTTTTGGTAGACAATTAATGACGTAACATCAAATAGCTTTGGACAGACCTTACCTATTTAAACTTAAAAAGTTGTGAATTTGTGAAAATATTTTCAGCCCGGTTTGGAAATATAAAATCGATTTTTTAAGAGAAGACCGACGTCGCCGTCCCTCTCAATTGGGTAAAACACGTATCTGCGTTATTGATGTCAAAGTTGCGTATAAGGTCTGTAATCACATAAAACAACTGACCTGTCTACCTTAAAGAAATAACAGATGTCGCTCGCATCAGGAACTAACGGTAACTGTAATGTATATTTGTTATCATTTTATTAAATATTTTCAGAATAATTTCTTGTTTACTTTATAAAAAATACATTAATTGCAGTTTTAACAGATGTAAAACGAAAACACAACTTTATTTTTCAATTTTAAAAAAGTTAGAGTAAATAGTAAAGTTCTAAGCCATACATAATAGATTTTATTCGTCCCTGATGTAAGCCCCTCTAGTTGTAAGTTAAAATTGATTGCACAGACAACTACTAAGCAACTCTGACAACAATCAACGCAGACTACGGTAAAACGTTTTAAAGTTATCGAATTTGATACTGTCAGATTTGAAATTGGCGGTGTGACAAACGCCGAAGAAACCGGAAGGTTGTCAATTCTTAATAAATTTACATTTGTAGACGGTAATATCTTAAACGTTTTCGATAGTGAAATGCCTAAAACACCTGAGGCCGAATTGCTGGAGTTAATTAAACTAATTGGGTAAACGCAATAGTTAGTTTTTACTGAAAGTGAGGTTATGCTCGCGGGTTTTTTTTATAAAGATACCAAGGCCCTTTGCTCGCCCAACAGGACTTGGAAAAAGCTCTGGAAGATGGACCGAAAAGCGTCGAGTTCACGAAATTGGTGGCGTTCCTCACAAACGAATTGCGCATGTTGTGCAATCTGGATGAATGCGTTAATGCCATTACAACGCCCGAGGATTCGTCTTCGTTTGTGATGGAAATTAGTTCGTTCCTAAACGAATTAGGTGCGAAAACAAACCGGAGCCCTTCGCAGTTAGAACGTAAATTTTATTGTAGGTTGTCCGCATTCCGCGTTGACGCAAGGCCACGTCTCGGAACGCCTAAACACAACCAAAGACAGACTAAAACTACTGGAGTATTTAATAACGGAATTGATGGCGTCCCGTATCAATCGAGAAAATCAGCCCAAAAAGAAAATCGAACTTAAATTAGTAAGTCGTAATTTAAACTCTGGTTATCGCCTAAACCGAATTGTTGCTTTTGCAGAAAGAATCCAAGCAAGCGGCCGACCTGCGCAAAATCTTGCAGACGTTAAATTATCCACAGCCTCCTCCGAATATCACGATGTCGATGCTAATGGATAAGGTCATTCCTGCGTTGGAAAAAAGGGTGGACAAGGCGCCTGAACTTTTAAGTAAGCCCCTATTCAGGGGCACATTGTCGGACAAGCAATGGAGCAAACTTGAGGAGGTGCAGCACGAATTTCACGACGAATATATGATACGGCGCGAGATGCTATTAAAACGGCTCGATTGCACCATACAATCGTTTCAGGTATATAATAAAATAATAATCGTTGATAATACAGTAACGATTTTACAGTGGTCGGACCGAACGAAGGGCAAAGACGAACAGTTTAACAAACAGTACTTGGAGAAGCGCGAAATGTTGAAGCCCGAGCCCGAAATTGATCTCACAGATTTGCTGGCGGCTCGTGAAGATCTCGCGATCGTCGAGAAGACCAGCAACGTTTCTGTAAGAAAAAACACGAAGTCCGCAATCAACAAGGTGATCATAGGACAAGTGCCCGATAGGGGCGGACGCACGTCGGAGCAGGCGCCTCCGCCTCCCGAAATGCCACCATGGCAACAACGTTCCGCTGGTCCGAGCTTCGGGAGGGGCGGGGGAGGCGGCAATTTTCGAGGTGGGCAACAAAGCCAATTTGGCGGCAGAGGAGGCGGCGGTAACTCGAATTATTCGAGGGGGGGTGCTCGGCAGGATACTGATCGACGATCTTTCGATAGCGCCGGCAGTTATGGAGATTACTCGAAAAGTGGAGGAAATTATTCTTATAACGACGACGGCAGAGGTTATTCAGGTGTTGGTGGAGGAAATTCTTCGAGTTATTCAGGCAGAGGGGGCAATTACAATGATAATAGTAATAGGAATTATTCGAGTGGCGGGGGAAATTCATATAACGACAGTAACAGGGGATATTCGAGCGGAGGATTTGATAGCGCCGGATCGTACGGCGGCTACAGTCAAAACTATCAAGAGCCGAAGCGTGTTAAAACCTACGACGAATACCAAACGAGTAGGACGACCTATGCTGATCAATACGTTCAGGACGACAGGAGCAATCAGCAGCACTATTCGCGTGATAATAGGGATGACGGGCACAGGGGCGGGCGTGGCGGCGGCGGCGGAGGCCGATCGAATTATCGCAGAGGCGGCAGAGGAGGTCATCGTTGATCGATTTGGAGGAAGTTTAATCGACGACTGTATATGTTTATTGAACGATGATTAAATTTAGTAGTTGGTAAATCATTTAAATAAGTTAATCGTTTTTTGCCGATCGAATTAAATTGTAAGGTCTTATATTTCAGTTCTGGTCGGAATTGTTGGCGGATTCAACAATAAAAAAGCTTTTCGAATAATTGTTACTACAATCATTTCTAAATATGTAGATACTGTTTAGTGGCGACTATAAATTCAATTGTTGCAGAAGTTTTTGACTCACATTTTTGTGAATACGACAAGATCTATTTGAATTTGAATTGCTTAAGTACTGCTTGTAATTGATTTTTTAATTTTTAATTAATAGAAATGTTTTATAATTAATGTGTGTATATTATTCCAAGTGACGAGTGATTGGTTTATTTTTAAACGTTTAAATTTGTAAACGCGATTGATTTCTTTAATTTTTTTTAGAAAAACAGTTCTCTGGGGAGAAT
The DNA here is from genome assembly GCA_036326145.1 of Rhagophthalmus giganteus. Classification (NCBI taxonomy): domain Eukaryota; kingdom Metazoa; phylum Arthropoda; class Insecta; order Coleoptera; family Rhagophthalmidae; genus Rhagophthalmus; species Rhagophthalmus giganteus. Next base: position 635,380 of record JARFJA010000021.1, on the reverse strand, counting down.
TTCGTTTTCGTTAAAATTATTAAAAATAGTTTACAACGTTTGTTAATTTTTAAAACTGCCGACGAGTTGCGAGGTACAGGAAATAGAGTTTTTTAAAAGTGCCGCTTAAAATTTTGAAAGCGATCGGTCATAAGATGGCGCCATTGCACGTGCTGCCAACTTCTCTCACGTATTGACATTTCGGCAGTGATGTGTGCGTTTCATTGATATTTATTAAATTCCAGTTCAAATCAAAGTTCGTACGAAAAGAATAAAAAATCATGCCGAAAAATAAAGGTAGGCATCGTTCCCTTGCGTGGCGATAATTTTTCGAGGCGACCGTATCGGTTTAGTGCGACATATTGAGACACCCCCCAGAATAGTTTATTAAGCAAAATAACTTTTAGGTAAAGGTGGTAAGAATCGACGTCGAGGAAAGAACGAGAACGAGACCGAAAAGCGCGAGCTCGTGTTCAAGGAAGACGGCCAAGAGTACGCGCAGGTTACGAAGATGTTGGGCAACGGGAGGTTGGAGGCGATGTGCTTCGATGGGGTGAAGCGTCTGTGTCACATTCGCGGGAAACTTCGCAAGAAAGTGTGGATCAACCAGGGCGACATCATTTTAATCGGGCTCCGCGACTACCAGGACGCCAAGGCCGACGTCATTTTGAAATACACTCCGGACGAGGCCAGGAATTTGAAGACGTATGGCGAGTTCCCTGAGACTGTTCGCATCAACGATACGGTCACGTTCGTCGAGGATGGATTCGACGAAGACATCGAGTTCGGCGACGATATTAGCTCAGGAGATGAGGCCGATCCTGTGGACGGGGTACGTATTTTGGCCCCAGTAATCATTTGTCAGTAATCAATCGGTTTGTTTTTGTCTTTTTTTCTAGATTTGATATGTCCAAAGTTCGATGAATTGAATTGAGTTGAGAAAATGCTGTACAGAAGGTCATTTTTATAAAATATTTAATTTTTAGTATTAATAATTTTGTATTTCTATAGGAGGAAATATTATTTTAGTTAACTTTTGTGATTTTTTTAGATGAACGATAAGATTATAATTGTTGTTTAAATTCTGATTGATTTCGTTTTTCTACTGCGAGTCCGGGTCTGTCTGTGAGAAAAAATATTTTGAATGCGATGCATTGTAATTTTCACTTAGAAAATTTACGATTTATGTGCAAGAAAACTGTTATTAAAAAATAAGAAACGTTTTTGTAGAAATTAAGAAGGCAGTTTATATCAATTTTCTCCATAGATAGTGTTATGGTAATGAAACAGATAAATTTTTATTTATACACCACTTTTATATAGTGTAAGATATTTATATCTGTTTACACCGTAGTCTCGGTTGATTGTTGTCACAGTTGCTTATAAGGTTACTGTGCATTCGCATAAAACAGCTGATCGGACAACTTTAAAGAAATAACAGATGTCGCTCCCGTCAAGAACAAATCATTTTCGATTTGTTCTGAACGTTACGGCACAAAACCTTGCGGTCAAAATTTTTCCAAAAAAAAAAGCTGAAGGGATTTTTTTCAAAATTTGGCAAAAAATTTAAATCGTCGGAAACGCGCTTAGATTGTCATTTCTTGCATTGTTAATCTCGAAAAACTACTTTTCAACTAATTTCGAACCTGTTCTATGCGTATCAGGTAGCGTCATTTTATCGAGATTATAAAAAATTATAATCTATTTAAACGCCGGCAGTTCGTTATTTATTGCTTGGTAATACCAGAAATACGAGTTATTTAATCGTTTTCGACTTATTCTGAACGTTACAGCTCAAAAGCTTGCGGTCAAAATTTTGCCAGAAAAAAATCGCTTAACTATACTACGGGATTTTTTCAAGATTTGGCAAAAAATTTAAATCGCCGGAAACGCGCTTAAATAGTCATTTCTTGCATTGTTATTCTCGAAAAACTACTTTTCAACTAATTCCGGACTTGTTCTATGCGTATCAGGTAGTGTCATTTAATCGAGATTATGCAAAAATTATAATCTATTTAAACATCGGCAGTTTGTCATTTATTTTGTTATTCCAGAAATACGAGTTTTCTAATCGTTTTCGACTTGTTCTGAACATTACGGCTCAAAACCTTGCGGTCAAAATTTTTCCAAAAAAAAAAGCTGGACATAAGGGGTTTATACATTTATACATGGACATTTATATATAAAGGGTGTCCAGAATACCCGTATCCACATTACATAAACCACATATTCCACATACCAACGAAGATCGAATTAACAGATCAGAAAATATTCTCTTTACAACTATTGGTCTCCTAATTCAAGGCTTTCGATTTTTTGGTTCAGACGTTCTTTAAGAAGTTCAAAGAGGAATTTATTTTTGAACATAAATATCTTAATAATCTTCTTGTCCATTTACTGCCGCTAGATTCAAAACGTTCCTAAAACTATTAACTATTATCAGGTTCTAAAGAACTTGCTGCAGTTATTCTTAATAACACTTACTGAATAGAATTCCGCAATTCAATTTCCTGTTTGGTTTATAACAAGATGGCCTTACTACATGTGCATTTGGACCCTTCGTTCAGTGACATCTTGTAACGTTGTCGAGGACCCTCTGTCTGTTTACAATAGTTCCAACAAAAAATTCAAAGTTCCTATAACAAATTATTTTGAGAAGGAATTAATGGTTGCATGAATATCTAACTCAATTATATATTTATTTGCTTTAACCAGAAATGAAAATTCATTTCTTATTCTAAATAGAGTAAGAATAATTTTGTCACAAACAACTTAACTTGTGCTTCTACTTCGGCACATTTTCATTTAATGAAAAAAAACTAAAATAAAAAAATAAAGTTTCCATAAAAACTAATTTAAAAATGTTAAATAGTCAAAGAAAGCACAGTTTTATTGTGATGAAATGTAGATTTTATGTGAATTTTGTATAACGGAAACAATTAAGGTTAAACTGTACCGACTCAAAAAAAAACTGTACATTCAAAAATTCTGAAAAAATTCACAGAAACTGGTGTGAGTGATAGTAATATTATAACAAATTTTGGAGAAAATCGTATGTTAGGTTTTTGTGTAATTTACAAAAACCATTAAAAAATACATGTTTTTAGCAATTTTTTCGAAAACTATATATACGATATTGTTCTAATTTAGTGTACCGATGGAAATGATTAATATTTAACGGTGTTATGTTTTACAAGGACATTGAATGTACAGGTTTTTTTTAATCGCCCTTTTAACAATCATTATCGAATTTTCTTTTTTACGCAAATACAAAATTCTGTAAAAAGTATATATTTCTTTTAAATAATGTATTACCAAACGCCTTGTATCGAAAATTATGATATTTTGTGCATAAAGATCAAGATACTTTAAATTGAAATGTAAAAATGTTTAAAATGTTGTTGGACTGGAAAGTATCGCTTTTCTCAATTTACGGCAGTTTTGTATACTACGAAACGCTAATCTTTCATGACAAGTTTTGCTGCCATCTTTTAAGTAGTAAATAATCTTTATTGGTGTTAGAATTTATACTGTGTTGGAAACTGTGTCGTTGTTGGGCAAAAATAATTATTGTTGACTAAGAATTTTTTTTAAATTTAAAATTAAGGTGGCTCGAATAATTGGAGGAACACAGGAAGTACAAATAAGCATGTGTTTGAAAATGTATAAAAATTTTGATAAAAATTGATGTGGTGGTAGGTGCGCCTATTATATAAAACGTTGTAACATTAATTATTGTTAGGCCCAATTTGGATTACCACCCCTTGTAGCAACTCTTCGAATGTCCAAAAAGATGGTTAACGCCAAAACTGGTATCTTGGAAACTACTTGGTAGATTTTAATGGGGTTTACGAATTTTTGAAGGTAATTATAGTCCTTAGGACATGTTTGATGAATTTTTGATAGATCAAAAGACAATGACCCTACGGGGTATCGAACTTTAAATTTTAAATAAGCAACGAAATAAGAATAATAATATTATGAAGTGAGTTAGTAGGTATGAGTAGTACCTATGACTATCGCGAGGGCACTTGATACAATAACAGAATTCGTGGCTATTTCTACACTGATAAAATCTCTAAAGACTAAACAATCATGCTTATTACAGGACAAAAGTTTACTGAAAGAATATTGGGAAAAGATAAGGTAGTTTTATGGCGCTTTCACATTTTACAGAACATATTTAGTCATACTAGCGCGGCGCGGCAGAGGGTTAAGGACCATAGAACCCTTATGGAAAATGGAAAAAAAAATGCTAAACAAAATATAAATAAACGATAGATATGAAAACAGCAATACAATTAGACGTATCTATATTATAATTGTTAATGTTGTATAAATTACATAGACATAGATGAAATAAAAGAGAAATGAATAGAGTATCTGTTTCATGAATGAAACTTGATTGTTTGCGACGATGCGATGGTTTCTTACAACCCAGTATATTTCTGATACAGCAAAGTTTTGATTTTAAAGAAACTTATATGCACGATTAGATATTTTGTTAATGTAAGATAAACTCCGAACTATAAAGGAAAATTAGTCAGTCTTTTATGTTCTGGCAATGCTAGTTTATTGTTAGCATTACCAGATATATATTTTTTTAATTTTAAATCTTAAATCTAAATTTGTACTTAAAACGCGAAATATTATATTAAAGTATAAATTTCATAAGGCATGCTTTTATCGCACGAGTCCAAATGTGGAAAACGAACAAGTTGATAAACTTGTGTTGTGAACATTCTAATAGAAACAATAGTTTAATAAAACTGCATGGAAATTTTAAAACTAATTTAAAAAGTTATTATTTTTTTTTTGATAAGTTGCCATACTATTACTATCACTTACTATGGAATTGCTTTCGAATTTTTTATTTATTATTTGTTACTTATAGAAAATCTTTTGATTTGTGGATTATTTCATTGCATATACAATGACCCGATACGATAAGACATTTATTAAATTTATTCTAATAACTCATGTGTCTGCGTAATATGATCCACATCATTTTCTCACAACGGCATTATAGAATGTCTTACGAATGTCTAATTGGCGGTCCGTCTGGAAACGGGATATAACATTATATAAATTTAAAAATGCAAAATACATAATATTATGCATAAAAGTTAGATATACACTTTTATTTATTACACATTTTTAAATGTATTAAAAACGATAAAGCCAATTTCTTAATCTATAAGATTGAATAGATGTCAAATAAATGTATCATGTTTTTTTAGTAAATGCGTAAGATTCGCGGAAATTCGCATTTGGACTTAGGATAGGTACCTATATTCTTTTTCCGCCGGGCCACCAATTTTGCTATAAATTGTTGTAATTTAATGGGTGTTTTATGGTAACGGAGACGATTTCTATGAAATCAACTCCATTATTATTTATATGCAACTAATAGTATAATAGATAGAATGGTCCTGGTACTACAGTATGCAATGTACATCTTTACAAAATATATACTTTTAATTTCTTATCTTTTGGTTTCATTATCGATGTTAGATTTTAAATTCTACGAATCCGTATAACCTTGACTAAGAATCCTACGCGCGCTACCTCCACTATATTAATATTGTAGACGAGTGTTAAACCACAAGTACTGTTTACCGCTGATCCTATTTTGTGCCACCTAACAATTAATAGTATAAATGAAAGTGTGAACTACTGCGTTAGTGATATACTACAAGAAATCTATATGAATCATAACATTCGTAATTTTTTTTTACTGAAATTATCGCCATCTGACGTTTGAGAAACACACTATTCATCGGTTCAGTTTTATCTTAAGAATTAAAAAGTATTGTAGCCATCTATTGGACTTTTATGCATTATAAAATAGTATTTTAAAAAGTAAACTGTAACCTAAACAGTACAAAAGAAATCTACAAATTTCTTATGAAATTATCCATCTATTAGATATTATATTAATTAAAAAAATTAAAAAACTAATAAAAATCAAGAATTACAAATTTTCAAAATTAGTATAACACGATATTAACTATAAAATATAAAAATTGCAAAATTGTAAAAAATTAACTGCAATCAAATGGTACAAACTAAATTAACAAATTGCAAATAGTGACCGAAAGATTTTAGTAACAAAATTCAAGCATAACGAATTAATTCATTTACTAACGAGCTTGCTCCAAAACTTCACAATCAGAGCAGTTCGAGTTGCGAACATAGTTCAAATATCTGTCCCTTTAGACGATTTGTTTCGGTCTTCTTTGACAGTCAGTTGCGCACCTACCAGCTTTTTAGTTTAGTAGCAGGCCACCCTGCAAATACACACAATTTAACTAAAAACTTATTTCGATAGAAACGGTGCCAATAATACTTCAAATTTTAGATTTAGGCACTAGCAATTAACACATTATAAGCGGGGCGGGTAAAAATACCTGTCTCGAGAACTGCTGTCTATTAGCGGGCCGGGTATTTTTACCTATTTGAATGTACTTACTTTAAAAGCGGGGCAAGGTACTTTTACTCTATCGGTTTACACATAAAACTGAAAGAGTTAACCCGTACTTTTCGTCTAGATTCAATAACTTTACTTTTTCAACGTTTGTTTACATAATACAGATAAGGAGCCATAAATTTGTTTCGCCTTGAATATGTTTTCATGCAGACTACTCATAATTTAAATGTATATACAAAGTAAACTTGAATCTTTCACACTTTTTTTAGATAAACATTCAGAATTTACTAGAAAGGGGTGTTAAACATTTCTTTTTTTAAATTATTTTTTTATTATAATAATAATGGCTTCTGATGTGTTTGTGTAAAAAGTTTAAAAGACATTATATTATTATAGTACATTATAAACTATAAATTATCGCGATTTTATCAAATTTTATTGAAATATGTCAATGTATAGATTATATTTCAAGCGCGCAATGTTTCGCGAATTTCGCCCGCTACGCATATAAGTTTGGTCTGTTTGGCTACCCGCCTAAAATGTGTTAAGAAAATCAACAAGATCGAAAAACGAAGATTTTACGAGAAAATTAAAAAAATTAATATAAAAATTAAAATATAAACAAATACCTATTACACATAAATAATCTAAATTTATTTAACCTAATTAATAAAGTCGAGAACAGAAACTGTGCTCACTTCGTTTCGGTTGTTGCTGTTTGTTCCTATTAGAAATGCGGGACTTTGTTCGAAAGGAAATAAAGACAAGGCTGCAAATATCCTTTAAGGACCGCCAAAATTTTGATATCAATCGTCGGAGGAAGATGTGGCCGAGTAGAACGTAGAAACTTTGTGTTCGAGACCTTCCACATTCGTAACGATTCAAACAAGATAACCACAGGTTCCTGCAACAAATTATTATGAGATCCGATACGGAAAGAAAACAATGTCAAATGAGTATTTAACTCGATTACATATTTATTTGTTTTAGCAAAAAATGAATTTAGGATAATCCGCAAGAATAATTTTGCCTGAAATTTGAAACGTATTACCCTTGTGCTTCTACATGGACACATTTCCATTTAATTTAAGTCAATTTCTGTAAAAACTAAATTAAAATTGTTAAATAGCCTAAAAAATAACAGTTTGATTGTGATGAAATGTAGATTTCGAGCGAATTTTGTACAAAAAAGAACTTATCCGAGAATTTAAAAATAATTTAGCCATCTATTGGATTTTCTATGAATTACAAAATAAAAACACTGTAAAATCTTAAGGTGACGCGGTTCAAATAAAAAGATTGACGTTTTCATTAAATAAATTATGTTTTCCATAGATTACAATGTTCTGATTCACAAAAAAATACTTAAAAAAAATCTATCAATTCCATAACAATTTTAAAAAACTTAATGATTGTGTAAAAAGTACAATTTTATGGCAATCGTATCTCAAAACTGGGGTAACCAAAGTTTGCAAATTAATAACTAGTGGGTAACGTAACATTCCCTCTACGGCACAACATGCTCTTTTACTTAAGAAATACTTATTTTAATTAAATAATTGCTTCGCAATTTTTTAAAATTTCAATTTGTGTTTTTATCGATCATTTGAATAAATTGGAGAAATTTTAGCACGTCTTGCCATTAAGAATCACTTCTGATGATCATTTTCTTTTTTACATCAATTTTTTATAAATAATCAAAAGCGGGTTGTTGGAAGTTTTAATTTTGGTTTAAATGTCGACGCCCAATATCGGACAATGGTTGTGGGTGGTTCCACAACTACTGTTAAATACTGGGTAATATGACTAGACCTCCCTATTTATATTTAAAAGGTCATAAATTTTACAACCGAAATATTTAACGCGAGCATTGATCACTTAACAGTATAAATCAGGCAAAACGTTTCCTTTTAAGTCCTTTAAGTCAATATTGTGAATTTAGACCAAACAATTTAAAATTTTTTTAAAACTCGATGTCAGCGAAAACGCGCTTAATTCATTATTTTACACTTATTTCACATTGAAATCGATATTTCTCGATGAACGAAGACAAAACAAGGACATTCAAATCGGGTCAAAATTTTGCCAAAATCCCTGAACTACAATAAGGGAATTTTATCAAAAATTAACAAAAACTCGATATAGGCGAAAACACGTGCAATACATTATTTTATACGTGTTTTACCTGGAAATCAACATTTCTTGACATACAGGGACCAAACAAATAGTTTAAAATTTTTTGAAAACTCGATGTTGGCGAAAACGCGCTTAATTCATTATTTTAGGCTTATTTTACGTTGAAATCGATATTTCTCGACGTACGGAGATGAAACAAGGACATTCAAGTCGGGTCAAAATTTTGCCAAAATTCCTGAACTTTAATTTTTATTTAGGGATTTTTATCGAAAATTAACAAAAACTCGATATCGGTGAAAACTAAATGTTCGGATTCACAGAAAAATAATTAAAAAAATCTATTATTTCCTTTAAACTTCTTTAAAAAACTTAATAATTGTGTAAAAAGTTCAATCTTATGGCATCTTATGCATCTAGGTCAAAGACGCCATCTGTTAACAATATTCCGATTTTTTTACCCGAAAAATCGATTTGTATTTCGGGGAAACGTATCTTCTTATAGCTACGCAATATCACAAAATGTGCTCTCGTATAAAATTTACTTTTTGTGGGTTATGCAGTTTTGACAAAACGCCATCGATATGTAATAAATAGTTTACCATACCTGAATAAATAAATATATATGTCAAAGAAACTTATATTATCATATATATTTATAATGTTCAATGTAGGTGTATTTTTACTTTTTTTATTATAAAATACAATACAATTTTGATCAATCTTTTCATAAATCAAATTTTTGAAATATATTTGAATTGCAATTTATGTTTCTTATGTATTAGCAATTAGTGTTAGATACCTAAACATATTTTCAAACGAATTTTTGTTTATTTTTTTGTTCCTGGTGGCAAGTGAAATAGTAAAAAAATATCAGCAGTTAAAGGGTTAATATACATCTACTTAAATTACAATTCTCCTAATGTAATACTTTTCACATGTGAAATCTATTATTTTTTTTAAAAAAACATTTTTTGATAACAATACAATTACCGAGATCCGCTCGCATTCAATATCCTCAAGAACACCCTATTTATATTGTTATAATAATAATATTAATTAATTTTCTAATTTCAATTAAAATTAAAGTAAATTATTTATTAGCGAACTTTCAATAAATCAGTTTTTCAGATCAGTAATTTCAGATTTTTCCTGTACTTAAAATCAAATCTTAACTTTTGTATTGCGAATTTTAAAATCTTCTTCAAATACGTTTTAATGTAAAAACATCATATCTAAGCAATTATACCCTTAGCTTCAACGCAGGTAGATTTTATGACTTACAGAAACTGGTTATTTCAACCAAGAAGGCTGGTCTACTTACAACTTCTCTAGAATTCACCATTCTAGTGCCATCTACAAATTATCGTTTGGCGGCAATAGGGACCATATGACCTTAAAAAGAAAACTATAATCTAAACCGTACACAGGAAATCTGTAAATTCCCTAAGAAATTATCCAACCATCATATATTATATGAACAACAACATTAAAAACTGTATTCAATACCATAAGAAAATTTTGCAAATTGCGTTTGACGTTTTAGTAACAAAATGCATGCATAACATTTAAATATTATGTAATTATTGAATAAATAGATGCTATACCAGAAATGTTTCTCCAAAACTCCACAATAATGCAACTTGAGCTGCAAACGTCTGTCGCTTTAAATGATTCGTTTCAGTCTACTTGGACCATCAGTTGTTCATAACAACATTTTTGTTTTAGCAGGGGTCCAGGCTGTAAACATACACAATTTAACTAAAAATTTATTTCAAAAGAAACAACGCTGATAATATATAAAATTTTAGACTTGAGCACATGCAATTTTAAAAATCAACTGATAATTTGTAAGAAAAATAAAAATTTAATACAAAGGAAGTATAAAAATTAAAATACAGCCAAGCTTGATTATGACGAGATCCCGAATATTATGAGCAATTTATGTGCTTACATTTGAAATTGCATTCACTCGCATGCAATTTTTTAGTCATGGTTACAATCGTCGATTTATAACAAGCAAACAGTCGTTATCCCAAAAAATCTCCATATAATCGAGTTTGACAGTATAATAAAAAAACTCGACACACATAAATATCATTAAAAACATAAACTAAATAATAAAGTTGAGAATAGAAAATACTACGCTTACGTCCTTTCATAATAATCAATTCCTTTTCTACCCTTTGACGTTTGCAGTAAGCGTATTTTTTCCTGTTGAGTGTTCTGGATAACGTGTCCAAACTTACAAGCTTCATACCACCGTTCGTTTTACTCTACTACCTGCCGAAACCTTGTAGGATAGGTGTCCTTCCCTCGCTTTATATATACACTCGGTTGCAGAGGCAGTTCACATAATATAAATATGTACACCTTAAAAACACGAAACGTACACTCAGATTGTTTCGATAAGAAATCAAAAGAGCACGTCCTACTTACCTTCAAGAATTCACATAACTTATTTTTATCCCCATCGCTCCCGGTGTCGAGATTTTTCGATCGACGTCGTATAAATTAGCCGCTCATTCGCCTCGCGGATCTAGAAACGTAATAAAACACCGATTCAAAATCAATCCTTCGAAATACAAACTCACTTTATTCGTTTGCAAGTCATCGCCATTAAGATGGCGAAGTTAAGACTTTGCATCGCAACGAGTGCAATTGTCACAGGACCTAATTTTTCTATATACAAGTTAAATCGAAATAAATTCACGTCGTCTATAATTAAACTAAAGGCGATTCAAATTTTATTCCGATTAATTACAGTTACTAGACGATGACGATAGCGTCATCTCATACCTCGTATTTTTACAATACTACTAATAAATTGCAATCGTTTCTTTGCCGAGTAATAATGCGTAGAAAATCTGAGCTAAAATAATTTTGTTTTTGTTTACAACGCGATATTCGTTCTACATAATTATGTCGTTTATTTCACTATTGATCGACGTAACCACGACCCGACACGAAACGTTCAAAACAGGTCCGGAATTACTTAAAAAGTCGTTTATCAAGTTTTTTATAAAAAGAAATAAACTATGCGCGTTTCCGCCGATTTAAAATTTTAGAGAAATCTCGAAAAAAAGTCGTGTTCATGATTTTGGCAAAATTTTGGCCGAACCTAAAGCTTTCAGAATAGGTCCGGAATTACTTGAAAATTCGTTTTTCTAGTATAACAAAGTAATAAATGACGAACTGCAGGCGTTTAAATAGATTTAAAATTTTTACATAATCTCCATAAAATGACACTACATGATACGCATAGAACAGGTTCGGAATTACTTGAAAAGAGAAAAACAAAACTAGAAATTTAAAATTAAAATTTTTGCGAAATTTTTAAAATACTTGACGCATCTTTGCCAGAAAGTTTTTTTAGATTTCCCAACAATTGTTTTTTTGAACTTGTGCAGTTTTTGAAATAAATGTCTCAATTTTTCTGTAAAGTCAACGGTTTCGGCGTGCCAGCTTCACAAAGTTTTATAGCATAGAAAAACTACCCTGTACATTTTGATACGAACATGAAAATTTGTACATCGTTAGACCTACTTAAGATGTATATTTTCAGCTAAGGAACGCAAAAAATTCCTACTAACCCGATATATTTATTTATTTATTACCAAATTTATATTACAATGTTATACATAGTATATATAAATAGTTCCAAAGATCAATGGAACAACCACAGAGACAAAATATCCGTACGTGGTTCGGTATATAACTAAAATCTAAAGCTAATTCTAAAGTTTATACAAAAATAAAAATAAAAACAAGACAGGTTAATAATCAAGTTAAAAATTCAGCTCACTTGCCACTTGCTTACTCAGTTGACATAAGTATAGCACAATATGTTTTCAATGGTTTTTTATAATTGTTGTTTTGTAATATTTTAAGTTCATTTGGCATTTTGTTAAAGTTATCCCTTGCAACATACTCTGATTTTCTTTTGCCCACTTCCAGCATTGATTTAGATATTTTGATTAACTTGTTCCTTGTTTGCACCGAACTAGATTTGAATTCATTTGACATATCCCTATAATAATGTAATACTGCTTCATAGATATATTTTTGCCTCAAGTCTAAAGGTAATTTCATACCATTGTTAGATTTAATTAAGATTTTAATAACTTTTCTATGTATGTTGTATAATAAAGACATTAAAGACTTTTTTGCAGATCCCCATGCCACAATACCCTAGGTGACAACACCGTATAATAATAATATAATTAATTTAACAAAATCTCCATAACTATAACAAGTCGACAATTTCCAAATAGTTGTTAACCCACACAGTCACAGATTAAAGATTTGAATGCAGAACAAACGTGGTGTATTTATTGAAAATGAATAATTACAAATTGTGACGGGAATTCAAATGTTACAATACTATCTACCAACAAGTAGCATGCAATTTTTATGTACCCGCGCAAATTAATTTTTAATGTAAAATAAACATCTTGTGCCCTCTTTTAGTAATTCGTCAAACTTATGATTATGTAAGTAAATTTTAGCTCGGACCCATACTATAAACCACCGTCTTAAGGAATACTTGGCGAATCGCAAAATATTAATGAACTGCAGCTATAACGAAACTCAATTTTGTTAACATTTAAAACTATTCTTTGCTTTTTGGAAAAAAATTTTTATTATAAGAAACATCCGAGAATTAACTTGCAGGTCTAAAAATCTGACGCCACGCGACTTCTCACTTTTGCCCTTTCTCGCAATTTTGTTTGTGACAATGCAAGATTTTGCCGGATTGATTTCCATGTGCAATTTTTGGCGAGGTGGTAGTCCGAATGGCTTTCGAAAGCGCCCGGCTCCACCTTCTTGTTGCACTGCGGCACGCCACACCGTCGTCCGCAAGGTCACTTTTCAGGTAGCTCTCTAACGTTGCATTTTTCTTCATATCGGGCAGTTTTCGCTTGGTTTTCTTCTTCGCGATAGGTTGAGCCGTCAGTTTCGACGTGTTTGTGTATAGGTGTGCCTCCTCACGTACAATCTTGTAGGCGTAATGACGGTCCATGTGCAACGTCCATTCGGTTATGGGAACTCTTCGTGAACATTCGTCACATACTTTGAACGTCTCTCTTGTGCCAGGTATTTCCAACATGCTTTTTCCTTCGTCGTCCGTCGTCTTCCGGGACGTCGACTAAAATCTGAGACGTGTCGAAATCTCGATTAGCCGGACTCGCGCATTTTTGTTTCTTCAAGTTCTCGAAATATTTCAAGAAAAACGATTCTTCTTCGGGTTCGACTTTGGATTTTAACTCGTCCACCTTCGTTGTTTCGTTGCACAGTTCGTTGCTGATCGAATCGCTATCCGACACGCTTCCATTGTCGATCGGCTTTTCGTTGAAAAACTCTAAGTTCGCGATGTCTTCGTCGAGGTCCACGGTTGTATCGGAATGATTGGCAAGTTCGTCAACATCGTCTTCCTTTGTTTCCATTTTGGCGGCGTCGCCGATTTTAAAAAACGACGCGATGTTGTTGACGTTACGGCAATCCTCGAACTTTCCGGCACTAATTCCCAAGTATTTTATGCAAAACGTTCCGCTGGACTTTTGACAGTTCTTCTTGATTATTTCGAAGGCGTCAATAGCGATCCTCTTCGTGTCGTACGCGTTCAGGGGATACGTTCGAGAATTCGCGACATCCTTGCCACGTACTTCCTGCGAAAAACTGACCACCATCTGTTTTGCTTTGCGGTTATTTTCTTCGAGATCCTTCTCGAGCCGTTCGACGATTTCGAGCGTCAGTTCGTCGATCCAGTGCGTAACAGACTCGATCGTCGTCAGGGCAGACCGTCCTGGAAATTTCTTGCAGCAGCCAATCGATTTCGACAGAAGACGCTTCGTCACCGGTTCCAAGTCGATACCTCTTGCTACGTTATAAAGCCACGACCTACAAATAATACATTAACCTTCTCCTTCACAAATATTATGCACTAATGTCAATCTTCATAATAGTAATAACATTAAAATATCAGCTATATATCGAACTCATGACATGTCCAAAACTGAATTTATTCATATTATAAAAAATACTTAGCAAAGAATGAAAAATAAAAATCACTGTCATAGTTGGTGATTTTAATATAAATATACTAAACTATATGAGTGATGTAATTTTTGATAGCATCATCAGTCAAGAATTCCTAAATAACCTCTTGGAGAACCAATATAAACCATGTTTTTGGAGTAACTAGACCGTCTAATGATGGTAGGGGGGGATCTTGTATAGATAATATTTTTGTAAAAACCAATACTATGGACATTAAATCATGTAAGTTTGTAAATCCTTTAAATGATCACTACCCGCTACTTGTTGCGTTAGATAACATCCAGATAGTCGAAAATATTAAGATGGGAACAAACCCAATTGACTATAAGAAATTACATTACTTGGCTGGAAAAATGGATTGGAATTCAATACTATCCTTACAAGATCCAAGTATTGCCATTGGAAAACTTACTGAATATATTCATAATTGCATGCACTGTGCAAAGTTTAAGCAAAAACTACAAAAAAAGGATAAAAAACTAATTCCTAGGAAAAAATGGATAACGAGTGCAATTCTAATATCTTGTAGAACCAAAGAAATGTTATATACATTATGGAAAAAGAATCCTCTTTGTAATACTTTGGAATTGGAGTATAAAAAATATACCAAAGTACTTGATAAAGTAGTAAAAACGCCAAAGCTAATTATGAAAGAAAATTAATAGAGGTAAATAGTAGTAATCCTAAGAATCTGTGGAAAATCATAAATACTAAATTGGGTAAACAAGTCAAAATGGAAAATAAAATTGATCATATTTATGTGGATAACTTGAGAATAGATAGTAAAACTGAAATTGCTAATTCTATGAATTCATATTTTTGTGAGATAGGTGTGAACCTTAGCAACAAAATTACTGAGCCTAAGGATCACACAATCACTCTACCTAAAAGAAATGAAAGCACAATGTTCATTAATCCGACAGATTCACAGGAAATATTTAGAATCATAAGCAAAATGAAAGACAAATCAGGCGGTGTAGATAAAATAAATGCCAAAGTATTAAAAACAATAGCTTATTATATAGTTTTGCCACTTGAACATATTTTCAATGTCTGTATTGAAAAATCAACGTGGCCTGAATCTCTAAAAAATGCTGAAGTCGTTCCAATATTTAAGACAGGTGACAAAACTTTGTTTCAAACTATAGACCCATCTCACTTATATCAAATATTGCAAAGATTTTTGAAAGAATTATCTATGATAGATTAGAGGTTTTCTTAGCGAAACACAGAATCATATCCGAAAACCAGTACGGTTTCGTGAAAAATAAAGGAACTAGAGATGCTCTAAACAAACTTGCTGATAGAATTTATGCTAATCTAGACGGAAGCAGCCTATTATGGTAGTTTTCCTCGATCTTGCTAAAGCTTTTGATACAGTGAATCACAAAATACTATTAGACAAATTAGAAAGATATGGAATTAGAGGTAATAGTCTCAAATTATTAACTAGCTAATTCTAAAGTTTATACAAAAATAAAAATAAAAACAAGACAGGTTAATAATCAAGTTAAAAATTCAGCTCACTTGCCACTTGCTTACTCAGTTGACATAAGTATAGCACAATATGTTTTCAATGGTTTTTTATAATTGTTGTTTTGTAATATTTTAAGTTCATTTGGCATTTTGTTAAAGTTATCCCTTGCAACATACTCTGATTTTCTTTTGCCCACTTCCAGCATTGATTTAGATATTTTGATTAACTTGTTCCTTGTTTGCACCGAACTAGATTTGAATTCATTTGACATATCCCTATAATAATGTAATACTGCTTCATAGATATATTTTTGCCTCAAGTCTAAAGGTAATTTCATACCATTGTTAGATTTAATTAAGATTTTAATAACTTTTCTATGTATGTTGTATAATAAAGACATTAAAGACTTTTTTGCAGATCCCCATGCCACAATACCCTAGGTGACAACACCGTACAATAATAATATAATTAATTTAACAAAATCTCCATAACTATAACAAGTCGACAATTTCCAAATAGTTGTTAACCCACACAGTCACAGATTAAAGATTTGAATGCAGAACAAACGTGGTGTATTTATTGAAAATGAATAATTACAAATTGTGACGGGAATTCAAATGTTACAATACTATCTACCAACAAGTAGCATGCAATTTTTATGTACCCGCGCAAATTAATTTTTAATGTAAAATAAACATCTTGTGCCCTCTTTTAGTAATTCGTCAAACTTATGATTATGTAAGTAAATTTTAGCTCGGACCCATACTATAAACCACCGTCTTAAGGAATACTTGGCGAATCGCAAAATATTAATGAACTGCAGCTATAATGAAACTCAATTTTGTTAACATTTAAAACTATTCTTTGCTTTTTGGAAAAAAATTTTTATTATAAGAAACATCCAAAAATTAACTTGCAGGTTTAAAAAAATCTCGCACGCTACGCGACTTCTCACTTTTGCCCTTTCTCGCAATTTTGTTTGTGACAATGCAAGATTTCGCCGGATTGATTTCCATGTGCAATTTTTTGGCGAGGTGGTAGTCCGAATGGCTTTCGAAAGCGCCCGGCTCCACCTTCTTGTTGCACTGCGGGCACGTCACACCGTCGTCCGCAAGGTCACTTTTCAGGTAGCTCTCTAACGTTGCATTTTTCTTCATATTGGGCAGTTTTCGCTTGGTTTTCTTCTTCACGATAGGTTGAGCCGTCAGTTTCGACGTGTTTGTGTATAGGTGTGCCTCCTCACGTACAATCTTGTAGGCGTAATGGCGGTCCATGTGCAACGTCCATTCGGTTATAGGAACTCTTCGTGAACATTCGTCACATACTTTGAACGTCTCTCTTGTGCCAGGTATTTCCAACATGCTTTTTCCTTCGTCGTCGTCGTCTTCCGGGACGTCGACTAAAATACGAGACGTGTCGAAATCTCGATTAGCCGGACTCGCGCATTTTTGTTTCTTCAAGTTCTCGAAATATTTCAAGAAAAACGATTCTTCTTCGGGTTCGACTTTGGATTTTAACTCGTCCACCTTCGTTGTTTCGTTGCACAGTTCGTTGCTGATCGAATCGCTATCCGACACGCTTCCATTGTCGATCGGCTTTTCGTTGAAAAACTCTAAGTTCGCGATGTCTTCGTCGAGGTCCACGGTTGTATCGGAATGATTGGCAAGTTCGTCAACATCGTCTTTCTTTGTTTCCATTTTGGCGGCGTCGCCGATTTTAAAAAACGACGCGATGTTGTTGACGTTACGGCAATCCTCGAACTTTCCGGCACTAATTCCCAAGTATTTTATGCAAAACGTTCCGCTGGACTTTTGACAGTTCTTCTTGATTATTTCGAAGGCGTCAATAGCGATCCTCTTCGTGTCGTACGCGTTCAGGGGGATACGTTCGAGAATTCGCGACATCCTTGCCACGTGCTTCCTGCGAAAAACTGACCACCATCTGTTTTGCTTTGCGGTTATTTTCTTCGAGATCCTTCTCGAGCCGTTCGACGATTTCGAGCGTCAGTTCGTCGATCCAGTGCGTAACAGACTCGATCGTCGTCAGGGCAGACCGTCCTGGAAATTTCTTGCAGCAGCCAATCGATTTCGACAGAAGACGCTTCGTCACCGGTTCCAAGTCGATACCTCTTGCTACGTTATAAAGCCACGACCTACAAATAATACATTAACCTTCTCCTTCACAAATATTATGCACTAATGTCAATCTTCATAATAGTAATAACATTAAAATATCAGCTATATATCGAACTCATGACATGTCCAAAACTGAATTTATTCATATTATAAAAAAATACTTAGCAAAGAATGAAAAAATAAAAAATCACTGTATAGTTGGTGATTTTAATATAAATATACTAAACTATATGAGTGATGTAATTTTTGATAGCATCATCAGTCAAGAATTCCTAAATAACCTCTTGGAGAACCAATATAAACCATGTTTTTTTGGAGTAACTAGACCGTCTAATGATGGTAGGGGGGGATCTTGTATAGATAATATTTTTGTAAAAACCAATACTATGGACATTAAATCATGTAAGTTTGTAAATCCTTTAAATGATCACTACCCGCTACTTGTTGCGTTAGATAACATCCAGATAGTCGAAAATATTAAGATGGGAACAAACCCAATTGACTATAAGAAATTACATTACTTGGCTGGAAAAGTGGATTGGAATTCAATACTATCCTTACAAGATCCAAGTATTGCCATTGGAAAACTTACTGAATATATTCATAATTGCATGCACTGTGCAAAGTTTAAGCAAAAACTACAAAAAAGGATAAAAACTAATTCCTAGGAAAAATGGATAACGAGTGCAATTCTAATATCTTGTAGAACCAAAGAAATGTTATATACATTATGGAAAAAGAATCCTCTTTGTAATACTTTGGAATTGGAGTATAAAAATATACCAAAGTACTTGATAAAGTAGTAAAAACGCCAAAGCTAATTATGAAAGAAAATTAATAGAGGTAAATAGTAGTAATCCTAAGAATCTGTGGAAAATCATAAATACTAAATTGGGTAAACAAGTCAAAATGGAAAATAAAATTGATCATATTTATGTGGATAACTTGAGAATAGATAGTAAAACTGAAATTGCTAATTCTATGAATTCATATTTTTGTGAGATAGGTGTGAACCTTAGCAACAAAATTACTGAGCCTAAGGATCACACAATCACTCTACCTAAAAGAAATGAAAGCACAATGTTCATTAATCCGACAGATTCACAGGAAATATTTAGAATCATAAGCAAAATGAAAGACAAATCAGGCGGTGTAGATAAAATAAATGTCAAAGTATTAAAAACAATAGCTTATTATATAGTTTTGCCACTTGAACATATTTTCAATGTCTGTATTGAAAAATCAACGTGGCCTGAATCTCTAAAAAATGCTGAAGTCGTTCCAATATTTAAGACAGGTGACAAAACTTATGTTTCAAACTATAGACCCATCTCACTTATATCAAATATTGCAAAGATTTTTGAAAGAATTATCTATGATAGATTAGAGGTTTTCTTAGCGAAACACAGAATCATATCCGAAAACCAGTACGGTTTCGTGAAAAATAAAGGAACTAGAGATGCTCTAAACAAACTTGCTGATAGAATTTATGCTAATCTAGACGGAAGCAGGCCTATTATGGTAGTTTTCCTCGATCTTGCTAAAGCTTTTGATACAGTGAATCACAAAATACTATTAGACAAATTAGAAAGATATGGAATTAGAGGTAATAGTCTCAAATTATTAACTAGCTATCTATCTGATAGAAGACAAAAAACTAGAATTCAAGAAAGCATGAGCGAATATAAAAGAATTGTCACGGGTGTTCCACAGGAACGGTACTAGGCCCATTGTTATTTATACTGTATGTTAATGATTTATTGGTAAATATGCCTGCACAATCTATTATGTCATATGCGGATGACACTGTTGTCATTTCAGATGACGATACTTGGTCATTTGCAGAATGCAAAATGAATAATTATCTAAATTTTGTCGCCAACTGGTTAATCCTAAACAAGTTGTCTCTTAATATAAGTAAAACAGTATACATAACCTTTGGAAATCAAAAAAGTAGTGTACCTGAAGATATGAATGTTCAGATTCAAAATGAGCAAATAAAAAGAGTAGAAAGCTGCAAGTACCTGGGAATTATTTTTGATTATAATATGAGATGGGATAAACACATTGAGTACATTACGCGGAGAACTAAATACCTAATATACGTTTTTGCCAAAATAAGGAAGATTATGGATACTAAAACACTCATGACAATGTACTATGCATTTTTCCAGAGCATAATAAACTATGGAATTATAGCATGGGGTGGTGCTGGTAAGAATCTAATTGGTAACTTACAAAGAATACAATCTAGACTTTTGAAAATTGTAAACAAAGATTTTTCAATAGGGAATAACTTTCCTTTAAACATTACAAAACTTTTTATGTTGGATTCGGTTGCCTACCACTATAAAACATTGAAAGATAAGTATTTAAGTAATGAGCGTAACACAAGACATAGAAGTATCCAGTTACCTAAATTAACTAAAACAATAAGTAATAAAAGAAGTTTCATAGTTGTCATAAGAATGTATAATAGATTGCCGAATGATCTAAAAATCATGACTGCTAAAAATATGACAATAAAATATAAGTTGAAATTGTTTCTCAGGTCTCAATAATGTTTATGAAATAATAAGACTAAATAAGTGAAGATGCACAATAATATTAAAAAAAAAAAAAAAAAAGCATATAGTACTGTATCAACAACTAGTATTAAGGTAGTTTAAGTTTATTTTAATATATTACCTCCTATGTACAGATGACTATGTTATCTCTATAGGACTTACATTGTATACTGGCTATACTGTGTAATTTAAATGGTGATTGGTAAATAAATAAATAAATATAGACTTGGAGCACTATTTAAACAACTAGAACGACATCGACAACTGTTGATAATTATAAAAAAAAATGTTATCAATACAGTTGTTTTATATTCAATTGCTTTAAAAATTGAGGTTACTTTTATCACTATTTTATAATCAAAATTTTTGATATAATTGAACTTTTAAGCATATCGCATTTTTGATGTCATCGCAACTTACGCAGTTTTTTCGTCATAATGTTGCCTCAATTGTTTCTCCGTAAATTTCGCAAGCTCGATCATGTGCACGATGCCCAAATGCTCAGACACCGAATTGCCAAACTTTCCCCAAGACTACGGATCTTGCACACGGGCAAGTCTTTATATAGCTCCTCCACGCTATTTTGCGGAAGGATTGTCTGTTTATTGGGCTTGTTCAATCCACAGGCCAGTTTCGCCAATATTTTACTGTGAGCAATGCCCGCCGAGCAGGTGTAGCCTGTTTGGGCGAAAACGGTGGCTCTGATCTCTTCGACGATCACCCCTCCGTAGGCCAGCAAGAGGTTACCTTGGACGACCAATCCGGCGTTGTACAAATTATGCAAGAAATCGGCAGGGCTGCTGGCGACGACGTGCGTGTTGGCGATTTCGTTTAGTGCAATATCTTTGGATGCCATTTCAAATCGTTTACGAACGGATTCGGTTATGTCGAGGTAGGCTTCGTCGACGGATGCTCGTTCGATTAGGGAAGTGAACGTCTGCAACACATTTGCAACTAATTTGCCGGCATCGCGGTATCTAACGGTACTTATCGTTAATCAATAGTACGTAATTTTAAACAAAAATATACTTAGTTAAATCGGCCTTCCCTCGAACGTTAGGGACTTGAGCCAGTATAATCTCGGGACACTTCCGTTTTGCTTCGTCGCCTCTCATGTGTCGTGTTACGCCTCGATTGCGGGCTTCATAGTTTACGGCTATTATTCTAATTGTAAAATTAAAAAAAAAACACGACAGTAATACAAATATGATCGCACTCACCGAGACTTACCCTCCACCTCTCCAAGCGTTGTATTGTACAACAGCGAGTGGTTTCCCTTTATATAATGGGTTTAGCTTTTCTTCAACTTGGCAGTAGAAACAGTCCATATCCACCAACACAACGACTCTCTCTGATTGTAAGTACGACATACCGATACGATAATTTTGAAAACACCATAACCTCACTTTTATAAGGCAAACGTATAGTTTACAGCTTAAAACGTCCGCGCTTTTAAAAAAACGATACGATTAGTAAAAGATTTTCATGAGTTGCATTTCGAAATAAAATTATAAAAACAAATCCGTTAAAACGAATAATTTTCAGCAGTTATCGAAAGCGGTGGCAACCTAATGGCAACCAAACTTTTTTAGTGACTTCAGAAACTCCATAACTAAAGATTGATTTTAGATAAATGTATGACAAAATAATTAATTTTCTTTGAATAAAATAAGTAAATTATTCATAGATATGTATGGTACAACATATTTTTAAATTTAATTAGCCAGTAGCCAAATACGCCACTGATAATGTTAAACGGAAGTACCAACCGTATTACTATAAATATAACCTAAAAATCAACAACTGTCACAATTCTAACAAAAAAAGTTCGTACACCGGATTTTAATAGTTTTAAATGCCTTCGAAGAAGAAAAAATATAATGCACGATTTCCGGCGGTACGTTGTGCGTTAATAAGGTCGTTAAACATAAAACTAATCGATGATCTTTCAGGGCCGCATCAAGAAAATCATGCAAACAGATGAGGAGGTGGGAAAAGTAGCACAAGCTGTACCTGTTATTATTTATATCCTTTAATGCTTTCACTTGTAGATATATATATATATATATGTATGTATATATATATATATATAGGTAATCATTGCGCCTTGTTATTCCTTAACGCTAAACACCTCGTACGTTAGAACTATTTGTTGAATCGCTGCTCATCAAATCCATGCAAATAACGCAGGCAAGAAACGCCAAGACCCTGACTCCGTCCCACATGAAGCAATGTATACTGTCCGAAAATAGATTTGACTTTTTAAAAGACTTGGTAAAGAACGTTCCAGATCCGAGCGCTCAAGAGGATAACGAAAATAACGCGAATGAAGTACTGGACTATTCGTTGAACAAATCCGCAGACGAATCGCCGAAACCGGCACAGGACAATAATAAAGCAAAACCGGAGATTATGAATGCAAACTTTTACGTTGAACAGGGCCCTTCCGTCGGAAGGACGCCCGTCATCCAATATGGACCGAAGGTGTCCCGCGCAGAGCAACAGCCCAAGTTAAATTTTTCGATAGAGAATTTGGTCGGCAAAGATCTGGCGCCCGAACCCAAATTACACATAGATTTATCGCAAATGCCTGTGATACCGACACCATCTTCCAGCCAAATACCAGTACCTCACGTAGCATCGACTGTAAATAGTAAATTACTTCCCGTCGAAAACGTACCTGCCGCTGTCGCTTCCTCCGCAAAAACGCGAGAGTCTCCTTTGCAGGACAACGTGCCCCCGTTGATCCCTATCGTGCACAACAACCTATATGGACACAGTAGTGGCGATAACAATCTTTATATCGACGAAGATTACGACAATTAGACCTGAAAACGTTATTTTGTCAGTTTAAGTTAGTTATTGTGTGCTGAGCAGATCGGTAGTCGGTGTCGTCCTGTTAGTCGAACGTCGCAAGCGAGTCGGTTTTACGGAAAAGCGGGGTTGTCGTGTACGCGTTCTATTTTATTTTTTTCTTTTAACTTGAATTCCGTTTTTTATTTTGGCAGTCGAAACGAGCGTCCGGCTAATTTTTATTATTGTTTAATTCGCTTTTGCCTATTTGCCATTATTAGTTTGACAGTCGGTTTGAAAAATTCCCCCCACCCCCATCTCGAATACCTCGCCGCCGCGCAACACCGTTCCCTCCGATGATAAGGCTGTCGAATTATTTTGCTCGCGCTTGCCGATAATTTTTTATTTGTCGACCGATCGAAACCGAGTTCGGTAACTGAGACAATGCAGTCTTTCATATTTTGAGTGGACCGTTTTGCACTTTCGAAATCTGCAATGTAACGATTTTTGTTTTTAGCCGTTACACAGAATTCACAGGAAGTTGTTTCCAATCCAAATCGATATAACAGTATGAGAAATGTCTAACGTTACGTATCAAAAACAAATAAAATATGTACAGGGCGGTGCGGGTGTCCTTAACTCCACATGGAAGATGGGTCATGGAATTTAGGTCGTGTTGTAATGGCCCCCCTTTTGTGTTAACCCTTTCCCTCTCGCTCGAACGGATATTCTGCCGCTTTTACATTCAAAATCCCAGTGTTTATAATCTCAGACACCGTGTGGTTTTATCCATCTCCGTAGTTTTTCCCTTATGTTTTGATCCTGTACTTACCGCAAATTGCACAACACTCTTTGAAAACTCCCAAATTACATGTGTGTACATAATATATTATTATAAACAATATTATTATCTTTTCAGGACAATTTTTGTTACATGTCAATTTTTCTATTTGTATTTAATAATTGTAAGCAAATAAATTTTAAAAATCGACCTGTTATTTTTATTTGTGGTTCTGGTTCGATGTGTTATGAAAAAGGCCGTCGTTATCTATCTTCTTCAAGACTTTACGGTGATACGGGAAGTGCCGAAAAGGATTTATTTATCTTCCGTTAATTTAAAATGTCGTATAATATCATATAGATTGATAATTCTGTTTCGTTTTACGTATAGTCATTAAATTGGAAATTGGCGGTGATTCAATTTTTTTAAATTGCTGGCGATAGTGCTGCCAAAGCGTTCGAACTAAAATTGTTTAAGGTTATACATAAAAAAAATC
Source organism: Rhagophthalmus giganteus (assembly GCA_036326145.1). NCBI lineage: Eukaryota > Metazoa > Arthropoda > Insecta > Coleoptera > Rhagophthalmidae > Rhagophthalmus > Rhagophthalmus giganteus. Next base: position 610,529 of record JARFJA010000021.1, on the reverse strand, counting down.
GTTAGTGAATTTAAAAACTTAACCTTGAAATTGGAAGATAAAATTACTTATATCGTCGTTACAGTTTCGAACGAAAAAGGAAGTATGCGTTATTATGGAGCCCGATTCGTCGAGTAAAAAGAAACTTCAGCCCGAAAGATTGTTTTGGACGACCGATGACTTTGGAGGTACGTTAGATTTTCGTTCGATAAACTTTATGTATAAAGACCAAATCGAATTTACAGAGTATTTTTTGAGTACCGAGATGTCGACGACGAAGAATTCGTCGAAAATTAGGAGATTAACAATGAAGCCATTCGGTTGTGAAGGTTCGTACAAGTCACCGTTTTTAACAAAAAATATTTTTTTGACATTTTTGTAGACGTTTCCATCACCGGGCAAAGATCCATCGATAAAAAACCGCTGGCGCCTACACGTATTATTATTGGACAGAAAGAAATTGAAGGTACGATTAATTCAGATTGCCGACATGTAACGAGCGGAAAAGCGACGATGAATCGCAACTTATTAAAATTTCTTGGTTTTTCTTGTAGGATATATAGAAGAAGAGATTGCGAATGCGCAAAAGAAGACGGTGAAAAAAGTAAGGAAGGAATTATTTGATGATAAAAAACAAAAGAACCTAAAACGTAATACTGTTTCAATTAAAAAAAACTTCGAAAAACAGACAAAACTTATTAGATATGATAAACAACATCTATATAACAATAAAAACGATTGCACGGCACAGTTTGAGGTAAAGAAAATTAAATATAAACCTGTGCCGTCTAATTCCGAAACGGACACAAATTTAAACAATTCCAGCGATCTCGAATTCACAACCATCGAAAAACAATACAAAATAGAGGAGGATGCCATTTCGATTACCGACAATCCGGTCATGTACGAAAAAATCTGCAACATCTTCGACAAACAGATGAATATGTTGAACAACCTCAAAAAAAAACACCACAGCCTGTTGCTGGACATAGAAGAGTACAAATTGGAATATTTGAAGGGCCAAGTGGAGATCTTAAAATTGTTCGAAGGAAATCAGTCGTTCGATTTGAGCAGTCGGCGCCACAAGAGGAACGTCGCCTTCAACTTTGCCATAACGGAAGAAACGAATGGCGCCGACAAAGAAAACGCCACCTGTTTATACGATTCGTTGCGTAAAAAATATAAATCGCTCCTGTGCACGCCCAAGTCAAACAAGAAGACGAAGGTCGACACGCCCGCCAGTGTTAAACGACGAAAGCAGCTAATTTCCAACAAGGTGCACGGTCAGTGTCTTCTGTTGCAGGACACTCCGCTCAAGGGCTGATTTTCGTTTCGTCTACGACCTGACGATTTTTATAACTGTTTTTAACGTTAAACGTTTTGCATTAGTTGTTTTGTTTTTTTAAAACCATGTCAGTTTGCAGTTTTATAATGTTACCGTGAAATATTCTTTAAAAATCAATTATTATAGCAGTGATAATTGTATTTTCGTAATTTTTCCTTAAAAGAATCACAGTTCCTATGGCTGACACAGTTTGTCAACTATGCTCGATTTATTTTTTAATTCCAATTCGAACGACAGACCTTTTGGACACAATAAATGTTGGAATCAGATGCAAATGAAAACAGCATGTAAAGTGTTGTTGATTCTCATATCGTCTGATAAATTTTTACTATTTACATAAATGACTTCATCGAGAGAGAAAGTGTCGCGTTAGAAGATGTGTCAGTAGGTGTTATAGATGCTTGAATTTTGGACATCACACTTCCGAATGCAAAGTGGAAGACAGAACGGGCGTTGACAGGCGGGGACAGATGAGGTGTTCGAATTTTAGTCCGCGGAGACTAGTAGAGAACCGGCACGAGGATGTAAAATACTTACACTAGCTCCAGCTTACGCTAGACCTCAACTGCTGAATAAGAGCAGAAAACCGTCGACCATCTATTACTAACAACTGTTGAAAATGGTCCAAACACATAGCTAACACATGTTAATTTATTTTCATTCATTAACACGGTCAACCGTTGACTGTTAGCACCTGTTGAACAGTGTATCTGGATGCGTTTGTTTAGTCAACAATACAACAGTTGTGGTCAAGCGAACTTGTCCAACGTGTGGAGCTGGTGTTATATACGGTAGCATTCAACAAGCGAACCCAAAGGGAATGCGGGACCACGAGGATATCACAAGAGAGGGAATGCTGGTCGGTCGATGCTAGATCAATGACCTGGAACTCGGAAATGGAGAATAAAGACAGCCCGATAAAAATTGCAAAAATATTTTGTATTACGATAATTACATCTTATAATTACAACATTTTGAACGGCTCTAGAATTACTCGAACTAAGTAGTTTAAAACTATTTACAATTTGGCTTAAAACTAATATTGCGTGGAACTTATTTACAAATTATTTTTAAAAAAAACTTTACGGGTAACTACGGTTGCGTGTCGTCAATGAACGGGGGACGGTGGCAAAAATGGAGACCGGTTTGTGTTGAATAAAACAAATACTGTACATTTAAAATTACAATAAATAATGCAAATAACTTAACGGGCTACAATACTACACTCGACATAATTTACTATGAATTAAATCTTCTATGTACACGTTATTCAATGGACTGACATGCCACGAGCTGCCAATTTCTACCTTAAATTAGACGGCTATAATACTTAAAGCTACAGGCTCGACTGCGAACACTATCAGCTAGATTCGTTTGACTCGAACAAATTCTCGCAAACCTCCAGCAGTCTTAAAACGGGACTAATATTGTACGGAAATAAATCTTTCGATACCAACCGATTGATCTGCATGTTCAGCCTGATCAGAACGGTCATTGTATTCGTCAACTCGCCATTACCGACACTCTCGCAACTACTAACAAACTTTGACCAATTCCTCTTGACGTACTTCAAGAACCGCAACAAGTACAACAAGAAACAAGTCTCGTTGCTGACCAGGTAATCGAGCAGCACGTCCGAATCGTGACTGACCACCTTCAGAAACTCGACGAACGCGAACGCCGGATCGAGCATGTTAACAAGATCGGGGAACACGGCGTTACGGTAAGTGATGCCGACCGTTATGTCCAGGGTGCAAACCATCGACTCGATCATGTAATCGTCCTGATCGCTGAACAAATTGATCAGCAGCTTAGAAAACTGTGTTTCGGGATGGAAGTCGAGGCTAGTCTTGACGAAGGCGTCGACCTTTTTCAGCACGTCCCTGATCGATCTCTCTATCAGCTGCATGTCCTGGTAGTAGTCGTAATCGTCGGTGCCCACACTCGAGTCCGAACTGTCGGTGCGCGTCTCCTTCACGGTCACTGCCACCGATTTCAACACGAGCAATACCATCTTTTGCAGTAGCGTCTTGTCCGTCCGCGCATCAGCCGGCTGCGAGTGCACGATCGTTCCGACAAAGCCGTGAATCCTATGACCGTCGTCGCATCTGCAATAGGAAGAAGTGCTTTTAAATCTCTTTTTTTCGTCACGTCAAAGTTCCTCAAAAACAAAACAAAGTCATACCTGTATGGTAGCCGTTCTAGAAGCCTCGAGTCCTTAACGTACCGCACGATGACGTAGGCGAGCTTGCAGGTGTCGTCCGGCAACATGTCCTGCAATGCCAGCGTGCTGCCGTAGCACAAGATCTCGTTGAACAACGACAGCAGTTGCTTGCAGATGATCGGTGGCAACGGGTTGCTGCTCAACAACAATGAAGCGAAACCTTCCAGGTGGGTGTAGAACGGTTTCGTGTCGATCACGCTCAGGTTCGCTTTTACCGATATGGTGCTCTCCCAGAGTGACAGAAACGCCAAAATGCAAGTCTGCGACTCCACATTGTTATTAGTCTCTATTAGGCCTTGAATTCGGCTGATTAGATGCGACCACTTGGACTCGAGTGCCCTGATTATAAGTCCCTTGATCGCCGACGTGTCGAAACTTTCGGAATCGCTGTACTGAACAGTTGTGCAATCCGTTGTCGGTATTGTGTAATCGATGACGCTGCTGGTCGTAGCGCCGTCTCGCGACGTTCGCGGCTCCTCGAGCACATGAATCTCGACGTCCTTCCACTCGACGACCCGTTTAATCACCTCCAATCCAAAATTCATCTTGTTGTAATCTAAATAATCGAGGGACAAATAGCTCGTAATGCTCTCCAACCACTCGTTGTTCAAGTTCGTTTTCGCTATAATTAAAAAACTGCTAATCACGCGCGCCAATAAATATATTACGTAACGGTTGCGCGTGTCGATTAATGATAAAAGTTGTTCGATTAGATTGTACTCGTTGCGAATTAAAGCCCCACAGACGTTCACTATTTGCGAACAAATATAACCTTTATCGTTCTGCTTCAGATACACGTCGAATAGTAGCTGTAAGTTCGAAAGAAACTGCAAGAGCCTGTTGTGCGGCCACTCGAGTAGTAAAACCGTTCGTGCGCCGTTCGCATCCGTAAACGGCTTCCTCAGCAAGCTTTCGGGCACACCGCACAGACACTGCTTCATCAGGGCATTCTGAAAAACGGCGAGGTCCTCTCGATCGTGGTTGGTTGTGCGTACGAATTGCTTATTATCAACTAAACTGTTTAACGTATTAAGGGTTATGTCTGCTTCGTTTATGTTGGCCGGATGGGTCAGATGTAGCGCCGACATTCCATTCTCGGCGAGGCTGTGTATGTAGTCGGGTTCGTCGCCGTTTTCAGTTTCGTCTGTCCTCCGCGGCTTCTTCTTCACTGGTTGCTCCGAGCTCATTTTGGGCTCCCAATGTCGCAGAACCATTGGATTTTGAATTGACCGATACGTATCACCCTACAAAACATACCGGAAATTAAAACGAATACGACAATTAAAAGTTATACTTGCTCGTTCGTTTCCTGGTATTTAAGTTCGTTAGGGGGCCGATTTTGAACCGTCAACCTAATTGTCAACATTCTCACACAACTCCATTACGTACGACCAGAAGCGGGAGTCAAATTAAATTCCGGTTTCATGTCGATTATTTTGATACGCAAAGCAACCGTTTCAAAAATTCAATTTCGACGATTTCAAAGACTAAAACCGATTATTGGACAATGTCGATTTTTAGTATGCTCGAAATAGTCGATTATGGGCAGTTACCGATTTATTTTCGGCCAGATTTTAAATGCACTTGACTACGGCTACCTCGGACTCGAAGAATGTGCGACGTTGCCGAATTTCCGGCTATCATTCGTAACTTTTTGATTGAAATTTCGAAATGTCGGGGACGAAAAGCGAAGCGTTCGACAACGAAATATTGCGGAAAGTCGATCGTTGTTCGATTTTGAAGCGCCAACGTCGACATTCGGGAGCCGAACGGGCGCAAATTTAAATATATCGAATCGACGCGACGCCCTGCGTAACACAGGAGAGCGCGATTTCTTCATCCTAACTATGTTGTCACGTCAATTTCGATTTATTTCTTGATTGGTTTTTATTATAGCTATAATACGATATAATAAAATTTAAGCTATGTTTAAAAATGTTTGCGAGGTGTGGGCACGTCGATTTTTAAAATTGTCGCAATTTATAGTTAAATCAGGGGTACTTAGGCGTTGGAATGTCGACGTACGAGAATTTAACAATTCTCTCATTTAAGTGTTGTTTTTGTAATATAAAAGTCGTGAAGAGATCTTTTTTCTTTATTTGTAACTGTCGACAAAATACAAATAATATTTATATAAGATTTATAATTTTTTTTTTGGAACCACTGATCGTCGTCTAACCGTACGGTACGCCCCAGACGAATATAAAACAAATGAACATCGCGTGGTAACTTTTTAAAATAGTTTTTACGCGTCTTCTTTTATTGTATGTTAAATTCGTCGTCGAAAGCGCAAGATATATCGAATCGACGTCGTTAGGCGTGGCCATTGACATTTCGAAATCTTAAAATAGAGACCTACCGCGTTTCGAACGTTTGCCGGTAGATGGCGCGCGCGATTTAACGCAGATTAATTTTTAAAATTGGAGTCGTCTGTTGGCGTTGACGGCAATTATTCAATTTGGGCGATCGTTCCGCGTTACCATTCCGATTTACGAAATTGTCCGTTTTACGAATTATGCGGCACGTACTGCGGAATTTAATAAAAATGTGTTATGATCATGCTGTCAACATTCCGTCGCGGTGGGGGTTTAAAATGGCTACCTAGTCTTAGCGAATGTGTTTTAAATGTCACAAACGGACTATCGTAACAAATTCATTTTGTTCAAGTAAGGCGATTAAATATAATTGTTGAGAGAGTTATGTGCGAGTAGGACGTTGTTATTGTTTTTAAATTGATAAGGGGCAAATATTTATATTTAGGTTAACCATTTAAGTGTACAATATCCTGCTTTGCATATGATTTTTAATTGTTTGTATCGTTGCGTTAGAAATTGGAAGATTCGCAAAAATTAATGAGAGAAAGTGCTCTTGCTCGTTCGGAATGTGTTAGCGATCGAACGGACGAGCGACAGGAAATCCAGGTTATTTTTGCGTTTTTCGAAAATTTCCCCTGAATCATTCGTCTTTCGTGTTAACTATGCATTATGTGCACGTTTATTGTGTTTAATGAAAACGAAAAAAAATCGAGTCTTCCGATTAATCGCACGCATAAACATATACAGGGTGCGGCAGTTGCATGAATTGTTTTTAAACTCAGGGTAATGTTAGCGTCAGATGAGTGAAGGGGTCGTCGGAGCAATGCCCGTAGTGTCGGGAGAGTGGAGGTTAAGGCAGCTGGAGGCCTTGTTTTTGGGCGGGCCCGTGCAAGCAAAAGGTCAAAGTTTCAGCATCGAGACCCTCATCGATGTGCTGATCGTTCTATACGAAGAGTGCTGCAACTCCAGTCTGCGTCGCGAGAAAACTGTGTCGGATTTTATAGAATTCGGTAAGTATTTAACTTTTTCTTTATTATGTTGTGGTCATCGAGCAAGTTTGTTTTCTAGTTAAGCCGGTCGCATCGTGCATAAAATCATTGAGACTGACGAGGGATGATTTCGAGATAATCAAGGTGATCGGCCGGGGCGCTTTTGGAGAAGTTTGTGTCGTGAAAATGCGCGGCTCGGATAAAGTGTTTGCTATGAAAATTTTAAACAAGTGGGAGATGTTGAAACGAGCAGAGACGGCGTGCTTTCAGGAGGAACGAGACGTGCTTGTGTTTGGCGATCGGCGATGGATCACTCATTTACATTATGCCTTCCAGGTGAGGCTCGAGATGCGATAGCGATGCGTGATGCGATGATTTCTTTTTTTCGTAGGACGAGAATAATTTATATTTAGTGATGGATTATTATTGCGGCGGTGATTTGTTGACGTTGTTAAGTAAATTTGAAGATCGTCTTCCAGAGGATATGGCTCGGTTTTATATTGCCGAGATGGTGCTAGCTATCGATTCCATACATAATTTGCGCTATGTTCACAGGTAGGTGTCTTGTGATTTTGTTTTGTGACGGTCGTTGCTGAGATGGTGTTGATTTTAGGGATATCAAGCCAGATAATGTGCTGCTAGATGCCAATGGACACATTAGATTGGCGGATTTTGGGAGCTGTCTGCGTCTCAACGAGGACGGGACGGTTCAGTCGAACGTGGCGGTCGGTACGCCTGATTATATTTCGCCCGAAATTTTAAGGGTAAGTTATAATTGTGTTTGTCCATTGTTTTTGTAGTGTACGTTGTTGTCGATAGGCAATGGAGGACGGACAAGGGAAGTATGGGCCAGAGTGTGATTGGTGGTCGTTAGGTATGTTTTTTATGACATAAATATTGCTTGTGTGCCTCGCCCCCCACCCCCCCCCTTTGTAAGAAAATCTGTTCAGTATAGCAGATGATGAGAATTTTTTTTTAATATTACTAACAAATGAGGCCAAAAAAATTTACTAAACAAAGGTAATAATTTTAGTTAACGTTTTTCTTACCGATTTTAATTATAAAATGAATGGAATTTTTATAAAATGTTAATAAATTGTTGACTCTTCCAGTTGTTAGGGAATTTTTGTTGCCAACCGAAATTTTAAATTTAAGCGTTTTTAACCTAACCTCGGTAATAGACAGTTGAAATAATTAATTGTGTAAATTAATTTGATGGAATTTAATTAAGGACTCATTTTCGTATTGTTTGTTGTGTAGCTACTCGAATCGTGTAAATTTGACAACGAAAACTCTGAACCTTCGGTTCTTGTGTTTTCGTTGTCGTATATTTTTTATTATGCTTTCTTCGTCGTTAAGCAACAAACAATAGGGAATTGTATTAAAAAGTTCCTCTGATATCTGTGCTGTAAGCAGATCTTTTGTGGAATGATAGATTAAAAAAAGTATCGATCCAGGTGTTTGTATGTACGAGATGCTGTACGGTGAGACACCCTTCTACGCCGAGAGCTTGGTCGAAACGTACGGGAAGATTATGAACCATAAGAACTGTTTCGATTTTGCGACCGATGTGGAAATATCGGATGCCGCAAAAGACCTCATCAGACAGCTTATATGTAGTCAAGAGTTTCGGCTGGGACAGAACGGAATACAAGACTTTAAGGTATTGTCGTTGCTCTTTTTATAAATTTCTAGGTTATGTTTGTTGATAATCTGCCGATGATGATAAGGCCGTCTGATTTGTATCCTTGTAATCTTGGCATCTAGTGGCTAGAATCTCGGTGCTGTAAAAACAGGGGTAGATTGTACGGACGCCTTTGCGATCCTTCAACCGTAATCTTATTTCAGCATAAACATGTGAAGTCGAAATGTTTTATCTATAAAGCTTATGGGACATTGATTAGTATTCTATTTATAAATTACTATGATTGTTCTTTAGTAATCTGAGGCAGTAGCGTAACTCAGAAATATACATTGTGTTAACGAAACGAGACAATGAAGGGGTGTGTATTGTTTTGTAGAATCACTTGTGGTTTGAGGGCGTCGATTGGGATGGCATCCAAGATAGCGCTGCTCCTTACATACCAGAAGTTTCCAGCCCGACGGATACTTCGAATTTCGATGTAGACGACGCAGATATTAGAGTATCGGATGCGATGCCTCCCACGGCCAATTCGGCGTTCACCGGCCTACATTTACCCTTCGTGGGTTTTAGTTTCACTCAAGGAAGGTAGTTGTCGCATTCGGTCGATCGTACATTTAAATCTACAATTTAATTTTTCAGTTGTATATCAGATTTGGGCATCGTATCGACGAATTTAGCCCTAAATAATATAGTAAACAACACCGAAAGACAAAACAAAAGAAATCATGCCGACATCATGTCCTTAGCTTTAAATCAAGACAAACTTGAATTAGATAAGAAGATGTCGCCCGACAGCACTCGGAAATTGCAGGACGAAATCAATGTGCTCACGAAACGAAATTGCGAACTCGAATCTCAACTGCGCAGTTTGGAAGCCGGCCATTCGAAAGACATACGGTTGGACGTGATCGATAGCTCCGAACCGGGCAAACTAAAGGAACTGGAAAAGATGGTGAAAATAATCAAACAGGAAAAGGATGAGGTGTCGAAGGAGAAGCAGGACCTGCACGACAAGATAAAATTGCAGGACAAGGAGTTAAAGGACGCGCTGGCGCAGAGAAAGTTGGCTATGGCCGAATATTCGGAAGTGTCGGATCGACTGTCCGAGTTACGGCAACATAAACAAAAACTTTCCAGACAGGTAAATAAATTTTGTTAATTATAAATGCAATTGGCGCTGATCGCGAAACGTTTTAGGTTAGGGATAAGGAAGAGGAGCTGGAAACCGCCATGCAAAAGGTCGACGCTCTCAGGCACGACATCCGAAAGGCGGAAAAACTGCGACGCGAGATGGAATCGCGCATCGACGAGGCCCTCGCCGAGGCCACGAAAGAACGCAAGTTGCGTGAACGATCTGAAGAGTACTGCCGACAAATGCAGGTGGAATCGGATAGGTTGCGGGTGAGGAGCGACATTGGCTCCAGAGATCAGCAGGACGCTCAAAGGTTAAAGGCCGAGCTGGAAAAACTCGAGGTATAACCAAATCGTTTCTTGTTGGATCGATCGTAATTAAACCATTGCAGCTTCAGTACAATGAAAGTCTAACGCAACAGCAGACGAGGTACAACCTGGAGCTGTCCTCATTGCGCGAGCAACTGAACGAGGCCGAAAATCACCGGGACCTGTTGGAAAGGGAGGTTAGTTTTCGTCGATTTTTATTTGCGTTATCGAAGATTGCGGTGTTTTTCAAATAGCGCTTTGTCACACGTAGGTGCAAATATTAAAGGAGAAACAGGAAAAAGCTAGGGTCGAGGCTATTGTCGATTCTGAGCAAATGATGATGGAGTTGAATCGTCGGCACGAACGAGAAAAACTCATGTTGCACGAGGACAACCATAAATTACATGCTAATGTTAATTTAGTGAGTTTAGTGTGTTTTTTTTTTATAATTTATTTATTTGTCGTTCGTCATTCCCGACCGCGATGGTTGGGATCATTTGGGTTTTTTTTTAATTGTCAATGTGCGTTTCAGTTGACAGATCAGATGGCACGTCTTCAAGGCGAAAGGGCGGCGATCGAAACGGAATACGATCAGCTACGCAACAAACAGGAAAGTCTTGGCCAGTGGGAGTCGCAGCTCTCTGAAATAATACAGTGGGTGAGCGACGAAAAAGACGCGCGTTCGTACCTTCAGGCGCTCGCGACGAAAATGACCGAGGAGTTGGAGTATTTGAAACATTCGGGTATTTGTTTAGATATTTTTTCTTTTTCAATAATGACAACGTTAAATATGTAATCTTTAGGTGTGTCTAATGCGGTCGGCGCCGGCGACAAGAACTGGCGGAACCGGCGGTCGCAGAAGTTGGACAAGATGGAATTGTTGAACCTGCAGAGCTCGTTACAGTCCGAGATACAAGCCAAACAGACCATAAGCGAGGACCTAAGTAAAACAAGGGCCGAATTGCTTGCGGCTCAGAAGTAAGTAGATGCACTTTGGATAATTGCTGTTAAATAATTGATTGTGCCATTCGTCAGAGAACTGAGAGACTTCCGACAACGAAATGAGGCCTTAAACAGCGAATTGAAACGAAAAGACAAGCAGATAAAAGACTTGCAGAACAGATTGGATTCGGGGGAAGGATGTAAGTACCTCGTTTTATATTTATTTATTTGTAGTTAGTAAACTGTTTATAAGGTTTGATTTTGATTATTCTGTGTAATTGTCCGTAATGCGAGACATCTACAAATGTAAAATTGAACCTTGCACCGAGAACACTGGAGCCACATTTTTTTACTTTATAATCGGTTTTGTTATTATTCGACGTTCACGTTGGCTACAGTGTATATTAGCACTCCTAGGCAGATAGTAACTGTATGTGTGTACAGTTCGATCGTGGTTGCGTCAGGTTCCTCTGGCGATCGGCATCACGTCCTGCTTCTGGGGCATCATGTTGCTACTTTTGCGCCTTTATGGTTCACAGACTATGATCTAGTTTTAGATTTAAAATGTGACACTGTTAATTGGAAAATGTCGCGAGCAGAAAGCAGTGCTTAAGCTAGTTTCTTGATGTTTGTCAACGAATATTACAAATTGCATTCTCTTTTTTTAAGATCGACAATTGTACGCGAGTCCGTTTAATAAATGCGATGGCATGTTAATTACTACTTGATCCGAAAAGCGACTTTTTGATAACTGGCTGAAGATTTCGTCGACTTTTCTGTTACTTCGAAATTATATTTTCAATAAATGTGCAGGTTTCGGGGCATGTTTATGGTAAATGTTTCGCGATATCGAACCTTCACTCTGCTTGTCGTCAAAGCGACAGTTGACAACCTAAATTGCATTTTAGATTAAGGCTTATCTGTGCCAACTTCCCATTGCCCGAAGGGCACAAGTGCATTCATCGGTGACCATTAGTTGAGATTGTTGCTCACAAACTCCGCCAAGGCTCACTCTGGCTGTTTTTAAGATGATTCTTTAAGTACCTACACGTTTGTTACTACGATAATGCTCTCAGAATATTTCTGAAATCTTTTATATTTGAAATATATTTTGCCTTGATTACTTCTTATCTTGTAAAGACGTCTGTTATTTTGTGACCGTGCACAATCTTCTCTACTCTTGTCGAACTTTGCACAACATCGACTAACTTCGTCTCTTGACCAAAATACAGTGTTTCGCATAAAACAACATGAAATTGTTAGTTGTCGGTCATATTTATTTAAAAACGGCGCATGACGCGATGAGAAAACATCAGTCAACATTTCATCGCTTCTGCATGACCTTTGAGGGCCCTAAGCAGTACAATTTAATCACAAAATGTAACAATAACTTCTCACGATCAGCTGAATAAAGTTAGTTGATATTCGGATGCCACGCATCTCCTTTGTTGTCGTGTTCGCGCGAAGCCGAGCAAGCGACAAGCTCAACTGATGACTACCGGTGATTGTGCTTGTACCCTTTGGACACTGTGAACTTAGGTTATGACAACCGTCGCTTTGACAGAAAGTGGAGTAAGGTTTGATTTAAGCCTCTATTTACCGCATGACTGGCTTTCAGTTTTCCGCAAAACGCCCCCGTAAACTACACGAGAATTGAATTTTGAAGCAACAGAAGTCGATGAAATTTTCGACGAGTTATCCAAAAAATTGATTTTTTTGCCTATTTCCCGTTCGAACGTCGAAACGTTCTTTGGCTCGTTTTTCGGAACGAATTTTCAGCACTTGCCTACAAATCCCTCTCTTGTCTCTAAAATGTTTATTAAAAAAAAAACTGTTGAAAGTAAACATTTATTTAAACGACGATCTAATCAGCGGAACCGTAAGTCTTAAGAATTCGGATTCTGCATTCTGATCGAGATATTTTGAACGAGTAATCATTTAATTTGTCTATTTGTCGAGCAAGAGTTTGTCGTCGCTTGTCGTGAAAGCGACAGCTGGCATATGGAAAGTTGTGGTCGTCTCTTTCACGACATTTGATTGGTTGCTCGAAATATTTTATATCGATCCCTTTCTCGGCTGTTCGTTTGACCTTGGTGAAGTTTAACGTGAGCTCTAAAAAAATTTCAAGGCTGTGAATTGAATTGCCACTTTGTTTTGTTCGATTTTTAATTGCTAGGGTTTAAATTGGCGACAGCCCCGAAAGTCATCCTTAATCGTTTTCGTCGACCATTTCATAATGTTATGATGAAGCGTCAAAACTGTGCCTTCTTTAAGCGTAGCCCACACCTAGTGATGTGCAAAATAGCAAAATTCTCAATTTGTTAAGGGTTTAATCTAATTTAACTAATTGTTGATAATCGAGTGTAAATACTGTGCTGTATAATTTTTGTAAAAACTAGTTTTAGAATAATAATTAAATGTTACATTTTCGATCGTAATTTTTTACACGGCATATGTTAGCTCAAATAAAATATCTTAATGTAAATGTATTTGTGAGGATCGTTATTAAGTGTAGTGAAGTTTAAAAAAATGTTGCAAGCAGCAAGTACAGGAATGTCGTCCGGCGTGCGTCGGCAATCCAAGGGTTTGTTGCTAATATTTTTAAGCTAGCGCCTAGTTTTTAATAGAGCTTAATTCCCATACAAGTACAGCTTGGAGTGCTAATATTGCATAAGAGAAATGGTTGTTTTACTTTACAATTTTTTTGAATTTATCCTTTGCCAGCAGCTCTAATAATATTATGTTTGTTAGTATATATTTAGCATTTTCGTGTGGTGTTTTTTTTTAATCATAATACTGTCGTTTTGACTCATATCCATTTGTCGTTTACACATTATACTAAATCACTTTTTACATTTCTTTGAAACTAAAAACATTTCCATTTAAATATATTTTATGTGTAATTCGAATTGTCTTGTTCGGTGGTATGTTTGTATTTCGTTTTCTTTTTTTTTGTTTTCTCTTTCATAATAACGCTACTTTATCGTTTTTCACGTATTACGTAGACGTTTCTTTGGTGAAATTCTAATGGATATTTATGCTTTCGATTTTTATTTTATAGTTCTCGAACGTCCCTCTTCGCAAATGTCGTATCTCGATCAGTTTCTGAAAGAAACGAACTCGTCCCAACAACAAACGCAGGTCCATACTCCTCAACAATACGAAGGTCCACTGTATCATGGTGGCTCGATAGAATCGGAAGACGGTGACATCGAAGACAACCGAGCTCTCAGTGTGGCCAGTTCGAAAAGTAATTTGTCCGAATTGAGCGTGGTAAGTTGTGTCGTCGCAATCATGATTTTGACCGGACATACTCAAACTTAAAATGATTGGACAGCACGAACCGCAATCGCCGATGAAACACAAGTCCCATCAGTTTCTCGTACGCACCTTTTCGAGCCCAACTAAGTGCAGCCACTGCACCTCACTGATGGTCGGCCTGATGCGTCAGGGGATGGTCTGCGAGATTTGCGGATTCACTTGTCACACGTCGTGCTGTCCGCACGTGCCCGCCGTTTGCCCGGTGCCTTCCGATCAAAGTGAGCACGGTGATTTCGGTCTGGCCATGTCTTGTAATACTAACGATCCGTCGTTTTCAGCTAAAAGACCATTGGGAATTGATCCGACAAGGGGAATCGGAACTGCTTACGAAGGTTACGTCAAGGTTCCCAAGCAGGGAGGCGTTAAAAAGGTCAATATTTGAATGAATTGCCTTTTTAGTGTCGAATTACTTAGAAACCGATGGGTCTTGTTCGTTTAATGCTCGACCTAGGTTATAAATACATGCAAGGGCATTCAATTGCATAAACAAATCGAGCAGTACATATTCGACGTTTCTGGAATTTATTTAATAGTGTGAGATCTCACTGCAACTTTTCACAACCCATCGATGTTACTGGGGAAATGACAATCATTTCTGCAGGAATAAGTTATTTTTTATAAACACAATGTACACATCTCCTACAAAACCTAACCTATACCTACAAAATCTTATCCGATTAGATAAGAATATTCTAACTCGTAAAAATTTTGAATATGTCACTTATATATATGTTGCATTTTCATTGGCTGCCACAGAAATATTGTACGAAATAATCAACAACATTTTATAGTGTATATGTAAAGTGATGTTTCCAACGCACATAGTTTGAGAATATGAATTACTTGGTAATTCATCTACAAATGTTACAAATCTTTTCCTTGAAAGTGCATACGCTTCACAATGTATGAATTGAATGTATGGGATTTTGGACTACCTGCGCACAGATTAATAAACAAACATGTCTATGATTGTCATTTCCCTAGTAACATTACTACCCAACCTATTACTTATCGTTAGTAACTGTAGAACAGTATCATGTCATTTAATTGTCAAATGTTATTTCTTATGACCTTGGTATGATGTTAAAAACTATTTTAATTACATTTCCGGCCAAATTTTCTCTAGCAGTCATGGTGTTTCATAAACGTCCAGACAGTTGTATTTAACAGTATATGTTTTTTTTTAATGAAAAACGATGAGTATTGAAAAGTTGCAGTGTGATCTTGGATTGTAAATATAACGATCTTGTTATTTTCAAGGTTGGGTTCGGCAGTTTGTGGTCGTGTGTGACTTCAAGCTGTTCTTGTATGACATATCGCCAGATCGTAACGCTTTGCCGAGCGTCCACGTCGCCCATGTGCTTGACATGAGGGATCCGCAATTCACCGTAACTAGCGTTCGAGAATCGGACGTTATACACGCAAACAAAAAGGACATACCTTGTATATTTAGAGTAAATTGTTTAAATAAATTGTTTAAGAGTGATAAAATCTGTTATATTTGTAGATAACTAGTTCATTAATGGAACCGCCGGGACCTCGAAACTCAACTCTCATGCTGGCAGATTCGGAGGGCGAGAAAAACAAGTGGGTGGTGGCCTTATCCGAACTTCATCGTATATTAAAGCGAAACAATCTTCCGAATACCACGGTGCTTGTTGCACGGGATTTAGTAGATAATTCGTTAGCTCTTATTAAGAATACCTTAAGTGCCACAATTATCGATCCGGATAGAGTTGTCGTCGGGGCTGAAGAGGGACTTTATTGCGTCGATCTGGACAGGACAGGTTTGGTTACGTGCCGACGAATTTTGGTTTCGTAACGAGTGCAATTTTAGAAATCGCCCGCGTTGGCGAGGGCAAGAAGATTTACCAGCTCGAGTATATTAGCGAGGAACATTTGCTCGTTGTTGTGAGCGGCAAGCAACGTCACGTTCGGTTGGTGCCGATTCGCGCGCTCGATGGCGACGATACCGAATGGATTAAAGTCGCTGAAAGCAAAGGTTGCTCTACACTGGCTATTGGGGCCGTGTTGCAGGCACCTCTCACTTTCTGTCTTTGTGTTGCCGTTAAAAAACAGGTAGACGATCGTGTTTGTTTCTTATTATTGAATTGACGTGTTTTTAATTTCAGCAAAATTCGTCGGGGATAATAGTTTACGAAATAACAAGAACGCGAACGCGTCACCATCGACTGCGAGAGCTAGGTCTGCAGGTGTCCGTTCAAAGTCTACAACTTCTCTCTGATGGCAGACTGTGTGTCGGCTCCTCCTCGAATTTTACGTTGTATAGTTTACAAGGCGATCAGCCTCCAATCTGTAAGCGTACACTCAAATTTAACGTGCATCTCGAAAGGACGATTTTTTTATTAATTTTTAGCTCTACTTCATCCTGAAAATCCCTTGCAAGCGACCTTGGCTTACAGCGGGGTAGAAGCATTGCGGGTCATCGAGTTACCCAGAAACGAATATTTATTGGTGTTCGGAACGCTCGCCGCCTATGTGGATCGTCATGGACGTAAATCGAGAGATCGAGAAATCATGTATCCAGCCTTACCTACTGCAATATGTAAGCAATCGATACGAAATATATAAATTAATTGCGAGAATTGATAAACGAAATGTTTAAGGTTACCGTGATGGACATTTGGTTGTGTATAGCGAAACTCACATCGATATCTTTAATTGCGCCACTGGTGAATGGGTGCAAACGCTCAACGTGAAAAGGGCAAAACCCCTGAATGACAGCGGTAGTCTATCAGTGTGCATTTTGCACGATCTTTGTCATTTATTGTACATGTCCAACATACATCAACGTAAGTGATTTTTTAAAGAAATCATCTGTGATCTTTTATTATATCGTTTATAGGCGAGCTGATTAATTTGGACAACTTGATGGTCCAAGATCGGGAGGGCAGGACTGTACAAAGACCACGACGCAGGTTTTCACTCCGAGAAGGGAACAAAACGCAACGAATGTGAGTTCTTGTATGCTCACGAACATGCCGTTTCGTTTGAATAACCGTGTGATATTTTTAGGAGCATGGATCGTCGATCCAAGTTGATATCGGCGCCCACAAACTTCAATCATATCAGTCACATGGGACCTGGTGAGGGCATCCAAAGACAACGACTTATAGATCTGACCACTAGCTTAACCGACGCACCTGATCCTAGTCCGGGCTACGCCCCATCGCAGGTTAAGGTTTGTTTTGTTTTTCAAATTTGTAAATCTCCGCGTTCTTGTAAATCTACTGAAAAAATTCGCTCGTATTCGATTTGGTACCTGTATAAAAAGGAGACCACCATAAAATTAAATATCTTTTGTGGACCTGCCAGAGTGTGGAGGGCAGACAATTTAACATAATCCAACCACTGCACATTTGGAACCGTTCTCAAGGAGAAATTACCAATTACCAAAAATTTGCTCATAATGCGACAGTGTGGTTGGTAGAACTATATCAAAAAATATTAAGATCGTTAATTTATTAAAAGCAACAGTAGCTCGAAAGGAAATTAACGCAGGCAATGACCAGCTGGATGCCGTTAAATTAATAAAAACACAAGCAGGTACATCAATTCAATTTTATTTATGTGAAAAATTTTAAATGTTAAAATTATTAAAATGCTACTCGAGTGGGAAATATTAAAGTAACATAACATAAAACAGAATCAGTACAAGATACATAAATATTATACTGATCCTTGAAAGACTCCTTTATAAATAGGAGTTGTCGATATTTCATGATTGTAAACTAAATGTTATCTATATCGTCCGAGTGTTACAAGGTAAACTTAAAAATAATGAATCTTTCTATAATCCTGTTTGGTAATAAATCAAAATTGACTAATAATTTAACTGTAACTATTAAATTTATTAATATTAATTTGATCGAGAATTGAAAATCCATCTTGTATGAAGGACCACGATGACGATCCAGAAGATAATTACTGCAGTGATTGCCAGAAGGCAAAGTGATGCCTCCCCAGATAGTCTAATTCCGAAGCGAGATGATTCTTCACTTGACAAATGGTTTAGAGATTTTACACTAAAATATAATGCCAATAAGGATGATTAATTTATTATATTTAATCAAGGTATTAGGATGTGTCACCAGAGCAAGGAAGCCATACCAATAATACACGACTTAAGTCAACTCTGTACCGGGAACGTAATAAGAACCTCGGCGCAGTATTATTTCAAATTAAATTCCTTATTTTAATGGAAATTATTGGGTTTTAATAATACAAAATATTTTGAACCGTAGCAACTTGTTGTTTTCAAATAAAATGCTTCTCGTGGGCTCTTCGTCGCACAAAAACCCTGCCCCTCGTTTTTGATGGCCTAGCGTTTGTTTGTTGAAAACTTGTCGTTCGTGGTTTTAAATTGTAATTATCGGCGTTCCAATATTAGGATACAAAATTAAATTCAATTAAATAACCAGCATATTTTGATCAGACTCGAGTAATTGTAAGGGTAAGGATACATGCTCCCGTTTAGGTCGTATGTTTCATGTCACACTTGCTATTCTACCACTCAATGAGACGCACGACCGAAACCGGCGCGTATGGTCCTAGCTCGAAGCGGAAATTTTACTTAACCCCGCCGTTTCACGTTTTGCGTAGAAGATTTTACCGTATCGAGAAAGAATTAACGGAAATTTATTTTCTTGCAGCAACAACAGCAACCTTCGAAACTTATCCCTCTACCTCCAAAGCACGGAGAACGTTGGCGCCCCGAGATATCGAACCCGACCCTGATCAAGCCGACGTTCCCGGCGTACAATAGCGCCAAACGGACCGCCCCCCAAAGACCGCGAGATCTTCCACCCGCGCTGCCTCGGCCGGCAGATCCATCGCCTTCACCGGATCCGGCCAGCATAGGAAGCATGTCTTCGTTGCAGGACATCATCAAGGTAACGTGTCGATGTCGCGTTCTTACACGACTATCACAAACCAACCGATTACTTTTCAGGGTACCGAGAAAGGCAGTCCTCGGCATTCGATAGCCAGCAACAACAGTTCGAATCTCTCTACGCCGCCTTCGCCGCAAGCGGAGCACCACAGTTCAAGCTACGAGAGTTAAACTCTTCGATCACTTACCGTTGAGAAAATTAAGGTTATTGCATTTATATCGAAATTTTAAATAAAAGTCGAATAGTGTTAGATGTGTACGGGACGTCCTGTACAAGGTAGACTGAACTAGTTGTCTCGGAAATAGAGTTTTTCATCCGCAGATATACTTGGATCGAATATGAAAATTACCATTAATTTATTTGCCGAACTTTGTATCTAGTAGGCCTTGTACTTACTTGTATAATTTGTTTTATTTATTTTTGTTTCTAGAGACCATTTTACTTAAAGTAACGTTAGTAATAACAACGGTCAATTATCTTTGTTGTGCATCATGCAGAATATGGGGCTTTGCTCGGCCCACGACACTTATAAATTTTACGTTGTTCTCGTAGTTATTTCGCTATAGTACAAGTTTTACTTTAAGTTTTATTTTATTAATGGCACGACAAGACAATATACGTAGATTATTTGAGTCGCAAAAAAAAAAGATATGTACGTGTTGATCGATTATTATTTGCGGTGCATCAAAGGAAAAAACAAAATTTATTACAAGTGTATTTATTTTAATGATAAATTAACAATTTTAGTATTACAAGTGTTATAAACTAAACCTGTCTTTGTTTAATCGTAAAACGGTTTTTGTTTCTTTTATATTTTAATTTATTTCAGTTTAGAAATCGCTTGCGAATCTGACTTAAACAACTAACTTCGTTCTGTGTTGTACTTTTTTAAATAAACATATTTATTCTCTACTTAATAAAATTGAAGTTTGAATATTGTGGGGAATTTTAATTTGTACGACCCTTCGATATTTTTAAATTACACCATTCGTGTTGTTTTAAAAGTTAACTTTTATTGTTCAGCACATATTCGAGTGCCCTTTAACGCCTTCGTCTAATTATAAATTTAATTTTCGTAAAAACAATTACATATTTCCTTCGGTACAAACTACAACTTATTTCTAAAAAAATAATAATTTCTTATACACTAATAAACGCCATCCGTCGCCTCAATCCTTTTGCTTAGGTAGTGGTCTGTAAACGCCAACAACTACTGCATGATCCCTCTCGTAAGGTTCTAACGTAATCTGCTCCTGAGGCTTCAGTTTGTCCGTCTGCAACTTTTTAACCTCCGACGCGAACACGGCTTCAGGTTGAGCTGTAGAATCGATGCACGATGCTTTAATCGATATAACGAAATGTCCGCCATTCTTCAAAAAATGTTGAGCATTAAGCGAGACAATTCTCGCCTGATCCGGTTGTGCGACATCTGCGAATATCGTGTCCACCATTCCGACTAACATCCTATATTTGTGCGGATGTCGGGCGTCCTCTATTATGGGAATGATATTGGTTCGTTTCTTTGCCACGTTGATCAGGTCTCGGCCCGACCTGTGCGAAAATTCAACTGCGTACACCAAACCTTCCGGTCCCACCACGTCAGACACGTGCGACACCGTCGTTCCGGACGCAGCCCCCAAATACAACACCTTGCATCCCGGTGGCATGTGGATCTGATCGATGCCGCCTAAAATGGCCGCGGCCAGTTTGCTACGGAACGGATTCCACACTCTGTACTCGATCTTGTTGCCGTCGGTCTAAAAACAAATTTGCGTTATGTTCAAAATAGTTAAAACCGATCGACGATTTTACCTCGACCGATATGCGTTTTTCTCCGTACACGTTTGAGCCCGGATCGAAGTTCAAAGTGACGAGAGCGTCCTCCTTTCCTCGGGCAATAAACACGCCTTCGTGCCTGTGCGGTTCGATTATGACCGTTCTGCCTCCTTGGAAACCGCCGGGCCTGCGAGGGCCACCACGACCACCGCCTCCTCCTCTTCCACCGCCACCGCCCCGGCCGAAACTGGGGCGTCCGCCGCCCCGACCTCTTCCGCCGAAGCCTCGACCGCCACCACCACCGCGGCCTCCACGAAATCCGCCGCCACCGCTACCTCCACGGCCACCTCTAGGACTGAATCCTATAAAACAAACGTAAATTAATATAATTGGACAGTAACAAATTTAGCCGAATTACCCATGTTCTCGAATAATTATAACCACAAAATTGCACACACACGTGTTCGAAAAACGACGGCCCAAACATAAAATGTAAGTGACAACATGCGAGCGTGTTGGGGACTTTTGTGATTTCGTTCAACGCCAACGTAATTTTTTTTTAAATACAGGACGATTCAAATTTAATTATACATAACCAATAACTTTTACTAAAATTGCAAATTAACTAACAGTCGTCCATCAACATCGGGCGTCTTCGTTGGCTATGAAAACACAAAGGCGTGTCTGGATAAGTAATTTTATTATTACGACATGATTACATAATGTAATTGATAACGTGAATCCTTATCGATGATTTATACGATTATTTTAATGTTTAATGTATTTAGTAGTATCGACAAAACTTATACTGTGGTGTTACCAAATACGGTTTGGTTCGCTAACTTCATTTTGGCCAAAAATGTACCTTAAAAAATTTGGTTACTTTTTTTTTTACAACAAATCTTGAACTAACCTCACATTCTGCTCGAACCCTTATAGCAGACGCATGATATTGTATAAGTAAAAAAAACACGGCCACTGAGCTGTGCCACTCGATTTTGAGTGGTGAGAATTTGAAATCGAAAGGGAAAATACGAAAACTTGCGTTTAGCGAACCGTTTAAATATGTGGCAGCACTACAAAGAAAGGCACTCACCACCGCACCCCCGAAAATCGCCGAAGGCCCAACAAGATGAGAATCTGTCTCCCGGTAACCTTCGGCGAATGCGGAAGTGCTCGACAAGGGTAGTCTTTGCCGATTTATTTTTGTAAGCGGTAATTCAATATATGTAGTGTGGAGCTCGCCGAGCTATTGTGTACTCTTGATTCAATATATCCTTAAAACAATTGTGTTGTTTTGAATAGTGTGCTCTATGAACTTAACTTGCAACATTAGCACGTGGTAACGTGGATACCCCACTAAAACCACAAATAACAAAACGTCAATTAAGATATACATCAATGCAAAACTAATTTATTTTTACGGTTACACGCAAAGATTACATTTTAATAATCATATACAAATATAACAACTTAAAACACGAATAAAAAAAATAAATTGTAAAATGAAGTACGTTATCTATTTTCACAGTATTTGGCCTCTTTCGTTTGAACACCTTCGATTAAGTATCTATTGTGTAGGTATTATATTACAAAGTACAGCACCTACCATAACAAAATCGTATGACAAATTTATATAATATGTATGTAAATAGAAAATATATATAAATATATATATAAGGCACTTAACAACTACACATATATGGATCGTGCGTGCTAAATTTATATGGTAATAGTTAAATTACAGGCAAAGCTCAAAATTTGAAATTTTACATATTTACGAGGTCAAAATTTCGTATTGTTGATAATTGACTTCTTCGCCTCCGTATGGAATATAGCAGGTGCCGTGGCTGCGTTGTACTTTTCCGACAGTCACCGATCCCTGGTGATGTGCGCGTCCGACGTACAACGGTTCGCCGTTCTCGCTCTGACCGGCAGAAACCGCATTCGGCGGCAGGTTTCCTCCGGAACACTGCACCCATCTTCCGTTAAAGTCGCAGAGCACCTCGTACTGTTGGACCGCGTGCTCGGAGCCGCCCCATGACACGTATGCATTCCTATGGCTCGGCACGAGCTTTCCGGGAACCAGGCCTCCCTGGAAGTTGGCTCGGATAACGTAGAGGGGCTCGCCGCTCGTGTCGTTGCCGCCGACGAAGCTCCGCGGCGGCACGTTCCCGCCGCTGGCGCTCACCCAGCAGTGATTGCCGTAGCTGCCCTGTTGAGGGGGAGCCACGAACTGGCCGGGCGCCGGTCCTCCGAAACCGCCGGGCGCGCCGCCGTATTGACTTGGAGGTGGTCCCTGGTGCGGTTGGAAGCCGGGGGCTCCCCCGAAGCTCTGTTGTCCGGGAAATCCGGGCAGCGGGGCGCCGCGATGGATTATCCAGGAGCCGGAGGCTCCCCAGCCGGTGCACACGCCCACATAGCGGATGGGAACGTATTCGGTGTCCGTCCAACTGATGAAGGGCTGGGAGTTGTTCTCGCATCCGGCGGAGATGGTGTTGTTGTCCCAACGAACCCAGAAGGTGCGAAACTCGCCCGCGTTCAGAATGTTTGGGGTGGGAACTTCGGACACGTCCGGCTTGGTGCGGTTCTTGCGGATGACGGATCTCTGATTGGCCCAGCCTCCGATGAAGATCTCGTACATGGGATCGCATTCGGCCGAAGACGTGGTCAAGGCGATGTGCGCGTCGTTGGACGTGCGCACCTTGAACCGCAGGTAGCCGCAGTCGTTGGGGAAGAAGGTGTATTCAAGCCTGTCTGGCGTGTTGAGCTCTGAAAAATTCGACAAGTCGATATAAAATAGCCAAAGTATATAATAAAAAAAGTGGTGGTTTTGCCTCTGTTCGATTGCCCCTACACAACACAACAACAAAAACGAAAGTCGGAACGTTAAATGAATAAATTTATTGACGGACCAAAATGAGATTTATAACAACATTCGAGGTCTGTTAACCGACTAAATAAAATAAATTACAATAATAATTGTTGTGTACACGTTCTAAATTCCGAACACTTATGTATGTATATAAAAATAAAATAGCAATCGAGAAGACACCGAATACATTCCAACATTTTAATAAGGCACCTAAGAAGCTATGTATAAATATAATAGTGCGCATGAGAGTATAACGTTTCCAATGCCGATGCCCCTACGGATCCGATGAGTATAAATTTTGGTAGGCAACAAGTAGCGAAGCATGGGCCGTAGGCCTTGTCGGTGATGGGCGGTTTTTTTTATCTTACGACACCAAAATCTCGTAATCTGAGAAGTTCAACTCCTGGCCGCCGTACGGAATGTAGCAGCAAGCGTGACTCTGTTGGACTTTTCCGATGGTGAGGGTGTCTTCGTGGATCACCCGTCCGACGTACAGCGGTTCGCCGTCTTCGCTCTGTCCGGCGGGCACCGCGTTCGGCGGAATGTTTGCTCCGGAACAGGCGACCCAGCTGCCCGCGAAGTCGCAGAGCACCTCGTATTCGGCGACGGCGTTCTCGGCGCCGCCCCAGGCCACGTAGGCGGTCCCGTGGCTCGAGACGAGCTTTCCGGGGATCAGGCCGCCTTCGTAGTTGCAGCGCACGACGTAGAGGGGCTCGCCCTTGTCTTCGCCGCCGACGAATGCGTGCGGAGGCACGTTCCCGTTAGCGGAAGCGAGCCAGCACGTGCTGCAGGCGTTCGACGTGTAAGGGCTCGCGAAGCCGCCGCCGCCGCCTCCGAAACCGGTCAACGGCGCGCCACCCTGGCTTATAATCCACGAGCCGGTGGCGCCCCATCCGGTGCAGACGCCCACGTAACGGATCGGCACGTGCTCGTCGTCGGACCAGCTGATGAAGGGGGCGGCGTTGTTTTCGCAACCGCACGAGATGGTGTTGTTGTCCCAGCGGATCCAGAAGTTGCGGAATTCGCCGCCGTGGAGGATATTCGGCGTGGGAACTTCGGCGACGTCGGGCTTGGAGCGATTCTTGCGGATCACGGATTTTTGGTTACCCCAGCCGCCGATAAAGATCTCGTACATCGGCTCGCATTCCGCGGAGGAGGTGGTCAGGGCGACGTGCGCGTCGTTGTTGGCGCGCACTTTGAATCGCACGTAGCCGGTATCGTTTGGGAAGAAGGTGTATTCGAGCTTGTCTTCGGTGTTGAGTTCTGAAAGAGCATCGAGACGTTAACGCGGTGCACTGAATGCGTCGAGACGGGTGAACTGATTTGTGTCGGTGGTTTTTGCCTCGCACTTGGTGTTAGCATATTATTATTATAGCGAAATGGGCGTTATGAACGTCGTGCAACATGGAATTCGGCTGTTTGTTAATTAACTTGAAATGTTTTCTAGAAAAATCCGTTGCCGTAAATTAAACGATTACGGACGTTTATCAAGCGTGAGTTTGTTAAGAGCCAAAGCGAAATGTGACACCCACGCGCGCGCGCGCACAGCACCGTACCCACCACATTTATGTGGAATTTCGTGGATACGGACTTGCTCGCGCGCCCCCTCCCAAACGACGCCCCGACCGACAACAAAGTCGGCCGTGTTAAATTAAAAAAACATTTAAATGAAAAAAAAAATTACCTTCAAACGGTTCCTCGTCGACGACGGAGACCACTCCTCTCACCAAAAGTGCGGCTAGGTATCGAAAAAATTTTGGACGCCGTCCAAACTATGCGGCCTCCATAAATAATTATTAAAGCGATCGCTCTCGCGAATCTCTTCAGCTGTTCGGCTTAAAAATAATCGGACGCGCGTTGGAATAATTCTGGCCACCTTTTTTCATTTCATTTTGTCGCGCCAACGGTCGCGCAACCTTTTACGGCCTATTCGAGACCCGACTTTCCATTTATCAGTTTCGATCGCGTCCCCCTTTCGACGATTTTTTTTGGGGGTTCTAATATATATATTTTTTAACATCTTCGCCCTCCCCCCTCCACCTTGTTATTTTGCCCACCGCAGGTCGAGGACCGTCGCATTATGGGCATTTTTACCGACTTAAATTATCACGTCGGCTCCGGCGTCGCGTACACGATCAAGATAAGACGCCGCGTACGCTTAGAAAGGAAATAGTACACGACCTTCCCTAAGTGATAAAATATCTACGACTAACAATGACATCGTACTGCCCTGTTATCTACGCAAGTAATCGTGAACGTGAGCTTATCGTCGAGTTTCGAGTTGACGCGTCGAAAACAATGCGTGTTTTCGTCGTAGAAAAGCTTTCGGTCGCATGTTTACCTTCGCGCGGCATTCGACGGTCTTGATCTGAAGTGGGGAGGAGGGGGCGGATTAGCTTAACATCGAATTGGTGGGCGGATCGAGATCCGGCACGTAGAACCATAATGGTTGGATCGATTTAACAACAATCCGTCTGTCGCTATTTTTTGATTGGAAATGTTCGCGTCGATGTAGGTGCCGTTCGTATGGAAAAAAGCAGGCGACCTGTCGACGACCCAAATACGCGCCCTCGAGTTCCACGCAACTTTTTGAATCGAGGTTAAAAAATTTTTGGACGAGTGGGTCGAGGTTCGTTGCCCGTTCCAACCCCGTCGGCACGCCGCTGCGTCACAATTTATTTTCGATTGTGTAACGCAATTAACCTTGACAACACCATCTGCTATACATTTTCGTAGGGAGCGAAGGCCGTCGCGGTCGGGCGAACGCACGGTGTCCCAAATTATCGCGACGCCACGGAAACCGGTTAATAAAAAATTTAAAAAAAAAAAGGTGAAAGATTTTCGCTTTTGGCGCACGTTAGCAATCGAAAACCGTCTTAAATTCTTCAGCTGCATGCACCACCGAGGGAGCGTTAAATAACGCCCGATGACACGTATCTAAAAATAAGCGGTTATTGCTATGCAGCGTTATAATGGTCAAGTAATCGAGGCCACCATGGGTGTGTCGTGTGGCGTGTAATTTTAGATTCGACAAATGCCACAAACCGCGTTAAGACGATCGGCGGGGGGTGGTTTGCACACGGTAAATCAAGGACGCCGCGTATCGATTCGATCGCCGTAGGTCGCGTGAAATTTTCCAAAGTCGCATCGAGATTTTTTCGTAAAAAAAAATGTTTTAAACTAAAACAGAATAAAAATTGCGAGGCAAAATCCACCAATTCAATCGTTCGAAGTTTGCGAGAAAGTAGAAAACAAAAAAAGAGTGAAGAAGACAACTCACCGATATCGCCCATTTTTGTAAAATTCTCGAAAAGCCCGCACAAACAAACGCGAATCACAAACTCGACTGAACCGTTGCCGACAGAGTGGAGGTTCTATAAATTGCTTCACGTTTGCGCGATCGAATATGGGGGCATGCAAGAGGCGAGGGGGTCAGGGACGTCCCGTATCTTGTCATGTTTGTAAAAAAAGGTGATGCTTCTTCGAAAACGTTGGTAACAAATGAGTCATGCTCGAGCCGCATTTTTTTCAATTAAAATGCACGATAACCCGCAAGCGGGTGGGTTTTATTAAACATTTTTTTTGACCTACCGTCAAGAACGCGACCAAATTTGGACTAGTTATTGTTTCGGGCGCGTTTCCGGTAGGCATTTGTATTTAAAATTCCTTCGTTTTTGCAAATTAAACTCTTTACATGATTACGAGGAGCACGATTTATCGTGCGTCGATCAAGAGTATAATCCGTGAGCACTGTGCGCCGCTCTAACTTCCGGTTAAGCCGAAAACTTGAGGACGACGCGAATCAAAATGATATTCATTCTAATTAATTACTAAAATGCACTCGTCCCGACCGCGTCGCGTCGCACCTACAGGAAACAACACTTTACGTAAACCGGAAGTTCCGATCGATGGACCTACTTATGCCGGATTTAATTTCGAATATTTCAAAATAGTCGCTAAACTGACGTTGAAAATAATCGACGCAATCGATGAACACCCGAATCGAATAACACCCCTGGCGGCTAATATACAGGGTAGCCCCTTACGTTTCGAGACGTAACCCAACAAACAAATTTCGCAAATTGCGTATCGATGTTGCCGTCGATATTTGTGCATTTCGTTGCGTCCGAAGTGGTTCCACGTTGTGCGGATCGGTCCGTTAACAAAAATCGGACGCCTTTCAAATTTCGCCGTAAATACGGCACGCGAGCCCTTATCGTGACGTTTACAAAACATCTACGTACATCAATGCCGATGATAATTTATCGAATCGCGATTACACGTCGAATTTAATTACGTCCGGTAAAACCGGAAGCGTTGCGTAATTTATTATAAATAGTTCGCGACGGCACGCGAACCTGTCGCGTTGAAGACGTGCGATTCATCAACTATTTCCGAGTGTAAATAATTAATGTGCGTCCCGGGGACACGGCGGTCGCCCGTAAAAGTAGATACAACCGTATTCCTTTCACAGGGCTTCCAGCGACACATCACCATTAGAAAAAGTAAATTAAGTAAATATTTATCAAACTTAAAGTAAATAAAAGCAAATAAAGGTAAAAAAGGTAAGGAAAAAAAAAGTAAATCGCTGGAAGCACTGAATATAACAAACAAATAAATGACAAACTGCACGTTTTTAAATCGATTTAAAATTTTTGCGAAATTTCGAAAAAATCCCTGGCAAAATTTTGACCGGAACGGTTTGAGACGTAACGTTCAGAACAAGTCGGAAACGATTAGAAAACTCGTAATTTCGGCATAATAGAGCAAAAAATGACGAACTGCGGGCGTTTAAATAGATTATAATTTTTGCATAATCTCGATAAAA
Source organism: Rhagophthalmus giganteus (assembly GCA_036326145.1). NCBI lineage: Eukaryota > Metazoa > Arthropoda > Insecta > Coleoptera > Rhagophthalmidae > Rhagophthalmus > Rhagophthalmus giganteus. The sequence continues at coordinate 581,937 of JARFJA010000021.1, read as the reverse complement.
TGACACTACCTGATACGCATAGAACAGGTCCGGTTTCAACGAAAGTAGAATCAGTTTCGAATGAGACCCGAAAGCAGAAAGCGGGCATTTCTGGCGCCAACTTGGATTTTGTTCGCGGTTTAATTCGGTCAAATAATTTAATCCGCGGCTTATTGCGCGTGCAAGATGAAGAGGAGCAATTACGCGCAATTCCTCGAATTAATTTGCGATTCCGCGGATTAATCTGATTACGCATGATTAGACTGCGATTCCTCGAAATAATTCGCGATCCCGAGGATTTCATCCGCTGATTAATTTGATTAGATTTCGATTCCGCGTAATTAAGCCGTGATTCCGCGGAATCGCAATCTAATCACGCGTAATCAGATCGATTCGCGGAATTGCGAATCATCCCGCGCGAAGTAAGTCGCGGATTAGATTACCTGACTCAATTAAATCGCGATGACACCGGAAGTGCCCACCATCTACTCCCGAAATTAAAATCGGTCGGTTATAAAGCTTTGCGTGGGGCAGTCGGGCACGTTAAATACCTAACTTGTTCGGAGACGGTTCATCCAACCTCGTACCGACCCAATTGTTCCGGATGGACATTTCGGTTTTTGAAAATCTCGTCGGCCTCGCGCGAGAGAGTTCGTACAATTAACACGTGCACCTGCAAATTGTATGACGTGTAATTAACCATTTTGTGGTGCATACGTATTTACGATGTGCCGTTGAAACGCCGTAACGAGGGTATGCGGCAAGTGTCTAACTTGCACCCCTACGATCCCAACTCGAAAATAACAAAAATTTAAAGATACAGTATAAAATAGTGGACTTTTGTAACTATTTGTTTTTGGTATTTTTGGGCGTCTCTTTCGCCACGCCCTCGTTTCGGTCGATGTTGTGCCTTAAAATTATTTGATCTTATCGAATTCACAAATTTTACGACGTCCGTCCCTGGCACGCGTGATTATATCGACTATATAATACGTAGAGAAGGTCGTTTCGCATCAACCTAGTAGATTTATGCTGGTTTATAGGTCACGAGAAAATAATAGGCCTTAATAGAAATTCGCATACGAAAAACTACACCTATTTATTTCAACAGTCTATAATCTGGACGATGCGTAACGTGCTAAAAATAGCACACACGACCTCCTGATTATTAAAACTGTTTTCAATTATTATTCATGTGATTAAATTATTGAGTAATGGTTTCTTTCCAGAATGAAAATATTTAGAGAATGCTAGTTACGTGACGTGGCGTCCGTAATTAGCTAATTATAGATAATGACGGATGATACGGGTGTCACAAATAATAACATATCGAACTGATGACCTTTACCATTACATATATATTATGGAAGCCGTTCGAATATTTGAACGGGCAAAGTTTAACTGTACAAAAATGCTACCGCGCCAGGATCGAGTATGCATATGAATAATTTAAATTAGTGAAGTCATCGGCTAATCATTTACAAGGCTATTATAAGTAAATTGGCAGAGACAGCCTTAAAAATGAGTTTAGTATACCGTTGTGTACGTGCTAACACGTTCGTTTCTGTACAAATATTTTCGTTTGCGTGGAAATTATTTCAGAAACGCACTTCGAAATTCCGACTGCGACTACGCTCTCATAAAACGACGTAGACTTCGAATAACGAGAAGTCGCGGCCTTGAATGAATAACACAAATTGTTCCAGAATCAATTTCTCGACGACCACGCAACCAATTAATTAATTGACGAGTAAAATGTAAATTTTATCATGCAACGAACGCGCGTCACCTCCCATTTTCTCATCAGATCTAAAACGCACTTCCAGAGACATTTCGATAGACGCCAGCTTTTTCCAATACGAGCCACGTAAACTCTAACTTCGATTTTCGTCCCAACAATTTGTAGGTACAAGAATCGAACGTTTATATCGGCAACGAACGATTTGTTTTAGAATACGACCGTAGTCGCTGCAATGAAATTTTGCGAGCCCGATTTTAAAAAAATCACGATCCGATCGCCATCTAACGGACGAGCTTTGAAGGAACATCGAAAAAGGTTCGACTATTAAAATTAAAAAAAAATAAGACCAAAACATCGAATTTATACTTATTATCATGATGAGTCGTGCCATCGACTAATGTCATTACCTACGGTTTCTTGTTCCGTCTCGAAAGTCGACATCGAAACCAAAGACGATCGTTCCGAAAAATTGTATTTAATCAAATTGAAACAAGGACACGTCTATTCCATACACGATAGTTCGCCCGGCATGACTTCTTCTTCGAGCGTGGTGAAGGACGAGGTGACGTCGAAGAGGTCGTCGTCGACGGGGCACGAGTTTCCCGACAGCGAGTACGTCAAATTCGACGTCGTCGAATTGGTCGCCTCGTTCGGCACGCACTTGAACGAATCCTTAAAAATTGGCATCGTCCTGCTCCCGGTCGGCGAGCGGATCGTCTTGGTCAATACGCGACGGATCCGCTTACCCCGCAACTTTTTACATTTCCTTCTGCGCTTAGTGAGCCGGCGCGAGCGTTTGCGTTTGTAGCGTGACTTGATTTTAAGCTTGTGGATAACAATCGAGGAGGCGTCGATTCTGATGGTTCGCGTTGAGGCGCACACCGACGGCTCCTTAACGGACTGTTTGTTGTTCGAGCTCCACGATCGTAACGACGTCGAGCTACATTTGTGCCAACACGAAATGGCAGGACTTAATTCGTCTTCAACGTCAACGAAACTTTTGGCGGCTCGTTCGAGGTTTCTCAATATTTTCGGCAACCAGTGATTGACTTTCTTGTAGACAGTGCTGGACGATAGCTCTTTAAGTCGATTTTCGCTTATCTGAAAGGAAGTCGTGGTATATTGTTCAAAATCGAAACTTTAAAAGACGCTACCGAATCGTTCAAGGTATCCGAGTACTTCTTGTCGGGAACGTTTCTGCTTAATTGATACAAGACGTCAAGGGCGCAGTCATATAACTCTGGATCGTACTCTTCGCAGATACAATCGACGAGACTCGAAAGCAAATCGGGACAACTCTGCATGAAGGTCAAGCCGGCTTCCGTTTTGATTATGTTACGAACAACTGTCCATAGAATTCTTGAAAGGAAAATCAATTACAACACGTGACGAAATACGCAACACAAGGCGTTACGTCTTAAGGGCAGTGTCTCGTTTAACATGGGACAAGTTGCGAACGACGGTCCGCAACATGTTTCGGCATTCCTCGCGTGTGACCAAAAACTCGCATCCTCTGGGACTTCCGCTAACGTGGACGATCGTTCCGTAAAGCGCCGCAACGAACTTACGATCGGACGAGTCCTCGAGCGCGGCCTCGTAGACGTACGTTTTGGTGAACGTCAACAAAAATTTGTCGGCAATCTTCATCAGACCGCTCAATTCTTTTTCCTACAGGTTAACGGTGCGATGAAATAAGCCACTACGATAAAAATCGAGATCGACCTCGTCGATTAAAGAGGAATCCACCACCCTTGCGTCCTTAAAGAGGACCTCGATGATCGAACAGATGGCACTCCCCTGCAACGAGAAGTAGTCGTCGTGCAGCATCAGCGCCTTGCACTTTTTGTTGAAGGTGTCTTGCAGTTGCGCGAGCGTGTGCTGCTGCTTAAACCATTCGCTTCGTAAATGATCGATCTTCATCTTTTCTGCGTCGTTCTCCATCTCGATTTGCAGGATCGTCCGTTGTAGATCTACGATAAAATTACGCGGTTGACCAAGATAAATACAAGAGAATGACGAAAATACCTTCTTTCGATTGTGGCGCTCCTTTGCAACGGCACTTCGTCTTGATCTTTTTGATGACGTCGATGATTTGACATCTTACATTTTTAACGAAGGCCTCGTAGTCAGCTCGAGTCTTGCACTTATCGGTACCTCCAAGCGTTTGTATGCAGCCATCGATGTCTTTCTGAAAACAGGCCGTTATTCGAAGTTACGCGCACAACTGTACGGGCGTTACAATCATGGTGAATAATCCAAACGACTGGATATGTTCGAATTCGTGTGCCTCCATTTTACTTGAATTTTGACAATTGAAATTATCGATTTCCGAGGCAACCAAACACCAAAAAAACAAAACAAAAACATTTATTATTCTATAAAATTAAACTTTACAAATAAAACAAAAACTACACTTTTCCAGTAAATTTATAATACTTTGTGTAGTTCTCGTAGATGACCTTGAACATTTCCGTGGACGCGGTGCTTAGCGTGCGCATCAAATACGACACCGCATGATGATCGCACAAAGAAATTAAACTGTACAGGCAATTGTTCAGGTGGATCTGCAACAAACGAGCGAGTTGCTAGATAACGTTGTTAAACTAAGTACGTACCGTACTCACCTTTACGTTAGGGTATAACGTCGTCTCCTCGTACTGGTTCAATATGTCGGCGATTAAATATAGAGAGATGCGCACTAAATGTCTGTTACAAGCAACCAAGCTATTAGTCAGCTTTTCCAACTTATGGGCGCAATCTGCAACCTTTTGAATCTCTCTCGGATCCAACCTCAAGTCGGAATTACTTTCGATGCACAATTTCTTGAGCAAGCCTCTGTACCTTTGTAGGTACGTTTGCAAATAATCCATGATGATCGATTTCCTACACTTCAACAAATTTTCCAACAACGACACACACAAATTAAAGTTGTCCGTGAACTTTCCCGAAAGGCTGGAGTTGACGATCGACACCGTGACCAGAATTAATTCGACAATCGGCGCCGATAACGGCAACTACAGAAATTCTCGATTATTGTCGCACGAACTTAACGATAATAACAGAAGGAATGCTTACGTGCAAACTCCGAACGATGCCGATCTCGAATTTAACTAAATCGTCGAAGACGTAATCGTCCGGTCTCCCACCATTTAAATTCGTGACTATTCGACAAAGAAGCGAGACGAGAATCTCCTGCCACATCTTCATCTTAACGGGGTTAAAACGGCACGCCAGGATCGAATTCCACATTCTGAGTTGTTCGATGAACAGTTTCTTGTTTGTTTCGATGGCTTCCGTCTGCAAAATTACATAAATTATTATTTGTGTACAAATTGTAGTTACACGGTACTCCAATACCGTCGATTTGAGCAGATCGGTTGAAACCGATTCGAACTGCTCGTTGGGAATGTGCTCGAATACGAGGACGACGAGTTGCGCGTAGTCCTCGCTTTTTCTATCGTCAGCTGTTACGTTTCGGATGCATTGCCAGGTTCTCGAGACGACATCGTCCCGGACATCCTTCAGTTTTGATGTGTTCCTTATGAGCACCGTAAGCAACAGGACGGCTCCTTTGACGGGTTGTATGTTCTGGTCGTTTAACTGTAAACGACTCAGATTTGATATGTATAACTACTAGGTATTTTACAAAACAAGTGAAAATGACGGTTTTGTTAAAATTCGATTCCATTCGAAAATCGCAATTAACTACATATATTATAATAGTATGGAAGTGAGAGTTCCGGAACATAGCGTCGACGCTCGTCACTTAGCCTTGAACGCCCGTCCGATTAGTCCGCTCAAGGTCACCCCCACCATTTAACCTTGGTCAAATTTTCATTGGCAGTCCTGGCGTTTCATAAACGTCAAGGACAATGTTGTATTGAACAATATATGCTTTTAATGAAAAATTGCAGTGGCATCTCGTACTATACAAAGGTTCGTCATTTGATCTCGTATGCCGTGGATAAACAGCAACAACTGCACGTTCATTGCAAGAATCATATCCCCCCCCCGTCGCTTCGGAGATCATTCTGACAAAAGTTACCACGAATTTTGCACGAAAGCACCAGAAGTAGAGGGCACAAATAAACAAATCTTAACCTCTAATGCACGTATGCATACAAAATGTAGTAGATGACATCGGTGCAGATTTAATATGACCCCTGGGAAATCGCGCAAGAATTTTAGTCTTCTTACGTCTGATTTTCATCAAAATTTATATAACAAAATGAAAGATTGCGCTACTGGTAACATTTCAACCAATATTAATCAAATTGATATACTCACCAAGATATCGACAAATTTCGGTACGAACGGCGCTAGTTCCACGAGTCCATCGTTTGATTCTTTCGCCAAATTGTACTTCAGGGACAACGCGAATGCCTCAGTAAAACGAACCAAATCCTTACGTCCTTTTCTACTTTTTACTAGTTCCATTATGCTCTGACTTAGTCGTTCTTGATACAACGCCAACAAATTTTTGTACTCGACCGAAGCCTTCGACCTCTTACTCTGCAAATTTGAAAATGACCCCCCCATCCCCATCATAAACATTCGAAACATTTCGAACTACAACAACAAAACGCACCTTGTAAATGTTGCCCAAAACGATCACCACGCAATCCAGATATCGTTCTTCAGCAACACGTTCCGTCAGAAAATCAATTCCCTCACCGAAACGCTTCAAGCAATTTTCATTTTTGAGCACGTGCTGCACGATACAGGCGAACACGTCGACGTATCTTATGAAGCCATCGATCAGGATCGTGGTCGTGGCAAATGGTGCGATCACGTGTTCGAACGAACCCGCGTAACTTTGCACAACACCTGTAAAACGACAAATTTGCAAAATTTCCAGTCAAGCAAAACACGATCGCAATTTACCAATAATTAGATTTTCGCACAATGGAATCAAAGCCGCATTTTGGAGGACGCTGGAACGTAAATCTAAATAAACACAAACCAAGTACAGGAACAACGTTTCTTGGGCGTTTGAATTGTCGAATTGTATGACTGGAAGTTTTTGCACGACCTGCATGTAATCGAGTAGCTGTTTTTCGTTTACGGACGTTATCGTGTCGGAGTCGGTTTGTTTCGTAACGATCACGATCTCCTTGATGAACGTTTTCGTTGTGCACGAACAGTCATTGTTAATGCCGGGAAAAACTTTGGACGACAATGACGTCCTTACCGTTGATTGGCCCCGTTTCGTTTTTCGCTTGAACGCCTTGTTGAACTTGTACAGGCACGTGTACAACATGGAATTAAGCAGCTCCTTGTGGTTGTACAAGTTTTCTAGGCTCTCAAAGTTACCGGTTTCAATTATATCTTCCAAAACGAGTTCGGCGATACGTGAAACATTGTGCGACTTGGCGATTATTTCGCAGAGAACCAGCTCGTCGCCGACGACGTCTCTCCAGTTATCCTCGAGCGACGGCACAACGCTGGTCCTGATCGCAGTCAGTACCTCGTCGGCGACCATTTCTTCGAACAGCAGCAGTACACGCAACTTCTGAACGTACAACTTTTGCTGCGAAATTTCGAAATATTGACAAGAATGCTGCGACGATAATGGAAGAATGTGCACTTACCATGATTCGTTTGCAAGGCTTCTCGCCAAAGTTGGCGATTCTCTGGGAGATGAGGCACCACTGATCTCGCGTTAGATACGAGTGCAGGTAAGTGATGTTACAGGCCGACGGATCGCTATCGAATGACTTTTGAAACGTAACCTCGTTGTTGATCGAATAGTAAGTTAGAGCGACGTACACATCGCCCCAAGCGTGGCATATGCTTAAGTAGGCTCTCATTAATGACGGATTCTGAAAGTAATATTTATTTAACTCTCGCACCTTATTGTAATAGTGGATCTATACAGCACAGAATTGACTTCTACGTATAGACGAAAGGGTACACGCAGACTTTTGACTGTACGATGCAAGTCTGTGTCATGTGAACCCATTATAAGTAAAACATATAGAAATAGCATAACGTAGATATAGCGTTTTGGCTTAAGACGTGCGTTACGCACTGTTTGAGGACAATATGGCGGTCTACGCCCAATCCAGGATTAACGACATATCTCGGAATGATTGCAGAAGGCGACAGACAAGTTGCAGTGCCGGTTTGGGCTTTGGAAAATTTCCATCAACCCAGATAAAAGCATCTTTTACAAACTCTTTTAGATTTGATTGCCCCATATATGGATCAGATTAAATCCTTTTTAATGTCATTACTTCCAACACTTTTATTAAATGCCTGTAAATAATCAAATAATTTTTCGTAACCTAACAATAGCAAATTGGAATGCTAATGGATTAAAAAACCAACGATCAATATTTATCGAATTTTTACAAAAATATCAAGTAGACGTAGCGTGTATAACTGAAACCCATTTTATAAATAGTCAATCTTTTTCCATTCCAAAATACAATATATACCGTAAGGATAGAGATGCCCCAATTGCATCCGGTGGGGTAGCAATATTAGTCAAACGATCAATTAACTCATCTCAACTGGACATTAACAATTTACAAAATACCGAAGCCACAAAAATCCAAATTACTCTATCTGACAATAACAAATTAAACATAGTAAGTGCTTATAAAGCCCCAAATAAACAAATTAATAATCGAGACCTACGGGAAATATTTAACAGCGACGAACCCACACTGCTACTCGGAGATCAAATCCGGAACAAATCCGAACGGAGTCAAACTTTACGACTTCACATCTCAACTAGCACTACAAATATCTGCGCCAGAAGACCACACATATGTACCATACAGAGCCGATCATAATTCGGACATACTTGACATTGCAATCCACAAAAACTTCAAACACCCAATATCACAAATAGTCAAAACTGAACTGGACTCCGACCATCTTCCTATCTTAATAACCTTTAATGTATCCCCAATGAATATCACAAGACCCCCAAATCTTATTAATGGCCCCATAGATTGGGATGTTTTCAAGCACTACCTTGTTAATTTAATAGACTGCCCCATAAGAATTGATACCAAAGAACAAATAGATCTCAATCTCACAAATTTAACAGATTGTATTAAGCAATCTATTCATTACGCGACAATAAGCAAATACAGGCGTAAACAAAACTCATACAGTTCCCCTCCGATGCATATCTTAAGACTCATCAAAGAAAAACATCGAATTAGAAGGCTTTGGCAAAACACCGAAACGCCATATATAAACCTATACTAAATCGTCTAATCAGACAAGTAAAACTGGCACTAGACCAATTCAGGATTAATACTTACCATAAATTTATTGAAACACTTGACGAAAATGACCATAACATGTGGAAAACTACGAAACAAATACTGCGATTACCAACAATAATACCCACTATCTCACATAATAACAATCAAATAATAACAGAGCAAGATAAATGCAACCTATTTGCAAGTTATCTTGAGACTGTATTCACAACACCAACAAATAATAATAACGTTGACAACATCAATCACGCAATTCACATTGCAGCTACCTCGAGAGATGATGTATTCCCCCCAACTTCGCCCTCTGAACTACTGGAACATATTCATAAATTAAAAAATAGGAAAGCCCCTGGAAACGACTTAATTCCAAACATAGTGTTAAAAAATTTACCTATAAAAATTCTGGCATATCTTGCTTCAATTTTTAATGTTTGTTTGAGACTAGGCCATTTTCCAACAAATTGGAAACAAGCTATAATTCTAATGTTTAATAAGCCCGGAAAAACCCAAAGCATGTTAGCAGCTATCGACCAATCAGCCTTCTACCCACATTATCTAAACTATTTGAGCGAGTAATCCATAGCCGCCTTACCGAATTTCTTGAGATCAACAATATTCTTCCACCCTTTCAGTTTGGTTTTCGAAATTCTCATTCAACAAATCACCAATTGACAAGGCTTTCCGAAATGATCGAAAGAGGGTACGAAAACAAAAAACATACTCTAATTGCCTTTCTCGATCTGGTTCAAGCATTCGACCGAATTTGGATTAAAGGGTTGATATACAAACTAATCAGCCAGAATGTTCCTATTTATTTAACCAACACCATAAAGTCCTTCCTCTCAAACCGAAAATTTAAAGTCCGCATAAATAATTCTTATTCTGAGGAGAAAGATATAAATGCCGGAGTACCACAAGGATCAATTCTAGGACCAATACTCTTCAACATCTTTATGAGCGATATTCCCTACGTCAATAATGCAGACATTGTAATGTATGCTGATGATACAGCCGTTATCTCACAGGACTCTCAAATTAACGAAGCCGCGTCAAAGCTACAGGCTGCTGTTAACGTTCTAAGTAACTGGTTCAGATCATGGAACCTGTCTCTAAATGCAGAAAAGTGCGAAACTAAAATCTTCACCCTACGAAGGCCTGATGACCCACCCAATATTAACATAGGCGCACACCAAATACAGTGGAATCGTAAAGATGATGCAGTTAAATACTTAGGCCTATACCTCGATAGAAAACTAAGTTGGAAAATCCATATTAATAAAAAGCTAAACCAGTGCCATACAAGAATAAATATGCTATTCCCATTGATAAATAAAAAATCACCACTAAAAATTAAATGCGGGATATTAATATACAAAACAATTATCAGACCTATTCTGACATATGGATGCAACATCTGGGGAGCCACATCTAACTCCAATGTTAAAAAAATTCAAGTGATGCAAAATAAAATCCTGCGCACAATAACGAACTCACCTTGGTTCATCAGAAATTCACAAATCCACCATGAACTCGGCATACCAGTGATTGTCAAGCACGTCAAAGATTTAAACAAAAGATACTTTAAAAAACTTAATTCATGCAGTGGCGCCCGACATTACCAATTGGGATTCCGACGAACCCATGTCAGACTAAAACGAAACCTCCCGCAAGATATCATAAGTGCAACCAGTGAAGAAGACAGTAATTAATGATACTCGTTTATCAGCGTTCAGTTTATATTAAGGAAAAAAAAAAAAAAAAAACAGTCATTTCTATATCAAAGACAAAAATGTGATTTAGTAAGAGCGTCGAATTTACACGCCATCTATTTAATTATGTTAAACCTTATTTATTGTATTTATAGCTACCATGTATAGCGTTTACTTAATGCTGGTCTGGTAAGTTGTATTAATAAAAAAAAAAAAAAAAAAGATAAAAGCATCGCGGCCTTGTTCTGTCGATGCAAATCACATCCAACTCATCGAGAGGACCAATTCCACTCGTTACCTGTGCAACAAGTTTCAAGCTTCCCTTGCAGCCCATCTCAACGACCAGATGGCTCACCTCTGGGCGCGAAATAGCAATCGGCAAGCAAACGAACATTGGCTGTCGCGAACCCGAGCCTTCCCCTCCACCAGATGACTTTATGTCGTTCTTACAACAGGAATCAGTTTCAGTTTCACATCAAAAGAGCCCTTTGTGCGAAACAGCCCATACAATCGAAGAATCATACTTACGTGCTCCATGTTAACAAGGGCGTTGCCAAATCTGCCTAGAACGTCCTTGAGCTCATCCAGCCCTTTAACGAATTTCTCCACGGTAGCAGTTGGGATGGTGTGCTCGGCAATGCGAACACTTGATAAAAACTGGCACATCAGCACGCTGACCAGCTCGACGTATCCGGTTTTTCCATCGACTACAACTCGACACACTTAAAACATAATCATACACCACGCGAAACTTTCAACTTACTAGATATATCGGTCGAGACCACGGCATCCAAATGAAACAAGAGGGTCTTGAACAAGTTTATCACTTGCCAGCTGGCGAGATCCGTAATGCACCGGGCGAGATAGTCCAATACGGTCGGAGGCAGAACCACCGCGATCGCCACGACCTCACTTTCCGGCCATTCGTATTTAACGGAAAATCCTAAAACGGACCCCAACGGCGGCGTTTCACCTTCCGCGACGGACTTCATCGTGCGAATCACTTTAGATATCAAATTGGGTATGCGATGCAATTTTGCGAACACTCCGAACAGCGACACGAGGAACTTTTCGTCCGTTCTCGGAGCAACGTAAAGTAAAACTTCGCTTAGGTTATTTTCCATCGAAAGCGGATCTAACAGTATCACGTTGTTCAAAAACCTGTAGGAATCTTGGCTTGGCCATCCGGTTAAACGCGTCACGGTGACTGTGAGCGTTTGTAAAAATGCCGTGAAAGATTTTTCGCCGATTTTTAAACTCAGATCGACCCTGCTTTCGACTAAAACTTCTAAAAGGCTCGTTAATATTTTTAACGACACGTTAGGATCGGCGGTGTCGTTTTTGAATTTTTTTAATTTCGCCACGTCGAAGTAATTCGACGTATCGAAACCTAAACATTCCACGAGTATCACAAAAAAATGGAAGATCATCTTGAAATTGTCTTCAAACGACTTACAATACGAATGAAAAATCAATTTGTAAATATTTTCGTCGTAGCGACTTTGTAGGTATTTCAGTAATCCTTTTGGTAAAGGAGACGGTTTCTCCTTTAAATCCACATCGGGTTCAAACAGCGATTTTAGATACAACGAGAAGTTCTTGAAATTTCGATTGAAAAGACACTAAAACAGAACGATTAGTTGTTTTTTTTTTCTTTTGATGAGCATCGAAAGCTAGATACCTTTTGCAAAATTGCAGACGACTCTCGAAAAACATGCACGTTGTCCTGGAATCTTTCCGTTATAAAACCTAAACTCGGAAGAACGTGCTCCAAAAAACGACCATGGAACTCGTCGGTCGAAATCAAATGCTTATTGAACAGTTGTTCGTTCGAAATGAATTGACGCAAGACGTCCACGTCGTCAATCCTACAGAAAACGTTCGACACAAACAAACAGTACTCCTTTATGTCGTATTTAAAAAATAATTGAAAGCACCCGTTACGGATCAACGCATTTATGCACTCGACGATTACAGGCCTGAAGTGTTTCCATCGTTTTGAAAGCATCTAAAACGAAATGAAGTGAAGTCGTCAATTGATATGGTACAGCTTGTTGAATGAGAACTTTCGCGCTTTGAACTGATATCACGCCGAGAGCGTAAAATAGTTAAATACATTGCGCATCCGAAACGAAAGTTTCCATTTGTTTACAAAAACTCACTTGCAATATAATCCTCAAATCTTGTCGACTGATATCGTTCCTGTTCAAATCACGCATCTGTTGGGAGTTCAACCAACGCAAAAGTAAATTCCACGTTTCGTCGTGGTTGCTTTTCGTGGCCTTGACGAGCCATTTCAATAGATGGGCCTCTCGATACCGTATCGGCAGCTCGATCGAGCAGAAAGCGTTGTCCGCGATTTTCAGGCGGTCGAGCAAGGGCTCGTCCGGGTTATCCAAGACGTCGAGTAGCTCTGAAAGCGGACGTTCGTTTTAAAAATGATTGACGAGGCCGTATTTACCTTTAACTAGTGCCATCGATCCACGCACGTGCTACTTCGAACGTAAACACAAAGAACATAACCCCACATCAAAACGGAAACTTCCCAATGAAACTTGCAGACAAAAGAAGCGCCGCATGGCCGTTATTCCTCGAACTAACTCTGGACGTAAAACCAAATCTAAACACGCGTTCTAATTTATCGGCTATTTACGCGCGCGATTTATATATTAGACGAGTGGTTTATTAATTTATTACTTCGCACAATTGTTTATAGCAAAAACTTGTATAGCTTTTTATAAATTTCGTGCAAACGACAAACCGGAGCGTCAGCGACGTTTTTACAATTTTGTTAGGTAAGAATACAATTTGATTTAATTTATGCAACTCCTGGCGATGAAGACATTTGATCAGGTAATTCAAATGACAAATGGATCGAGCCAAATTTTAGTAAATACCACGCCCAGGTTGACCTTGACAGGTCCTTCCTCCCCCCGCCCATTCGCGTAATTTCCTGAAAGTGAACTTCGTTTCTGACGTCAGCAACGGTGGGGCCTATTCCGAGATTTTTATGTCAGTAGGCGAACGCGTGCGTTGTTTGTATCGTTATAGAGGTACGAGTCGAGAGCGAAAAGTTTGGAGTAGTAGTGATCTATCGTTTGTTTTTGCGCGAGTTAGTGTTCATCCATTCATAAGGTACAACTGCATAAATACCGGCGTATTTATTTATTATAAGTACTATGTTTACATAACATTTTACGTTATATCCTTGAACGAGCTATTAGTTTTTTTAAATTGCCCGTGCCAAATTATTGAATTTGCGTTACACGCCAATTCGCCGATGTGATGTAATATAGACGATTATTTTTTAATTATAGTACATATAATGTAATCGTTGTCTCTATGTAATAACGACGTTTTTAATTTTATCGATTTTTTCATTATTGTATTTAAGGATAATTTAATCTATAACAGCTCTATTTTTAGTTTTAATTATAATTAACATCTGAACATGTCGTCGAATCATCCCGCCACGTTTTACCACGAGGAATCGCACTCGGATCGTTTGGCACGGAAAGCGAAGGATGCTCCGTTCTTTCCCATAGGTGAGTTCCTTCGAAATAATTCCGCTTAATTCATGGGGTGTAATCGATTGAACTTTCAGCGATTGGACTGTGTGCGGCCGCATGTATGTACGGAGCTTATATGTTCAAGCGAAAGGGCGACATGAGCACTAGCGTGTTTTTGATGCAACTTCGGGTGGGAGCGCAGGGTCTTGCCGTCGGCACGCTCACCGTAGGCCTGGCTTACACGATGTTTAAGGATCATTTCCTTAAAAAAGAAGAATAAGTATTTTATTATTATTAAGTAGTAAAATTGTCGATACATAAATGTAGCTAATCAAACTAAGTATTAACTAGAGAAATGTTATACATAAATCTTTATTTTTCGATATATTATTATTGCTCTTTTTAAACGATTTAAATGCTACACTATTTTTGTATTTATACATAGTTTTAGTAACCGCCTCCTCTCAGGAATATTAATTGTTGACGTTAATATTTTGTGATCTTAAGATTAATTTATTGTGATCCTAAATGTAAAATTATGTTTGCCGTTCAATAAAATATATTTGACATTGTGGGGACATTCGTTATTGCGTCACAGAACGTCAACCTCAAAAACCCATACGTCATCGGATTTCCAACTAATAGTGACAGTACGGGGAATTTCCACGAAAGAAATATTTACGGTTTTTTATGCAATGTAGGCGCGGAATGTGTCAATTTGTAAATTTAGGGAAAGAGAACGTCATCTTCCTTTCGTAAATGAAGTGGCAATCATTAAATAATATACAATAAAAAAAAATCTAAAACTAGATATAGTAGAACCTCATTATCTGAACTGTATAAATAAAAAAATTTAAGAGGATAGTATGTCGCTAGTGTAGTTCCACCGATCCTTCCTAATGATAGGCAACCAAAATTTCTAATATCTTAACACAGATGTTTTCTAAAAACAGCAGGTAAGTAGTAAGGTTTCGATTAAATGGGTCCTCAACGTAATCCCTTCTCATTGTTACTGAAAGTATTTACAAGTAGGTAAATGTATTTTTAGATTCTAGAATTATTCAACTGCTGCCAATTTACAAAGTCGACTTCAACATAGCAAATAATTTCAATAACTTGCAAAATTAGCTAATAAAAGTTACATTTTTTTTTAAATTTATTTATTATAAAAGCAACATGATTGGTTCGAATATTTTATATATTATGCATTGATATCGTCGCGGGCCGAAAGTTCCGTGAAAATGCGTCTTACCTGTTTATTTCACAGGATTATGTATTGTAATGAGTATACAATCGTTAGTATTATACAAAAGTATTACCGAGCATTGGTGCCCACGGTGATATCAATACCGTAACCCAACGGTTCTCGACCTTTTAGCATTTGTGACCTAACTTTCCAAAACAGTTTTAATCGCGTCTCTCTTCCAAAGATTTTTGGGGCCCGAATATTTTTTTCTATATCTACTTTTTTGCTGCTGATACTTTTGTCTTTTTAAAATGTCTTCGCGACTCCTCTTTTGTTATTTCACGCTCCCTTAGGGGGAGCGCCCCACGAGTTGAGAACCGTTGCTCTAAATCGTTGTGTTTCAATAAACTGGTCATTTCAGTTTCTTATAAAATTATAAAACATCAAATACATAATTGAAATTGGAAATAGGTACGACGGAACTATTATACAGGGTGTTCACAAAATGACGCATAAGTTTTTCAGTACGTTGCGGAAGACCCTTCAGAGGATATGGGAAAAATAACTAAAAATTTATTGTTACTTTTAACAAAGTTGTTAGTAAAAAACTGTATATTAGAATTGGCAACATCTCAAATACCTATATCCGGTAGTAGAGGTCTGCAGCAACACAGAAACTCTTAAAATGTTAATAAAATCAAACTAATCTTTATAGTTTATTTAAATATTTTTGAGGGTCATTTGCTAATTATGTATGGGATGAAATAACATGTAAATCTAATATAATAAATAATTGACATAAGTCAATATCTAGTTTCTCTATCTACTTATAACGAATCAAGTGAAACAGAAAATGTTCAGATTGCATTACTTAATTATTGAGATATTAATTGTTAAAAATATCTTAATTTGTCTAATATCTTAATATGTTAATTTGTAATGTACTAAAAAGCGAAGTGGGTAACGTTTTATTTATTTTTAACATCGCTGCCAGATTCATTTTTTGACTATTATGATAAAGATTTGGCAATTTATAAAATACGATTTAAAAATTAATCACCAACTATTATAAATTACTTTGGCACGAAACAAAAAAGGTGTTTTAGCTTTTTTTTTGGGAAATATTAGTTTTAAAAAGTTTGCAGAAATGAAGTTGAATTCTCAACTTTACTTCTTCATATCGACGAGAACGGTCAAGGAGGAACTTTTTAATAATTTTTTGGGATTCTTTGACAGTTTCCTTGGAATATACTGGAGAGTATATAGGCAATTTTTTCACGACATACTTTACATTAAAGTTTTATTTTTTTTTTCTTCAGATGAATATAAATTCAAATTTTACAATTATTTAAATTAAAACGATAAAGCATAAATTTTAGATAACCAGAAAACAGATAATAGTAAAAACCACACAATAAGTAAGGCAGTTATGAATTAGTACGATATTTCATAATTTCTTTA
Organism: Rhagophthalmus giganteus; assembly: GCA_036326145.1. Lineage (NCBI taxonomy): Eukaryota > Metazoa > Arthropoda > Insecta > Coleoptera > Rhagophthalmidae > Rhagophthalmus > Rhagophthalmus giganteus. The sequence goes on along the minus strand of JARFJA010000021.1, from coordinate 565,111 downwards.
ACTTAAAATTAAAAAAAAAAATTATCACTTTTTCCAGATTATCTCAAAAAGGGTGCATTCTATCGAAAATTATAAAGAGATATGATGGACAGAGAATTTTATGCCGATTCCAAAACATATTTCATATTACCGATCAAATAATTAATAACGGAGATAACTCACAATCACTTTAAAATCTTTGATTAGCCACTATTTTGAAACAGGTCGGTCAATTTGGCTGATTAATGAACTCGTTCTTTGTTTTCTTCAAGACAATACACTATCTAACTTTCGGCCTCCTACGATCAAAATTGCGACTGGAATCGCGTCTACAAGATTTGATTATATATAGATATATATGACCGATCCAAAACTAACGAACTATATTTTCGTAATCTACGGATCGAAATCAGAGAAAATCCAAAACGGCACGTCTAAGTCCCGTCATCAGACAGGCTGAAATAGTTATATTTTCTATGAAAATTCTCTGAAAATTAATTTTTAAGTATTCAACATATATACAAAATAGCTACATCAGCTAAGTCCCTACCGACAAAACAAATTGTAAAGCAGAAATTACTACTTAATTTACTATTATTCGTTTCTTTGATCCACATCCCAAACAATGCCACCTTTGATATTTATGGTTGGTCTAAACTTCAGAGAAATACCTGCTTTCCGTTTCTATGCAAATAACTAGAAGTATTATTCAGCAGGTAAAAATTTGACGCTGTATTTTTGGTTGTCTACATTCACAAAGACAATATTTTTAAAATAATAAGAATATACCGATAATTTCTTAATTGCTAAATTGTTTTAAATGACCGTTGTTGTTCTAAAGTATGTGTTATAGTTACTAGAAAGTTATATTAAAACTTCAGAAGTTCATCTCTCATCAAATAGATTTAAACACCGAAAAACTACATTTTTTTAATTAACGACAGTAATTAAAATCGTTCTAAATACAAAACTGTTGAAGTGTACGTGCTGATTTTACTTCTCAGTCTAAAAAACACTATAGTCTATACGACTGCAAAAAGAACAAGTGAATATTGAAATTATTTTTGACACTGGTACTACTTTGTGTGCAGTATTAATTTGACTAATTGTGAGCAAGTAAAAAGTTTAAAGATCGATGGATTTTATTTTTTACAAACAACAACAAGCTATTGTACAATTGTGGTGTGATCATAATAGATATTTTTCGTTATCCGGACCATGTAAATTTCCAATTGGTTTGGGTAATGGAGGTTCTGATGTACTTTGGGGATAAAATAATATTGTCTGTCTTATATGCCAATTATTTGCCTTAATTTTTCTTGACCCCCGTCATTTTTTTGCGGAAATTAAATTAACTATACGCAACTGTGATGAAATCAGCCGTATTTATCAATAGATGGCGCTAACACACGCCGAATTAAATTCCGAGTTTCTTCAAAAGTAACTCGATTGGCGTTGCGTTTTACCGCAAAATGCAGTCCATTTGTTGAATGTACAAACTGCCCACGAGAAACGTCCGATAGCGCATCGATCCCTTTGGGACTTAAAACAATTTGTCGTTCAAATTATATGTGCATTTTGTTTCTCTATGTTTTAATTTCGCAATTTAAATATATTTCAATAAAAAAAAATAAACTGTAAAAGTACCGGAAATATCGAGGTAAGTTATTCATATATATGTTTATTTAAGAGGTCGCAGTTTAAAAAATTATTTTTTTCAACAGTCTTCAATCAAAATCGATCGTTCAGTATCATTTAAACATTTATTCAAATGACCGTCCATCTCGTCAATAAGAAAATATCTGAAACAAACGCGACAGTTAAATATTTTATCTTCCTCGGCCGCTTTCGCTTGTTCCTTATTGTTCTTATTATTATTATCGATGGAATCGTCGTCGGAAACGAAAATTTCATCCCCCATGCACTCGTCCAAATGTTCATTTAAAACGCTTTTAACGATGATATTACCGCACACAAGACAGGAAACTGTTTCGGAAGTATTTATGCATTCCATATCGTTGTCCTCGCAAAAAACTTCGCCAAGACAGCTCGCCACGTGTCTGTCAAAATCTTCCTCGTCGATGATTCGATCGCAGACAGGACAATTAGACGGTTTACTGTTTCGATTGCGGACGCTTTCGACGTGGTTATCCGAACACTCGTCGAGATGTGTTTAAACTGCTTTCGGTGATCATTTCACCACAAACACGACAGGGAATCGTTTCTTTTACCACATCGTCACGGTTTGCCAAACTTTTCAACGGTTTATTATTCAAACTACTCTCGCTTTTATCTTTGCCATCCATACAGTTATCTAAATGTTTATTAATCATTTTAATGGGCATTTTGATTGCACAAATTGGACATTCTACACCGTTGTCATCATTACATTTAATCCTCTTATTGTTTGTATCGCAGTTAGAACTATCATCTGCTGGTCGTTTCGTTACGGTAAGCACAGTTTGTGAAATGCCGGGAAATTTATTGATCCAATGATTTCGAACTATACTGTAGTCGAAACCACCATTAACGTCCTTTCCTTCTGTCAGCACTTGTCCGTTACTGGAAAATGCACGCATAGATGTTGGTTTCGACTGGATCGACTTTGCGTCTTCCTTCATTTTGCTTTTTGGCACGATGACAACGGTGCTAGAAGAATCATCGGAGCCAACGATGTTGTTGTTCGAACTGTCCGGATTGGGGCTGTTTAAGGTAGGAAAAAATTTAGGAATGTTCGAATTGGAACTGACCGATTTGCTTGGTTTCGCCTTTTGGAATTTTTCCGGTTCCTGGATCTACAAAAAAATAATGTATTAAAATTGATCGACGAACTTAAAAATCATATTAATTTAGTTTAAATTGATGTTAGCAAAACTGGATGGTGAAAATAGTACATCGCTTGTCTTTAGTTTATGATTATAGTTTGTACGCACTGTGTGTCGCGTCGACGTCCCTTAATTTTGTTTCTGAAATGTAACATAAATGAAACATAAACTATAGACGTTTGGTTTTAAGATCTCGGCGCCACTGTGGTCAAAATTGGAATTAATCTACTATAGTTACTAAGTGTTACTCAACATTAAACACATTATAATAATACAATCGTTTTGAATTTATAAAAACGACCAACGTTATGCACTTTTCGCAATCAGCAAAATAACTTGGAATGTATAATAAAATGATTCTTGAAATTAAAGTCAGAGGGCGCATCGCTCATTTCCAAATGCCTATATTTAATATCTGTTTGATGTTTGCATTTCGCAAAGCACGATATTTTGTGATGCAAACCAAGACAACGATGTCAATATCGCCGGGACAAGCGCGAGAAAAGTATCATCGTTACCAATGGCTCAACAAAAAATAACTAGACCAAAGAATGCCATACGGAGCATTGTACGGTGATCGTTTCGTATACGACATGCACTAACTAAAATCCTAGCTCGATATTTCTTTGTTACCTTAATAAAAGTGCCACCGCAAGTTAGTTGATGCTCGGTCCACCATCCCTCGGAAGGTCCTGGTGCTCGATTGACGGCCCGACGTAGTGTACCGAAGAACGGCCTTCGATGTTGACAGGGCCCGTCACATCGCCACCAATGCTGCTGGTACAGTCGCACTTCGTCGTGAAAATCATGATACACCGTTATATTCGTACCTGCAATTCGAACGATTGTTGATTGAAAACGATCAGCATTGCGAAACTGAATGTGCATTCTAGCTTTTTCAACAAGTGCATTTTTAAAATACAAAATTGGGCGCATTCAGGAACAGTCGGGCGTTCGAACGTCGAAACCAATTAAATAAAACACCTAAAATCTTGAAATGGTTTTAATTGTAACGTAGATATCGTTATCCACCTACTAACAAAAAGGCGACAACAATGAACTGCTTGTAAACAGAAGAGAAAATCGACCTATTTCCAGTTTGGCGGGATTTCGAATACATATTTGAATTTCAATTTATCGAAAAGTATGCAAAAAATTAGAAAATTAAACACAAATTTGATGAACATTCAATGTCCTCGAAACAAAATAACATCATTAAATATTGATAATTTTGATCGCTAGCCAAAATTGTATGTAGTTTTCAAAAAACTAACTGTAAATTACACAAAAATCTAGCGATACGATCGTTCCAAAAACTTTTGCCATAAGCCCGATCGTTATATTTCTAGATTACATTCGGAATAACCTGCAGTTTACATTATAAATCTGGTGTCGATTAAAATTTAAAATAAACCGTCGACTGTTTATTCCAAGACGAATTTGAGGTTACTGTTTCGAATGTTTTATTTTTTACTGCCCGACTGTCTCCGAATACGCGCCCTCACCACGCGCGATTGTAACAATTACAAAATTGATTGCGGATTGTCCTTAAATACTACGAATTCGAAGAATCGTTCCTTGTTGTACGGCGGTCGTAAAACTTGCATGACATATTACCTGCAAGTGCGTTAATGCGATACATGTGCCTGTGGAACTCGGGACCGTGGTGTGCGTTTCCGTCTCTATTGTTGTTTGTCACGAACAGGTAAGCGTGAATCATCTCGTGCAGCAGCGTCTCGACCAAGTCCTTTCTGGGTCGCAATTTCAGAAGGGGCTTGCTTAGGGTGATATGGCACAGGCCTCCCCTTCCGTCGTATCTGCAGATACCGGCGCAGCTGGTCATCCGTTTGCTCCAGCTAACGCACACGGCCGACAGTCGATTCGGAAAGTATTTTTCGTTAAACGCCGCAAAGAGCGTGTGGATGTTCGGGGTCGGATCGATCACTTCCCACGAAGGATCGGTTAGGGAACGAGTTGTCGTTGTTTTTATTGGACCTGTAAACTAGCCCGTCGACGGGCGATTCCGTGTTTATTTCCTGGTTGAACAATTCCTGAAGCGTCAGGGCGAATTCGTAGTCGCTGCTGTTCATCGTGCGACGATCTGAAATTGAAAAAACAGTGAAATTCGAACGTCGAACCCGTGTTATTCGTTGACAATTGTAACTAATTGTAATTGGCTAATCGCCGCTGTGAACCACAGTCAATCGTCACATAAACAATCGTTTCTATGGCGATTGATCGCTGTTGAGCAACCGGCCCCAAAAGTCAAAACACGGGCCGGACTCTCAATCGTCAGTTAACTTTGATCATCCGACCAAAAAACCAGCCCTTAGTTTTCAATCGATGCGACCGAACTGCCAACCTAAGTCTTAACAAGAGAAATTCGACTATTCGAAATCAATTCTGCTCAGTGATTGAGATTCTGAATGCATATCTGCTTTGCTCGTTTTTCAATCGTAGATTGATTTTTTGATACAACGAATCCGAATATCACTTATTTTCGATATTGATCTAACAAAATTTCTACCTTTATATTTGTCGAGAACTGTTTTGGTTTTGGCGTCGACTTTGGCGACGAGTCGTTTATCGCCGACCATCATGTCATGCAGCAGTCTGACGGCGCGCAGCCCGGCATCTGGACCGGCCAACTCGCAAAAGCCGAACGCTTTCACTCGTTTCCAATTGATCACGTGGCCGCACGTTCCCAATATCAATCGTATCATGGCGTCGGGCGCCCTTTCCATAATGTTCCCTGTAAAAGCGTTTAGATGTAGTTCGTGATCGAAAAATTGACAACATAACGTACCGACAAATACCGTAACGGCCGGACCTTGGACTTGTTTTAATTGTTCCCGGTTCGGGTTCAATTTTGGAAAGGCCCGTATCTGCGGGGCCGACGTCACTTGAACGGGCAACATCTGAAACGGGCGAACTGTTTAAAACTGTTCAGAGGTGTGTAGGTTGCGAACAACTTACGTGTTGGACGGGCATTACGGCCGGCATGAGGGGCGGAGGCGCCGTCATGGACATGTACGCCATGCCGGGCATAGGAATACCTAATGGAGGCCTACTGGGATAGGACATTGTATACTTATCTATTACACAGAGATTCAGGTCAAAATCCTTGGCATTAGAAATAATGCTCGTCTGTAGGTACAGTTTGACAGATCAATACACTATTTTAAAATCACAGAAATGATCGCTTTATAAGTTAAATTGAGGACGCACTATCGTTCCCGTAATTGACCGGTACACGGTGTTAAAACGAACACACCCGATATTAAACCATTACACGATTTTTTTAACGAAATACACGCCTTGTGGAAACTACGATTACACCAACACGGTTACTGCCAACATTACTATTGATCAACGAGAAAATTCCTATCCGGCAAATATATATATATAGTGTATTCAAGAAGCAATCGCTTTTTAGCGAATTTTCATAGAAAATAAAGCTATTGTAGTCTGTTTGATAACGGAATCCAGATGTTCCTTTTTATATATAAAATCAATTTCTTGTGGACACGATTCCGGTCGCAATTTTGATCCTTCGGTAGCGGATATACAATGATAAAAATAAATGGCGTCCTAATTAAATGTTACATTTTGAATTTTCACAAAAATTTTAATCTATTATTAGGAGTGGAAGTTCTTCAAAAATTAGGAATAGTATTAGATTATAAGAATAATAAGGTTTTAGCCAACGGAAAAGAATGTAAATTTGAATATTTTAAAGATAAACATGTTTTTATACCCAAGAACATAATAATGAAATTAGAATACGATCTGAGCATTTAAACTCGGAAGAAAAAAAAGAATTATTTAAGGTAATTAAGAATTATAAAGAAATTTTTTCTAATGATGAAGCTAAGTTAACGCACACCGATGCGGTTCAACATGAAATACGAACGAGTGACGAAATACCTATCTACGAGGCGCGTTTTTTAAGTAAGTACCGTTTTGGAATTAAAAAAAGACGTGCAAAGATATCGCAATAATTTTATTTTTACATGAAAGCCTGTACCTTAATCTACTTTTCTACATAATTTCCGTGAATATTGAGGCACTTGTCATAACGTGGCACCAGTTTTTGAATACCCTCCTCATAAAATTCTGCCGCCTGACTTGTTAACCACTGTATCACAAATGTTTTGACTTCGTTATCGTCTTGAAGATGCTGACCACCCAGGTGTTTCTTCAAGTGCAGGAACAAATGGTAGTCGCTGGGCGCCAGATCAGGGCTGTATGGAGGATGATCTAGAGTTTCCCATTTAAAAGATTTGATGAGATCTTTGGTCCGATCATGTGCACAGTTTTTGGGACAGAAAAGGAGTATTGCTAGTGGAGTTTCTGCCTCGTAATGAGACAATCAATGCAGCGTCTTATTGTGAGACATTGAACAATCTGCGTCGTGCAATCCAGAACAAAAGACGTGGCAAGTTGAGTAAGGGTATCGTTTTGCTGCATGACAATGCCCGTCCACATGTGGCTAATCGGACCAAAGATCTCATCAAATCTTTTAAATGGGAAACTCTAGATCATCCTCCATACAGCCCTGATCTGGCGCCCAGCGACTACCATTTGTTCCTGCACTTGAAGAAACACCTGGGTGGTCAGCATCTTCAAGACGATAACGAAGTCAAAACATTTGTGATACAGTGGTTAACAAGTCAGGCGGCAGAATTTTATGAGGAGGGTTTTCAAAAACTGGTGCCACGTTATGACAAGTGCCTCAATATTCACGGAAATTATGTAGAAAAGTAGATTAAGGTACAGGCTTTCATGTAAAAATAAAATTATTGCGATATCTTTGCACGTCTTTTTTTAATTCCAAAACGGTACTTACTTAAAAAACGCGCCTCGTATACTAAAAATTATAGGTATCCCGAAGTATATAAAAAAGGAGTTTTAAATTCAATCGTAGATGCCCTATCCAGAATAAGGAACAAATTTGAACTAAAATTTACAAATGAGGATATTTTCTCGAAACCAAATAATATAGTTCATTGCATTTCGGAAGATTATAAATTAGAGAAAGGCTTTGCAAAAATAATTGACGAAAATTTTCAAAGTAAGAAATTTTTATTTTCCAAAAGAATTAAAAACGAAGTATTAGAAATTCAAAATTTTGAAAAAATTAAAATATTTCATTTAAAAACAAAACTAAATTATTACGATAAACCAACATTAGGGAGAATAGAACAATATTTAAACGAATTAAAAAATTACTGTATTCAAAACGATATCTTCGAATTACACTCACCAAAAATTTGTGCAGGTTTAGATAAAATGAATTTTGACGAGATAATATTGTTAATTAATAAATTATTTAAGGAAACTCATATAATTTGGTATATTCACGAATTACCGGAAATTAATATAAACGATGAATTAGAGAGTATACAAAATCAGATAGATGAAGACGATAACTTAACGGTGCATTCCTCCCCTGAAAATGAAATTAACGGAATTACGTATAAAGAAATTGCAATAAATATAGGAAAAAATCAAATCGTAATCAAAGCAAAAAACGAATTTAAAATAAATATTTTGAAGTTTTTCAATAACAAACAAAGATTTGAAGTAGAAATAAATAAAAATAATGCAGATCAGGAAATTCGTAAGTTAATTAAAGAATACTTAGTCCCTCGAGTAAATAATTATTGTTTAATAGATCAAGAATTAATAAATACCGTAACCAAAATTTTGAAAGAGACTTTTGTAAAAGATTCATTCGGGCTAATTCAGTGTCAGGAAGTTTTAGAAGACGTGTTAACGGAAGAAGATCAGTACCAAACAATTCAAAATTATCATGAAGGTAAAACAAACCATAGAGGAATTTTAGAAACCTATCAAAAATTAAAAAGACGATTTTATTGGCCAAACATGGTCAACGACGTTCAAAAATATATAAATAACTGTGAAATTTGTCAAAAAACTAAGTACGAAAGAAATCCTTATCAAGTCCCAGATAAACTCACTCCAAACCCAGAATACCCCTTCGATGTAATTCATTTAGATATTTTAACGTTAAACAAAGAAAAATATTTAATAATTATTGACAGCTTTACCAAATTCGCAACATGTAAATTTTTAGAGAATACAACCGCAGTTAAAATAACAGAAAATATAATTGAATATTTTGCACACTATCAAGTCCCAAATAAAATCATAACCGATAACGGAGTAGAATTTAATAACGAATTAGTCAAAAATTTATTAAACGGTTATAAAATTAAAGTAGTTTTTTAAAAACGATAACTTGTAATCATAAAATATAACTTATATATGTTTATTTAGGAGGTCGCAGTTTAAAAAATAATTTTTTTCAACAGTCTTCAATCAAAATCGATCGTTCAGTATCGTTTAAACATTTATTCAAATGACCGTCCATCTCGTCAATAAGAAAATATCTTAAACAAACGGGACAGTTACATATTTTATCTTCCTCGGCCGCTTTCGCTTGTTCCTTATTGTTCTTATTATTATTATCATCGATGGAATCATCGTCGATAACGAAAATTTCATCCCCCATGCACTCGTCCAAATGTTCATTTAAAACGTTTTTAATGATGATATTACCGCACACAAGACAGGGAACCGTTTCTTTTACCACATCGTCACGGTTTGCCAAACTTTTCAACGGTTTATTATTCGAACTACTCTCGCTTTTATCTTTGCCATCCAAACAGTTATCTAAATGTTTATTAATCATTTTAATCGGCATTTTAATTGCACAAATTGGACATTCTACACCGTTGTCATCATTACATTTAATTCTCTTATTGTTTGTATCGCAGTTAGAACTATCATCTGCTGGTCGTTTCGTTACGGTAAGCACAGTTTGTGAAATGCCGGAAAATTTAATGATCCAATGATTTCGAACTATACTGTAGTCGGAACCACCATCAACGTCCTTTCCTTCTGTCAGCACTTGTCCGTTACCGGAAAATTCACGCACAGATGTTGGTTTCGATTGGATGGACTTTGCGTCTTCCTTCGTTTTGCTTTTTGGCACGATGACAACGGTGCTAGAAGAATCATCGGAGCCAACGATATTGTTGTTCGAACTGTCCGGATTGTGGCTCTTTAAGGTAGGAAAAAATTTACGAATGTTCGAATTGGAACTGACCGATTTGCTTGGTTTCGCCTTTTGGAATTTTTTCGGTTCCTTGATCTACAAAAAAATAATGTATTAAAATCGATCAGCGAACTTAAAAATCATATTAATTTCGTTTAAATTGATGTTAGCAAAACTGGATGGTGAAAATAGTACATCGCTTGTCTTTAGTTTATGATTATAGTTTGTACGCACTGTGTGTCGCGTCGACGTCCCTTAATTTTGTTTCTGAAATGTAACATAAATGAAACATAAACTATAGACGTTTGGTTTTAAGATCTCGGCGCCACTGTGGTCAAAATTGGAATTAATCTACTATAGTTACTAAGTATTACCTTTGAATATAGAGTATTATAGAAGAACGAATCATGCGTAATTTTTGGACACCCGATTTTGGTTAGTTCTGGATGTGAACACCAGAGGTAATGGATGCGAAAATTTAGAAACACACCAAAACCTTTTTCAATTAGCAATCATTAGATGGCATTTTGATCGTTTGAACGCCTACAAGGAAATAAAACGCCCATCGCATAGCCCATTCTGATCTGCTGTTGCGGCATTAGATGTTACCGTCGCCGTTAATCAAATTATTTTAGTATCTACATATTGCCGAGGCACAGATGTTCATAAAAAAAATGTTTACCTAACGTAAAATTTTAACATATAGGTAACACAATAGGCAAAACAATAAATTTCGATTTAAAATGTCTTACTCTTAGAATCTTTATTGAAAATAAAATCCAAATTTTAAAATCTTATCTAAAAACTAAACGTTTTGAATACTTATACCTATATACAAAACGACAGTTTGATTTAAAACTTTATTTTTCTCTATATATTTTCATGGTGTTATGGCAGTTATGATACCGTCGAAAATACCTTGTTATCACCCAATAAAATATGTGGCTACGTGAACCTATAGGTCCGAATTCTGCTGACGAAACAATTTCAAGACGAAGATTTCTCGATCGTGTTGATGCGTTTAGCATGCTCTTATATTTTTTGTACATAAACACATATCAAGCGAACAAGCATAAGTAAGCACTTGCCCAAGGGGCGAACTTGACAAAGAGCCCTGCAAGTTGAAAATTAAATATATCGATAGGGAATGTTGACGCGTTATTCGTATATTTACACATAACGATTTTAGAATTGCTAATAAGCGTTTTGTAAAAATTACTGCGGTTGTCTTAAAAATATTTTCAGTTGACATTTAGGCTCTAGAAGAGGTTCAAGTTGCGGTATTATTCGTTGTTTGTGGCTATCAGTTTGAAGTTAACATGTCGGGAAATAAATGTGTTTTTATAAATTGTGGAAAATCTAGAAGACAATACGAAGAATTAACGCTCTACAAATTTCCACATAACGACGAGACTCGTTGTCAAGAATGGATTATTAATTCAGGTAAGTGTTTATTATTGAAATTATTCATTTATTTTGTAATTGCATGTTTAAAATAATACTGTTAAAACTGTACCTAATGAGCAATAATTGTTATTTGGATCAAATCTACAGAAAAAATTATACCCTTGTTTATTTCAGGAAATGCATCATTAGCCGCACTATCTACCACACAATTAAAAAACAAGTACGTCTGTGGCTCGCATTTTCACGAGTCGTGCTTTATAGGACAACGAAGGCTTTTAAGAAAAGATGCCGTGCCCAATCCTTTCTTATCAGCGTCCATAAAGGTGACAACGCCGTCAAAGACGTATTTTCGTTCGTCAATCAAACATCACAATGACAATGTCAAGGATGACAGTTACACCGAAGAAGCAGTAAGTAGTAGCACCGCAACAACCACTTGGATAATGCAATTAACAGACCTACCATCAACAAGTCCAACAATAAGACCCTCGGTACAACCACAACTGCCGACAAACCGACGACGTTTGCTATTCTCAGAATCGGAAATTTCGTACCAACAATTAAAATACAATTAAAATATTTACAGAAAAAAGACTTAAAAGACGTAAAAGATCACAAATTTGGAAATTACGGAAAAAAATACACACTTTGAAATGTGCTTCTAAAATTAATTTAATTTTTAATTCTGTTAATTTTAATTCCAATCAGGCCAAAACATTTACGCGGATGCAACTTTTCCATAAGCAAAACGCAAACTGGTTGCAAAACGAAAAGCGGTTTGCTATTGCATTATTTTATAAGTCACCTTCGGCGTATAAATTTTTATTAAAGTCTCAATTAATATTACCTGCTTTAAGCACAGTACGAGGGTGGTTAGGACGTTCGTACTTTAAAACGGGGGTTAATAAACTGCTATTTGCACAAATTCAAAAAAAAGCTGCAACGATGCAAGCAATTGAAAAAGATTGTATAATTTGCTTTGACGAAATGTCAATTAAACGATTTTTGGATTACTCAAGAAAATTAGATCTTATTCGAGGTTTCGAGGATCTCGGCGTTTTGGGTCGATCACCGAAACTTGGAAGTGAAGCTCTAGTTTTCCTTGCAAGAGGCTTGTACTCGCACTGGAAACTTCCATATTAGCGTATTTTATATCTTCAAATGCGACAAAACATCAGAATTTAACAGAAACGATTAAAATATTAATATCCGAAACTATTAAAACTGGATTGATTCCTAAAGTTTTAGTATGCGACCAGGGTAGCAATAACAGAAGAGCGCTTAAAACTTTAGGAGTTCCACATCTATTTAAAAGTTTGCGCAGTAATATGTTAAATGGCGATTTTATTTTATTTGGCAACAAAATTTCATTCAACGACATTATCACAACTTATAATATTGATCAAACTTCTACAACTGCGGGAGCATTATTGAAAATCACTCCGGCACACTTAAAACCGAATCCCTTTCAGAAAATGTCGTGTAAATTGGCATTACAAATTTTTAGCAATACTGTCGCCGCAACAATGAATAATGTTGTAGCAACAGGCCAATTGCAATCACCAACTGCACTTAATACAGTACAGTTTCTTAAAATCACGAATCATCTTTTTGATATATTAGATAATCGTTCGCGCTTTTCAAAGAATCCTTATAAATCCGAATAATGAGTCTAATGTCTCCTCCGGCAATTGCAAATTGTGAACCGGATTCTGATTATTATTTATTAGGTAACTCATCTATTTCTGCTTTCCCTTCTACCCCGATAGACACCGATGTTCAGTTATCTGATAGTTTATCTTCTACCAACGAAATCAACTCCTCAACGTCCTCATTCGAAACTTTGATTTGTGAGGAACCTGTATTCCCTTCCCTTACCGAAACGTTGGAAGATTGTTCGATAACGTACTTTGCCGGATACCTAGTAAATAAATTATTTCATAAAAAACCGGACTGCAAAAACTGCAAACTTAAATTGTTACATTCAGAGCCGAAGCCGCTTTTAAATGACAAACATCAATTATTGATTTTATATCGAACTTACGAACACAAACGATCTTCTTCAGAAGGGTTGAAATATCCCTCCGATGACTTTGTTAACGTATGTAAATTCATTTTACAGTTATTCAATAAGTACTTTAATAAAGTTTATTTTCAATCCAACATTAAAAACTCCTTCGACACTATATATTTACAAAATACACAAACACTGCCCTGAACAGTTCCATATCGATGAAACAGTTTGCGGTAAACATATGGAATATCTTTATAATAGTTTAATAGAAACCAAACTGTTTAAAGAGTGCAAATCTCGTTCATTACAGATTAATGCTGCGCATAGTACTATAACTAAAAAACAATCGAAACTCAGTATTTTAAAACATGACTAAAAATATCAATATACTACTCTTCTATTTAATTCTGGTAAATAGCCAAATTAATAAAACTAAGAACAATTATAGATTATCATACATTTCGGCTTTGGTTAGAGTTATCGTCTGTTACAAAACACGTACAGCAGATTAACAACTAACAATTAAAATAAAAATACAACATTTTAAACAACAAATTAATAAAACTTCAAAATATGATGTAAAAAACAAAATCGAAAAATTATAATTAAATTTTTGCAAATCATTTAAAATTTGGTTGCAGTAATTACGTAAATCTTCTAAATCTTTTTTTTCATTGCAAACATTTTTATTAATTCTGATATGAAGCATTTCTGATAAAAATCTTTTGTTATAATTTTTTCAATATCCAAAATCTTAATATAGAAATCAAAAATAAAATGGTGTTTTGTTTCAAAAGAATGTTTTGCTGTATGGTCTTAAGTTCGAATTAGATTTATGTTGTAAAATTATGTTTTTTGGTGGTTGTAGAGTAGTTCCAATATAAATTTTGTTACAACCTCCACAAGAAATTTGGTATTAAGATGTTCGTATCGATGTTGCTTTTTAATTGTGTAAATAATAAAAATCCTTTATTAATTGGTTGAAAAACTGGTAATAATTTAAAATTGTTTAAAAAATTAAAATTTAGACTTTTTTACTTATTTAATGTAAAGGTAAAAATTAAATTTGTCCTGTAGGTAATTGTAATTATTTACATTTTGCAATTTAATATTATTTAACATTTAGAAATTATTAATTTTACGTTTTACGATTTCATACATAAATTGTTTTGGATACCTATTTATTATTTACAAGTTCATTAGTTAGTTTTCTTAAGTTTAATGGACGATATTTTAGTTCTAGTGTTAGTCGTGATTGAATAACCGTATTTATCTAGTTATATGTATAGTTAGTGCATAATTCTTTATTTAGTTCGTAAGTAGTTTTCTATTTACTTATAGTATAGGTCTGTACTTGGCGGACCTTATAACACACACACAGGGCACACAGTACCTTACTATTATTTATATTTTTTGTGATTTTACTGTTATATTTTGATAGTTTAATAAATTATAATTAAACGTGTTTTGTTTTATCTATTTTACATAGTTTCTGTAATATTATGAAGTTCCTTTGTAAACTGCAGCAAGTGACATCGCAAAAAAGAATCCGTCATCTCTACTCGAGGTTCGTACGACAATAAAAAGATCTCTTTCTAAGGACCGAAGAAGAGCTGTAAACATATGAGTAGTTTTTAATACTTTTGCGGTCATTTACAGTATATCTACATTGATGATAATCAGGCATTTACCTATTTATTTATTTGTCGCTCGGTTTATTTCAATTTCTTACAACGACGTGTGTTGTCCTACTAATTTTCTAATTAATTTGTATTATTTAATTACAGTCAATTTTGAGTGTAAACAGGAATGAAATTGAAAGTTACCACTAATACTGATTATGTCAATTTTCAATATTGTCGCTCATTAAATTTATGCTTACCTACGGAAGTTCTGTTTTTTTTTTTAATTTTAATTGCATTTCATAAATGTGTTTCATAGAAAGATCTAAAAATATACTGAAAAAATCCAATGAATTAACAATCGGAAAAATTAAAATTAATATTTAAATCGTTGAAAATTATAAATGATTCGTAAATACAATGACCGTTTTAATTGTAATTACGTACCTACTTATTTTGTTTAGTGTACAATAAGTCGATTCAGAAGTTATATGTATTTCGTTAAATTATAGGAGTAATTTTCAAACGATCTGTTTAGGTTTGGCAGCGATACGTATAACTCCTCCTATATCGTTCTATCTTTTTTTCCCTTCGTTTTCCTTACTCATTTGACAAGTAAATTTATTTGATGCCGAATGCTGCTGTAAGTTGTGGTTTGTAACTATGCTCCAATCGTTCAATTCTTACAGTCAGCGCACTCTAATTTAATAATGTTAAATTAAAACGTTTATGTCCAGTTATTCCTATCTCTCCGTACTTCTATAATACTCTATATTCAAGGGTATTACTCAACATTAAACACATTATAATAATACAATCGTTTTGTATTTATAAAAACGACCAACGTTATGCACTTTTTGCAATAAGCAAAATAACTTGGAATGTATAATAAAATGATTCTTGAAATTAAAGTCAGAGGGCGCATCGTTCATTTCCAAATGCCTATATTTAATATCTGTTTGATGTTTGCATTTCGCAAAGCACGATATTTTGTGATGCAAACCAAGACAACGATGTCAATATCGCCGGGACAAGCACGAGAAAAGTATCATCGTTACCAATGGCTCAACAAAAAATAATTAGACCAAAGAATGCCATACGGAGCATTGTACGGTGATCGTTTCGTATACGACATGCACTAACATAAATCCTAGCTCGATATTTATTTGTTACCTTAATAAAAGTGCCACCGCAAGTTAGTTGATGCTCGGTCCACCATCCCTTGGAAGGTCCTGGTGCTCGATTGACGGCCCGACGTACTGTACCGAAGAACGGCCTTTGACGTTGACAGGGCCCGTTACATCGCCACCAATGCTGCTGGTACAGTCGCACTTCGTCGTCAAAATCATGATACACCGTTATATTCGTACCTGCAATTCGAGCGATTGTTGATTGAAAACGATCAGCATTGCAAAACTGAATGTGCATTCTAGCTTTTTCAGCAAGTGCGTTTTTAAAATACAAAATTGGGCGCATTCAGGAACAGTCGGGCGTTCGAACGTCGAAACCAATTAAATAAAACACCTAAAATCTTGAAATGGTTTTAATTATAACGTAGATATCGTTATCTACCTACTAACGAAAAGGCGACAACAATGAACTGCTTGTAAACAGAAGAGAAAATCGACCTATTTCCAGTTTGGTGGGATTTCGAATACATATTTGAATTTCAATTTATCGAAAAGTATGCAAAAAATTAGATAATTAAACACAAATTTGATGGACATTCAATGTCCTTGAAACAAAATAACATCATTAAATATTGATAATTTTGATCGCTAACCAAAATTCTATGTAGTTTTCAAGAAACTAACTGTAAATTACACAAAAATCTAGCGATACGATTGTTTCAAAAACTTTTGCCATAAGCCCGATCGTTATATTTCTAGATTACGTTCGGAATAACCTGCAGTTTACATTATAAATCTGTTGTCGATTAAAATTTAAAATAAATCGTCGACTGTTTATTCCAAGACGAATTTGAGGTTACTGTTTCGAATGTTTTATTTTTTACTGCCCGACTGTCTCCGAATGCGCGCCCTCACCACGCGCGATTGTAACAATTACAAAATTGATTGCGGATTGTCCTTAAATACTACGAATTCGATGAATCGTTCTTTGTTGTACGGCGGTCGCAAAACTTGCACGACATATTACCTGCGAGCGCGTTAATGCGATACATGTGCTTGTGGAACTCGGGACCGTGTCCGTCTCGGTCTCTATTGTTGTTCGTCACGAACAGGTAAGCGTGAATCATCTCGTGCAGCAGCGTCTCGACCAAGTCCTTTCTGGGTCGCAATTTCAGAAGGGGCTCGCTTAGGGTGATATGGCACAGGCCTCCCCTTCCGTCGTATCTGCAGACAGCGGCGCAGCTGGTCATCCGTTTGCTCCAGCTAACGCACACGGCCAACAGTCGATTCTGAAAGTATTTTTCGTTAAACGCCGCGAAGAGCGTGTGGATGTTCGGGGTCGGATCGATCACTTCCCACGAAGGATCGGTTAGGGAACGAGTTCTGTCGTTGTTTTTATTGGACCTGTAAACTAGCCCGTCGACGGGCGATTCCGTGTTTATTTCCTGGTTGAACAATTCCTGAAGCGTCAGGGCGAATTCGTAGTCGCTGCTGTTCATCGTGCGACGATCTGAAATTGAAAAATCAGTGAAATTCGAACGTCGAACCCGTATTATTCGTCGACAATTGTAACCTCAAAAACGCCAGACGAAAACAAATAACGCGGAAGTATTTTTATTTTTTTAAATAAATATCACATGATTACGTCCTAGCTTCGCAGTTGGTCGTTGCCGTCACAAACGTCGAAATCAACGCGGGCCGAGCGTATCGATCTTTTACGTTGTATCCCGGAGGAACGAGTTGCACTGCGCTCGGAATCTCGACGAGAGTACACCGGACGACGACGACCGACGACAGTCGAAGCCGGTTCCCGCATCGAATTTTGGCAAATTGGCACAACGCGTCGAAAAACTGACGGGATACGTTTAGTTAAAATCGGAATTCGTTGAGTTCTTTTTTTAGACGAAAGTGTCGCGCAAATAATATAAATTATGGAATTAGTTTGAAATACCGATCGATTAAATTTTGCGCATGTAACAATCGACCGTTCGGCGAAGAGAGCGAGAGATATACCCCGATAGGTTTTTGGCTGTCACTGCAGTAGTTGCTATGGCGGCGCCTTTGGCTTGTACCCGTTTTAGCGACAATTATGAGTTAAAAGAAGAATTGGGCAAGTAAGTAAATAAGTTTATGTTAATTTCGTAACCGATTTCGGTCGTGCGAGCGGTTTGCGCGAAAAAATGCGGGAGAGTGACATCGCTGTTTAATGGACGATTCTCGACGAAAAATTATTTTATTTTAAAAACGGTATATACGAAAATAAACTCGATTTTGTATTGGTGTTGTGTAAGTTTTGTATTATGGGCCGAACGGCCCGCGCTCTCCAGGCTTGTCCCATATTCCACTTTACGAAGCGGAATTTGGGAACGTTTTCGAGTATCTGCATTGCTCTAGAAAATCAATAGGCGGCTCTGCCCTGAACGAAATGACAGGTGGTTGTGTCTTTAAAATTTCACAATTATCGTTAACGACGTCCTTATTTTTGAACGATATGTACCTTCGACGTGTTCACGTTAATTCATCGAACGCGTTATCGATCCGGTTTGACCGGCACGTGTTCGATTTTCTTTCACATTTTTTTTTTTAATTCGAACGAAACCGTTTGTTAAATAAATTATTAACGACCGTTTTTTTTTTCCCTTTTATATTGGCGCATCAGTATGTTTATAATAACGAGCGCGATATACGTATATATATATATATATATATATATATACAACTACATTGCGAAAGTTTATTTTTACGGCGTGTCTGGCGCTATACGCGATATATAACATTAGGTCATTTTATTTTAGAATTCGTAAAGCACGCGAAAAGGAATTTCGTCGCCAATTTAAAAATAACAATAATAATAACCGTTCGAAATATTTATCGCGGCGGTTCCGGCGCGGCCGGATCTTGACCCCTACGAGATCGATTCGCGCTAAAAAAAATTTATCGAAAATTCCGCGACGGTTCTGACTAATTAGGCGAATGGGCGCCATAAATAGCCCGCCCGTTTTCGAAATAATATGCGACTCCCGCGAGTTCGTTTTTCGGCCGAGACGCGAATATTATTTTCAGATCGTCATTTCATAATTTGATCGAATTGTCGCAGTCCCCCGAAACCTTAAAAGTTCCGATAGCGGCGAAATCGAAAGGCTCGTCGTCTTAAGAAATGATCGCGCGCTGCTCATTAACACAATGGGATCGGCCTTCTAGGTGGTGTTAAGTTATTTTTATGTATTCCCGAATGGTTTTCGCCGTTCGATTTAATTGATTGATATGTTTGTTCTTACATAACTCACTCATGCATATGTACGTATATACGGGGTGGGTGTTTACTGTGCGAACGAAGAATCGCTCGTTCGCTATTAGACATCAAAACCGATTTTGGTATGGTAATACACGATCGACGGACCTACATTTTAAAAATATTTATGCACATGTGGGGTGTTTCGCGAAAATATGCCAACCCAAACTTGTGTTTTTTTTTTAATGGAACACCTTGTATATTTTTGCATTTTTGGATTCCTCGTCACATTTAGAATCAAAAATGTACAAAATTCTATATCTCTATGACTAACCAATCTAAAGATATTGTCACTTTAATTCCGAAATAGAGTCAACTTTGGAGCCACGACGCCAGGGCCGTCGTAAAGATATTTTAAATCTGTTTGTACCGCCGACCATTGATAATAATCGACTTACAAAAAAAGCGTCAAACTACACAGAATGATTAATTTACGCCTAATGTAATTTTTCTCAGTTTTTTCAAATGTAACACCGTGTATATTTTTTTCATATTTGGATTCCACGTAAAATGTAGATACTAAATGACAATAGGTTTCATAGTCATAAGACGCACCCATCGTGAGTTACTGACGCTTTTACATGAAAGCGACGTGGTTTCAGCACGATGGCGCCTCTTCACATTATGCAATCAACGTTAGGCAATATCTCGATAGAAATTATCAGATGAGGTGGTGTATAGAACTGGTCAGCCAGATGACCGGATCTTACGCTCCTCGATTTCTTCCTTTGGGGCTACGTTAAGGAAATTCGCCCACCACAAACGAAGACATATTCAATAATAATCATTTTCGCAATC
This sequence comes from Rhagophthalmus giganteus, assembly GCA_036326145.1. Lineage (NCBI taxonomy): Eukaryota > Metazoa > Arthropoda > Insecta > Coleoptera > Rhagophthalmidae > Rhagophthalmus > Rhagophthalmus giganteus. The sequence goes on along the minus strand of JARFJA010000021.1, from coordinate 544,960 downwards.
ATAATTTATTAATAACGAAACAACAAAACAATTCTCTAATCAGTTTATGAATTCATTGCTATTCGCATTTTGTCATTGTTACCTCTAGTTTTTGTTCTATTTGTTCTTCTGCATTTCAATATTTTCACGCAAAATCGTCAATATCTCGAGAAGGGTTCGTCTTATGGCAATGAAACCTACTATGATTTAGTATCTACATTTTACGTGAAATCCAAATGTGAAAAAAATATACACGGTGTTACATTTGAAAAAACTGAGAAAAATTACATTTCGCGAAAATTAATCATTCTGTGTAGTTTGACGTTTTTTCGAAAAATTGGCCACGTACTTTGTAAGTCGGCCATACAAACAGATTTAAAAAATCTTTATGACGGCCCTGGCATCGTGGCTCCAAAGTCGACTCCATTTCGGCATTAAAGTGACAATATCTTCGGAACGGCTAGTCATAGAGATATACAATTTTATACATATTTGATTCTAAATGTGACGGGGAATCCAAAAATTCAAAAATATACAAGGTGTTCTATTTAAAAAAAACAACACAAATTTGGGTTGGCATGGTTTCGCGAAACACCCTGTATATTATTACATTTTTGAATCTGCATAATTTTCTCAATATAACGGCACCACACAAGTGGCATTTCGACTGTCAAAAAAAAGGGTAGGTACACTCAAAAAATTAAAAAACCTAACGAATCTAATTGAGCAGTGTAAATATGGTTTTCGTATTAGGTTAAGAGTGCAAAGTTTCTAAAAATGCTATCATCTATCCAAGCGTCTGGCGAACGCGTCATCAATAAAAGGTTACTAGATGATGACGTTTCGCATGGTGCTATCACCTCGTACCTTGTATTTTTACGGTTCTAATAAATTGTAGTCTTTTATCTATAGAATATGTCACTTTCTAAACTTTAAACCGAATTACAAATAAACAATCAATTAACTGTTTACTGACGACGCAAATCGTCATATAGTTGACAGTAGAAACGGTCGGCCCGTTTCAAGCAACTAAAATGAAGTAAATTTTAATCTCCAGACTCGTTGCGTTTTTTAATTCTTCGAGTATAAGTACTTAGATTTTTTTTTCAAATCTTTTCTTGTGAATTCGGTTGTATTAATCTCACAGAAAGGGTAGATTCGTTATTGAATGTTATATTGGTACCATAGTACCATTACCGAACTATTTAAAACAAGTTTTGATACAAAAACCATTGTTGGTAACTTTACCAGATGATAGGTTAAACAATTACATGTTTTTGGTGTGATTTTATTTTTCGTTGTGTTCATAAGGTTGATTAACATTAATTCAGGGGGGGAAGGGGAGTTATGGCACTCTAGTTTGAAAAATAATTTTTTTTCGACAGTTCCATTTGAAAATCGAAAATTGACGTCGGTTGTGGCGAAACCGGAAGTGGGAAAAACACAATTGCTATGTAAAAAAATTACGTTTGATAAGTACATTAGATATGTAACGAGTTTGAACATTTTATCTCAATAAATAATAAAATTAGGGAGAGCGTACCGTCATTCTGTTACACACGGTATAATATGGCGTCTAGGAAACGGCGCGAAATTTCGGGAGCTAAGTTTCTTAAAATGACATTTCCATTTCGTATTTGGAATTTAATTATTTTTGGTTCACGTGTGAGTAGCAAATCGATTTTTTTGATATCGCCTCGGGGAGGGCGAGGGCGAGGGCGCGCGCCGCTCCCCAACATTCCAATCGCACATTTTTTTAATAGCACTTTCGGATTCTTCGAACATTTTAACACCAAAAAAGGCCCCTTTTTCTAATTTCGATAAAATAATTGCTGAAATTTCGCCGGTTTCGGTCGTGTGTAACTAGCTTTAGAGATGCAGTGCGTATACGCATCCATTTGCTTTCTGGAAACGTTTACCTGATAGGGCAAGTGACGAGGCAACCTGATTTCTAATTCTTTTGACTTTTGACACTAAACTGAGTTGGGCACTGAAGATCTTTGGTTCTTTGTAGGTGTTGTGTATTTTCGCTGTCACAATAACTGTCACTGAACTGTCACAATAATATGTTTTTCCATAACAACTTTACTTTAAACAAAAACAACGCGGCATAGCCGCCCCTACATAACAGTAGGCGAGTGAGATCTTTCGTTGAAGAAGATCCGCCGCTATACCCATCGAAAACAACTGAAGCTTGTTTAAAATGTTTTGTAACATACATATATGTAAAGATCAAATATTTTCCCTAGCACTTATGCCCAAAAGTTTCTTACGTTTCTTTGTTCGTTTTAGGCGAGGACCGTTCGAGAAGAACGACGTCCATCTTGGGTGTTTCCTAAAGTCTTGGCTTTAACGGCACTTATTCTGTGTTTATCTCGATTAGTGTGGTGTTCGGTGAAACATCCTAATATCTCGGTTATCTATAATCATCGCGTCATCTTAATTTCTTCCATCAATCTTCGGACCGATCGGCTTGGGTTTCTTTTCGGTCGTTCGTTAATTGAATGCACCTTTAACTTTCGACATATTGACTCTATCGATTGTTCGTGTGAAATTTTCAGAAGAAAGCTCTTCGGTTTAATCCTGTTTTTTCTTGTAATGGATTTCGCGAGAGAGACACAATTTTATTACGTAATCGTATCTCATTAAACCATATGCGGAATCTTTGCGAGCGAGGAGAGAGCTAATCGAGTAACTTCCCGTGCGTCCCTCTAGTGGTGTGCAGTGTGGGTTTGCTACTTGTTAATTAATCGGAGGGTGCGTTACAACGTGTTATAATGTCACTCGAAACTGACTTTTTCATACGAATTCAGAAATGTCTCTTTTCCTTCTTTGGAGCTCGGCAGTTTATCACTTGCAACACTTCATATTATACACGTCAAGGCGTGTCCGTGACAAATTCCACCGAGTTACGTCTACATATATTAGTTTGAACGTTATAAGGAAAAACCAGGGATCGAGCGTGAGCGAAACACCCTGCGCTATTTACCCACCTAAAAACCCACCTTGTTCCGATGTATTTTTAATACGCATCAAGTTGAAAAACGAAATCGAAAAGAAATATTATTTGAAGACCCGACGTGCTATACATTTCAATTCGGGGCTATCGATTTCGACTAAAATACCAACAAAACTATGATAGATATACACCCCGAGCTACTATTCGAACATTATTTTTCTAAAAAAAAAATTAATAAATGTTCTCGCTCGTCCGCTTTTCGGCTTTTCTTCCCGCGCGCTACGAGCTTACACATTTAAATTGTTGTTCGCCGATCGGCCGATGGGGGACGGTGTCGCGGACCTATTCGTCGAGTCAAATTTTTACGTCCGCTACGCCCCACGTTGGGCACCAAAATTTTACAACGTCATTTATTACACGACCGCGGTCGCGGTTACTTACGATCGAGCGTTCTGTTCTCGCCAATAATTGTCAATTTGAAACGCGACGCGTTTTTAAAACTTCAATTCGATATTTAAATGTTTCATGAAAAATATCTCTTAAAGAGAGTTTAAAATTAAAACGCGATAGAAACGTAATAACCAATAAATTATGTACTCGTATATGACCAGTTTAATATCGCCACCATTCCGATTATGTATTATAATTTATCCTTGAAACTATTTAATTGTCCATTAAACTTTTATCGTTCCTATTAATTTCCACATACATACGTTCGTATAATTTATCTATCGAAAGCGTTGCCCGATTCGATATTTGCGTTTGATGTTTAAGACGTATAAAGGAGCGATACGGCTTAATAAATTTGCGACGGGGCAGGGGACGGTTTTTATCGACTTCAAAATTATTCAGACGTATGTATTTTTATAGATAATCCAGTCGGGGCAGTTTTAAACGTTCGTCTGGTTTCCGCGCGACGATTGTTTGTCGTATGTCTGTAATTGTATCTATATTTTTCCGATTTAAAGTCGACTCCTCCAAAAATCGTGCGCACGTTCGTCCGTCTATAACTTTGAAGAAATCTTCAGTTGTGAATCGCACACGAGTCGTTCATTTTCGGTTATTTGCAGTCAGATGTGCGCGCGAGTCATCGCGCGGACGACTCATACACGCGAATGACAATCGAAGGAAGCGTTTACAAATTAACGGGCTCGAACTTCTTATCGGGACACGTCGTTCGCCGTACACATCCGTATTTCCGTTCGCGAAGCTTCCTCTTGTTTTTCTTGTGCTAACGCGCGCTCAAATCCAATCTTTTTCCGCGCAAAATTAGTTCGAGCGCGCGACTAACTCGATTCCCATCGCGAGGCCTAAATTACTAACGAAATGCGCGCGAGATTGAATTTGATCGCGTCAAATGAATTCGGGCCCCATTTGCTAACCGGAAATTAATATTTCTTCGGGGGGGCGCGCGCGCTAACTCGACGCACACGCCGGCCGCTGCCGCGATAAAATCTATTAGTTTTCGAATAAATTTTATTATATTTTTGCGGCGGATTCGATTTCCGCGCCGCAATCTTACACTTGTACGGGTCGGGGGTGGGTGGGTGGTGGGGGTGGGGCTAAACTAAATTATCTACAAGCGTAACGTTCTTCTACCTTAGATATCGATCCGGGACGAGCCGTTGGCTGTCGTCATACGCTGTCGGATTCTCAATAAAGACCGTGAAATTATTAAACTTGTTTGGGCGCAGTAGAGGTATCGTGACGTCCTGGCTGTGATTTTTTTGCGATTTACCTAGTTAAGTGCAGGCTTTCGCGGCCGTTGTCCATCGAAACGATATCTTCCGGATTTTTCCGCGTTTCGCCGATCACGCTGCCAGCTTCTTCAGAAGTTTTCTAAAGACCGATCTATACGACGTTCCGTTTTCTGGAATCACTGAAAATAACGAGGCAACCCAACAACTTTAATCGCGGAGATGGTTATAAACTTAAGTAAAACTTAAGCGCAAACAACGGAGTGGCCAGCCAACCGCGACGGATACAGTTAAACGGGTTGCTCAAGAAAGCGGAACGTCGTGTAGATATTTAACTAGGAGGAGTCGGCAACAATATCGGTCTTTAGAAAATTTCCGAGGAGGCTGGCAGCGATGTTCATCGAAACACGGCAGAATCCGGAAGATATCATTTCAATTTATTGGTTACCTATTCGATTATGGTTTATTTAAATTTTTCCAACGCGGAAGCGATCTGTAGCCTTTTCCGTTTTGTTCGTCGTTCGCGACGCCGCACCGTTGCGTGGGCACGAAGCGCCCGTGGCAAGCGTTTTAACTTGCGACCGCCTAATTCAAAAATAATCTCGAACCTTTCGCGTCGGTCGTTTGTAGGGCTTGCCGAAGATGAGTTGAGGCTGTCGAGAGATGTGACGTTATGATGTCTTAAGAAGGGGGTTCGATAAGCGAGAATCAACAGATGTCGCTATGGTAGATTCACTTCGGGAAACGATACTAAAAAACTATTAAATTTTATTAAAAAAATTTAATTGATAATAAATACTAATTCAATTACCTAGTTGCTCCCTATATTTTTATCCTAAAAAAGTTAAGGGCGTACGGTCTCTATTGCCGCCAAACGATAATCCGTAGATGGCACTGTTAGTGAATTTTAGAGAAATTCTAAACAGACCATCCTTCTTGATTGAAATAGCCTGCCTCTGTAAAGTCGCAAAATCTACCTGCTTTGAAGATAAGGGTATAAATGTTTAGATACGGTGTTTTTACATTAAAACGTATTCGAAGACGATTCGCAATACAAAAGTTAAGATTTAATGTTAAGTACAGGAAAAATCTGAGATTACTGATCTGAAAAACTGATTTATTTAAAGTTCGCTAATAAATAATCTACTTTAATTTTAATTGAAATTAGAAAATTAATTAATAATTAATATTATTATTATTATAACAATATAAATAGGGCGTTCTCGAGGATATTGAATGCAAACGGATCTCGATTATCAAAAAATGTTTAAAAAAAAATAATAGATTTCACATGTGAAAAGTATTACATTATGAAAATTGTAATTTAAGTAGATGTTTATTAAAAGAATAATAGTATAGTAATATTGTATAACTAGTGCTAAAATATTCACCTTTCCGCACGTGTTATATACTATGCTTTTCCGACGACCACAAGTATTTTTATTAAAAAAAATTGATTTTTGACGTTTACGTAAGTTCGTTTGACATTTTAATAAAATGTCAAATTTGATAATAAAACAGTTTGTGCGTAAAGTAATTGCATGACAGTGTAGAAGACTTTGATTGACCGTGTGCAATTGATCGCACACGGGCTGCAACGTTTTCGATTGGCTAACGAGTTTCTTTACGCACGGTCAGCCTATTTGTTTGTAATGGTCAACTTTCCATAACATTTATTGGTGCGAAATTATGCATTTTTCATAATGGTCGTCGGAAAATGTAACTTTCCGTACTAATAATGTAGGTAATATACCTATTTCTAGTATTTTTATTTGTATTACACCACCAAAGTTTTATAAATATGTACATGTAAATAAAGACCATTTATTAAATAATGACGTCAAAAGTATAAGGTGCCATATACAAAAAAGGCAATATCGTAAGAACTTCAATTGCAAAATAGTCGTCAAAAAACTTAGTTACAAAATATCAAGAAAAAAGAACAAAATTGATGTATTCCAGTGATCTTGCGAATTCCTCATTGTTAATTTTCTCTTTAAGACATTTTATTACTGCAATACACGATGTAATTAAATCGATTAATCGATTAATTACGATTCCGGAGGAATTAGGAATTAATTAGGATTCCCTTTCTAAAATGTATGTAAACTGTCATATACTAACCGTTTACAATAAATTATGTCTAAATTCACAATATTGACTTAAAGGACTTAAAAGGAGAACGTTTCGCTTGATTTATACTGTTAAGTGACCAATGCTCGCGTTAGATTTTTAGGTTGTAAAATTTATGACCTTTTATAATAAAAATAGGGAGGTTTAGTCATATTACCCAGTATTTAACAATAGTTGTGGGACGACCCGCAACCATTGTCCGATATTGGGCGTCAACATTTAAACCAAAAATTAAAACTTCCAACAACCCGCTTTTGATTATTTATAAAAAATTGATGTAAAAACGAAAATGATCATCAGAAGTGATTCTTAACGGCAAGACGTGCTAAAATTTCTCCAATTTATTCAAATGATCGTTAAAAACACACATTGAAATTTTAAAAAATTGCGAAGCAATTATTTCATTAAAATAAGTATTTATTAAGCAAAAGAGCACGTTGTGCCGTAGAGGGAATGTTACGTTACCCACTAGTTATTAATTTGCAAACTTTGGTTACCCCAGTTTTGAGTTGTGATTGCAGTAAAATTGTACTTTTTACACAATCATTAAGGTTTTTAAAGGTGTTATGGAAATGATAGATTTTTTTAAGTATTTTTCTGTGAATCACAACATTGTAATCTATGGAAAACGTAATGTATTTCATAAAAACATCAATCTTTTTATTTGGACCGTACCACCTTAAAGGAAGAGTTTTGCTAATTGTACACATGCTTCCGAATACTTCAAATTATAAGATATTTAGCTACTATATGACTAAAATATTATAAGGAGCAACTAGAAGAAGGTTCAGTGAATACCTATACGAAAGTACAGGGTGTAATTGTTGCTAGAATTCGTAAACCGTTTTTCGAAAAATCGTCATTTTCAAGTATAAAGCTATTTTACGGATACCTACTTGATTTCGAAGAATTTGTCTAACAAAATTGACCAATTATAATATTATTGAATGTGCTGTAAAAATACTATAGTGGTATTTTTTTTTATTTGCCGGCTGATCGTGGACATTAATCTGCCGTTTGATAAACAAACATCAAACTGCATAGGTGGCATATTTCGTTGTGAAATATTTATAGTCAACGTACCTAAGCTTCGTCCAAACCTATATGTAATCCACGTCATCAATAAAAGGTTACTAGATGATGACGTTTCATACATTGCTGTCACCTCGTACCTCGTATTTTTACAGTTCTAATAGATTGCAGTCTTTCTTCATACCATCTAATATGTGCGCAAGTAAATTATCTATAGAATATGTCACTTTTCAAACTTTAAATCGAATTACAAATAAATAATCTAGTAACTTTTTTTTTATGACGTTATTGCATATAGGTTTGGATAGGCTGTATATCGAAAATGAACTCGTAATTCTTATACATATAAACTAAAACCAAAATTGAACTCCTGTATTTTCTTACACTCTAAATAGTGAAATTCCAGCCATTTCTACAAATGCGTACGTGATTTATAATATTGTATAAAAAAGTCTAATTTCAAAATTACAGTTAAAATTAAGTATGTATATTTGTACATTTGCCATACCTACATACCTACAGTTTTATTTATTTACAAGTTTTCATTCTATAAAAGATAGAATCTCATTCGGTTTCTTTTGCGATAGTAAGCATAATTATTTTGTATTTCGACGTGTTGTTGTTTATGATTTCTGTGAATTACTGAGAAATTTTGAGAATGCGGCGGACGTTTCCCATAAATAAGTAGATATGTATACATACGTTATTCGTCATTATTCCCCAACACGTCATCAATAAAACCTCGTATTATTACAGCACTTTTACTATTACAGATTTTAGTCTATTTTGCCATGTCATATGTGTGCAGGTAAATCATCGGTAGACATCGGAGTGCCATGTTCAAAACTTTAATCGGAATATTACAAATATACAATTTTTTTTTTTTTACTCCTATATTTATACAATCAGTCTTTTTGAGATTATAAGTACAACTTATGTATGCTTAACCTAAAACTTAAATTATTAACAACATAACATGTAGAGTAATGTCCCAGTGGACATTCTCCATAGAGAATGTTTTTTACATAATTATGACTTGTTTATTAACTAAAATCTAGTGAGTAGATCAGATGGTTTGAATCGCTTTAATCTTCTTGGTTCTTCTTCGTCCAGTAGCAGTGAGGTAGCCAGTTCGTTTGGATGTGCTGTTATCGTATCTTTGTATTTTGCGCTGTATTTTGTAATTTCTTCGCGGATGGTAGGTATCTTTAGATCAGCGTGTAATGTCGCGTTGGTTATGTACCATGGGGCATTTACTATTGCTCGTAAAACCTTATTCTGAAATCTTTGCAAAATCTCTATGTTTAAATTGCACGCAGAACCCCATAGGGGCACGCCGATGGGTTTCAAAATAGTTTTATATAGTAGCAATTTGCTTTCCATTGACAGTTCCGATTTTCTTCCGATTATCCAGTAAATTTGTTTGAATTTAGTTCCCAGCTGTTTTCTCTTAGTGAAGATATGAGTACGCCAAGTTAGTCTTCTGTCCAAGTGTAGACCTAGATATTTCACTACATCCGCTTGAGGTATTTGGTTTCCATTTAAGATGACCGGAGGACAGGTTTCTCTTTTCAGAGTGAAGGTAACTTGTGTCGATTTTGTTTCATTTGTTTTCATTCTCCATTGTTTCGGCCAATGTTCTAGGTAGTTTACGTGGTCTTGAAGATGTCTGGTTGCGTATATGGGGTCATTGTGTGAAACTAATATCACTGTATCGTCAGCGTATGTTGCTATCATCGTTGTATTAGTTTCAGGTAGATCTGCTGTATAAAGTGAGTATAATGTGGGACCCAAAATGCTCCCTTGTGGGACACCAGATTCGATAGGATAGAGTTCGGAATGTGCTTCTTGGTATTTTACATGGAATGTTCTGTTAGAGAGGTAGGATTTAAGAAGAGAGTAGAAAGGATGTGGGATTGTGTGTTTGAGTTTATACAGTAGTCCTAAATGCCATATTTTGTCAAAGGCTTGACTTATGTCGATGAAGGCGGCTGAACAGTATCTTTTCTCTTCCATAGTGTTGTTGATTTTATTTACGATTCTGTGAATTTGTTCTGTGGTTCCGTGTTGTTTCCTGAACCCAAACTGGTGAGTGGGTATTAGTTTTTCGTCCTCTATGATTACAGTCAATGAGTCAAAAGTCTTTTGATAAAATTGGAAGTAGATGGTATGATGTCACCTCGGTTGGAGTTTTCCCTGGTTTGGCAATCATTATGATCTGACCCATTTTCCATTGACATGGGAAGTGTTCTATTCTTAAAATCGCATTAAATATCTGGTGAATTGCTGCAAGACATTTTTGGGATATTTCTTGGAGTATTTTGCCGGTGATTAGATCGTACCCCGGTGCCTTTTTCACATTAATTTCTTTGTGAATTACTGTTTCGATCTCACTTTTAGAAATTTTTTTTTATTGGTAGTGCCATTTGAAATGGAGACTGTAGCTGATCGTAAATTTCTTGTTCTTCAGCAGGTGTTATTTGTGATGGAATTACAATTTAGTAACTTTTGTGCATGGCTGCGTGCATTGGAACCTATCGTGAATAACGTATAGCTACATGTATTTGAGAACGAAACTGTAACTATTTAACTTTTAATGCAATTAATGGCATGCTATAATAATTATTATTCTGAAATATATACATACGTAATTACATATGTGCATATATCAGTAATATTGGATTTCCTATTGTTACAATTTTTATTTTGTATTAATAATGGCACTTCTCTCACATATTATACAAAAAATAAATTTTAAAAATCAATAATCATTATCATTGTGACTTTCTTGAAGAGAAATATTTTGAATTTTCCGCTCTCATAACTTGGTAACTTTTCTGGTTGCAAGTTAAATAATTTTTTAAGCTCGTTAACTTGCATTTCATTATTTTTGTGTCTCTCATCAAAACGCCCATTCTTTATATTCTGTAACTTTATATCCTAGAATAAATAATTATAAACGCTAGCAAAGTTTACAACATAAACATAATTAAATTAGATGCCAATGCATCAATGAAAAAGCGCATTCTGTAGAAACTATTTAGTACAAGAAAACAGGAATTAACGTTTAAATAGCTGATGCCAAAATCGCGCCATCTTACGATTAAACCGTTTAATATTAATTAAAATAATTAGAAAAATACTACTGTGGCGTTACTAGCGGAAACATGTAGAAGCTGATTTTTCCAGCCCCCTCTTAACACTTGTCGTTTCAGCTTGGAATGAAACCAAAATCTTCACTCGTCCTCATTTTTACTCCTCTCCCCGCGCGATCTTTGTAACATCGCCCCGAGACCAGGACCGGGAGACGATTTTTTCTTCTTTTTTTCAATCGGCGAAGATTGCACGTTTGTTGCGCATGCAACTTATACGGCCGGTGAATGGATTTTTAACGTACCCACATTGGACACAAAGTTGTGATGATCTTTATCATTTTCCTAGGGTAAAAACATAGCGAAGCCTCGACTCGTGCCTCTCCTCAAGCAGAGACTCGAGCCTGGCATCGGAGACACAAGAAACATTGACTCAAGACGAGGCCCGAGTCGAGGCATGAGTCGATGTTCCACTGGCAGGGAATGAAACGTGTCTTTTATATGCGCCTCCGGCGATTTTCAAATTTCATTTGCACGTCGCGCCCTTCACGATAACAAGGTCGTCGACCCCTAGTTCCTACGATCGTGAAATTTATTTAATTACCACAAGGAAAGCAGTTTATAAATTTATTTTCAGTATACTTTACTAATTTATTTTACTGCCGAGCACTTCGATATCAACTAAGCGAATGAATAATCCCATCGTAACATATTTATATGCCACGGGTTGACCTTAGATTATTCGAGAAAGTCAAATACGTATATACAATACTTTGAATAATACAGTCATTCCTATCAACTTATCATGAATTTCTGTTTGCTTTAATTAATATATTCCTAGATGGCACGTTTTGTCACGCAATCGCTTTACCAATGTCACTACTGCACGCATCTGGTTGTTATACTATGTCGTATTACATAGGTATAACAAGATGTCTGTTAAAACCTAAAATTTTCCTCGTCCAGCCGAATTTAGAAACAAAGATCGAAGGTATTTTGAAGGCACATAAATATCAAAATGCAGGACGAGAGCGAACTAACAAGGAAGGTTAAGGCAGGTGGAAATCTCAGAAAAATTTGAAACTTTGCAGGATTGTAGTACTGGTCAACCCTAATCCAGAGCCGTATTCTGTTCGTGCTTTTACGCGGTTTAAGAGAGTGAAATCCACCCTTGATAACTGGAACTTTTTTCGATTTTGCTTATTATCTGTGAAACGAAAACAGCTATCGCCAACAAACTATATATTTTTGTAAATGGCTGTAAATGTCAAGACCTACATTATGATACAAAAATTAGGAATGAAAATCCTAAGGGATGTTATCCCTTCGAATTTTCACCCCTAATTTTTGCCGTTCTTGGGTCCTTTTTTACATCGGCAGACATATATTCATGTAAAGGACAACTAAAATTATAATTTGAAAAAAAATAACGCGATGTAGTTTTTTACAGTAGGTGACATATTGAAAATTTATTCATTTGTAGGGAGGTCTGCCAGGTTTGCGAGGCAGACCACAATAATTCTAAATAATTGATATTTCTTTAAAGTCTATAATAAATTTGATCAAGTATCAAGTTTATTAAAAATGATTAAAACAAAAATTCAATTGTCTGCCACCGGTTAGATATTTCCCACCATATTATCTCTTAAACACACTAAGAAAATTTTAGTAGTGTTGTGACGTAGGTTTTTAAGCGACGGGAGGAGCTTGAGCTATTACAGGGGTCGTAGTGGAGTTTGATAAAAAAAAATTGGCTGATAATGACCGAAAATTTTTAAAATATGTGCTTTTTAGGAAATTTATTCTAAAATTATGTATTTTTTATGCAGTAAAATTATTTGAATAATCACTATCTATTGCCTTTATACCGCAGAATTATAAATTTACTCTATTTTTAATTTAAAAACTATTCGTGTGCCCTTAAGCATTGAAAATTTGCCTATTACAAACTATAAACAGATAAAAGTTTAATCGCAATTTTTATATGCCCAATAAGGTACAAAGCAACTAATAAAACATGTGTACCGCCTACTTTCATAGCTTATCGAAGTGCGAACTGAATGTTTTTAAAATAAAAACGGGATTTCCTAATATCGACGTATAAACTCGAATGCATTTATATATAGAATTCCGGCAAAACCGCTTTAGATCATTCACGCCAGTGGTACAGAGAGGTAGTGCTTGTTTCAGTAGTTTGAATTTTAAATTACGGCGTCGTATTGTTCGTGTGTGCGAGGAGTGCTCATTCGGTTAATAAGGCCTTTTTGCGTGTGAGTGCGTGAGTGTTGTGTGTTGTGTTGTGTATTCTAAAAGGATTACAAACAAAAAGGATTAATACGACGAGGAAAGGTAGAATCTTCCTTTGTCGACTAACTTTCCATGTATTTATAAAGTGTAAACACATGGACCTTCAAGCTCTAACACAAATTCTCTGAAAATCGAACTTAGTTAGGCTCTTTTATAGGGACTCGGTTAGGGTTTTGGTTAGGGCTCCCCGCATATATATTTGACGGTCCAATTTCGCGATGGAAATTTTACCTTACGTAGCTATAGGTATGTAATAATACAAGTTCGCAGTCAACGCAAGAATCTATGCTGGAAATTGACGCTAGAGGGAAAACAAACAATGATGAAAAAAGTAAGAAATAGAAAGAAAAATTTAGAAGTTTCTATTTTTTTCTTATAGTCTGTTACAGACAAGTGGCAATCGTGGCGGCAGCATTGTTAAGCTAGTCCACTAGTCCACATCGGACGCACAGTTCCATCCCTTGAAAATTTCATCCCTAATTTTTGTATCATAATGTAGGTCTTAAACAGCCATTTAAAAAATTTATAGTTTGTTGGCGATAGCTCTTGTTGTCTCACAGATAATAAGCAAAATCGAAAAAAGTTCCAATTTACAAGGGTGGATGTCACCCTCTTAAACCGCGTAAGAGCATGAACGGAATAAGTCTCTGGATTAGGGTCGACTAGTACTACAATCCTGCAAAGTTTTTGTAAATTGTTTTGTAAATGTTTTGAAATTCTTGTAAATTGGAGGAAAGTTATCGAGCCGGCGAAGACTCTCGAAGCGGGCGATAAAAACCGAGAACAACGTCGGAACGCATTTTTTAACGAATTAATGATTTCGAATTGACTGACTCATCTTTCGATGCTGACTCTCGACTCGTCGCCGTCAATATTGAACCACGCGCGTTGATCGCTCTCCACGCCTTCAAAGAACAGGCACGTGGTACGAGTTGAAAAATTGACCGACGGCTTTGTTGTACATTCACGACGCGTTATTTATCTCGCCGTCGGGGTTTTCCATAATCATCGTCAAGGAGGGAAGTGGTTGCGCCGAAATGTCGTCGCGAGCGGCGAGCGTTTTTGACGCGAAGCGACTTCGCCGTCTTCTCCGGCTTGTTTAAAGTGTTTTTGACTTCTTTTTTGGAACGATCTCCCTTTAACTTCGTCGCTTTATCATTGCGAAGTGAAACTGCCCGCGCGTCGCGGCGCCCGATCCGGATTGCAAAATGTTCGCGAGACGAAACGGAAACGCGACGCACCACGCCGGCGAGACGGCTGTCTCATCTTCCTTTACCGACGAACTAAGCGAATGACGTCACTTCTCGTTCTCTGTCGCCGACTCAGTTAGGAGCACGTGCATTATTAGCAACTACTTCTCTACACTGATTACAACACGCTTACGTAAGATTCTGTCTTATGTGCGTCGCACACTGTGCCCCGACGCGCCGTTAGGAACACGATAGCGATTTATTTATGGGGAAAAGTCAAAAAAAAAGTGTAATGTCTAATGAAAAACGGCCACCGCCGACGACCAGCGTAATACTTAGATAACGGACACCTGCAGTTCGAGTAAAACACGCGACGGAGTGTCGCAAGTGTGCCGGGCCGAAAAGTGGTCGGATACGATTCTAATGGAATTAGAAGTTCGTTGTGCGATTTCGTGCCAATCGATGAATTCGGTAGAATTTAGGTTAGTATAACGCAAGTTTAATTTGGACGTCGCACGCCAGGAACCGGACATTTCAAAAAGGCAATAAATCCGTATCGTTTACATATATTTACGATACGGTAGGTATGCCGTGTTTATGAGTTATCTGTCTTTGACCCCGAAACAAAATAGCTTTTTTTTTTGGCTTTTTGGCGGCGGTATTTCCTTGAATTCGGTTTCGAAAGCACGGCCATCTATCATTTTGTTATGTATTCACTTATTTAAGGGCAGGGGCATGGCTTTAGCGGAATAGGGAATTCAATGGTTAGCTGTAAACTGTTTTCCGAGTCATTTGATAAGATATTTACATAAAACTTTTTATTTAATAAAATTTAACCAATTATCTGTGTTTGTGCCTTGACAAATTTTAGAAATATCTATTATTATTTACAAAACACGTATATTAAAATCGTAAAAAGAAGGCGTTTGTTTAGACCTGAATAACTACATTATACATCGAATAATTTAAAATGTTCTTACAGAGAAACACAGATCTATCCTTCTTCTTTGAGAAATTCTTAATTTGAACTGCATAAATTTGTTAATAAAATGGAAAATAGCGTACAGCCGAAGTACTACAATTCAGTATAAAATCGACGTGGCTACTGCTGTCACAACGGAGAAGTAAGAAATCACAGTAGAAATATGAATTGCTATAGTCGAGCAGTTCATTAGTTAATAAGATAGTTTCTTGAACGTAATGCGATAGGTATGTTTATAAAATAAACTTATTTTTAAAGCATAGATAATGTAATTTGAAATTATGAACGAATTTATTATACTGCATCTGTACCCTAGTAGTCTAAGAGCTGGTAAACATTTTCACATCCGAGTTTATACCTCTTGAAATTTTGTAGGAAGGTAGTTTTCTTAAGTCTGGCTAGGGAATGGACCACCCGGTTAAGCAACTCCGGTCTCGAACTACCCCACAATCGTTTAAAATTGCAAAAAAAGGGGTGAGACATTATCGTTTATACCTTTTGAAATTTTGAAGGAAGGTAGTTTTTTTAAATCTGACTAAGGAATTGACAGTCTGGCTAAGCAACCCCGGTTTCGAACTACCCCACAATCGTTTAAAATTGCAAAAAAGGGGATGTGAAATTGTAAGGGGAATTGTAGTGGGATTTCTATCTCATGAAATTTTATAGAAAAGTAGTCTTTTTTAAGTCTACTTGAGGAATGAACAACCTGATTAGGTAAATACGTCCGCGAACTACCCCTAATCGTTTAAAATTAAAATATATTTGAAATTTTCATTTGTACCTCTTGAAATTTTGTAGAAAGGTAACTTTTGTAAGTCTGGCTAAGGAATGGACAGTCTGGTTAAGCAAATCCGGTCGCGAGCTACCCCTTAGTGGTTTAAAATTATAAAAAAGGAGTGTGAAATTCTAATTTCTATCTCTTGAAATTTTGTAGAAAGGTAGGTTTTTTTTTAAGTCTGGAAAAGAAATAAACCACCTGATTAGGTAACTACGTCCGCGAACTACCCCTTATGATTTAAAATTAAAATATATTCGAAATTTTTATTTGTACCTCTTAAAATTTATATCATCTCATACTTATTGAAGTATGAAAAAATAATTGCCAAACGGCCAGGCCGGTTTTAACCTAGTTACAGACAGTGTTAAAGTTGCATTTTGAAATAATGCATTAATTGCATTCTACCTTTTGTCGTTTTTACAACAGCTTGTTAATAATATTTGAAAGAAAAAAGTGTCGTAAGCCAGACAAATCTGGCGGCCTTAGCGTCCAAAAAGAAAAACGGAAAAAACTATTTTTACATTAGTGCGGCGGAGAGAGCATTTCGTAGACGCGCGAGTGCGAGAGAGACCTTATATCGGAAGGCATATCGGCCCGTCATAGATATCGCCATGCTTCCTGTAAAAATTTTCATAATAGGTGTGAAATAGAGATGATTTAAATTTCAAGAGGTATAAATGAAAATTTCAAATATATTTTAATTTTAAATGATAAGGGGTAGTTCGCGAACGGAGTTACCTAATTAGGTGGTTTATTTCTCTTCCAGACTTAAAAAAACCTACTTTTCTACAAAATTTCAAGAGATAGAAATTAGAATTTCACACCCCTTTTTTGCAACTTTAAACGACTAAGGGGTAGTTCGCGACCGGAGTTGTTTAACCAGACTGTCCATTCCTTAGCCAGACTTACAAAAGCTACCTTCCTACAAAATTTCAAGAGGTACGAATGAAAATTTCGAATATATTTTAATTTTAAACGATTAGGGGTAGTTCGCGGACGTATTTACCTAATCAGGTGGTTCATTCCTCAAGTAGATTTAAAAAAAGACTACTTTTCTATAAAATTTCATGAGATAGAAATCCCACTACAATTCCCCTTACAATTTCATATCCCTTTTTTTGCAATTTTAAACGATTGTGGAGTTGTTCGAAACCGGGGTTGCTTAGCCAGACTGTCAATTCCTTAGCCAGACTTAAAAAAATTACCTTCTTTCAAAATTTCAAGAGGTATAAACTCGGACGTGAAAATGTTCACCAGCTCTTATATTATAAGTGGTTACACAGTAATTTTTTTTATATATATGTGAGAAACGATAATCTACAAACTTCGCAAGAAATATTAGAGCATCTTGCAAGTGTTGTTTGATTTTCTCTACCAGTCATAACCAATGATAAATACTACACAGTTGGTGGAAGTAGGATGCAAGATACACGGCATTTTTCCTTGTTGTATCGGTAGTGTTTTACATATGTTTATTGCGCTAATAGTGCCGTTGATTTTATTATCAAAGGAGTAGAAATGAAGTGCTTCCGATTTGTTATCTGTAGGTAAATCCCCAAAGGGTAACTTGAAAACTTTCCTCAATTGTTCCTCGCCGTTTACGTCAAATCGAAAATAACATTTGAAAGCGGTTGGCGTATCAAATTGTTATTTATAAAAAAAAAACGTCGCGCGCATGTGTGTCTACGTATAAGTGCACCTTCTCCTTTATTAATATCGTAATCCGAAAATAATTTTTATGGATTGGGTCCCTGACGAGGCCTACTTATCGAACTTCCAGTCCGGCCTTCATCGAAGCCGATGGGCCGAGACGAAGGTTGTGGATGATGACAGCAATGCGATTTCGCGATCCTCGCGGGAAAACCCGATTTTTCCGGCCTGCCGTTTTTGGGCAAATCGTTATCTAATCGCGGAAGATAACGTCATATTCCACCAACGAGTCGATTCGAAGGAATCAAATAGCGAATCAATGTGTGGACGGTGGGGACGTGGGTATCCAACTTTGGTGGCTGGAAACGTCTTGGTGATTGATGTAGTCAGAGTACGCCCGGTACGGTACTGGAGTATTGGAAATGTTAATAATCTAAATCAACTTAGATGTGTTGAAGACATTGTTCTCGTAGCAAACGGCAAACGAGACTTAAACTATTGTAAGACGAAGACCACGATGCCAAAAGAAGAAAAAGAAGAAGAGGGAAATGTAAAAATCCGTAATGTACTGTAATCCATAATCCTAGGACTATTGTACTTAGGACAGGCAGTGCGTCTTACAGGGACGACCAATTAAAAGAAGTAAAACGAAGATTTCGCTTGGTATATGGGTAGGGCTTCGAATTATGGTCTATTCACACACATCCAGTTGCCTCTCGGTTCACGGTGTTTGACTGTTAGGCGCCGGGAGCGAGCCGGCGCGTCAGGCGTGACATGTGACGTCTATTCGCGCACGTCAGTCACGTCACGTTTCAGTCTTATTGTTGATCTGCGTTTTTGGATTTGTTCTTCGATAGGCCGATAATCAATTTCTACCCGAGCACCTAAAGGCCGACAACGTTAGCGCTTGGATGCGCTGCAGTTATTTGTTGTGCCGTACATCAATCGGAAGAAACTTATCAACAAGGTCTTGGGTAGACCGAGACTGTTCAACACCACAACTAACTCCATTCGTTTGTGGGGGAGGGGGCTGCGCATGACTCACGTCACGACGAGGGCGACACTAAACGTGGTTTTCGAGTGAAGGTAAGCGTAAATTATGCCGGGGCGCATCGGGCCGCATCGCAGCGCAAAACTCCGCAACTAATCGTTGTCACGCAACAGAGATCCCGTCATTGACTCGTTTAAAACGTACCTCGGCAATTGGTTGCGTTACGCTGCGATGCGCCCCGGCATGACGTACGCTTACCTTAATGCGTAATTTTTTTGTCGTAGCTATTATACGCACTGCGATTTGTATTATGTACAATCTTCTTCTGACGTCACATCATTCATACACACGCAAATTGTTAAAAACAATCACAATATTACGCTATCGGCCGTATAAATGATTCAAACATTACTCGTTAACTTCGTTTAATCTAGTCGCCGCTAGAGGGCTCGTTCATTTTTGGAATCGAGAATTAATAATGCGTTTGAAAACGGTTTGTCATATTTTCGTCGTGAATAAATATAATAGACAGCGTGTGGAATCGCAAAGGTGGTTTTAAGTTGACATGGCCGCTATCGTTTTGTTATGTGATCGATGATTAACTCTCGACGTTATTTTGTTGACGTCGGAACTCAATTTTTAATATTACACGATATAGAATCTATCGAACGTGCCGAGGAGAAGCTATTATTAGTTCTCGCATTCTCGGCGTGAACGACGAATTCTATTAAAGTTTTTTTTTTCAATTTTCGTTTATTGCCTCGTTGAATCTCGATTCCGTCAGTCGGTTGGTTGCTTATTCTTGCGTTCATATCGCCCGGATATAATTCGGTCGTAAATTGGCGTGTCCTCGAATACGTCGCGTCGTCGCGCTTCGTTTTCTTATCGCAGAAATTCATCTACACGCTTTAGTTTAGTTTATAGACGTCATTCGGGGTTTTTTAATTAGGGCAAAATCGCAATGAATTTTTTGTAGGTTTTTGAACGTTTTACCGCGTACGTGTAATTAAACATTATTTATCGTTAACTAGTTGGATTACCTGGCGTCGTCCGGATAGCGCAACCTGACGGGATAGTTAAGAATTCATAATTATAGGACGTTTCCCGTTAGGTTGCGCTATGCCCGATTTTTTATTATTACGTTTGATTGCTTCACGAGTTAGTATTAGGGGATGAAACCGTTAGTATTTTGACCAAGAGGATAATAAATATATGCGTCAAGCTCGGTCCATATCTCTCAAAGCATCTAAACTTCTTAATAGGGGGGGAGGAGGAGGTAGTTGCAATAATTTAAAACATATGGTCGCTTATTGATAGTTTCCGAGAAAATTGCATTTCAAATTTTAAGTACGATCCTGTCCTTACGCAATTTAAATTAAATTCATAGTGTTAACGAAATAGACAAAGTGCACAAATGATTCAATTTGAAGGTAAAACGAACATCGATATAAGTATGAAGCAAGTTTGTCAATCTTATTTAATGGCCATGTCATACACTTCCCTTTCACCCCTTAGGAGCTTTCGAGTTATTTTAGTTACACCCTGTATAAAGATTCGTTTTCGCACGTTTAATTCACAATAGAACGTCTATATTGGACGTCATGCTTGGACGTTGACATACCAGTGGATATCTATTTTATCCATCTGATAGCGCAAGGATTGAGGATGTCCACTGACTATCCATTTTAGGTCCATAGGATGTACTATGGATGTCTATGCGTAACCTATTTGTCATAACCCTGGACAAGCAGGGGATATCCTTTTTATGATATGATATGGACATCCATTTCATGTTCGTGGACAAGAGGATACGTAATGGACATAAAACGACCAGCCAATATGAACATCAGACATTCTATGGATGTCCTGCCTGGACATTGCGGATGTCCAGTGGATATTCATTTTAGGACCATAGGTTATACTCTGCATGTCCGTGCGTAATGCATTTGTCACGACATAAAACGAACGTCCAGTGGATATCTGGGCCCAGATAGCACAAGGATATCCACTAGACATTCTATGGATGTCCTGTTTGGACATTGAGGATGTCCTCTGGATAATTTACTTAAATGGAAATGTTTTCGATCGTCCGTTGGAGTTTGGATGCTTTTGAAGCGTTTTCCATCGTTAAAAACTGTGCAGCGCACGTGTGACTCTTCGATGCGCTACGAGTCACGCTTAGTGTGACTCTTCGTTGGCCACCGTCAAAATTGTTAGTTATATAGGTACTACAATAGATGTGGCGCGAAAAGACCCAAATATAAACCGAACTACATCTGCCTGTGTATCTTTAGGTAGTTTTTTTTTCAGAATTTAAAAATTGCTTCTATTAATCCGCGATTCCCGGCCACGCAACTGTAATGTATTCGTAGCAAATACTAAGTTTGTAGCGTGCACGGATTTAACATTTCGTGTTTTATAAAAGCGGCAATTCGCCATTGTCGACGCAACTGTCATGTGCTGAATTCGTTGTGACGGGTCGCGAGCTTTTTCGGTTAGCGTTTTCCGTACCGCGCGGTGTTAAGCGGAAATTGATTTTATATTCATATACCAGTTTCTTTCGCCATTCTCGACATTATCTCGAAACGAACTATTTCAACTGTTTATTAATGTTCTTACGTTCAACATCGGCATCGATTACTTACGTTACGTAACCGTAAACGAATTAAATTAATTTTCCTCCAAAACTCCCTCGTTTATACTACGGAGGAAAATTGTCCAATTTGCGTCCCAAAAAGTCCCGGATCGAATTTGTTTTTGGGCATGTCGGTCGTCGCGACTCGCGGATGTGCAAGTGTGTGGCCCTGTCGTACGTTAATCGCGCGAACGCGATCGGTTCGATGTTTCAGTGTCAAATTTTTCCGCACCAATAATTTCGTTCTAGTCGGGAAGGGTTTGAAAAGTGTTTTTCATCGATTTTTTTTTGTCGCGCCGAGTAGAGATGTCGCTAAACTGTCATCGTATTTCCCCCCCTCCTGTTTCGGCGTCGTTTATCGTAAATTCTCTTTTTCGGCGCACGACTTTAGCGAAAATTTTGCAGGTTTTCCGCGCCTTTGCAATTAAACATAATCCTACGCCTAAAGAAATACGCACGTACGTACTTTCGATTTAAAAATCGAGGTATTATTCGGATATCAACGAAATACTGTTGTCACGAAAAGACATTCAATTTGTTTCGGTAACACTACACGTACGTAATTCACGTGTCACGTCAAAAATAATAAACAAAACAAATATGCTATCCCGTCAAAACGCCGAGGACGAAACGCCGTCAATTTTAAAAGTCGAATTAATAATAAATAATTAGGTGCGTGGAATTGCCGACTGACGATCAGGAGAGAGTCGCACATCGAGGTACGTACCTGATACTATATTAGATAAAGTCTGTATATAAGAGAAATCCTAACTCTCTTTTTGAAATAATAAAATTGCCTTTATATAGCGCATTTAGGGGCTTTATAGGCCGCGATCAGGGTAACTCAATCGGCGCACCGACCTCAGACAAAAAAATTTGCTAATTGTGTAAATTACGTCGTTACGTCATACACATTTTATTTAATAGTTTGATTTAATTTATTGTGACGGCGTTTCCAATTTACGGCATTTTTGTTCACGACGTTCACTTTTTAACCCGGAACCCGCAATTCGTATTTTTGTAAAACGTATTTGATCGCGAAGTTCGACTTTTCGATTAATTTCCAACTTTTAAAGCAATAGTAGGTACAAAAAATGTTAAGTAAAACGACATCGAGCTCTTTGGCTCGATTCTTGTGGAGGAAAGTCGCTCCACGTTCTCCACCGGCAGATTGACTTCTACGTATAACTTGCAACGTAACTTTGATACCAACGTTAGATCTTTCCATGTTTGCCTGTCACGGGTTTGCTTCCACTTTTAACCGTTTTATAACGTTTTAATTTGATCCTCGCATCGAATCTAAGACAATTCAGTGCCGCCAGTTCGTCGTCGGCTGTTTCATCGCCAGAAATTTTATCCTCGACTATTTTATCGCCGATAAATAATAATTAATTAAAATTTATATCGCCATTAGTGAAAGACAAAAACCTAAACTCGCCTCATCTGCATTAGTCTAAACTCATCTCATCTACACTAACCTTTTGAGTTAATCGGCAATGAAATGGTCGACGACGAATTGTCCTATTTCGTCTCCCATCTGATTCTTGGTCTCTTTTTTAGTTTGTTTTTGCGCGATCTCCATTCCGTATATTTATCGAAAATTCATAGAATTTTTCTGGTTTTTTCATGGATGGTGCGGTAAAGTTCAACGTAAAAATCACTACCTATATTGGTTGGTTTTCGGATCCATGTTAATTAAGATTTTTTTTTCTTTTTGGTCATTCCGACCTTAGTTTTTAAACACCCTATATGTATACAGGGTATTTAACTATTTCTGGGAAGATAGAACAAATCTAAACAAGCACTTTTCGTAGTACAATGCACGGTCGTAAATTAATTGGTGAAGCGCTAGAGGGCGCTTTCCAGTGAACTCGCAATACGCGCCGGTTTTCGCACTCGTTGTCGGTTCTACCGTTGATTCACGAATCGGGAGAAGGCGGACATGCGTTTCACGTCTGGAGCTGTGGACAAGAATGCGAGGGAGGCCCAAAGACTGTACCAGGGGCCGCTATCTGATAGCACAGAAACGGATACATATTGGCGGTGCAATTGCCGAAAGATTTTAAAGTCGATTTGTCGATTTAGAACTCGCAGCAGCTACATTTTGGAGCGGCATTTAACTCAATGTATCTATCTAGAAACTTCGTCGCAGGGTTGTTCGCATAATAGGGGCCTTATCTGAGAACATGTAGTTATAATTAGCCGAAGTGGCTGGCGTTGTATGGGTAGCGCAACCTGACGGGATAGTCGGAGAGTTTACAATTAACAGGTGAATAATATGTAGTATTCACTTTTTCCGCCAGGTTGCGTTAGGTCTTGTTAAGTGTTTTTTTTGTTCGATTGCTTGACAACCAATTAGTGGTGTTTTGACTAAAGGCATGACAAATATATGTGCCAAGTTTGGTCCACGTTTCTCAAAGCGGATACTCGCGCACGCGCGTTCCTCGTATACGTTTTAGTAAATCAATTTTCTTTTATTATGTAAAAATGTAGCGTAACTGACTGACTGACTGACATATCAACACCTACCCTCAACTGTTGGTCCTAGAAACGTGAGATTTGGAAGATATATTCCTATTATGGTGCAGACGTTCACTAAGAAAGGATTTTTCGAAATTCCAGTAGATGTAACGGGAAAAGTGTGTTTTTTAAAAATTTTATTAGCGTCTTCGGACTAAACAAATATACCTTTGAAATATCAAATTTGTAGGGCGCGTTTCTTTGATTATTTTCAATCCCACGCAGACGAAGTCGCTAGAGAAAGCTATTTATAATATATATATGGAGCTCAACAGTCGGCAACGCACAGAGACGCGCCTACGCTACACCCACGCCATCATAACTTGATCGATCTCGCGCTGTTACATCGAATGAAAAAGATTACGTCGTCGATTCCGAAATGATGAAAAGATCCCTCAGGAAATGCACGCTCGGCAAATTTGTAGGTAATAATTAAAGACCATAAAAATCGTCGGCGACATTTTCGAACCGACCGATAGAGAGCTGCCCGACGACGTATATCTAATAAAAAATAACACATAATGAGCATAATTTCACCGGCGGAGGCACGTGCCGATCGATGACGCACGTCTGCGAACCTCCCCCGCAAAGGGTGATCCCGAAATAGTCACCATTACGCGGTTTCATCGTGAACGAAATATATAGACCTTTCGGTCTGTAAAAAAAATAATTGCAAAGTACGTTTCAATTACTGTCAGAACGTTTTATATAACGAACGCGAGAAACGGAAGCTATCGGACCGTAAAACGATATACACGCTCAAGTCCTCTATATTACGTAATTAAGCAAACAAATTAAAATCGGCCATTCGGAACGTTACGATCTAATAAAAGGAATTCCTAAAATCGTGGAAAACTCTCCGAGTTTCACTGTGAGGCAGCCCCTACATCGATTTACTATCTTCCCGTAGATCCGGTAGATGGCGTTGCATAATTAAAGGGTTAATTTAATCACCGCCGTACGCTAATCTCCCCAGATATTTTAATAATTAAAACGCAATTTCGCGTTTCAAATTGTCGCGGCGCAGTTTAATTTAAAGCAATATCCGTCTGGCGTCTATACTTCGTCGAGGAGATTTGCGGATAAAAATGGGTTCTCGGAGTCTTTCGTGCACGTTTTTCATCATTTTTGTTTGTTTGTTTGTTTGAATAATAAGCCGTTTCGGTTATTTAATGAACGGATGTTTCGCGATTTTATTCGTATCGGGGAGAAAAGGCGCCGCGTCCGTTTGGGCGTGTACAGACGTCCACATTAGTAATGCACGCACACCTCCCAACCCAAGCGATGGGCGGGTGTGGTAATTCGCTGTTTGAAACGTTGGCGTAGCAATAATTTCGTGTGTTTGAAAATGCGCGCATTACTTCTGTAGACGACTGTACGCCACGGATGAGAGATAAAATGCGCGATGCATAAAGCCGCGTCCGGATTACTCTAACTTGTCAGGCTTCGATCTGTATTCGTCTGGTCTACGCCCACATAGTTTTGGTGTTCAGATCCTCATTAGCTCCTGGGTCGCGCTACTCGTTTGGCTCGACGCGCGAGCATGAGCAATCCGGACGCGGCTTTAGAGCGATTACTTGTTCTGCACGTGTTCGACAATTCAACGCCCTCTTATTTACACGTCATGAAATTTCCTAATCGCAAAACGAAATCTAATCTTGAAACGATTTAATTAATCGACCGTTTGTTTCGTGGCCGAGCTTCCTAAACGTTTTTCAGAAATTAATTACACAACCGACGAAGAATGTTAATGCGTCGCTCAAAATATAATTATTGTTATAATTCGTTCTTATCCGTGTTCCAAAATAACTTGTAGGTAAGTAAGTGCCTACCTACAGGTTAACCTGTTGCGCTAACGATTATTAATCGCCCGCCCCGAGCTAAAAGGAAGAAAAAAAACGCCCTTCCTTAACGGAAGAATTTATTGCGCCATAAATTTAAAGTAGTTTGCGCCGAGCTAATTGTTGTGTAGAAATATGATGTTGGTAGTTAAAATTGCGAGTCGTCGTCACTTTGCGAGTACGTATACGGTTAAACGAGAAGACGCGGAAGTCGACGTATGCGAAACAGATCATCTCGAAGAGCGAGCGAAAGAGATTTGGAACTATTGAAAATAGTCGCATAGATAGAATCGGGAACGAGGAAAGAATTCGAGGAAAAAGACGAGAAGAGGAGACACTTCACAATAATCGTGAACTCTAACTATCCCGTTAGGTTGTGCTATCCGGGCGGCGTCCAACCAATTATAGGTACATATAAAAGGTACTGTAATAGCGTGGGGATTTCTAAAACAAGAACTTAAAAATATAATGATAAACGAGAGCTACAAGTACTTAACTTCAATAATCAAACAACGGGTATCCGGCTCGAAGAACCACGCATAATGTACGTCTTATGCGAGCTGTTAATGAATTTTGTACACGTACATACATTCTAACACCGACGATTGTTAACGTGATTTAATCCGAAACGTGTTCAACTTCAATCAGAAACCATACTATCTATGTATGTACATTAAACGGAACTTTCTTAAGTTAATAACGGCAGTCAGTATTTTAGATTCCGAGTGCGGGTCAACTACCCCACATCGGCGAAATGGAATTCCATCAACATAATTTTATCGCTGTCGTCCCGTTATTTTATAATAAAAATGTAACTTGAAATGCCGTAGGGCGTTGTCTGCGTTGGGGGTTTTGTATTCCCGAGGGCTCATATTAAAATGAGGCTTCGGGTTTTTTCTTTTAACGATCGAGCGTGCACGCGTTTAATCGATTTAATAGCACTAAAAAAAAACTATTACGCCCGCGTCGCTACGGTTTTCCGATAATTTATGATGCACTAATAGATTAAGTTTGTATAAGAATAACAGTCTTCGTAGGATGAGGGACGAACAGAATTTTCATTTCCGCTAATGTTCCAACTGGCGGGTGTCTTGGTTGGCCGTGGAAAGACAAAGGCATAGTCGATCATTTGGAAGGCATCGGCCGTGATTTTCGTGGCGAATTTTCTTTCAGGTCTTCTTCCGCGTTATTCGTAAACTTCACAGACATAACTTCATCAGCATCGCCGAAACCGACCTGTTGGGTCGCCTTTGCTATTTCTCTCGTTGCCGTCTCTTTCTCCGGAACTGATACGACTTCAGGCCAAAATTTTCTCCAAACGCCATTCGTGCATTTCGTCTTGACTACGTTTCGTGAACCTCGAATGGTATCAATTGCCATCTTGATTTTAAACTGTAACCAAAAATTCTTGATGGTGAGTTTGCTATCAAATATTCACTGTTCGTCAACTGATCAGGTGTGAAAAGTGAACTGTTATTGTCTTCATCGACTGTGTTCACTGGGGTGGTGTTGGAGAATGAGCACGTGCCGCTGAAGATTATCCAACGTCTCCAAACGTCATACAATGACTAAACCATCAGCGTGCGGATGCGAAACGAACTTATCCAAACTGGAGTGCGTTAGGGAGATGTCGTCTCTCCTCCGCTTCTCAAAATCGCGATTGACGCGGTTATGAGGAAAACGTTCGACGGAAAACGAGGGAAGAGACGGGGTTCAATACGACGTAAACAACTTCCCGATCGACTTGTTGTTGGCCGACACGGATGCAGGGGCCACATCGTCCAAATTCGGATGCTGACAATGGTACCTTTGGAAGAAGACCAAGATTAAAATTCAAGCTCGAGGTCTTTCAAATGCTATGTCTCAGATAGGTCGTGGGCGTCTCTCTTCGCGATCGCCACTGTAACGAGACAATACAGACGCGACGTGTCTGGGGGTTGGTACGAGTCACGTAGTATCCGATTCATCAGAACTTGCCGAAAACAAACCTTGAACGAGTCACTTGTACAAAATCATGCCTATCATCATCATCATTTCGGAAGAATCGTGCGCACCCGCAATGGAAAGCGCGATAATTCGCAAACGAAGCGCGCGTAAGTTTCCGCGCGTTTTTCCTCGTCCGTCCGGCGATGCGTTTCGATGTGTTCGACACAATCGTATGAGCGCTCGAATTGTCGTTGAACGTGTTAGGCAGGTCAAAATTATCAGATGAGTCGTGTCTACCGATCTCGTAAGAGTTCATGCTTACCGAGCGATACGTGCATAAACAATTAGCCGGATTAATATAACAATTTGAACGACTCGCGCGTGTACTGACGCCCGATAGAATCTGGAAATACACGAACGAGTCACGTGAATTTTAATCCATTCCGTTTATTAATGTGCGCGCCGAAATTTGATCTATGGGCACGTATTTATTACGAACGGGCCACGTGTTTTAAACAATTTGCGTTTTATTAATACAGCGTCTCTAAAAAAAAATCCTAAGTACCATTCACGTTTTAGAAACACCGGCCAACCGTCGTATTATTATTATTCGTTGCAATACCACATCACAAAATTTCGATGAAAAAAAAGGAAACGTTGCGCGTCAAAGCTATCTTTTTCTTGTCCGAGGAGTTTTACGCGAATCGCCCCCGTATATGTCTTATCGCAACCGTCTACCGAAACAAGTTGTAGGTGTACATAGTAACCAGAGAATTAAGGTGCAAAAGCTTCTCGGTTCCATTAAAATAACGATGTACAGTCAAGTTCGTATGTTTCGTGCCGTCGCCTGTGTTAGTTTCTATCGTAAGACTAAAAAAAAAGATTACCGTCCGTTTTTAAAAACAACCGATACCCTTCGTCCCTTTTGATCCTCTCGCGTCGCTCGTTGGCCTGCTATCACATCTCGTGGGACGAAACGTACGACCTCACCTCGACCTTATCTTTTATTGACCTTTTTTTGGCACTACACCCGACTTTGTCTAGACGTTTATTGGTTCGACCCCATCCGTCCGTTGTACGACCTGATATTGACGTTGAATGATATTATTTGGCCCGGTCTTGAGCTTGGCGGGCCTTTTATGATTTTGTGGGACCTTTTGTTGACTGTCTTGGGATTGGACCGTGTCTGTTTTCTCCGAATATGGTTAACGTTACTTTTCTCGGCGCGGTCTTGTTTTGATTTTTGGCGTCGCCGTGTATTTTCCAGTTCTGACCTTCAACGATGTATGCCTTTGGCTTTGTATTGGACCTACGTGACCTTCTATATTAGGACTACCTGGATTTTTCTAGAATTTTATCGACTCGGCCTGATTGCGCCTTGTCCGATTTGATATTGATGGCATCGCCTTGGTCTTTCATGATTTTGTAGGAACTTTTCTTGACCTATCTTGACCTTATCGGACCTTTTATCTTATTTTTAACGGCATTCGTCCATATCTTTTCTCTTGATTTTCTTGGTGTATTTGCTCGATCTAACATTGCGTTTAGCTTAGATTTGACCTCGAATGGTCTTGTCTGGGCTTTGTATTAGTTTTATATAACCTTATTGATTCCGCCCGTCCTTGTCGTGGTTTAATCTGTCCTTGCACGACCTGACATTGATGTTCATCAACCCTATTTGGCCCGATCTTGAGTTTGGATGGTTTTTCATGATTTTGTATGACCTTTTCTTGACCTTATTTGACTTGTATCTCGTTTATATCCTTGTTCGATCATAACTAATCTTGGTTTTCTTCGTATGGTCTTGTTTTGATGTGATATTTGGACCTTGGAATGATCGTGTACAAATGAGCACCTCTAAAATGACGAATTTTTACGTTTTAGAAATTGTCGTTTTATTATTCGTTGGAGTACGTTATGAAATTTAAAAAGAAAACGTCCTTAATGGAGACGCATTCCACGCCAAAGCTATCTTGTTTTAATATTATACTAAACATTAAAATTTTATTGCGCCTTAGCTATTTCGAAACAGGATAATGCGAAGATTTAAAAGCGAGAAATTCCGCGGATCTCGTCATTTTCACGGATTTTCCCAAATAATGTTATTATTAATATTTGATTTACGCAACGTCCCGGAAATGAACTTCAAAATTATTCATAGAAAATTTCAATATTTCCTAGTACCTACCTATTAATATTTAAAAAGTTTCGGGGTTGCGAAGTCGCGCAACGTATCATTTTTTAATATGAAAAAGTTTTTGGACTCGTTCCAACGCGGACGCTTTTTATTTATAAACATCGCATAAGTTTACGGGCCTTTTTTTACTTCAGAAAACAATGCGGTTTTGTGTTCATTCGTTTCTGATGGCGATTTTAAAACTTTCGATGATAAGTGCGTGTAAAGTTGTAATTGATTTACGACGTCCTCGACCTCCGACAGTTTCATCAAAAATTATATTAAACAGTAGATTAGCGTCAATATTAAAGAAATAAATTGATTGAAGTAGGTAACGATCGTTATTTTCGTATTGTGTACTAGTATATTAAAAATTGACGTTTCCACAACAACGTAACCGTAGATAACATCGATAAAATGGGAAATTACTTGCGTTCAAATCGCTGACTATTTTAACGTTACGCAAAGAAAATTAATTTACCTTTCGATTTACCAATAATTTCACGTTTGTTTTTGTTTTTTTGTTGCAGAGGCGCATTTTCGGTAGTTAGACGATGCGTGCAAAAATCCACCGGTTTCGAATT
The DNA here is from genome assembly GCA_036326145.1 of Rhagophthalmus giganteus. Taxonomy (NCBI): domain Eukaryota; kingdom Metazoa; phylum Arthropoda; class Insecta; order Coleoptera; family Rhagophthalmidae; genus Rhagophthalmus; species Rhagophthalmus giganteus. Next base: position 514,488 of record JARFJA010000021.1, on the reverse strand, counting down.
TGCTGCAAAAATAATCAACACCAAGAAACTATCTTCGAGAGGTAAGTGCGTAAGCGTTTGCTCGATGGAATTTTTTTTAACGCGCTGCGAGGGTCGCCTTCGAAAATTGCTTTTCAATCAAATAGCGTCGGCTTTCCGTTTTGAATCATAAGTGACTGCGTGTCGGAACGATATCTACCGAAACAAAAATGAAACGTGTAGTAATTTGCGCGGTTCGGTCGCGTGCGAAGAGTTTTAAGAATCGATGCTTTGATAACGTCTTTTTTAACTTCTAAACTTAGAAAGTTATTTCTAGAGCTTCGAAACGGTTTATTAGCTTCGCGACAATCAGAATTTTCGGGACAAGGTTCGAACATGGGCACCCGCGTATCTTGGAAAACAATCAGCGCCATCTTCTCGGTCGATTTTTTTGGTTAATTAGGCGTAGCGCGCGCGCGTGTTACCAAGTTCGTACGAAACTGCTTCGGAATATATGGGGAAAAATGGTATCTTTATAGTTGGTACGACGATTTTTGAACAATCGAGAAGAAAATTACAAAAAACACAATTTCGACGAGACGGAGACGTATCGAACAAAATACCGAAAAGTTTATAGGACGCAAAGGAAAATCCCAGATAGCTTTAATGACATCAGCTTAACGAAATGAGGTCAGATGTGTTAAATAAAAAAAATAAATAAATCTACAAATGATGAGCCATTTCATATAGCCGGCGGAGTGCCGCACATTCGACTCGATCTGAAGCTATCCTTGTGGAATCTATGTGGAAATTGTCGATTTGAAAGGACCGAATCATGTTCGGTTGTTTCTATTTTACGGACGGTTTGGAACGGTCGTTTCCGGCTATTTATTCAAGTTCCTAGTCGAAATGACCCGAATGAGTCGTCGATTACGACGCGCATAGGGTCGAGTAAACAACTCCATGACTGACTGTCGAGAACGAGTCGCGCCTTAATTTGCTCGTTACAGCGACAAACCAATCTATGTGTCTTATAGCAAATGTCGCTTCAAATACGTTCCGGATTGTTTTTTTTTCTTCTGTCGTCACGTTTAAGCAACGTTTTTCTATTCAACTTAGCTCGATCATGAATTAACAGTATCTGGACGCCTTGTTTCTTCGGGGATTGATCTGACCTCGCGTGATCTTGTTTTTCCGACCTTGTCTTATCTGGCCTTATAACGATCTACGCAACAAAGACAAAGTATCTCAAAGAAATGGCAAATTTATACAAGTTGATGTTATCGAAAAATAATTAGGCGTTCCTCCGGCGCCACCTTTATACGACTAGTCGAAAAATGGCGAATCGCCGAAAATTCAAGTTACTCTGCTCGCCTCCGTTACCAAATTTCAATATTCTTGTTAGTTAATTACAACAATATTTGTCTGGAGGAGTTGTCACGCGAATCGCCCCGTATGTATCTATCGTAACCCTCTATCGAAACAAGTTGTATGCACGTAGATATGGCCTTGCCTGACCTTACCTTGACTTGTATCTTACCTCCTTGTATCATCTCTATCTGACCTTGTCTGTCTTTATCTTGTATGAACCATTCTGTTGGCACTACCCAACATTGTCTATAAACTTCATTGATTCGGCCCGACCTCGCCTTGTCCTCGTCGGACCTTTTATCTCATTTATAACAGTGTTCGACCATGTCTAACCTTATTTTTCTTGGTATGGTCTTGTTTTGATTTGACGTCAGCGTGCATTTGCTCGCTTTAACCTTGCATTTATTATATTCGACCTGAAACGATCTTATCTTGACCTGGTATTAACCATGCATTTGACCTTCTATTGGCACTACCTGAAGCACGACCTCGCCTTGTCCCCATCTGTCCTTGTACGACCTCATATTGATGTTGGAATGATCTTATTTGATCCGGTCTTGTTCTTGGGCGATCTTTCGGTGACTCATTTATAACTTTGTTCGATTGTGCCTAACCTTACTATTTTTGATATGGTCTTGTTTTGACCTGACGCGACCTTGTGCAAATGGGCACTTCCGAATCGAGTCGCGGAATAAAATAGTCCTTGAAAATGCATTGGGCCAAGTACTCGTTGCGCTTCAAAAATTTTCGATATTTTTCGAAAACTTCGACCTAAAAATGTCATTTTACGCGCGAGGAACGATTCGTTTTTAGACGCTTTCCGCGATTCTATTCGTGCGAAGCGCCCGAAGGGCACGACCGACCCCGCATGTGCCGGTAATCGTGCATTTTGGAATGTGCTTATTCCGTGTTAGGTAATTATGAAAACTGATCGAACTATTCTTCCGCGTGAAAAGTGATTCTGTCGTTACGAAGAACGTATTCAAACTAGCGCCGAACTCTCGCGAAGAACTTCCAGTTTCGTTTGTTTCGGAAACATTTTTGCGTGTCGTGAGCTTCTCGAAACAGTCAAATTGTCGAACAACAAGATCGTGGGAACTTCGCTGCACGTACGGCCCAAGGCTATAAACGAAACGCTTTCCAGGCGATCCTCGCATACGAGCCCGGAAATTCAATTTCCAATAATAACAACTTAATATAAGCGACGATTTTGTTTTAGATTTCCAAAAATTAGAAAGAGAGGCTAGAATTTGTAGGAAATTACAACATCCGAATATAGGTAAGTAAAACTTAATAATCTCCAAAACAATTTTTGGAATCCACATTATGCAGAGCAAAATTTAATTATTATTATAATTAAGATAATGTCATTGCGAAATGCAAACATAGGTAGTTTGTGTAGATATATTTTGCTGACGCTTTTAGTTCTTGTTCCGTCTCCTTTGTCGTTGTCCATTCTGACAGTTTTAATTATAAAACCATTGATAAAACTCACAAATGCAGAGCTGCATAGAAATTAATGCATTGTTTTCTGTGTATATAGTTTCGCATCCTGATGTTCTCAAACATTTAGGTAACCATTTTAAAAATCATTTTGGACTTTTTGATTATATCATTACTTTCATCTTCATTTAAAACTTTTGAATGGCATATTTAACTATATTTAGCTGCTTTTGAAGAACCACCTTTTTTTTCACCCTTATCGTACACGTGCTCGATCGATATACGAAACGTACCTAATTTACGCTTTATTCTATTTTTATTTAAATTGGCCCCTTTCAAAATTGCCAAATAAGATCGCATGGGAAAACTTGATGATTTTATCGACGTGGGGGTCGTAAAACGCGCAAGTGGCCGCACTTGAATTTGTCTCTGGAGCACCTAATCGAGCCGAATATATTCGCATTAGCAATTTTATCTATTCCTGCACGTTGTGTACGCGACGCGCGTGAAAAAAGGAAAATTTTCTCGGGAAGAAATCTCCCGAACCGGACGTTGACGGTTTTGTGCGTGTGTGTGTGAGAGAGTGTTTTTTTTTTTAATTTCCCGAAATTTACAAAATCGCTTTATGTCGTGTAACTAACGAGTATTGTCGACATGATGAGACATTTCGCGCGATCCAGAGGAGTCATCTTGAAAAGCAGCTACGTTATTTGGATCGCTAAAGAATTTGCATCAATAGCTCCATGTCGTTGCGTTAAAAAAAATGGTAGCGTTTCCTGCACGAAAAACTGTTTTTATTTTGTTCGAATGACGGGCATGGTTCTTATAATTTTGGCCGAAATTCATTTGGCTCAGTCGAGTTCGTATGTTTTGTCCACTGCTACCCTTCATCCCTCTTGATCTTCTCTCGTCGCTCGTTGGTCTGCGTTTGCATCTCGTGGGACAAAACGTATGAACTTGACTGTACGTACATACGTATATAGGGTGGGCCACGCAATGCGAAGCCCCTTGCCGTTTCGCGACTGCAACCCAACCAACGCATTTCCGCGAAAACTCAATAAATAACGTTTATAAACATAATAAAAAGCGTTCAGAGTTACCGTTTGCACTAATTAATGTATTTGACAATCATTTCACTTAAGTCACGTCTGCGTTGATTCGTGTCAGTTGACTTTTATCACGCATGTGCGATCGATTCAAAATTACACTGAGGCGCTCGCATCAGGAACTAATGACTAATAACTATTATTAACGGTTTATTTTGAAAATATTTAATAATAATGTTATCAATAGTAATGCATTTAATGCGATGTATTTTTATTTAATTTCATATTTAATTGTTATAATCTAACTGCTTATTGACATATAAAAACAATACAAATATACATTACAGTTGTCATTAGTTCCTGACGCGAGCGACGTCTGTTATTTTTTTAAGGTTGTCAGGCTATACAGTGTTATGCATTTGCACGGACCTGATATATTGTCAACTGACACGAATCGATGGAGACGAGACGGCGACGGTTTTAACATTCCGTGATCAATTGTTATTTTGAATAAGTACCGTGCATCTGTGTTGCCACGACATTTGTACGTTGGGTTACCGTTTAAAGTTGTAAGAGGTGCCGCGTCGCGCTGCCCACCCCGCTTCGTTTCGATTTTATTAGCATGCACGTTGTTATTGTTGTGTTTTCTGGAAACTGTACGATTTTTCATTCTCAGGTTTGATATGAACACATCTACTTTTTATCGAGTGTACGGGGAGGGGAGGGGGCGATTTCGTGGCCACGTCGCGCAAACATTCAGGGAAAATGGAAAACAAGGCGACAACGGCATTAATTCGAGATAAAGTGGAATCGAAACCCGTTTTGGGACGTCCATTAAAATGGAAAAAGGAAACCGAAAGCTAAACGAGCTACAGTAACATCACAAGCTGCAGAAGACTATCTATGTTGTTTAAAATGGCGTACCCCCCAGCTTCCGGAGGCCCCCGCCGTTCTCTACAGGTGTCTCGTGACGAGGCTTTTCACACGAGTCCAACAAGAAAAAATCAAGCGGGGTCAGATCGGGCGAACGAGCGGGCCGCCTCTTCGTATCAACTTTTCAGGGAACGTCCGATTAAGATATTCGCGAGCACCGTATGTAAAATGGGCCGGAGGGGGGCCCGTCATGTTGAACCCACATGCGTTGACGAAGAAAAAGCCGGTCTAGGACAAGGGCTATTAAACAACCCGGCTTCGTCGGCGAATAGAACACGACGCGAGATCCGAAGTCGGACAGGATTCAAGACCTGCACTTTATGCGTATAATGAGGGCGCAGTTGTTGTTCTCTTAATACGGGGCTGTCGTACGTACATAAATGACCGAACGCCTCGTGACCATGTAAATAGGCAACCCAATCAACGCCGGTTCGCGATGCTTCGCGGTTACAATATGTTAAAAGTTATGTTGCTTCACTTACTTAACTCACTACCAACACTCGGCCACGCGATCAAGCGCTGATTCTTCGACGTTGGTCGTGGAATTGGTTTGAACGGGACCGAACCGCGTCACCTGCGGTACAACCCACGAACAACGATCTTACGGACTGGAATTCCTCATCTCAAATCGATGCCGTTGTCCTTCTCCGATAATTTGTAACGTGCTCACGGAAAAGCCCCGTATAGTATCTGTAACTTATTGAGCCGATTGTCACGATGGGGAGGGGATGTGTCTACAAAAATACTCAAGTCGTTTCGACGTTTCCGCATCCAATTAATTATTTCGTTCTGTTTTTCAGTGAGATTACACGACAGTATACAGGAAGAGAACTTTCATTATCTAGTGTTTGATTTGTAAGTAACGTACCGTCATTAAGTTTTACTTGATTTAGATGTGCGTGTGCGTGCACGCTCGTGTTCTAGGGTAACGGGAGGGGAACTATTTGAAGACATCGTAGCGAGAGAATTTTATTCGGAAGCGGACGCGTCGCATTGCATACAGCAGATTTTAGAATCTGTCAATCATTGTCACCAAAACGGCGTGGTACATAGAGATCTAAAGGTAAAGTGTGGTGTAACGCAAGCTGATCACCGACAAAAATTGTAAAGCATCCGTTTTCTTTTTTAGCCGGAGAATCTTCTGCTGGCAAGTAAGGCAAAAGGCGCGGCAGTGAAATTGGCGGATTTCGGTTTAGCGATAGAAGTGCAAGGCGAACAGCAGGCATGGTTCGGGTTCGCCGGCACACCCGGCTATTTGTCGCCGGAAGTATTAAAAAAGGAGCCCTACGGCAAGCCTGTCGACATATGGGCGTGCGGAGTTATCCTTTATATCCTACTGGTCGGCTATCCGCCGTTCTGGGACGAAGATCAACATAGATTATATGCACAAATTAAAGCAGGAGCTTACGATGTAAGTTTCATTTAAATCTCGAGCTGTGCTCGCGCGAACTCGTTTTTTAACATAAAATGTGCTAACCTATAAACTAATTGAAAATCGATTAAAATAATGGGATTTTGCTTGTTGCGATGTACCGGAAGACGAAGTATATTTCCACCGACTTGATCCTAATTAGAAATCGGAACTTATTCACTGTTATCCTACGACAATGTGGAGAGAACTGTAATTTCACGAGTTAGATAGCAACTATAAAGTTGAACTTTAGAGGTCTTCGCCCTTTTTAACTGATTGTGAGGTGTATTTATCGTAAATATGCAAAAACCGCGCGTTTATTCCGGCCGCGCACCAGCAGACCGGCGCCGAACGGACGCCAACTCGGCCACCTGGTTTTTTTTGGAAATGGTCTTTATGGGAATCGATTTTTGCTTAAAAAACGATCCCGTCTTCTTCTCGTTAGCGTTGTTACCTAACTTGCTTTTTTTTATCAACACGGACGAGCGGATATTGTCGAAAGAGCTCCGGTTATTTCGAAAGCCGAGAAGGAGGGAGGCATATTCCTTATTCACCCTACTTTCGGATGTTCCGCCGGTGCCCTCTTGCATCACCTACGTTCTGGCTAGTGCATTACTTCTATAACCATTTTGGTTCCCTCCACGCGATGGTAAGGCCGCCGTCAAACTCTCGGGTTTCGGCTCATTTCAGAAATTAGAAGATCGTGCGTGCCGAGACATCTCGCGCGATGTGACAATATCTGCACCTGACGCCGTCCGTCTTACCAGTCCAGTGAAAACCAGTTCCCTGACTTATTTTGTTGTGTTCTTTTGGTGGAACTTTCTTACTAGAATTAAGGCCGCCTGCAGATACTTACTCGTCTTCGTACCTTATTCCCCAATATTTCTGGTGCCGAACGCTTCCCGCACGTCACGTCAATCTTCTTCTTCTTTTACTAGCGTAGACGTTATTTTGTCAATTTTTTTTTCGTCTAACGTTTTTATCAAAGACAATTCGCTATCGTTGTTCTTAATGGCCGAGAGCTTATCGAGCAACGCCTTTTCCTTCCACAAACTTTCTAAAAACTCATCTTTCAATGTCTTTTATCTCGACAGTATTGGTCTTGATTAATGGTCCTTATGCTCTCCGGCAGCTGCAATTCAGCAATTCGTCGTAGATTAGGTATATGTTTTGTAATAACATTGGTCCGAGCTCTAAGCCCCGCGGCAATCCCGTTATAATTTCCTTTCCATCCTTCCCCAATCACCTTTATTTCGTGCATACTCTACACTCGGTCGCCTCCAGCTGTCGTAATATCCGGAATTTTGATCCACGTTTGTATCCACCTGACACAGTCATCGCTGTAAGATCTCTTTCGACTTTTTGTAAGGGGTTACCGCTTTTCAATTAAACACTTGTACGTAGTAGCGTAGAAGCTCTTTGGGTCGCGCGCGTCGAGATGGTCTGCGCCGGGTCGTCCAGGTCCAAGTCGGCGGAGTAAGAAACGCCACGAGCCTCCAACCATCGATACGGACGGATTCACTGTGTCCTAACTCCGGGCAAGTACGCCGCTAATTTTGGAACCTGGTGAACTGGTTGAGTGCTCTGCACTCAAGGTCAAAGTGCTCGAGCGCGAGTGAAGTCTCTGAGCTCGACGGCTCCTTTCGCTCCGTCGTGGTGGTGGTCGACCAATCCCAACTGTCGTTGAAGGATCAGCCTCGCCGGCAACGGCGCGCTGATAGTGACCGGTCGTGCCTGTGTACCCTATGTCGGTACGCCGTTGTTGATCAGGAACTATGTCACGACCCGCTGACATTTCGGCAACTACTTAGGTTACAGTTCGGCACCCCAGGTGGGTATCATCTCCTAGCTTTCTCGCTACCATTAGTTTAAGCAGTTTAAACATTATTTGGCCAATTTTTCAAGTTCCTTAATTTACATTGGATGCCAGTTTGTTCTCCTCTTCCTCTTCCAACGGTTCTCCCTGAAAGTTGCCTCTTTAAGATTACCGATGCGTTTTCACTTTCTCTGGATTCTGGAGACTATTTTCACGCCTACCATAAAGCCTCGTCGTTCCAATTCGAGATCCGTGCTTTCCCCCGCTCCGCCCGTCGAATAGTTACTTTAAAAGCGCGCGGAGTTCGAGGGTGCCCTTCTTAAGAATTTTCATCTAGACGATACGAACTACCGAGCACAGCTAATTTTTTTTTCTCGATCGGAAGAAAAAATGTCGCTTTCTAATGCCGCTTGCCCTAATGCCTACGCATAACTGCACAACGCCTAACCTTAAGATTTTGTTGCGTTAATTTCGACCGATAATAACAAAATGGTTTGTTTCGTTGCAGTATCCTAGTCCAGAATGGGACACGGTGACACCGGAAGCGAAAAACTTAATAAATCAGATGTTGACGGTGAATCCGAGCAAACGCATCACCGCCGCTGAAGCACTGAAACACCCATGGATTTGCGTATGTTTAATATATATTGTTGTGGTCGTTGAGACGAAACGTAACACCGTGCCCTTTCTTTTAGCAACGAGAACGCGTCGCGTCCGTGGTGCACAGGCAAGAGACCGTCGACTGCCTCAAAAAATTCAACGCGAGGCGCAAGCTCAAGGTAAATCGATTACGACAACAAAATCAAAATGACAATCGGAAATGTGGATTTCGTTCGCAATTGATATTTTCGATTGTCGGTGATGGGTCGATGTCGGATAGCGACTCAGAAGTTTGATTTTTTTCAGGGAGCTATTCTCACAACCATGTTGGCTACGCGAAATTTTTCAAGTAAGTATTTATTTTATCGTCAAACAGAATTAAATGATTTGTACATTATATAGTTATATATAATATGCTTTTGATGGAAGAAAAAATCGTTTGATGTGTGTTACTGTTGAAGAATATTTGGTTTTAATCGATTTATAAAGAAAATTAAAGTTGCAAATTCTCTTCAGTAACGTACATTTAAATAGTACATAAATTTAAATTGTCGATTAATATAAAATTTGTATCTTAAGACCGATTCTATAATTAATTAATTGATAAAATTTAAACAAAGTAACCTAATTATTAACAAATACATGTTTAGTTAAATGTTGTTTTCTAAAATGATTAATTTTATCTATTAAACTGTATTTCAAGCATATAAAATATCGAGCACGATTATTTTTCATGTAACACTCGAATATTGTATACTACACGTTAAAAGAGAAATTCGAAATTAAGTTGAATCGCAAAAAAAAAGTGCACCCACCCAAACACACGGATAGTCTAGAACACAATTGTTTACACACGTACATGCACGGTACACCAAATATACCGCAGCAAACTAATACACAGTTCTAATCAAAAGCAGTTGTTTATAGTGTTTGTTGATTAGTTCTAGACATTAGGAACAGAATTACACGATAGTTGTGCACACTAGAAATAGCATAGAGCATTAGATAGTTTGTAACTTTATTTTGTTGGTTGTGGCGGACTTGATCACGTCACCCTACCTCATTTTCTATCTTCACCTTGATGCTACTAGAATGTGGTGGCGGTAAGAACACTGTTACCCCTGCATTTTACCTGTCCTTCACCTACATTGCCGTTGCTTTTTTCTTTATTACGAACGACCTCGTTTCTTTTGTTCGTGAACCGTCTCTTTGTTGTCGAATTATAATAATATAGGCCGTTTCGCTTAATTTCGATTGAGTTTTTTATATGCAGTAATTGTGGAAAATAATTGAAATTTTCCCGGATATTGGTTTGAATTTGAATAGTCGACGTTTTAAACGACGAATCGAGTTTGGAAAACCAACCGAGTAACTACTTTTATCGAGGTCGATGAGCGACAATCGTCGAATCTATTTGAATTTAATTAGTTTGTACTAACAATAAATAAAAATGTACCTCTTTTGTTACCTACTACTACCTAAACCGTTTATGTAGCTTGAAGCGTCTAACGAGAGATGACGCGCGGAGTATTTTTTTTTTCAAAATTAATTTAGGCGCACTTACGTCAACACCTATATTATCGTAAATTTAAACGACGCAATCAAAAACGAACGAAAAGGAACGAAACTCGAGTAATGTTTGTTGTTAAATTTGTAGGTTGTGTGTGATTTTTGAGCTTCCTCTGCATGCCCGCAGTTTTGATTAATTCTATCACATTTGCAGTTTGAATGTTCACATTTGTACGTCACTCACACTGCCTAACATACTAAACGTTATTAAGTGTTCGACGTTGTGCCTGGATTTTTAAAATCGTATTAAAATACTTTAGTGAACTGTTCAGCCTGTTTTTTTATTTTATTTTAATTGTATACTTATTATTGTTATTCTGTATAATGTTTTTTTTTTTAGAAAATATTGCATCAAAAAGAACGTTTTTCTGCACCTATTTTTAAAAATAAAATAAATTAAAAGCAAAATCGATTTAAATATAGTTTTGATTAGTAACAATTTGCTTAATCGAATATCACGAATCATCTTTTTTTCTTTTTCTTTTCTCTTACTAAGAATTAAATTTTTTTTAACCGGGCGCTGGTCGAATCCGATAATAATCGAATAATCGTTTTCAGGTCGAAGTATAATCGTGAAGAAAGGCGACGGCTCTCAAGTGAAAGAGTCCACCGATAGTTCGACTACGATCGAAGATGACGACGTCAAAGGTAAAAAGTTATTCTATCTGCATGATAATTTTAATGAAAATGCAAAAATACCGATCAGTTAAATGATAACACGCTGGGTCGTAGACATTTTGTTGAAAGTGCGAAATGCCGATAGTTTTATCGATTGTATGAAATTACTGCACCTGTCGGTCCACATCATCTAGTCGTTCATTTATATTAAACATTCTGTGTATGTTATAGTATAATACCTTGCACAATGTCGGATGTGGACGCAAACTCGATAATCCACCCTAGACATATTAGCTCATTCACCCGACATACCACTGGTTTATTTAATAAAATACGAGCGACCCGCAAAACTAGACGACCAATCGTCGCAACGAACGTCGTCTGGTTTTTGCGCGAAACTTTTTTAAATGTTTTTTTTTTGTTCTCATTCGCATTCATCGCACCCTACATTCGAAAATGCAACTTGTTTTATATGTAAATATACGAAAAGTGCAAAGTGAATTACGACTCAAACGCTCACCGGATCTAAAATAGAATACTCCATGCATAACTGTCGATAAGTCTTTGTTGTTGTTTGGATGTCGTGTCGCTTTAATAGTCGCGGTGTTGCTTTAGTCGAACCGTACGCTTTCGATGTGTTAAAAACTATGTTGTCGAATCAACTATCTGTATCTTTATGTTTGGAATATTCTATACGTTGGACTACATAAATAAAGAGATAATGTCTTTGTGTTTTGGGCGTTGCTTAGAGGATAAGAAAGGGGGAGTGGACCGCAGCTCGACAGTTATTGCGAAAGAACCTGAAGGTAATTCACTTTCGTTCTATTTCGCGCCGCGCCGTTTATAACAATTAAATTGTAAATCGGTTTGTAAAACGATGCCTTTCCTGGAAGTGGACGATTGCAAGAGGCTCAAGTTCGATCAGTTTGAAACTTGGATCGTGGTCGTTGTCGTGAATATTCTTTTGGACTCTACATTGCGCCTTCGTTTCTTCAGTCCAATAGGTAGATATTGATGCGTATACAAATACTCATCGTGATGAATGCCGGGACATTTATACCAAACAATCGGAGTGTTTCCTCTACTATTATACTTGTAATTGATAAAACTTTTTGTTCGGATCATAAAGTCATTATCGAGTCAATACAGTAGATTAATTTGTCGAAATATTTCTTTTTCAACGTTATTCGTGTGTATAATGTCGTTAAAATACTAATCGTTCATTCCATCGGCCCAGCTCTCAGGGTAAAAACATAGTGGAGCATCGACTCAAGTCTAGCTCGAGTCGTGAGTTCGAGGCTTCGTTGCGAAGAAATCCATTTTGGAAACAATGTTTGGAGGTCATGAGTTGATGCTCTACTCAAAGTACTCAAACGTCATCTTCAGCCATACAATCTTAGACTCTTCGTAATTAACAACACTCTCCCGCCCTCTCCTCGAACCGTGATTTTTTGGACAAGATGGGACTTATGGTTCTTGGAAGACCACGTTGAAATAAAATAAATGGTTTACAACGACTCGATGAAGATGATCATGAACTTACGTGTTTGGACGTGGTACTAAATCACAATAGACGACCTACATACGTGAATCACGTACACACTCGGACGATGGAAGTAAAATAAGTCATCTACCACGATTTCCATGGTGACCATAAGAGAACCAATCGAACCGTGTAAATTGTAAGCATCGAAACAGCGCGCTCTCGATTCACTTCGTCGAACCGCCACCAGCGGAGCCGCTCAGAATAGTCGCAACGCCACCACCCATTTGTTCCGAAAGCCAAATAGAAATTTCGAAAATCCCCCTCCGACATGGGCCGGCTTCAGGGGGGATAGGCACCCGCATAAATTTGAACGTCGAAATTGTTATAAACGGCGCGGCGTTTAAAATCGTATTTCAATGACGATCGCCTGTGAATCACATAATTGCTTTTCCAAATTTCCGATTGCGACAGTTCGCGAAAGGAAAATAATTTATTCGAAAATGTGCATTTCACATAATATAATAAATGGAACATTCGTAGGTACTAATTGTTGTGCAGAACTGACGTGCAGTTACACATTCAAATCACACGGTCGATTGGGAAATACTAAGTTAGTTTTTGTCGATTAACAGACAGATATACATATCAAAAAACAAAAAAAAAACAGGTGTTTCGCGTTTATTTATACGACTTGCATAATATGGACTTGTCGCTTTTATTTTTAGCGTTTTTGTATCGGAACTGGAAATGTTCGAAAATTGATTGCCGCCTACCATTATTTTTATAATGTATAAATAGAGAGGTTTTGGTCTGGGGTTTATTTTAAACCGCGCACTTGTTTAAAATCTGGCACGAAGACGCGCGCGAGAGTCACCAAACAATTATTCTAGTAGTATAACGCTTTTATTTCGATTGCTGTCACGAAAAAGTCGCGCCTCTCTTTCTCCTTTTTTTGAAAAATAAACCACCATTGGTTGCCTTTGTGACGTAATGGCTGCCGTTGCGGCCGTTTTTGGCGCTGCAATAGGAAGAGAAAGTACGTACCGTTTATATTTTTGTAATATTTGGTTATACTTACTGTTTGTTTTTGGTTTTTTTCTCGCCTTATTTCGATCCGTCGTAATTTGATTATTATTTCCGTCTGTTTCAGTTTTTATAATGTTAACGTCGCACCCCCTTCCCCCCACTCACTTGTAGATTGTTGCAGATGTTATAACTGAAACGATAATTGTTGATTTTTATAGTTGAAGTAGTTATTTGTTGTAGTCGCTCGTCGTTTACCGTTTTCTCCTCCTCTTTCGGCGAAGAACTGATTTTTGCCACGCATTTTCGACGATTGCATAATCACAACATAATCACTTTCGATCATCAAGGTTCGCGCGACCGCCTTAATGCATCACATCATCATACATTCTAAGTTTGATTTTACCGATGTAAGATTGGTTTCCTCGCCGAGTTTCCTACTTCAAGTTTCCATAGAAACTCGTCGGCAAACGTACTTAACGATGAAGTTTCTATCACTGACAAATTTTTGATGCGCGCCTCTCTGCGTTCTTCTTCTTTCTTCAATATCTCGGCCAATGATCGACTCAGTTCGACTAATATGAAAAACGATGATCAACTTTTGACGTACAGTTGATAGTTACTTAGGGATATGATTTGACTAGAGAGTGACGTGATAACGCTTCAACATCGAAAGGTGAGAGTGGGGTGTTTCATATCGGTTTCCTTTCGTAACCTAAAAATTTGATGTGTCATGTGATGATCCCACACTCGTGTGAGAAATAACAATTTTGTTTTTCCTCGTTAACGCCGATTAGCTTTTAATGGGCTCCTTCCGTGAGAAATGGAGTGGGGGGGGGGAGAGATGAGTCAAGCAATGACATCTTCTTCTTTCTGTCGACCTCACCTACTTAGCAATCACATCTTCTTTCTGTAGACTTCGCCTATTTGCCTTTGATAGTTACAGTTTCCTCCTTGCGATTCTGCGGAGATCGGAGATTCGACTTTCGGCCTAGTCGACGTTTTACTCTCATCCTTTCGATGACTGCTCGATTGTCAAAGTGATTCGAAAGTGCCTTCATAAACGTTCTCCAATCTTCCAATCTTGTTTTTTTTTTTTGGTATTTCGTTCAGGAGGCATCATTTTTTACACAATCATCGCGAACTCATCGTCGATTTACACGAATGAGCGTTTGATTTCTATTTCCGAACCATCAACTCGTTCGTCTTCTTCATCGCCTCCTTTCCTCCAGATCTTCAACATTTGGGCTCGAAAACAAAAAAAAAAACGGTGGGGAAGAAATCTCCAGCTAATCAATAGGCGAAAAATTTAAATTACGTTTTCACTCTTCCATCACAAAAACTAACTGCCGTTCAAAATTTTAGGCACACACTCACACTTGTGGTAGCTTCGCGAACAAGTCGATCCCCTAGACAGGGTGCAGGCCCATTAAAAGCGTACGCCCCCTCCCTTTATTTATTTTATTTTGTTTATTTGCTATCGATTTCTTTATTGTTTTATTTGTTTTAATGTTATGTTAAATGTAGGCTCCGGCACTCCACCGCAGTCCCCAAGAGTTGTAACCACAACCAGCTCGCCTTCCAGTTCTGTCGCTACAACAAATCCTAGCATTAAACCCGTCACTTTTAATCTAGGCCAAGCTTTATTACAGAATGTACAAGGTTAGGGGATGATAAATGATGTGCATTTTAGAATTGATTGTGTGTGCGCAGCCGTCGTGACTAATTTTGCTTTTTGTACAAAATATGAATGTTAATTTCCTGATAAATAACTGTTGTTAGTTGTTTAAAAGTCAATATTGGTTTATAACAATAGGTTTTTGTTTGTTTTGGTTATGATTTTGGCTGCATGTCTTTTTTTTATGTAACTAATAGATGGTAATTCGCGACGGATCGGTGATGATGTTGAGCTTTGGGTTGATTCCACGATCAAGTATGAACGGTTACACCAGAACACCACAGGTTTGTTTTTCATTTGTTATTTTTTAAATTTGACGCGTGTGCCTTTGATTTGTACTATTAAACTAGATTTTACGGATTTTCTTTTGTTATTAAATACAATCCAAGGCACATCGAAAGACTAAAAAAGGTTCGTGATGGTCATTATACTGCCCTATGCGACATATCGAGAGAGCAACATCACGAACTCTTTATAGGCTTCGAATTTTTTTTAATCAATTTGTTTCACTTCGGTTTCTTTTGTGTGATATATATATATATATATATATATATATATATATGTAGAAGCAGGGGAGCATTTAATTTTATTAATAGCATGGTACATTTTCTGATGCACAGAAGATGATTCCCTGTTCGTGGAGCCTCGTTGCTTTGAGTACGACGATTATTATGGTAAGTCGATGATCATAAGTATTTTGCTTATTTATTGATGCGATCGGAAGGGGGTTTGTTTTTTTATGTCCTCCTCTCGGTTGCATTTTAGTATATCTACTTTATTAAGCTAATTTTATTAACTGGCTTTAGTTCAGATCCCCCCACCCCCTCGTATGACTTTTTCTAACCCGTCGTCGTTATAACAAAATAGGACACGGTCAAAAACAACGAACAGCATAAATCTGAACGTTCACAACAATTAGTACATCGATTGAATTTTAGCCATATTTAACACGCATTAATTAACTTCTATACCTAATCACCGACTCTATTGAATTTTTGCAAAGCACATTTTTATAAAATTAAACTCTGAACATCCGATCATTGGATTCACATGGTAAGAATGCATGTGGGCTATGAATAAGCTATACTAACTTGGCTTATATGTAATTTATTGTAGAAATAAGGATTGTGTGTCCCGAAAAGCCCCTCTCACAACTATCCACAAACTCGCAAAGCTCAGGTATGCTAAAAGTATTTCCTATTTTTGTGCTTATTATTAACGTGTTTAGTTGTTTTCTGTATAACGATGTTGAATAATATGCAGGGCGCGTGCTTTAACCGAATATTTGTCACTAAAATTATTGTGTGTAAAGGTAATTTTTGCTTTATTTATTTTGAATGCTATACAAAAATTTGGTTGATTCAAAAAAAAAGAAAAAAAAACAACATTCATTTAATTTATTAAAGAAAAACAAAAACACCTTTAAAGCACGCCCTCTGTGAAATTGACGATTTGCCCTAAAATAAGCTAAAAATTGAGTACGAGAAACGAGCATTAGCATGTGTGTGTGTGCGCGCGCGTGCGTAGTTTTTTTTTAAAACGTACTGCACTGTCTTAACATAAACCAGTGGTACTTGGTCCTTTTTCTGTAGTTCTTCTAGTTAAAAATTGTATACGTGTTTCTGAACGACGCCATTCGATTTCCATATTTTCACCTTCTTCTCTCTTCTCAGCTCGACGGCAGGAAATCATCAAGATGACCGAACAGTTAATAGAAGCGATCAACACGGGCGACTTTGAAGCTTACACGTAAGTCGATCGTACGATTTATTCTGTTCGAATCGAATCGTTCTAGGTCGCACGTTGTTTTTGCAGGAAGATATGCGATCCTCATCTGACTGCGTTCGAACCGGAAGCGATGGGCAATTTAGTCGAAGGAATGGACTTTCATAAGTTTTATTTTGATAATGGTAAGAACAGTTGTTGATACAATTTTAATAAAATATCTTCCCCTCCCCCAATATGAGGCGCGTCAACGCCGCAGCCTTTTTTGACTTTACCGGACCTCGTCTTGAATTTTATTGATCCTATTCTAAAAGGTCCTAATTGGCCCAAGTTCTAAATAGATATGTTTATACCATACAATGTATCGATTGCATGTATTTTATGGGTCGGTCGTATGCCTCCAATTATTTTTTATAAATATTGAAAGTCCACGATGGATTTCAAAATGCAAATGAACGTGGCACATTACTTATTACGGTTTTGTTTCAGTACTTGGGAAGAACTGCAAAGCCGTAAATACGACTATACTTAATCCGCACGTGCATTTACTTGGAGACGACGCCGCTTGCATAGCTTATGTGAGGTTAACGCAGTATATGGATAAGTAAGTGCCTATTTAAGTGTTACTTAAGTTAGGTGGGTTGCCTTCCATGGTCTTTTATTGAAATACAACCGAATTAGATACCTATACCTATTTTCAAACTTTCAGACATGGACAGGCTCACACTCACCAGTCGGAGGAGAGCCGGGTGTGGCACAAAAAAGACAACAAATGGCAAAATATCCACTTTCATCGTAGCGGCGGTAACGGCGGAGCGGCTTTCGGTTTCAGTTCACACAAGTAGGACTAGCAACAGGACAGGAAAGTCCAAAATTAGGATCAGCTTATGCATTTTGTATCTGAACTGTATTCCCTATTCGGTGGTGATATGTGAGTCCTTGTTATTTTCAATTTTTACATTGATTTTCGTTACTAGTTTTCTCTATCGCTGGAACGGTGTTACTTTCTCGTGTTAATTTGCCGAGCATCTGATAAAAAAAGAAAACAAATAATAATTAAAACACCGACACCTATAAGCCTATTAAAATTTAAAAGTGGACGGCAATGTAGCTATAAACGGCCGCTTTATTGGCGACCCTACTAGTTGTACACCAAGTCAGATTAGGACATTAATAAGATTGTTATATTTAGATAGATTATAACTAGCCAAATGAATTATTAGCGGAAGACTTTCGAGAGCTTACCATATCGTTTACTGATCCTAAAAATTTTATAAGAGCCCCCCCACGGGCGCACTAGCGAATCCAACACGTATATGTTCTTTTTCAAAAGTTACTACACGAACACATAACTACTGCCTTATTATACTAAGTGCAAGTAGAACAGTCGGATTGCCTTTATTTTGGGTAGAGGGAACGTTACGTAATTCAACTTTTTTTCTTTATACTCTAGTTAAAATTTTGTACCAAGTATATTTATAAAACCTTTGCTATAATGCCAATCATTCCCTGCATATTAGGTTTATTAGCCATTTCGAGGAAAGATCGTGACACACGACTAGTTCATTTTCCTAGTCGAATTTCAAAAAGTGTGCAAATTACATTGTGATGTTAGATTTATTTTTTCCAAATTTATCGATCTACTGTCTACAGTGTTTAGAATTAGTGTAACTTTTTATACAATAGAGTGACGAGTATTTTTTTTAAAAGACTAAAATCTCCCGGTTCTCTTCAATTTCGCTTGAAATCTCTTGATATATTGTATTTTTTATTGTAACCGCTGTGGCCAAAGACAGAGGAATTTCGTAGAGCCACTCTAGACGATTTTAACAATTTTAAATACTTAATATGTGGCTGTTTAATAATATAAAAAAAAATATGTTTCTAGCTCTCTTATTCAATTATATATAGGTAATAATATATATTTATATCGTAATGATGTGTAATCGCTATATAATATAATTTTTACATTTTTATCTAAAAGATTCATCATCTTATCTTTGTTGATACTTTTCTCGCAAAATTTTACTATACGCTAGGCCGTACAAAAAAACGAAAAGTGCAAACGATCGTTAACACAAAATACTCATTTACACCTAGATTTAAAATTCCACAAACAAATATCTATATTCAACAACATTAAAATTATAACGGTATAAGTAAACTTTTGACAAAAAGTATCAATATACATACTTCAATTGCTTATGAATGTATTTTGATGCGATATCGAATTTAAAGTAATTTAACCCACTTCGTGTTAGACTAGCTGTCCTTTTCGGTAAATTTGTAGTTAGTATATTGTAATAAAGTGGTTTTTAACAAGTCGTTCTATGAATTGACTTTATATAAATATTATTAAAAATGGGCCTAAATGTTTTATCTCGTTCTTTGTCGCGTCGACTTTGCGGATTATAAGGAAAGCTGGTCGGATTGTCACTCGGAAGGAAATCCACGAAATTGACGCCCTCTGCATGTCGTATTTCCCTATCTTTGTTTTGACGTCGTTTCAGTAAATCTCGTGTCGAATTAACGATAATAATTGTTAAATCTTTTCGAGCCCTCCGAGTGCGATGCAAATAATAATATTTGTTATACCTAACCTAGTGGTGTTTGCAATATTTTATGTAATTTTGTTATATTCCTTGTGTTGTGCATATATATATGTATATGTATATATATATATTATATATATATATATATATATATATATATATATATATATATATATATATGTATTAAAGTGTCTATAAAAATATTTATCACCTTTAGTGAATGTTATTTAAAAGTATTAATTTCGATGTAAAGGAAAAATAACTTAACTTATATTTGAATGAAAATATTCCTGTACTGTTGCTACACCTATATAATATGTTGTTTTTTTTTTTGAGGTGATCTACCTCCAACTTTTATGCAATACCTAGTATTAATATGTCGTTTTTATGCTGTATATTTTAATATTTGACCTTAGATTTTAAGGATGTGCGTGTGAATGTATAGTAAACGATAAAACTTGTTGATTTCTGTGGCACATAGTTGAATAAGTTTTTTATTCTTTTTCGGTGCCATATGTACATTTGTTATTTTTTTTATATATTACGTATATTTCTTAATTATTATATGTGTTAGGACACTGTTAAGTCACTTAAACATTGTTTATGGTTATTCATTATTCACTGTAACGTGCGTACCTGTATATAAGATAAATGCAAAAATCCCACTTTTTGTGCAATCATCATATTTAATAATATGTACATGTATGCTTTATCTTTACATTCAAGTGTTTGAGTAAGACCACTTTTAAGGAAAATTAAATCTGAAAATACCGAAATGTTTTATTTTGCATAGTTCGCCATAACATACCCTGCATATCGATCCCTGTTTACAAAAAATACCATGATCGGTAGAAGAGTTTTGTTTAAATGTTGTTACGGTGACGATATTTATAAAAAGCGATGACCGTTGTAATGACATAAATAAGCAACCTACAAGGATGGTACGCAACGAAACACGGACGAGTGCGTTATCATGTAACACAAGTGCTGACAGACCACGGGAGGTTTAATTTCTACCTACATACCTTAGGAAAGGTTTCCTCCCCGGGGTGCAAGTACTGTGGGGCCGAGTAGGACGGTGCAGAGCACGCTGTTTTCGAGTGCGCATATTGGACCAGAGAGAGGGAATCCAAGAGATAACGCTGGACAATGTGGTGGAAATCATGATTTACAGCGAAGAGGCGTGGAACCATATTGGGCGGAAGAGCGGTGAAAGGTAAGAACGTAAGAGCTATGAGAGTGATAACATTTTATTGGAGGCCCTAGTGAAGTAATAGTTCCTTAGAGGCAGAAAGGTATCTAGTAGTGAACGCGGTGGCTGACAAGGGAGTATCACCTTATTTGACGACGATGATCTCCAGTTATTTGAGTGACAGGGCGGTAAGGGTGGATGAAGCCTCGGGTCGCTCAGAATGGCTAAATGTCACCAGGGGAGTTCCACAGGGGTCGGTTTTAGGACCGACACTGTGGAACTTGCTTTATGATGGGGTACTTAGACTGCAACTCTCGGTAGGGACTGGCTTAGTAGCCTTTGCTGATGACCTTGCCTTGTTGGTTTCTGCGAGAACGAAGGCAGGACTCCAGACTGAGCTTCAAGCAGCTGTCGACTCTGTTGTGAGGTGGATGACCAACAATGATCTAAGAATTGCTCCGGAAAAGACAGTTTTATTACTGCCGAACGGGCGTAGAAGGGTCCTCCCAATTTCGGTTGTAATCGGAGGGGAGGTCATTCTCCCGAGCGACAGCGCGCGCTATTTAGGCGTCACTCTGGACCGGCACTTAAAGTTTCGATCTCATATAACGGCAGTTATACGTAAATCAAAGAGATTAGCGACAGCACTGGGTAAACTTATGCCGAGAATAGGTGGACCTTCCACGAAAAAAAGGAGACTTTTAGCTAGCGTTGCATAACACAGCACAGTGCATATAGCGTTGCACAGTGTTGTATGCTGCACTAGTCTGGGTTAAGGCATGTAAGGTGGGGGTGAATGTCAGGGCTCTTGACTCTCTTCAGCGCTGGTTGGGGGTCAGTGTCTGCTGCGCATATAGAACCGTCTCATCTGAGGCGGTGGCTGTGCTAGCAGGACTGATCCCTATTCGACTATTAGCCGAGGAGAGAGCTGAGGCCTGGCATTTACCGGGAGAAAGGAGCAGATCTGCAAGAAGGATGGAGACTCTAACGACATGGGGGGAGGAGTGGCGACGATCTAGAAAATGTGCATGGACTAAAAGACTTATCCCGGATATAGTAAATTGGCATACCAGAAACCATGGGAATTTGGACTACCATCTGACGCAGGCATTCACCGGACACGGCTCGTTTGGTGCTTACCTGCATCGGATCGGTAAAAGAGACTCTGCTGTATGTAGGGATTGCCACGAAGAGGATGACTGCAGAACATGCCCTTTTTTTCTGCCGCAGATGGGCTGCTCTACGAGTAGAATTGGAGAGGGTACCTTACTTCTGTATTTTCAGAGCCTCTACCGAAGTAATGTTTAACGACGGTTCCGGTCGGGGTAATATCTCTTACTCTGAATAAAGAAATTAAAAAAGAGGCAGAAAGGTATACGGCTTGGGCGGAACATCAAGATCTTGGGGATCCTGATGGACCGCGCAAATGACATTTAGGGACCACGGCCAGGCTGTAACATGCAAGGCGCATCTTGTGTCCAACGTGGAGAGATCAGCTACGGCCAAAAGAAGACTCCTAGTAACCGTGTCGCCGAGGATGGTTTGTGCCTACCGGATCCATGTCCTCGCGGCGGTCCATCTTGGTGGACCTGCTCATCTTCGAAGCGCGAGCCTAGGAAAAAACAGCTGCTCGCCAATCGGCAACGATGGATCGTCTCGATCGAGGGGAATTAGACGTGTCGCCTCGTTCTGGATGGGGAGGGCGCATGGCGAGATAGACTACCATATCTCATACAGGTCCTGAGCGGGCATGGGCGTCTTGGGGTCTACCTACACAAGTATATGGGGAAGGTGTGCGCGCGCTGGTTTTTCTGTGAAAAGGTCGACGACGTCGAGCACATGCCCTTTTTTTGCACAAGGTTCGCCAGTGAATATCTCGGACTTTACTGGCTAACAGGAAGATAATTTGAGACAGATAGCCTGGTCGAGGCGATGTTGGAAAGTGTGGACGATTGGTCCGTCATTTTCTGTCATATCGTGGGTGTGATGGGGATCACAGAGAGCAGACCAGGTAGTCGAAGGAAAAGAGAAAACATCTAACACGTTAATGAAATCAACGGGACAAATCCTAAGTTCGATTTCATATCGATCGAAAAAAAAATACAAGAGACGCGTTTCTTCGTCGTGACCGTATAACAAAAATGTACGAAAAACAAAATAATATTTATTTACCCAGACTCTTACATGGATTCAGTAGGTAAATACGTGATATTAAAATACATTCAATCTTAATTAGTTTTTTTCACATCAAATAACATTTATAAGTAGTTTCAATGTTGATTAGAACGATTCGGTGAAAGTAAATTCGGTTTGTTTACAGCACAACGTCGTTGGATCATGTCGGCGGCTCATTCTTGTGGCAGCATGCTCATCGTTTCCATTTGCAGATGGGGCTCGGATTTGCACCGTCCCCGTCTGTCGCTGCATTCCAAACACATGGCCCTGTCGACCGCCTAAAATCAATCGGAACGTGTCAGGCAACTCGGAATGTCTATATAGTCCCAGATGGCACGGTGACGTCTTCAATCATCAATTGAGAGGAAGTTGCCTTTTTTAAATTTAAATTTAATGAATATTATAACATGCGACTGTCGTCATAAAGATGTCTAAAGAAAGTTAAGTCAGATAGACATCATTTATTTGTCACCTAATGTTGTAAGACTAGTAATATCCAAAAAAAGACATCATAAAGACGCCTAGCTACCTGGGATCTGTATACGCGCATCACATGAAACCTACCAATATGCTGCTGCTGTTCGATTGCGAAGCGTACTTCCTGTTGTTTCGTTCGCTTGTGTCGGGGCTGCACTGATGGCCCGTGGGATATCTCGAAGTTCGTCTCGGCGAAATGTCCTGCCAACTTCGTATTCCTGGTCGACATATGTGTTCCGTGTTCTTTTCTAAAGCGCAAATTTGAGAACGGAAGTGTAATAACGTATATGGATATCTGCTAATTACCTATTTTGACGGAATGCTGTCTGCCGTGATTGAAGCAGTCCATTCGTGTTTTGTGACGATGGTAGTTTACCCCGTTATAGAGGGACGTGCTCGACATCATCGTGCAAACCGACGATCGGCTTCTGATCGTTCTGCGAAATAAAATGCGCGTGATTAGTGTGTTTGTCGTCGGTCGGCGATCGTAACGCTACTTAAAATCATCTTCGGAGCACTTGCAGCAGATTCCCTTGCTTATGCAGTAGAATACGTTGTGCACGTGCGGTTTTAGTTCTGTGCGCACTTCTCCGTTAAGGAAACAGTACAGTATGGCGACAAAAAAGCCCTGAAACGTTCAATTTGATTGCGCAAACTTTTTATTAGGTGTACAACTTTGCTTCCGCCGTTTTTTTCCAAAATTCGAGGCTTTATTGTAATAAACTGGTTATACATTTATGATTCAAAGTATTGTCCATCGCTGGCCACTACTTTCTCCCATCTTTCGGGCAGCGTACGAATTCCGCGTTGAAAAAACTGGTCATCTTTTGAAGCGATCCACGAATCGATCCAATTTTTTACTTCTTCATAAGACCGGAAGTGCTGGTCATCCAGGCCGTGTGTCATTGATCGAAACAAGTGATAGTCCGAGGGAGCAACGTCTGGAGAATACGGCGGGTGGGGTAGGACTTCCCATTTCAACGTTTCCAAGTATGTCTTGACCACTTTCGCAACATGGGGTCGAGCATTGTCATGCTGTAAGATTACTTTATCATGTCTCTCGTTGTATTGAGTCTTGCTCAAGTAATGCCTCCAATTCTGCATCTTCGAAAACCTTCTCTCTTCCACCGCCATGCCGGTCTTCGACGTCAAAATCACCGTTCTTGAAGCGTTGAAACCACTCTCGGCACGTTCTTTCACTAATAGCGATCTCACCGTAGGTATTTGAGAGCATTCGATGAGCCTCAGCCGCAGATTTCTTCATATTAAAACAGAAAATTAAAACCTCCCGCAAATGACGAGAATTTGGCTCGTAAGCTGACATGTTTAATCGAGAATAACTTTATGATGCAGACACAAATCGACTAATATTTCGATGGCGTTATATTTACAAATACCTAATCTTATTGTATGACAGCTACGATCTATTTATTTCGACTACCACTTACCGCTACAGCCATTTATTGCAAAACGGCGGAAGCAAAGTTGTACACCTAATATAAGAGTGGAACATACTTGAAAGCTTGCGAAGAGTTGATCGCAGATTAGCCAGGTCAGTTCGACTACCACATTTTTACCGATGTAGTATGACATTCCCAGGAAGAGGGCGTAGTGGATGCCGAAAAGTGGAACCAACACCAGCGTCGATTTGGCCCATTTTCGGTACCTTGTTGCTTCCGCGCTCTGCGACGAACGCAATTTACTGAACAACACTTTGGCTATTTTGATGAATAGTATCGTGTTAATCTGGAAAAAGGACAGTTTATTGGTGGAGCGTTCGTTTCGATGACGCTCACGTACTATAATCGATATCGTTGTTGGAATGCGAATAATTAGAAAGGTCCTTATTTGGTTGTTGTGAGTTGTCCAGCACAGTGTATCTTCGAATAATAGTCGAGCTATAATCCAGGGCACTATCACTAGTACCGGAAGACCTGGAACAATCGGAGAACAATCAATTAAATTGAATTGTCAACGGCCAATACCTACCCCAACCCAGAACGACGTAGTGCGTTATTTTGCTGGAGGAGTCCGTGAAGAGCGCCCGAAAAATTAGATTGTGCAAGTAGAGGCCCTCCATCAAAATCCAGGAATAATTGGCCGTTATGAAATATTCCCACAGGCTCGTGAGCAGTTTGCAGCTCCAATTGTTTGACTGAAACGACGTCGTCGTTTATTATTATTATTAACCTAATTGCCGATTAGTTTATTTGGGACGGTCTCACCTCGATGTGGACGTGAAAAAATGTCCGCCCGTCTTTGTACTTGAAATTAGTCGACAACCCGACACCGTGGACGAAGAGCAAATCTTTCAGTAGCGAGAGTAGTGCTCGAAATATAAACGAAACGAACAAGTTCATGTGGAGATTATTTCTGGGACAGTGTAATTTCCTTTAACGAAAACAAAAAAAAATCACATTAGATTTGCTCCCATTCGTTAGTACGAAAAGTCGCTCACTTGATAGTGAACATTATAGCGAAAGCCACCGTGAGTGTGCACAGCGAAACGGTGTATCCAACTCTCGGGATCGTTTTAAGCATCGGCATGTAGTCCTAAAATTGACGTATTCGTTAGACATCATCTAAATGGCCATTCATGAATACCCTAATTACTTCAATTATGGTATTATTTATTTGCGCGGCGTCTTCCGCCAAGTCGATCAAAAATGTCGCTTCGTCGTTCGCGAAGCACTGCGTATAATCGGTCCAGTATTTCTCCAATTCTTCGTTGAAAAACCATTTTCCATTCGACATGCATTGGCGCGTTGCGTTGTTCGTCTAAAACGAAAATCGATTAGTTCAAACGATTTCTGGTAGTTGTAATGGACGAGGTGCGCGCGGTTAGTTCGGATGGCCTTGCGCGCATCTCGCGACTTAATTCAAAAATGGCGTTAGCACATGTGTAAAGTTTAAGCTCGCTGACGCTTTACCATCTTTTTATTCGTGCCCCCATTTAAGATTACAATCCTACGTTCGTTTAGTGCAATAACATAAACGGTAAAAATGCCGAAATCGAAGCGCGACAAGAAAGGTGAGCACCGTCTAACCTCACTTTTGCCGATTCAACGTTAAAGTTTCGTTTCAGTTTCGTTAACGAAGACCACCAAAAAGGGATTAGTATTGAAACAGAAAATAGTGGAGGACGTGAGGAATTGCGTCGCGAAATTCGGCGGCATATACGTGTTCACGTACAAAAATTTGCGCACGGTAAAAATGCAGGACATACGGCAAGAATGGAAGCCCAGTCGGTTTTTCTTCGGTAAGAACAAAGTCATCGCCGTGGGTTTCGGCAAGACGCCAGAAGATGAGGTCGCGGACGATTTGCACAAGGTAACGGTCGAGCGGCAGCGGTCGGCGCGATTCGTTTTTATTAATAAGCGGTCTTCCGTAGCTATCGAAATACCTGAAGGGACAGTGCGGCCTACTGTTTACGGATTCGTCGAAAGACGAGGTGACCGAGTGGTTCGATAATTTCGCGGTGGAAGGTTACGCGAGGGCCGGCTTCAAAGCCACTTCGACCGTAAAGCTGTCGGAGGGTCCGTTGTCGCAATTCGCACATTCGCTGGAACCGTACCTACGGAAACTGGGAATGCCCACCAAATTGGACAGGGGCAAGTTTAGTTTTAATGTTAAACTGTCGTGTTTTGCTTATACTGTATTTTTTGTGCAGGAGTTGTTACGTTAATAAAGGATTTCGAGGTTTGTAAGAAAGGAGGCGTTTTAACTCCCGAACAGGCGAAACTGTTGGAATTACTCGACATCAAGATGGCCACTTTTCATTTTGTTTTAAGAGCGTGTTGGATAAAGGATAAGGGATACGAAAAGCTCTGTAGTAGTCGAGAGGACGACGGACAAGAAGACGAAAGTGAGGATGTCCAAATGGCAGATGACGATGATGGGGACAAGTGAATTTGATTAGCGTAACTTTTTGTTTTATTTGATCTAATCTAATGTCTAAGCCTAATTTAATGTAAATATAAGAATGTTATATTTTTATTAGAGATTGCATTATTGTATGGTAAGAAGACGTTTTCTTCTAGACTGATGAATATGTCGCATTCGTTTTCATGTACAATTTGAAATGCAACAAGAAGTTCATATTATCTAGCTAGTGCATAAAAGAAACAGATTTTTAAAAGCGATATGAAAACGTCCATATTCGACGACACAAACTAGATCTATAGTTTCAAACACCGCCTATCATCTAGCGACTTATTGCCTAACTAAACAAAAGAAAATCGATATTTTAGCACGACCGCAATCTAGCGATAACTGGGTTAAAAAACAATGGAAACTGAAGGAGAGAGCCATCTAAGGAAACGCGTAATGATTACAAAGTATACCACTACATTTTAAACACCAGAGACATTTATCGACGTCCAAATTTACCACTTTTTGGCCTGGTTTCCATTCAGACATATTTTTTTGGTGTAAATGAATCCACCATGCAGCAACTGGCAGTCCAAACTAAATATTCCAGGTGCAGGTATTCGCGAAAATTTGAATATGAGGGAAACGCGGTGTGCATAAATTACATTCATAACTTCCGAAACTACTCGTTCAAAAAATTCCGTTTTCGGTACAAGCTAAAAATTACAGATTTCGTTTTCGATAAATGACTATAACATAAGAAATTACCGATTACTTTTAGAAAAAAAAACATTCCTCGCTAGTCCTAATTACATCGGAGAGGGGTCGGGGTTATAGTATATAATTTTCCAAAAATCCTGTAATTACATCCAGCTTGGGGATCACAAACTAGACATTTCCTGATTGTTTGGAACCGGTTTTTATCTTTATCAACAATATAAATTCAATTAAATATACTAAGATTATAGCGTAACAATATATAGTAATAAAGAAAATGTAACATTCCATATGACTAATGAATATTATATATTGCACATTCTGGTATAGAAAAAAACACACTAAGAAAATTGGATAAGGTACAGCTATTTTATTTTCTACTAATTTACTCGATTAACTAACACCTAGTACATCCAGATTTACTTGTTTTCTACACATATAATAATTTGATAAATAAACCGTTTAGAACCAAACTTTTTTGA
Source organism: Rhagophthalmus giganteus (assembly GCA_036326145.1). Lineage (NCBI taxonomy): Eukaryota > Metazoa > Arthropoda > Insecta > Coleoptera > Rhagophthalmidae > Rhagophthalmus > Rhagophthalmus giganteus. The sequence continues at coordinate 486,346 of JARFJA010000021.1, read as the reverse complement.
CGGCTTGTACCATCTTTTATGAATCATCGTGTATGATGAATTTATAACAAAGATGGTGGTGAATGCTAAGTTGCATCGGAAAAATAATACCTGCCTATTTATAATATTTTCGTTACAACTCTTAAAAAAGGTAATTTACACAATAAATGTAGATAATTATTCATATGCTCCTAGAACCTTAAATTTATAGGTTAATGAGAAATGTTTGTTTGCAGTGTATCTCGATAGTAATTCAATTTACTTTCGATTAATTCGAAAACTGTACGATATTTCGACGCCGAAATGCAGTTTTTCTGTAGAGCCTGTTTCCTACAAATATATGATATCCCATTGTCGGTACCTTTGAACCGTGACAGTTATAAACATTGACCGATGTTTTGCCTATTAGAAATGGTAACAATTCATAGTAACTTGTAAAACAATACATTAAATAGTATTTTTTATTTTTGTAGGATTTACGAGCATTTCCCGACGCAAAGCTTTGCAAGGATTGTGTTGCAGCTCTCGACGTAACCTATACAAATTTAAATTGAAATGTCGCGAGGTAAAGGTCGAGGTTAATAAGCGACCGTTTGATGTGACCAAATGTTTAATCGTTAAACAAGAAATGGGGTTGAACACTATCCACACTGTTTATAGAATTTGTGTCAAGAAGGTTATAGATCACAATTTTTATTTAACTGAAAAATCGTTTTATAATAGTAAATTGATGCTTTGTATTCCCGAAATGGTAAATGTTTATCGAATTGAAATTGTGCATATGTATAGTTTTATTACTGCAGGATTTGCAACATGCATCATATCAAACTGTGTAACGATTGTCGCGTCATACTCGATAAAATCTACGTATTTAAAACGAAATGCCTAGATGTAGAAAAGAATATTAAAGTGTATCTAAAATTACAGGACGCGGTAGATTTAAGGGATCTGTCGGTGTGGTGTAATGCATTCATCAAATATGAAGTAGATGATCCGGAATATTATACAATTAAACAAGAAGAAATTGATTTAGATAATGAGGTGGAAATAATGGAAGATGCGAAAAAACAAGTATCAGCAAATATTCATCCACATAAAAGTGAAAAATTATTTAAGTATTCTCTATGCGAGTACAGTTCTGTACATAAATTTAATTTGAATAAGCACATTCCCACTCATACCGGTGAAAAACTATTTAAATGTTCACGGTGCGAATACAGTTCCATACAAAAAACAATTAAATATTCACATCCGCACACATACCCGTGAAAAATCATTTAAGTGTTCACTGTGTGAATACAGTTCCATACAAAATCAGATTTAAAAATTCATATTCGCACACATACAGGAGAAAAACCATTTAAGTGTTCACTGTGTGAACACCGTTTTGCGCGAAAATCACATTTAGAAATACACATTCGCACACATACCGGCGAAAAACCATTTAAGTGTTCACTGTGTGAATACAGTTCCACACGAAAATCAGATTTAAAAATTCATATTCGCACACATACCGACGAAAAACCATTTAAGTGTTCACTGTGTGAACACCGTTTTGCGCGAAAATCACATTTAGAAATACACATTCGCACACATACTGGTGAAAAACCATTTAAGTGTTCACTGTGTGAATACAGTTCTGTACAAAAATCTAAGTACTTAAATGGTTTTTTCCCTGTATTTGTGCAGATGTGAATTTTTAAATCTAAGTGTTCACTATGAGAGTACTGTTTTGTACATAAATTTAATTTGACCATGCACATTCGCACACATATTGGTGAAAAACCATTTAAATGTTCACTGTGTAAATACAGTTCCGTACGAAAATCAGATTTAAAAATTCACATTCAGCACAAATACAGGGAAAAACATTTAAGTGTTCACTGTGTGAACACCGTTTCATCGAAAATCACATTTAGTAAATACACATTCGCACACATACTGGTGAAAAACCATTTAAGTGTTCACTGTGTGAATACAGTTCACACGAAAATCAGATTTAAAAATTCATATTCGCACATTCCGATAAATTTAATCCATTTTAATTTTGGTATGGTTCACTGTGTGAATCCCGTTATTCTTCAATTCACATTTAGTTAGTACACATTCGACAAACATACTGGTGAAAAACCATTTAAGTGTTCACTGTGTGAATACAGTTCCACACGAAAATCAGATTTAAAAATTCATATTTGCACAAATACCGACTGAAAAACCATTTAAGTGTTCACTGTGTGAGACATCGTTTCTAGCGAAAATCACATTTAGAAATACACATTCGCACACATACCTGGCGTAAAAACCATTTAAGTGTTCACTGTGTGAATGACAGTTCCACATGCAAAATCAGATTTAAACAATTCATGATTCGATTATCACATAACCGATGCTGAAAAAAACTTGGTCATTTAATGTTACAGTGTGTGAATTCATCGTTTAGCGTCGTAAAATCAACAAATTTAATTATATACGACACTTTCGACACTATAAATGTACGAATAAGATCTCATTATATATAAGTAAGATAGTCACTGTGTGAATACAGTTCCACACGAAAATCAGTATTTAAAATTCATATTGCGTAACACAAATACCGACGAAAAACCATTTAAGTGTTCACTGTGTGAACACCGTTTTAACCGAAAGATCACATTTAGTAAATACACATTCGCACACATAATCTTTGTGGTTAAAAACCATTTAAGTGTTCACTGTGTGAATACAGTTGTACACGAAAATCAGATTTAAAATTCATATTCGAACAACGATTACCGACGAAAGTAATCTTTCATTTAAGTGTTCACTTGTGTAACACCGTTTTGTAACGCAAAATCACATTTAGAATATTGCCACATTCGCACACATATCCGGCGAAAAACATTTAAGTGTTCACGTGTGAATACAGTTCCACACGAAAATCAGATTTAAAAATTCATATTCGCACACATACCGACGAAAAACCATTTAAGTGTTCACTGTGTGAACACCGTTTTCGAAAATCACATTTAGAAATACACATTCGACACATACTGGTGAAAAACCATTTAAGTGTTCACTGTGTGAATACAGTTCTGTACAAAAATCTAAGTACTTAAATGGTTTTTTCCCTGTATTTGTGCAGATGTGAATTTTTAAATCTAAGTGTTCACTATGAGAGTACTGTTTTGTACATAAATTTAATTTGACCATGCACATTCGCACACATATTGGTGAAAAACCATTTAAATGTTCACTGTGTAAATACAGTTCCGTACGAAAATCAGATTTAAAATTCACATCTGCACAAATACAGGGGAAAAACATTTAAGTGTTCACTGTGCGAATACAGTTTCATATGAAAAACATTTAGTAAAACACATTCGTACACATACTAGCGCTGTAAAAAACCATTTAAATGTTGAATACAGTGTTACAGAAAAATAGACATTAAAAAACACATTTTTCAATTCCATTTTTTTTTAAATGTTAAAATTGTATTTTTAATTTTGGTATGGTTAATTGTGAATGTTTCGCTTATTCTTCAATTTAATTTTGTTAGTTTCTTGTATCTATAAATCATTTTATTAGTAATTTTGATTTTTAATATGTAAATTCTCTTCAGTTCTTTTATTTTGTTTATTCATATAAATTTAGCTTTTATAATTTAGATATTGTAGCGAGTCAAATTAGTTCCACATTGAATAGAGAGCATTGGTTGTGATTTTAGTTCTATGAATGTAGTAGTAAATTCTGTCATCAACAAAATGCCACATTTAAAAAAATTGTATTTTAAATTACCTACTAGGCGACGCATAACACTCCCTTCCGGTAACTAAATCCTGGATTTAGCTTATCTCGTTATTCTGAAGAGCCAATGTCTAAATCAGCTAACTTTGCTATGATTGGATTATCAATAACGTATTGCTGAAATAAAATTGGTCGTTTAATTTTAAGTGTTGATTCATCTTAGCGCTCGTAAAACAACAAATTTATCTATATACGACACGTTTTTGTACCTATAAATACAATAAGATCTATTATATATAATAAGATAGTCTATTTAAAACTTGACATGCAATTATGTCGGTCTTTCAAATCGTTTTCCGATTGGCGTAAACAAAAATAGGCGGATATTAATGAAATACATTTTGTAACAGGTGGTAACAGATTTTAATCCGAAAGACGAAAATTTAAAGTAACGATGACTTGTATCATTAGAAACTGAACAGTAATGTCATTTGTGGTTTTTATAGTGCGCCTACTGCCATAAAAAAGATGATCCTTTTCAGATACGTTGTAACCTGTTGAATTTACTTTTGTGTTGTGCCGATGTTTTCTTTGAAAATTGAAACGAACAACGATTATTAAGGAAAGTAATCTTTCTTTATTGATTTCTTATTGGTAATATGTTATGGTGTAACGCCGGCTCCACACGTTGGGCCAATAGTTGGCCCAGTGTGTGGCCATTTTCACGCACATCGTCAAAGTTCTACCGTTGCAAATCCCATTTATGGGCGAAAAGGCGATAGATACGGCGTGAACACCTGTCGTCAAATGAAAAAGCAACAATGCTTTTAGTTGTAATAAAATTTACATCAAGGAGATCACGCGCGCCGATGTTCGTATGGGAGAGGTGATATGAAAATGGGACAACGCGGCATTTTTTAAATAATTATGTAATAAGATTCTAGTCTAGAACCGATAAATTTAACCCAATATTTTTGACGTCTTATGATAATTTCGTCCCTGATGAAAAAGTACGAAACGTTGGATTACCATTTTATTTACATTGAAGTTTGTGAGCTTACTGAAAGTTCACGCTTATTACTTTCGTTTTCTTCTCTACATAAGAAACAGTGAAAATGGAATAGAAGATCTACATCTACGGTTTTAAAACCGTATCTAGAGAATTTCCTGAAATTGTTACGTTAAGTAAGCAGTATCTTGGGAAACGTAAACAATTGTTAATTAGTTTGCGCGGTAAAAAAGATCGAGTTTCATTTCTTTATTTATATGTTTTGGTATGTGAAGTGAAGTTTTTGAAATTTCGAAATACATGCCATTGTAAATAATTACGTCAGCTTCACATTTTTTCTACTTATGTTCTTTTTCAACACGTTTACATTAAAATTTAGACGACGAAAACTTCAATTAGAGATTGACCTGACAGAACAATTACAGTGCTCTCCCTCTATAGTTCCTTCCTCAACAGTTCCGCTTCCCCAGTTTTCGACTCGACTAGTACCCCCACTCTTAAGACATCAGCGCGTACCTCGAGATTCAAATGGCTCTCTCCATACAGTTCCGCGCGCTGTAAGGCTTGAAAAATCGAGTGTATCCAATATATATATAGCACAAATTAAGTAATTTATATTGTATTTATTATTTTATTATTATTATTTATTTATATTTATTAAAAGAAGTATAAAAACAAAATATATTACGTTGATTTGTGACATTTTATATTATAAAGATATAGATTAGCACGAGCGTACGAACAACAACTAACTGTCGAACAGAGGAAAACCATCAGTAGGAAATCAAAACAAAAGAAAAACATTTTATTAGGACGAGTGTAAGATGGAACTATTAAGAAAGACGCAAGTGAATTCGTTCGAGCGCTACGAAAGGCGCTTGGTAGGGGAACTCTGTTCGACTTAATTTCTAAGAAAAGTTATTCCCCTCATGCCCAACTGCGGAACTGTAGAGGAAGAGCACTGTATTTAGAAAACAAATTGAAGTTGAAAATATAAGACTGCGTGCGGAAAAACAGAAGCTTCTTGAAAATACGGCAAGGGCAGAGGAAGCTGAATTCAGAAGAACAATTGCTGAATTAGAACACAATAGGATTATTACAGTTAGAAAAATAAAGGTAATGCTAATGACGAACTTTATCTTTATTTTTCTAACTGTAATAAACTATTGTGTTCTAATTCAGCAATTTTTTCAGCAATATTAATGACGAACTTATATATTTCCCTGTCTAATTACTTGTAACAGAATAAGTAGTCATTTCATAATATTTATGAGATGCATATTGTGTATGCCTACATATATTATATAAGTAGTATTAAATAACTGTCCAAATACACAAAGCAAAATGCACGTATCAGATAAATGCAGATAAATAATCAGATAAATAAATGTTATGTATTAATAACTTATTATTCTTTATACTTATCTATTCAAATATTTTTAAGTTTTATTTTTTGTTAAGTTTTCATGTAAAACGTGTCATTATTATATTGCGCCTAAAGGCAAATCCTTCGCCGGGCACTGCTTCTAAATTTAAAAAAGAAGGGGAATGCGAAGTAATATAAACCTTTTAAGGAATTCTACTTCACCGAATCACTCCATTGGGTTTTTAGCATCTCTGACATATCTTTTTTGTAGTCGACCACCTTCTTCTTCGTCACTACTATACTCTTGTACCCAATCATAAACATTGTAGACATCGACAGCATCGATCGTATTTGGAATATTCATTCCTTAATAAAATACCTAATAACTATGAAAACGTATTTTCAAGACAACCTTCAACCACTCTTACTTGAAACGACAAATCTCATCTCAAGTCAAGCACTTAAAACTGATTTTAGCATTCGAAACGCAACTATTAAAACGCATAGATAAATGCAAAAACATTCACAATTCAAGATCTCACTATTAATTTGGTGAGATGCCGGTTAACAGCCACTTTTACGCGTGACATTTTACTTAAAACCCGTCTTGAGAACTATTTCAAATCGCATCCTAAAATTGCACTATTAATGCGCAACGCATCTTAAAATTCGTTTTAAGATGAGATTTTAAATTAAGACACGACTATTAATACGGGCCTTAATGCTTGAACGGGGAACGTTAAACATTTAGAAAGCAAAAAAATACAAGGTTTCTTGAGCTAACTTTCTTAGTTCTAATATAATCGATACATTATTTCTTGGAACGAGGATATGGTTAAAATGATACAAATCTGTTCGGCGCGATTCTTAACCATTTATCATTACTAAACATTAACCACCTAAAATGATATAAATACTAAAAATAATTAACAGTGTACGCTTTAGACAAGGTCGTGGCACCTCCATTTACTATTTACTCGTACACTTCGTCCAAACCTATATGCAATCTACGTCATCAATAAAAGGTTACTAGATGATGACGTTTCACACGGTGCTGTCACCTCGTACCTCGTATTTTGACAGTTCTAATAAATTGTAGTATTTCTTTATAGCATCTAGTACGTGCATAAGTAAATCTTCTATAGAATATGTCACTTTCCAAACTTTAAACCGAATTACAAATAAACAATCTAGTAACTTGTTTTTGATGACGTGTGCATATAGGTTTGGATAGGCCATATCCGTTATCACTTGCGTCTAGAGGACGGCAACCCTGATTACACCAAATTGGGCTGCCGACTTCTAGGCGAACGAAATAAGGTAAATAATAAAAATAATGTATTTTTTTTAATTTATCGAATGTCGAGTAGTAAAAGGCACAATCTACAGGTTTTTAAACTATAGTAGGTACGTTTTTTTTTTCGAGATTTCAGGAAAATTTTAAATCGATACGAACGTGCGTATTTTACCATTTCCGGCTTTGTTTATACTCGAAAAACTCCTTTTCTAGCAGTTCTAAAGACTTAAGGTCAGGTCGAAATTTTGCAAGAACCACTGACTGTATACCGTGCGTAACAGAATTATGGCACGCCCCCTTAATTTTGTTATTTATTAAGATAAAATTTTTAAACTTGTTACATATCTAATGTACTCATCAAACGTTAAATTGTGTTTTTCCCACTTCCGGTTTCGCCGTAACCGACGTCAATTTTCGATTTTCAAATGGAACTCTCTGTATATTATTACATTTTTGGAATCTGTATAATTTTCTTAATATAATGGCACCACATATGTGGGATTTAAATTCGATTGTATTAATCTAACAGACAAAGTGGGCACTTGCGTAGATTCGTCATCGGATGTATTTCCTATTGGTAAGGCACTATTTAAAAAAAAAAGTTTTGATACAAAAACCATTGTTGGTAACTTTACCGGATAATAGGTTGAACGATTACAATGTTTTTGGCGTGATTTTATTTTTTGTTTTATTAATGAGGTCGTTTAACATTAATTCAGGGGAGGGTGGGTCATGGCGCTCAAAATTATTTTTCGATAGTTGAAATGTCACTTATTTGGTGCAATTATATTCACAGATTATACACATTCCAAAAATGTAATAATGTACAGGGAGTTCCGTTTAAACATCGAAAATTGACGTCGGCTCCGGCGAAACCAGAAGTGATAAAAAACGCAATTTTTATGTCAAAAAGTGACGTTCGATGAGTACATTAGATATGTAACGAGTTTGAACATTTTATCTTGATAAATAAGAAAATTAGGGAGGGGGGGGTACCATGATTCTGTTATACACTTTCCTTCTTTGTTTTACGTTGAAAACGACTTTTTTGTTGTAGTTCTGGCTGGAAAGATTAGAAAAGCTAGTTAATTTTGGGATTATCGATCACAAACCAATTCATGCACAGATTTTTGCGATTGACGTTCAAATAGTTAATCGCCCGTAAAACAATTTAAGGGACTTTAAACACGTTGTGATGATATAAATGATTCCATTTTTTACGTGGTTTTAAGTAAGTTTTAACGAGATTAGATAAGAACATTTTTACTAATATTTGGAGGTAGATAATGACGAAAATACTTACAAGTTGATCGAACCCCACGACGTAATGAGGGCATTGTGTTGTTGCCAAACTGTCTGCTAGCGTGATCGGCCAACACAGTATGTTGTCCCAGTAAGCGGGGCATAACCAACCTGGAACGATATCCATGTTATCAAACACCTGCCACTTTAATAGTCTCATCAAATCATTTTTTCAATTCGGTCTTTAACACAACGCAACTGTTAAAAAATGAACTGGATCGTGACTATCTATATGTGTATGTACCTTAAATGCTTTGCACATATATTTGTCATCTCCTTGGTCAAAATACTGTAACTTATTGTGAGTCAGGCAAAATAACGGCGTAACAGTTTCCTGGTGCAACCTAACGGGATAGTCAGTTACGAAATAGTAGTATTTACTATTGCCGCCAGATTGCGCTATCCGGACAACGCCGTGCACTCCGGCTAGTTTATAAAACGAAGCGAACGGCGACGCTGTTGCAATTCTCTACTCGTTAACGGTCTAAGTCAACTTTTCTACCTGGAAATCCGTAGCAGAGGAGGTTCGACTTCAGAATAGTTGTTCGGGCATTCACTTACCTAAAGTCTCATTATAAATCGGCTCCGTCGACTCGGACAGGACGTCCAGCCCGTAAGTTTGGAGGCAGGCGTCCCTCGCACTCTCGAGGGCCTGCTTTTGTATACTCTGCCGATGCATCATGGTTAGGTTCAGCATTGTCTCGTACGAATTCTGCAACCAACCGAAAGACGACGTTAATTCAAGTCAAAAATGATTGATACGTCGATCAATTTTAATCAAACGCCTAGCGCGCTTCTGATAAACATATCGACGCGCTTCGTAATTGCAGTTTGCGTGAAGATGAAGCGCGGCGTGGCCCACGAATGCGTCGTAGCGGCTTGCGACGACTTGGACGGCGATTTGGAAAAAATTTTAAATCGCCGGAAACGCGCTCAGATTGTCATTTCTTGCATTGTTATTATCGAAAAACTACTTTTCAACTAGTCCCGGACCTGTTCTATGCCGTAGCAGGTAGTGTCATTTTATCGAGATTATAAAAAAATTATAATCTATTTAAACGCCGGCAGTTCGTTATTTATTGTTTCGTAATACTAGAAATGCGAGTTTTCTAATCGTTTTCGACTTGTTCTGAACGTTACGTCTCAAAACCTTGCGGTCAAAGTTTTGCCAAAAAAAAATCGCCGAACTATACTAAGGGATTTTTTCGAGATTTGGCAAAAATTTTGAATCGCTGGAAACGCGCTTAGATTGTCATTTCTTGCATTGTTATTCTCGAAAAACTACTTTTCAACTAATTCTGGACCTGTTCTATGCGTAGCAGGTAGTGTCATTTTATCGAGATTATAAAATTTATAATCTGTTTAAACGCCGGCAGTTCGTTGTTTATTGCTCTGTAATACCTGAAATACGACTTTTTTAATCGTTTTCGACTTGTTCTGAACGATACGTCTCAAAACCTTGCGGTCAAAGTTTTGCCAAAAAAAATCACTGAACTACTACTCGCTACTTTTCAACTAATTCCGGACCTGTTCTATGCGTAGCAGGTAGTGTCATTTTATCGAGATTATAAAAAATTATAATCTATTTAAACGCCGGCAGTTTGTCATTTATTGCTTCGTTATCCTAAAAATACGAGTTTTCTAGTCGTTTCAGATTTGTTCTGAACGTTCCATCTCAAAACGTTCGGGTGAAAATTTTGCAAAAAAAACTAAGGGATTTTTTCAAGATTTCTCAAAAATTTTAAAACGACGGAAACGTTGATAGTTTATCATTTCTTGCACTGCTTTACTCGATATCATAAATCATACAAACACATGACAAATAAACACGTGCGCGTACGAACACAAACTACACTCGTACACACATCAAATGCGCATGCGCGAATAAACATGCCATACACTAATTAAATACGCGCGTGCGCGAGAAAACACACTACACACACACACACACACACACACACACACACGAATAAATGTACACCATATAAAAACCAAACACGCGCTCCTAAACGGAAACACACTACACATATATATCGCATATATCATACACACATATCAAATTATTTTTAAGGGCCGACGTAAGTTTTGAAGTAATAAAGCGTTCGATTTTCGATCGCGCTTCTCGAAAGGTAGGCGGGGTTGACGGCGACTGGCAACAAGTCAATAATTGAATTTGACGCCGATTAAAAAATATGACGCAGTTGTTCTTTTATGTATGGTTGGTTAAGGCCGCGGCACGATTCGTTACAAAACTCGTAGGCAACCCAAAATACAACCGTGTCCAATGTGATGCCGACGCATCGAGGGATTTTTGTTTAAAAACGTCCATTAGAGATCGTGTCATATGGAAAATGGTCTGTCAATCATTCTCGGCGCCGCCCATTTGCGGCAGCATTATCAAAACGTAACACGTGATTAAATAATAATATTATGCGCCGCTCGATTCAATTCGGATTTAGGTTTTAATAAGGTTTTCTTATTGAACTGTAAGGCGCCGTTGTTTGACAAGATTAATCTCGAGGAATCGTCATTTTCTCCTCCGAAAATAATCTCGCGTGGAGCACGTGAAAAAAGCATTATTCGAAAGATTCGTGCGAAATGCGCAGACAAAATATTTTTCAACTGCCCACGTTCCCGCGTTCGTTCGAATTAAGATTTTAAGCGAGTTATAAATGACTTTAACGTCTATTATTATTCTTGAGCAGCATCTCTTCAAGTTATCAACATAATTTCGACAAGAAAACGCTTTGCGAATGCCCTCTAACCCTTCTCACCTTTCGCTGTTGCACTTTAAACAAACGGTCGTTCGTTGGCGTAATTAATTTAATTTTTAAAAGCGTACCGCACGAAGTCGTAACAAATCGCGAACGATCCAAGGTGACGTAAATATGCGCGTTAAATTTCCCAGTTGCGACATAAAAGTGGTAATAAATTGTTCAATTTAAGTTGAGCACCGAAACCAAAAGGGGGCAGCATTTGAATTACAAATTAAGTTTTGGCCATCGCACGAGGTGTTTATCGTCCGGTTATCCGGGTCGCCCGGAAGAATTAATCATTCACAGTTACGCCCATCTAGATATCTGGTCGTTATCACGGACGACCCTGCGGACGTCGCACACAAGAGAAATTAAAAAATTCACGTTTTTTGTTAAATTTAAAAACGCGAGCGGCGCGGGCGGCGCGCGAGGCCCTTGTTAATAATAATACTTAGAAAACGAAAGTGAGCGGTGCGGGCGTGCTTTTTTAATGGGCATGGTGAGCAATTAATCGGTATTTTAGAAACCTAAGCTCCACTACATTAGTTGATTGTTTACAGTCTTTTTTTTTCTTTGGTAAATATCAATTTAATTACTTCTGGGTAATTTTTGTCCGGAGGTCGCCGTTTTTTATCGAAAATCATCATCGCCATCGTATTTAACTAATGACATTAATCGATCGACGGAATTATAAAGACATTTTTAAGAACTTAAGTATATTATTTTTCTATTGTAACAACCTTATCTTCGATCTTTTATTAGGTAGTTACGAACATTAAAGGTGATGTACGTTTTATTTGTTTATTAGTTATGATTTTCCGCGCTTTGTAATAATCTCGTCTAATGTCATTTGTTTAATTTTATTCTTTTGTTACAGTTTATGTATTACATAATTAATTCTCTTTCAGGAAGTTATTAAGTATTTATTTCAGGATACTTTGGAAAACTGATCTCCAAACGAGATACATCAACGATTGGGTCGACGAGTCGGGCGTTTCAGTGGTAACTTGATGCGAAGAAACGATTACCAGGCCAGTTTAATTGAAAACTCGAGAAGGTCACAGAAGAGTTGAGCCGAAAGCTGGAAGTCCTCAATGGACTCACGACTGTGAATTGTCGCGTGAAATAGAAGCAGTTCGGAAGTTACAAACGAGTCGCGCCGAGACGCGTTGTAATGGTCAAGATTTCGATTTGACCTTGACTTGTTTGATTGTTTGGTTACGTGCTTTAACGGCAAGTGACTGTTCAGAAATTCAAGTGCTGGTTTACTCTAATATTATTATAGCAAATTATAACTGTTATTTTCTGTGAAAGAAATATGCAATTTTTCACAATTACATAAGTATGTCATTTAGTTACAGAATAAGGAAACAACAAAAACGAAACAGTTTTGTGGAAAAAGGGCGGAGGTATACCTTCAGAATTTCATAACAAACTGAGACAAACAACGACACATATTTTCAAAAAGAATTTTTTCTATGTGTTAGTTAAACTTTAACTATACTTCGTCCAAACCTATATGCAATTCACGTCATCAATAAAAAGGTTACTAGATGATGACGTTTCACACAGTGCTGTCACCTCGTACCTCGTATTTTGACAATTCTAATGAATTGTAGTATTTCTTCATACCATCTAATATGTGCGCAGATAAATCATCTATAGAATATGTCACTTTCCAAACTTTAAACCGAATTACAAATAAACAATCTAGTAACTTTTTTTTGATGACGTGAATTGCATATAGGTTTGGATAGGCCATACCTACGTAGTTAATATAGAATGTGAAAGATAACCGACAAGGGGCTAGGGAAGGTTTCGGTATTCTATTCAAATCTTGAATGGATAAATACTCACTCCCTGCTTTATTTATTTTTACAAGTTTACGACATAATCTTAGGCGGTCTGTATCATTTAAAATGTGCAATTTTCAAAATACATACATATATCTAATATTAAACTGTATCATTACCTATACTTAAAAAAATATTTGTATACTTAATTATAGCTTATCCAAACCTATACAGGGTGTTAGTGAATTAATATCGCGGAAAAAAACTACGAGTAGGTAAGATTAAAACGAACAAAAAACCTAAATAAAAATGTTTCCTAAAATCGATAATTTTCGAGTTATTGCTATTATTAATTTGATAATCGTCTTACTCGAGTATATTCCCTTTAAAGATTTTTAAGAACTCGGAAAGTGAAACTGACTGTTGGGTCAGCAGCTAAAACATCTATACTCTTTAATTTATGGCCCCTGTTGTAGGAGAGTGCCGATTGTTATGGATATTTTCATTTATGGATGCAATTCCTATTTTCGGTTTACACGTAAAAGTTAGATTACTTTATTTAACATAATTAATAACATGCCTGTTTTTGAAACAGTTACGTTTAATATTGAGAGGCTTGAACTAAAAGGGGTGCCAGTACTAGTTTTATGATTTTGAGAAATTGAGAAATTTCGACGGGCTTTTAAAGTATAATTAAATGCAAATAGGTAAGTAGGTATGTAATTTATTTTTTGTTCTTTTACCAAACATAAGGACTAAAAGCAAAATTTAAAAACTAAACATTCCATAATGGACGTAATGAGTTTTACTAACTTTCAGTGTTATTTTGAGTTTTTTCCCGTAGATTCATCGAAGTGCCGTTATCTAAATGTGATTTTTATTTCACAAAAATTAATTAGAAATTTTATTATTATAGAACAACACATGCAGATGTAAAAGATTAAAATAAAATGAATAACAAATAGCTACTTAGATATCTACTTAAGTGAGGAAACATTTTGAGTATTTGTCACATTATAACTTGTCAATGACCGCAAAAGATATTTACGACTTCAACCCCTACAATCGTTTCTGTTTACTATCGTAGTAACCTAATGGAATGCCAGCTGAGATAACGGTACTTTTCAGAACTCACCAACGTCACTTGTTGAAGTTTAAAGAGGAACTACTGATTTAATTTCTCAGACAAAAACACCCCCCCTTCAAAAGTAAATTTGCTCAAATCAAAAAATGTTACTAAGATTTTTGTTTGTATTAGTCTCAGGTACATGTACCTTTCTTCCGCGACATTAATCCACTAACACCCTGTATGATGTCACGTCATCAACAAAAAGTTACTAGATTGTTTATTTGTAATTCGGTTTAAAGTTTAGAAAGTGACACATTCTATAGATGATTTACTTGCGCACATATTAGATGGTATAAAGAAAGACTAAATTTATTAGAACTGTCAAAATACGAGGTACGAGGTGACAGCACTGTGTGAAACATCATCATCTAGTAACCTTGTATTGATGACGTGAACATCATATAGCTTTGGATAAACTATATAAACAAATAATATTTAGGAATCTATATTTTTAAATGTTAATTATGAATTTATTAAATTAATAATTTTTAAATGCTTAGGATGATATTATTTTTCACATTGGGATTGCAGTTAAGTAAATGTACATGACCCTTTTGTTAATAACATTGACATGTTCAAGTATTGTTCAAAACAATTTATTTGTATACAATAACAATAGAGAAGGCTTGCTTTTGAATCAAATTATTTTTGAACAAAAATTGTGATCAAACGGTTAATCCAAAAAATTGTTTTTTTTTAAATTCAGTTATATCTTATCGAGATCTTAGGACACTGTTCCATTTTAAATTAAATTGACGGTTTTTAAAAGATTTACATACATTTCAAAAAGCATATTTTTAATTAAATTTTTTGAAAGTTTGGTAACAGTATTCCTATAAAAATCTCAGGTGATTCTAACCAAAAAAAAAATCATCTCGATAAACCCAATGCTTTTTGAGATATTCCTGATCGAAAATGACATACAATTTCCCTATCTCGATAAAACGGAAGTAATACCCTTAAATCAAAATGTATATATACCTATTAAAAAATGGATCTTCCAATATACTTATAATAAATAGATATTTATAATTATAATTAATAATAATGTATAGGTAGCCTAGATACTATGTTACGTTCGCTAACCGTTTGAATGAAAGATAAAACAATATATACAGGGTGGTCCGGGACTCCACCGACAAACTTCTAGGGGTGGTCGAACACGTCAAGACAAATAACTTTTGCAATGGAACCTCGGGTCGAAATACATTTATTCAATTGGAAAACGAAGTAAGGACTGAAACAGCCGCAGGTCGCGGAGATCTGAGAAAATAAAACACACCAATATAACAGGCTATGCGAGCACTCACAGGGGCCCCGCCCTGTTATCTGTTTAGCATATGTTGCCTCTTCTACATGGGCTGTAACATACTGCTGCTTGCTTGCCGGTTCTCCCATTGCCATCGCTAGAAGTTTGTCGGTGAAGTTCCGGACCACCCTGTATATATATTTGGCGTCACGTAAGTTGCCGTCTTAAAATAAGTAGAGGTTCTATAATAAACGACTATATTTTACAAAATACCAAAATAAACTCGTTTTCTTTTAATCGCGTGGTGATTCCTGTTAGATGGGGATTAAAATTCTCCAACACTAACAACGAGTAAAGGTCAGGTAAACCGAAACAAATTGTGAAAAAGGTATCTTGTAATGTAACTTTCATAGAATTATCGATTTTAAAACTCCTAGTTTCTATTCTTTAACTTTTGTTTTACTATCGGTAGATATAATTTATTAGATATGTCGTACACATTACTACCACTGTAAACATATTCATTGATGTTCATCTCTCATGCCGAATATGGTTTTGATTAAAATTTTCAATAGGTATTTCAAAAAAAAAAACTTGAAGGGAAATTCGAACTTCAGTCACCTAGTTGAGGCAAAATGTAAAAACGCCGTGCATATAACCGAGCTATAAGACTGCATCGTATAACAAACGAGGAAACTTCCATCTATTCTGTACTGTTGAAAGGTGATAGGCAACATAATATACAATTGATGGTATTCTGGGTTTCGGATAGCCACGCTAGTCGTGCGACAGCTCGGCTTTCCGGTTTAAAAAGTCCACTGCTTTACATTATTCTCAGTTGCGTGGTGTTTCTTTAGCGCTTCCCAGGGCCTTTTCGCTTGCTAGGTCGTGTAATGTTGCTTTATTTTTCAGGTCGTCGATTATGCCCGCGACTGTTATAAATATTTGGAAGGTTTTTCACCGATTTGCTCCGTCTTTGTATCGCGGAGCTCGGCTCTGTGTGCGGATCAATTTTTTTTAGACGCCATCTAACTCACTTTTCGTTTGGGGAGTGGTTGTTCGACTCGACGGTTTCCTGTTCCGCTCAGGTTTGTCGTTTGTCGTCGCCAAATGTTGCATCTCTTCGTTGTTCTTTATCTAGTGGTCAATGTTTCGGTACATTGTTTTAGTCGATGTTACGCCAACCGACCGCGATTTTCCATAAATTTACGGATTGAGGTGAAATGCCAAAGTTAAATAAGGTCGGGTGCGGTCGGTACTTGGATGGGTCGGATTTGGGGACGTGCGCGTCGTTGTCATATACGAACGATTAAAAGTAAGCACATCGTTACGTATAGAATCTGCGGGTAGTTTAGTAGCCGACAAATCGAAATCGATCAGATTTTTCGGCCTTTTCAATAATATTAAGGTACCGTTTTCCGTTATCGGCCACAAACGTTTCCGAATAACATTCCAGATTTAAATCTAACAATAAGTGGAACGGCGATCGATCTAGCGGTAACGTTTTAAATGAAATTATCTAATCGTTAACTAAAAAATAAATAAGACACAAGTATTTAGTACAAAAAATATTAATTAAACTGATTATAAGTACTTTAAACTTTTTTAATGGTAATATATAGTTATGTCAATAACGTAGACGTTCGAAGAATATTCATCGTATTCGTCGTTCAATATTTCATCATTTCTCATTTAGCAAAGCGCTTTCTAACTTACCTCCGTCGCATTTACCTAGCAATATCGGCACTTAACCGTAATCCAATATTTTATATCGAATGCCGTATTCTACACAATCACAAAACGGATTCCGAATTACGACTGACCTTATCGCTTAGAATCTTTTCGTATTACTTATCTCAACTTAACACACTTACATATTGTCGAGCTTATCGATCGTATTTATCGCACACACTCAAGATTAGATGGATTTCCTTAACTTGATTCTTTGCGGAAGGTTATGGAGCTAAAAGTGGCCATCCCGTGGAGAGCGTAGTCGAAGTTGTCGCTCGGCGTTCCCAGCTGGTCGTCGGGCGCATCACGAAACGAATCTTCCTTTGACGTCGCCGTTCTATTCCCGCAAGACGCACGTTGTCGGATTAAGTTTAACGACAACTCGTATAATAAATTCGCAATCGGGCCGCGCAAATACAACATAACGTCCCGCTTATTGTCAAGTTTGAAATGAACACAAGAACCGCAAAAGGGCATTTCAATTGCAAAGCAAAGCACTTGTTTCAAGCCAGTACCGGAGTGGTAATTAATTTACCCTTCCCACGTAAACGTATTTATTATTAAACAGGAGTTTGAAAGTGAAGTGCTTTTACCGAGGTGGCCACTTAGTGTGTTACGTGTGTCTTTTGATACAGCTACTTATATCGCCGTTTCGTTTGTTCGGCTTCATTTTGTAAAATGTAATGTCAAGGCTTTCAGTTGAAACGAATACTAAGAGTTTTATGTAGGTACGCTCGCGGTCCCCGATTTTCGCTTATAAAAATTAAAATAACGACCGTTCAATTGCCACCAATTTGCCGTTCTTTTGCCAAAACGCCGTCGATAAGCAGTCAAAAAGTATTGCAGTTTAACGCGTTTCCTATAAAATTCGTCACGGTAGTAAGAGGGTTGTACATGTGCCCTTCGGGCACGGCGCGCATTGGACGCCTGCGGAATTTTGTTGAATTAAGGCCGTTCGAGTCGTATATTGTTAGTCAAAGTATTAAGGAAAATCGGACCCAAGGTGGAACTGTAGCCGGCAAACGAATAACAGTTACGGGAACTGATAAGATGATGATAAGCTATTATCGCTAAGCGACCCGCTATTTTAAAAGAAAACGTCGTCAAACGGGTCGTGTTTTACCTATGTACATAGAAAAATTAACCCTAATGTGGACGTTTGCGAGGCCACAAAAATAG
Source organism: Rhagophthalmus giganteus (assembly GCA_036326145.1). Taxonomy (NCBI): domain Eukaryota; kingdom Metazoa; phylum Arthropoda; class Insecta; order Coleoptera; family Rhagophthalmidae; genus Rhagophthalmus; species Rhagophthalmus giganteus. The sequence goes on along the minus strand of JARFJA010000021.1, from coordinate 467,830 downwards.
TTAACGTGCTAAACGCTTGTTCGCAGTGCAGGGGTGTTTCATTAAGTTGCTTTAACGAATCCAGAATTCGAAGGTGTCCGTATTTCAGAGGCGTCTACAACGAGAGGCTTCGTCGTACTTGCTTAACACACGAAAAATCAGAAAAACAATCTCGAAATGATCAAAATTTTAACGGATCACATTTGTTTCGACAAGCAAGCTAAGGGTGGTTTTTGACGCACTCATCTCTTAACGAAGTAGGTACAATAAAACACAATACGATTTATATAAATCGTATGTATGTATTTCGAATAACGAGCGTTCAAAAAGTTTTTCGGTCTTGGTTGGCTGTGAAATCTTTTTGGACTTGTTTTGGACAAATCGTGTTTTTCTTTAAGGCGCGCTAATGTTGTTAAACAAGGCTTTCTCTTGGTCGATAGATACTTTCTAATTTTCCATTACTTTGTATGTAAAATGCGACATTAGACTTCTATACGCTTTCCTTTGTAAGAAGTACTTCCTATGAGAACAGTAGTTTTTGGGAAAAATCAAAACCGTGGAAGTGTCGCCATAGTAACCAGTAATCCAGTATATTATCATACGTATAGGGCGGCTCATCGTGAAGTTGATAGACGTTTATTGTCGGAAATTACGATTTGCCGTATAATACCCAATCAAGAAAAATGAAAGGCCATAAAGGCACAAACGTTTATGAAAACCGTTTTCGTCCTTATGACGAGATTTCGATGAACATTTCAGGACCACTCTGTATATGAATGTTATTCTACTTTCATATAAGCGCGAATTTAAACATTTTACATAAACGTATTGTGCACATATATGTGTAATTTAGGTCGCACAGTTCAATTAGAATACGGCAATTACCAATTAAATCCAGACAGTCAATTATTTTGCTTGTAAATACGACGAATAAAAAATAGTTAAAGTACATTAACCGAATACGTCGTCATTAAACCAAAAAAAAAAACAACACACCATTACTAGTATTGACAGTACAAAACAAAGCCGTTTACGTTTACTTTTTTATACAGAGTGAGTGAAAAGTTCGGAAAATCACTACTAGAGCCGTTATTATTAATTTTATTACCAAAAATGAACAAACGAAGAAAGTAAGTAATTTAGCCGATTTTGAATTGGCGAAAATCTCATCGGAAAAACGCCGGCTTCCAAACTTTTTGGGAATGGCCGAGGCCTTATACCATATATACCTAAATAAACCAAAGAGGCTCGATTGGCGTTCGAAAGGCTTCAGGGATTCACACAAAGACCACTCGCACTGTTAACGAGCCGCCCGGGCTTCGTGCCGTTCTTCTTCTTGGGATTGCGGCGGCGTTTTGCTAGAAGAGTGGAGGGGAAGATCAAGATCGAGGTGGCGCGTAAAAAAAATCACAACCGTTCCTTCTGGTCGCCGAACTCTTCCAAAGACGACAACGCCAAAATGACGAGATCAAATCCAACATTGTGCCGGGGAAACCAACGAAACCGTCCCTTGAGGGACGGAAGGGTCATGAGGGTGAGCCAACCCAAGGCCTCTCCGACAAAAATACAAAAGAAACGCGCTATAGCCCAAATTCTCGAGGCGCACGACCGAAGGAAGACGCATGGTCGCGTTGGGAGACGTGTTATCTGCGTACCATGACGAGTCCGCAGCCGGACATCCCGGAGCAGAGGAGACCAGAAGGTCCATCCAGCCACAATACTGCTGACTGTGTCCGAGACTGTTGAGCGCGTGCACAACCCACCGACCATACCGTGAGAAATCCTGCTCGTGTACCTGATGGGACCGTACGCGAAAAACCGATTTATCTTGGTCGTGACGGATACAAGCGGAAACTGGACCCACAAGCTGGAAGACGAGACCCTGGGACAATGGGTGGACAACGCCTATCTTCCACGCCCCAGGCCAACCCTATAGAACGCAGGAATCAATAGATCGAGAAGGGAAATATCTAGAATCCGGTGGGACGAAAAACTAGCGAAGATCCAATTCGACATACGAACAAGAAAGAATGCGGGTCGCTCGAAAGACGCCAACTGCCAAAACCACATGACCCCATCGACACCAGACGACCGATAAGTTGCGGAGGCTGTGGGTCCGGACAGTTGCTCTCTCATCATCATTAAGAGTAGTATGTGTACTTATGTTTTGAGTATTAAACTGCAGCCGCCATTTTACATATGAAAAAGTTTCACTCTTAAGCTACGCACACAACAGGATGGGCGCGGACGCGTCACTTAATCCTAAATACCGTGAAAACGTCATCAGTTGAGATAAGACAAAGAAAGATTTTACAATGTATTTAGGGTGAAGTTTCGTGTATGCGCCCGCGTCCGTACCCACAACCTCACAAACAGAATGCCATCATTATCAATCGACACGCGAACCTGCGACCTTATCCCGACTGCCAATCGAATTTCTACCAGAAGGCGTTTTATCGTGAATCAAAAACAAAAAGATTTTCATTTGATAATAATTATTAAAGAGTCCATCGAAACACGTTTAATTACCAAATGTCATATCTCTCATGCATTTTATTATCAGAAAAGCGTCGTCGCACGGATCGGCTCCCCTCACGTCCTTGCATTTTTTCACCACCTCCTCGGCTTGATCTTGTTTGACGAATATAGGAACGGTCGTTTTGAAAATGTCCGGCGATATCGTGCCGTTAGCGTCCATGTAATTCATAAGCTCGAATCGGCATCTGTAATAGCAACGAAGTTCTTTGTCGTCAGTCGCGATTCCGTTCCTGATGAAGTTCCACAAAATCTTTTCGCTGACATTGATCATCTTCAGGCATTCATTTCTAAACTTCATCTCGTTTTCGGGCTGAAACGTTAATTTGCTTTAGTAAATCGTTATCAAATTGTTCGATATTGCTCACCGTTTGTCTTTGCAGAAGTTGGTTGGAATAGACGACCGCAAACAGCACCAATAAATGTGGAGTAAGATTCATGGTGTAGAGTAGGTACTGCGCTCGCTTACGCCCGCGTTGCACGCTATTTATGCGTATCGATCAAATTTTATTGCATCGCCATAATAACGTTCGTGAAGGTGAACTTTTGGCGTGTAATCGTAAATTAAGATAATTGCGGAGCAAGAAAAAATTGAAATTTTTACACAATTTTATGTACCTGCGTGCAAAACAACTTTTTGTACTTCCGAATTTACATTGTCTACCCATGTAGGTAATAACGGGCGTTATGCATGAAAACTTCCACGATTACCGCATTAACTTGATTTATAGTAGGTAAGCGTCAATAATATGGAAAAACCACTATTATGTTAATTGTTACAAAAAGTTGCTGAACGTTACTCCCCCGTTGCTCATGTTTTTCTTTTCAAGTCGTGGTGCTCGATGAGTCTACGAACCTCTCGCTCAACGATAAGGTAAAACTCATCTAATATCTTGACAACTTCGTGTCGTTGCAGCGACAAAAAGCGACATTGTCTTGTTTGTTAAAAGCTTATTTCCTTAGAATTTCTCGTCTAGTCGCCGAAGAAAATGTTTAAAAAACGCAAAGATTTAGCGCTGGAGCGTGACGTGAAAAACAGAAAAATCCGGCATTTTCTCAAAGTTCTAATTCGAACCGCACGCGATGCGATTTTCACCTTTTCTCTTATTAGCCGTTAAAATAAGTGTGACTTGCGACTCAAAACTCCTTAGTTTAATTTTACGACACCTCTCTATAGGTCGCACGAATTTAGTTAAACGTCGATATTTTCATTTAAGTGCCTCGAAAGTTGCGAATCGACGACTGAAACGGTCCCGAAAGGATTTTTAATAATAATTTTCGAAAACAAGAGCTTAATTTGTGCTGTACGAGGCAAAAGACGTTTTAATTGGCCACCGAGATTATACGACCCAACACCACTTGTTGTTTTGACGAATTTACTTTTTTCGAAATTTTCGAAAACAAGGGCTTAATTTGTGCAGCGCTGGGCGAAGAACGTTTTCTTCGTTGGCCACCGAAATGATACGACCTAACGCCGCTTGATGTTTTGACGAATTTAGTTGAACGTCGATATTTAAGTGCCTCGAAAGTTGGGAATCGACGACTAAAACGACCCCGAAAGGACGTTTAATAATAATTGTCGAAAACAAGGGTTTAATTTGTGCAGTGCGAGGCTAAAGATGTTTTCTTAATCGGCCACCTTACACCACTTGACGTTTTTTTTTTATTTTGAAACTTTGCCTCTTTGCTCGAAAATTACTCGAGTCCAAAACTACTCCAAATCCAGTAGCGACCAAATCCAAATCTTTGATAAACTAAATAGTATGTTACGTTCGCTTCGCAATCTAATGGCGTGTACAGACTAAGCGAACACGCTCTTCGCGAACAATAATCAACCAATAAGCTCTTGACAAATCAGTGACGCTGACAAGTTTCTGTAGAGCTATTGGTCGGCTAGATGTTCGCGCATAGCGTGTTCGCTTGGTCTGTACGCACCATAACGGTCTTGCGTTCAAATCCGAATATTTGTAGCGTGTTCGGTTTTACGTTAGATTTTTTTTTTAAATAACGAACGATCTACCGACGAAACTAATTCTATTATATTATTCGAGACCAAACCGGATTGGGTTTGCCCTTTGCAACCGGAAAGTGTAGAATTGGAATTTCAGGAGCCGCGACTAGAAGCCCCCGATTCAAAAAGCGATCAATCAGTTTGCAAATTAAAAAGTGGGGCTCGTCAGAATCGAATTAAAACGGACTGCCTACGCAGAAATCAATTTTTTTTAAATGGGTTGCGTGCGCGGGAACGGGAGGCGTCTGTTCGTTTAAATGAACTCGGTAGGTTACGAGGGCAATAAGTTAAGCAGTGATAATGCGACTTGTATTGCGCGGATAGTACGTACAGTCAAGTTCATATGTTTTGTGCCGTCGCCTGCGCTAGTTTTTATCGTAAAAGGCTCAAAAATAATGATTACTGTACGATTTTACAATTCAAAAACAACTGCTACCTGCGTCTGCGATCACATCTCGTGGGACAAAACATATGACTTGATTGTACATACCCACGGATATAAATGTTGTGGACGAATCGTCCGCTTGATTTAACGAAATTTAACGTCGAAAATGTAAATCCAAAAAAAATTGCCCCTTAAATTTTTGCCGCAACTAATCTAACACTAAGCACGATAATAATTGTCGAAATCTCTGTAAAGAAACAGATTTAAGTTTGATTTTAATCGAAATTTTGCCTATTATTCTTAATTGTGATTTGATAAAAAAGCTTATTTTGGACATTGATGTAAGAAAAAAATATTTTGGTTTGACGAAGATCTTTCAGGAAGTAGGATTCCGATAAGGTTATGTGAGATTTCACTTTGAGCGACACGAATCTTTCGAACACGTTGAGATCGTGCGTCTGGCAGTCGTGCGTCGGTTAGTACGGCAACCCGTAGTTTTCTAAGTAGAGTAAACAAAGCGGGAGAGCGTTGTGTGCAGTTAGGCGCGCGTGAAAGAGTTGTAGTTCCATTTATTGAAAAATGTGATGCAGTGGCGCACCCAGAAACCGGATATGGGAGAGGAGGTTTAAAAAAAATAAAAGACTTTACAACTCACATGTCGTAACATCGGTTGCACGGCATTGTCTGCTCGATTTTGAGGGCTCAGGGCGAATAAGAAACGGGGCGTTCAAAAGTGTCCTCCTCTACAAGATTTCGTACTTGCTCGAAATACCGTAAATAAAACACTTCGTACTTGCTACCTACTAAAATGCATTTATATATTTCAAAACTGAAATGTGAGACCTGGCCTATAACGAAAAATGCATATTTTTTATTTATCAGAAACAAGGATACGTTGTAAGTATCAAAACCGCAATACAATCGATAATCGTCAGGATAATATTGTTGTTGTTCACGTTTGTTCGCCGTTTCGTCGGCTCAGAATTAGATCACGAACCGGTTACTGATTGTAAGTGCGTCTGCCGATGCTCTTCCGTTTCCGTTAATTCCGTCAACTAATTGAAATCTACGCTAACAACAACAGTAGCTAACAACGGCAATGCAACTTTTTTACGCGACGGACGTTTCCCGATTTTCGACGTACATAAATGATAATTCCACCTTCTATGATAATATTTTTTGACGCGTCTCGTTCGTCAAAACGAGCGATTAAAATGTGCGCCGGCGGAGTCGTATGAATTATTCGACGCGCTATTACATGTTATACAAAAAAAAGTAGTCGAATTGTTTTCGACTAATTAATCTCGAGACTTGCTTATCTACGCAGATAATTGTTTATAGGGATTTTCCTACAAGCAATTTATCGGCTAATCGGTTTTTATCGGTTTATTCTACATTTACGTCGTAACACAAATTTGTACTTTATAGTTGTTCCCAACGCCAACTATACGCTCATATCCAAGAAATTTCCGTTATTGCATCATTCGCGTTTTATCGGAACGAGTCATCGCGCTTGAAAATTTACGCGTCTTAGGCCCCCACGTTCTGACTAAAGGATCGCGTAAATTATTAAATAAAATGAACGCGAATCGAATTTCCGATCTTGTATCCAGAGAAACCTGGTGAATCGCGGGACGTTATGGCTTTCGAATAGGTAGCTCGACCTTTGGGCCGCCCTGTACGTGTAACAATATTTCTTTTCTCGTTTTGACGTGGCGGTGTTCGATTACACGCAAATGCGGATTAAAAAGTTTTCTATAGATAATATTTCAAATCAAATTTGTTTTGCGTTAAAAATTTTTAATTAACGATCGTTATCAGCATGAAATTATTAATCACGTCGTATTTAATTTATAATATGTACGTAGGTGGTACTATATACAATTCGAACATCGAAAACATTGGCACTAGAAAACTTCCCGAACGGCGACCATTTCGGATTTCTTAATTGCTTTTCAATGACCTAATTATTTTTAGCGACCTCATTAACCTTGGTATTTTCTTAATTAACTACGTAATTATTCTTGGCTTTTTCTTGGCCTTCTTTATATATGACGTTATGGTCTTCTCTCATTTTCAAAAAATGTTTTCTTTTAGGCTATGTTGTTTAAACGTTGGTTTGGCGATTGGAATTTCCTTAATGGCATATCTTTAATTTTATAATAATTACACAACGTCACGACCTTCCTTTCCTAATAAAAAAACGAAAGGCCATGACGTTAAGCAATATAGTCTCAAGAAAGATGACAACGTAAGGCAATTAAAAAGAGAGAATGTCGAAGATAATTAGGTCATTAAAAGGCAATTAGGAAATTCAATATGGCCACCGTGCCGTTTTCTACTGACGCCAAACAATAAGGAACGCTAATTTGTAAGGATAATTTGGTCATTAAGGTATTTCCAAGAATAATTAAGTCATTAAAAAGCAATTAGGCTCAAAAGTGTGTTCCGAGGAACGTTAAATGTTCGTGAAATTTAAAAGCGGAAGACGGTGGGATTTTTAAAACGACGTACACGACCTTTTGTGCTCTAACACAAACCGATGTGCTTAATAAAGGCATTCTAGAAACTCGGTTAGGCTCTTTCAATTAATTTCGCGACCCTCGCGCTTGCTTCGTTTCGTGACGCAAACATCCCGTCTGTTCTGCATTGTATGTTCGCGTTCCAGTGGCTTATATATACAGGGCGTTTATGTACAGCCTATAACTTGCGATAACAATCAATAGAGTTTGTTATCTTGAATGTGCAGAGCGTGGAACACAATCTCCTCGATTTTGAAGATTAGAAAGTGAACGAATTTTAGTACTTTTTTTAACTTGTTAGAAAAACAGCTGCGGCTTAGATCGAGATAATATACAAAGGTCGAAAGTTTTTAAAGGCACATTCGAAATTACTTTCTATTGTTTCTCTTGCGCAGAGTATTTTGAATAATCATCGTGGATCAAAGTTGCTATTTCTATTTAAATCGGAAAGTACATCGCCTCGTTAAATTTTGTTTTTCCTCGTGCGGTTTACTTTTTTCGAACCAAATCGACGACCCTGACCCTGCGGCCAGGAAATCTAGGTATGTCTAACCAAAAACCCGCTCTTAACCCGAAATTACATTCGCAGTCTGAAACAGATTACAACTTTATGGTTTTGCATAAGTGCCACGTGGTTAGTTCACGATCCGAGTTTCTGTTAGACGAAGCGAATTAATTGCAAGAGAAGCCGAACAATTACTCACTTGTTGACGAGTTGCGCGATTTATTGTTTAAGTAATTAGTTAACTGCTAATTGGAAGGACCACCACTTTTATTGCGGTATCATTTTCAGAATTCAAAGTGAAAGTTTCGACGCGTTCCTTTTGCCTTTACTTCACGACGTCGTTTCGTTTAATGGGAAAAACTGTTGCTTTATCTAGAACGCGATCGACGTTTTTCGCGACCGGTTGTTTTAACTGAAGGGCTCTTAACGCGCGCGAGGTCGAAATACGAGCTTGTCGGGGCAGCGATTCCTTTCGCGTGCTAATAAAATTGTTACGTGTCGGCAACGAGTCTTTGTTTTTTTATTGCCGCCTTCCTAATTCGTAATTTCGTTGCAAATGAGCGAAAAGTTTTACAAGCAGGCGCAGATTAAAATTCGTTCTCGTCGAAGCCACTTACCGCGACATTTAAAAGTAGGGATTGTTCCTAAAACCAACCTCGGAAGGTTTGGCGTATCCATGTAAGTAAATTCCCGCTGTCGTTATTTGATCAAAAATTAACTGACGTTATATTATCCCCGATCGAATTAAAATTCGTTTAAGACGCGATCATTTACATACTAATTGAAAAAGTCTCCTCGGCCGAACGAAAATCAATCTCGTCTAAAACGTCGCAAAAAAAATTATAGGCGTTGTAAGTTCGTGGCCCGACGATTCGTCGCGCGATAACGAGCTGCTCGATAATGCGACGGGAATTCGTTGTAATCGAGCGCTCGGGAACATTCTGGAAATGTGAGTCGTCGTTGTCGAGAGCGTTCGACTTGTTAATTACGTCGCGATCGGTAGCGAAATAAACAGTTAAAAATACGTATGACGTTTAAATAATAAATTAGAATTGTGAAATTTCGTCGTCGACTTTTATAAAAAAAAACTCGTCGAAGGACTTGATTAAGTAACGCCACGCAAACAAGCCGAACGCGACGAAGTTGCTGTAAATTTTAACCGTCAACGCGCCCCGAACGCAACTTGAAATCGCCGAAAGTTCGAGAAGTCCGCAAATTACTCGAATGGAAGCGACAGATATCAAGGGCCGAAGAATTCGTTTCGTCTAAGTATATTTATTCCCTCGAGGAATCGGTGATTTGTCCACGGAAAAGCTTCGACACAAGAGTAGCGCTTTGCATGATACACCGAAGAATTTCTAAATCAACTCGGAGAAGCAATGGATTCGCGATACCTCGTCACCACGTCGATTTTGTCGAATCGGCGTTTTTAGGAAAACCGTCCGAAGGACGTTCTGTGTGACGTGCACGCCGAACGTTTCGCCCTTTAAACAATTTTACGGCCGCTTTAAAGAAACCTAATTTGAATATTTCTAATTAAGTTCGGAGTTCAAGGTAGGTGTAAAGTCGAAGGTAATTTGACTCGCTTTTAATAACGTACACCGCTGAACGCCGCGTCGTTACCGAAAATGTCTACAACAAAGATTACCTTCTTATTTAACTACTAATTGCTTATTTGTCGGACTTTAAACAAACTTTGATTATAGAAGTTGACTTGAGTTCACGTTTTATTTGTAGAGGGTATCGTTTTGAAAAGGGTTAAATATGTATATAGGGCCGTCCAGTACCTACACGTCGCGTCGCGTCCTTTACTAGGGGCGTTAAGGGCCCTCCACACACTACGTTTTTATTTGGGCGTTTGCGCAAACTGACGCGACGCGCGGTCCTAATGTCCACGTAGCTACGTTTCGTTGTTCAGTTTCATTTGTGAAACTGATCTGTGTAGTGTAGTACATACAACAAATACCTGGTTTTTTTTTGTTGTTTACGTGCTACGTAGTGTGTGGACGACCCTTTACCAGCGCAAGCCAGGTTCGCACAAGTAAAGGCCCGTCCGCACGCCACGTCTTTTACTACACGTTAAGGGCCCTCCACACGTTACGTTTCTTGACAACATTTTGTTTGCACAAACTGATACGGCTCGCGATCTTAGTGTCTACGCAGCCTACAGTTAAGTTGGTTTGCGCAAACCTAGTTTGCACGGGCGACACGTAAACGTGTGCACGCAAACTAAACGGAGCGTGCGGGTGGTCCGTTATTTCAATCAATATACGTTTGCGTTTTGAACCGATTTTTTCGAGCGCCGTGGTTTTCTTTCGACTTGTTTATTCTAGTATTTAATTTCAATGATTCGAGATTTAAGGCGTGCGTCATTTATAATTGCGATCGCGAACCAGCCGACGTTTTCGAAACGAACAGAAGAGGGAAAGTCCCCGATAACGACTTAAATATCGGGGCTTCCCTCGCTGCCACAGTTATTAAAAATAAACATTCGAAAAAGCGGCGCATCTAGTTCAAAATAATGACACACGAAGGTCACGTTAATTCGTCCGTATTTCGTCGATTCTTTAATTTCAAATATAAATTCGCGGGACGCCTTTGAAAGTTTTTTCCCATTATTTCGTGAGCTGGCGAAGTTTTCGAATCTATCGGTCGTCTCGGCTCACGTTCGATCCGAAGAAACCATTGCGTTACCTTTTAGAAGCTTTCGTATAATGTTTTTGTTGCGGAAGCGCCCTTGATGGAATTGAACGTGTTTGATGAACCGAGATCAAGGGAATATCTATTTGCGTAAAGGGCTTCGAAAGTGCCTCTTTACCAAGTAAATTTTGTGAGGCTATGCAGGCCCTCAGTTCTCAAACTGGGTTTCGGTGAATCCTCAAAAATCATCATAAGGTAACAGTAGAAGAAGAAAGAAGATAAACGTTATAAGTTCATAACGGTTAGTAAAGTAAAAATTAAGTGTCGAGTTGAGGTTCAGCGAAAAAATAAATGTCTCAAACAGTTTGAGAGCCGTTCGTCTAGGCGCCAAGTTTTTGTTTCGAACGTCTATTGTTCGTGGGGTCCTCGTGATTACACAAAAAAACAATTTAAAAAAAATTAAATAACATTGGTTCTTCGAGATGGATGGCAAAACTTGCACAATGTACACACGGGCAAACGGGCGAGGAAAACAGCTCAAACAGATTATGTGCTTTATAACGGAAGGATCATCTCTTTACTTTGTTAAGCAAACAATTCGCCGAGGTGCACCACTTGAAAGACCCGAACAATGTACATCCGAAAATATGCCGGACACACGCAGTCCGGTTCCCACGTCGTTTTATTACGTAGATAAATCAGAACGTACTCGAGTCGTACGTTCGAAACGCCTGCAAGTTGGTAAACTAATTAACCCAGAGATTCGCATAATTGAATGTTCGAGTCAAATCAATAACACTGCTAATTAAATTAAAACAATAAAAAAACAATTGGAACGAATTCGGCGCGCGGAACAAACCGTTAAATCAATTAACGGAGCCATAAAATTCGATCTATTCGTTATTACGAATAAACGATTGATTTCTCGCATATATTTGTATCATAAAGACGTTTTTGCGTTTTGTTTTTTTTTTAGAGATCGAGAAACCGATTGACACTGAAAAATAATCGCGACGGGAGAGATTGTTTTTCGCAAACGTATTTTCATGTCAAAGGGTGGAATTGTTTTCCGAAACGTTCGAAGAGATTCTGTTAGAAATTATTGCGTTTTTGACGAAAATTCATTTAGAATCTCTCGATAACAGGTTAGACTTATCGACACTTTCTCCTGACGTTTCTGAAACAAATGTTGGATTCGTTTGAAAAGTCGAAGCCCACCGCCAACTTGATAGACATAGTTTTATTGACAGAACAGACAGCCCGGGATTCAGTTTTGAATTCCGAATATTCACGGCTTATATTCGTTATTTATTGTGAAATAAAGATAGTGCACGACACGTGTGTTCTTTTGTTATTTATTATATAAAAATTCGATATATGTTATCACCGATACTTTCGTGTAAGCGCATTATTTTGTAGTAGAGCGACCACAAGATTACGTATTGTGTTCGATGCATCCGCAAATATTTCAAAAGATATTTTAAGACAACAGGTCACAGATAATAAACGGTTTGCAACGGATCACCGATTGTGAGTCGATGGTTAAAAATTTTAAATAATTTTGCGATTCCAAACGAAAATGCTTATTGTTAGACATGCGGTGATTAATTAAGCGACATTCACCAACATTTATACGCCATCATAAATATTAATGCGACATAACAGTCGGCGATAACGACAAGTGAAATCCAATAAGAATGACAATGTGCGGCCGCATTACAATTTCTAATTTATCTACTGTTATAGTAGATAAACTTCAGTAGTAAAATATTCAAGTCGATATTTAGACATTTTTACTTCTTTTTCTAAACAGGCATGTATTGCATTTTAAGATAAAAAGTTATTTGAAAATATAAATAAATCCTCATATACATATTTTTTTATTGCGAATCTTAATTCGATGGTTTAGAACATTAAACTCATTGTCAATGTTACTGTCACGTATAATGAATATAATAAATATAATAAACGTTATGCCCCTCCCCGGGACGTCCATGCCTACCAGGGGGATATCGAGGGGTCGGTAACTATAGTAAATTTTATACACAGTAATACTAATTCAAAGTAATTCAAAAGTAATTTAAAAGTAATTCAAAGTAATTCGGACCTAGTAATTACTATTACTACCAAAGTAATTACCCCAAAGTAATTCAAACTAATACCATAGTAATACATGTAATACAAACTAATTTAGTCTAATTCAAACTATACCTAATACCTATTATGAATGTTTCATATGAAATAAGTAATACGTAGGAATAGATATGTACGTAGATATGTATATGTAAATGCAAACGTAGGTATGTACATATAAATACTCATGTGTTCTTTGCATTAAGGTCAGTTGATTTTAAAAAGATATTTTAAAGTATAGAAAATAAACGATTGAACTCTTAATTTTTAAAATATACTCGATTGTTTTGAAATTAACGGTATTATATAAATTAGGATGACGATTCCGTAGAATAAAATAAAGGGCACATTTTTTTGTTCATAGATCAAAAATATAAATTTATAGAAACATGCAACGAGATCGTATTTGTAAATGATTATCGAGACGCCGACTAAACAAACAAATGAAACATATTTTTAGCGTTATCTATACATGTTCCGATTTCGTAGGAGCTCGCCTACGTTTCTTACATTTTTCAGCAGATTCCTTATTAAAGATTGAAAAAAAATAATGTACAAAGAGGTATAGGTCATTCAAATTTTATTCCGATTTACGACGTCAATAAAAATTACACAAAAATAACATTTTATTGATGATTTACCTGCACACGTGGCAAATATAGTCTACCATTTATTCGTACTGTAAAACTACAAGGTGGTAAGGCACCACTGTGTGAAACAGCATCATTTACTAACTTTGTAATATGATAATATGCATCGGAATAAAATTTGAATGGCCTAGATTACAGCGAGTTCCACAGACGCTTTACCAACCAAATCGGACGTTCTGGAGAACGCTAATATATTTTATCAAATATTTAGTCTAGACTATATACGTTATTCACGAAAGATTCCAATGTACGTCGTGCATAAAAAGTTATTAAATTGTACATTTGTAATATTCAGTATAAAGTTTTGAACGTGGCATATTCTACCACTGATTTACCTGAATACATGGCATGGCAAAGAAAGACGTAAATGCACATTAAAGACGGCGATCGTTAACGGTCTTGCAATTTCTTGGATTTCAGTAACGAATCGTAACGGATTTCTTTAACGGAAAATTTACTCGTTTCTGATTTCGCTTATTTTTTAATAAATACATAGGTATTACAATTTTTCTCGATCAGTCTCCGAATTTTCATCATATTTTACAATTTCTAAACTGACCTCACATTGCTTGAAGGTTTTGACTACTTTATATTAACCCTTGTGTTCCGGCACATTTTTAATTAATTAAGTGCCGATATTTATAATATAATATTTAAATTTATATTCACTCCATATTTATATTTTTTTATTAAAATTTTTTTAAACTTAAATTAATATTGTAATTCAATGTAATTCAAAAGTAATTCAAAAGTAATTCAAGTAATTCAAAAGTAATTCAAAGTAATTCAAAAGTAATTCAAAAGTAATTCAAAGTAATTCAAAAGTAATTCAAAGTAATACAAAGTAATTCAACGTAATTCTGTATTACATTTGTAATATTGTAATTCAGAAGTAATTCAAGGTAATTCAAAGTAATACATGTAATATAAACTAATTTAATGTAATTCTGTATTACATTCTAGAAAAAAATACACAGTAATACATAAGCGGGGTCGGTAACTTATGTATTAGTGTGTATTTGTTTCTAGAATGTAATACAGAATTACGTTGAATTACTTTGAATTACTTTTGAATTAGTATTACTGTGTATAAAATTTACTAGTTACCCACCCCTCGTACATAAGTTATCGATCCCTCGGTGGATATTTCACCACCAGTACCGGGATTCGAACCCAGGACCCGTCAGGCGAGAGGTTAGTCTCGTAACCTCTCGACCACCGAGTCGGCATTATTATAAAGCTGATCAAGTTTAAGTGAACGGTTCGCCTATGTGCCTGTATATACGTCGTTGTCGTGTCGAGGTCTTGACAGAGTCGCGCCAAGATCGAGTCGCCAAAGACGTGTCAAGGATGAGTTAGTCTAGACGTTTAAGGCCGTGCCAAGACCGTCTCAATGGGGTGTCAAGGTCGTGTCAAAGATGTACAAAGACCGTGACGAGTCAAGATGTGTTAAAGGCGTGTTTAGACGTGTCAAATACGTATCAAATCCGTGGCAACACCGTGTCACACTTGTGCTGAGGGCATGTCACGTCCGTGTCAAGAAAACCGCTTCAAAGGCGTGCCCAGATGTGTCAAGCTGTGCCAAGATGCCTGTGTTATTAGCTTGCCAATATGCGTCAAGGACATGCCAAGGTCGTGTTAACGGTGTCAAGGCCGTGACAAGACCAAAAACGTGAGAAGCCAGCTTCAAGGGGGGTGTCAAAATGGCGCCAAGGATGTGTCAAAGACGAGCAAAGACAGTGACGTGCCAAGACGTGTTAAAGGCGTATCAAAGCGTGTCTAGATGCGCCACGACCGTGCCAAGACTGCGCTAAGCCTGTGTCAAATACGTATCAAACTGCGCGTCTAGACCGTGCCAAAAACGCGTCAAGGACGTACCAACTCCGTGTCAAAAATATGCCAAAGCCGAATTATTGCAAGCTTTATCGAAAACACTGTCTGTAATATTTTCGCAAACGTTTCATCAATAACGAAGTGTATTTTACAAGAGTTCTCACGCTGCGATGAACGCCCGCCGAACATTGTTTCGTGTAGCTCATTAATTTTGTGGACGACTGTACAAAGAATACGATAACACAGCATTCCCTGATAAAGTGGACTTTCTATCGGCAGCTCTTATTTTTTTTTAAATAAACATTTGTAACATAGTAGGCAACACGCGATACACGCTCAATGCGTACTTAACGTTACAGGTTATTCTGCGAAACAGCATTCAAATGGGCCCGAATTCGCAATTGCGTTCATCATCGGCATTGTAGACGAAGCTGCCCTTAAACGAGAAATACGCCCACAAACTCGAACCGATTGTGATTCACGTTAACCTAATAATGGAGAAGATCGTCGACGAATTTACAAATTTCTTATAATAATCGCGCACATAATACAACCTCTCGCAGCAAAATGGTTCGTTATTCGAATTTTAATCATCGTGGAAAATTAAGTTTTACCGTCTTCCACCCACACGTCGAATGTGTCACGAAATTCGATCCGTCAAAGCAACGCGACAGGGCGTGCGACGTGTACCACAAATTCTGATGATCATTTTCAGTTCGCTCAAAGTAAAACGGGGAGTTTAAGAGTTTAAGGGCGTACGGTCCCTATTGCCGCCAAACGATAATCCGTAGATGGCAATGTTAGTGAATTTTAGAGAAATTTTAAACAGACCATCCTTCTTGGTTGAAATAGCCTGCATCTGTAAAGTCGTAAAATCTACCTGCTTTGAAGCTAAGGGTGGGTATAAATGTTTAGATACGGTGTTTTTACATTAAAACGTATTCGAAGACGATTTTAAAATTCGCAATACAAAAGTTAAGATTTAATGTTAAGTACAGGAAAAATCTGAGATTACTGATCTGAAAAACTGATTTATTTAAAGTTCGCTAATAAATAATCTACTTTAATTTTAATTGAAATTAGAAAATTAATTAATAATTAATATTATTATTATTATAACAATATAAATAGGGCGTTCTCGAGGATATTGAATGCGAACGGATCTCGGTTATCAAAAAATGTTGTTTTTTTTAAAAATAATAGATTTTACATGTGAAAAGTATTACATTAGGAAAATTGTAATTTAAGTAGATGTATATTAAAAGAATATGTCTCGTATAAATTGTAATAATGTTTATTTAACTTTATTAAATTTTCTTTTTCGATAACTGCATATAAAAAGTTTATTCTTATTGTTTCTGTTACGCGAAATAAGGTATTCTGCGAACGGAATGCGAAATGACAGTTCGGGACGCGAAATATTATTGATTGTTATTATCATTAACCTCAAATTAATTAATCGTAAATGTCAAACTTTCTAATCATATTTTTACTAATTTTGGAACAGTTATCAAAAAAATATTTGATACACGATTGCGAAATGCTTTCGCATTCTCGAATGATTTATTTGCTCGCTAGTGCTCGCAGAAAAACTTTTATTCTCGAATGCAAATATAATACAATAGTAATATTGTATAACTAGTGCTAAAATATCCACCTTTCCGCACGTGTTATTATATACTATGCTTTTCCGACGACCACGAGTATTTTTATTAAAAAAAATTGATTTTTGACGTTTACGTAAGTTCGTTTGACATTTTAATAAAATGTCAAATTTGATAATAAAACAGTTTGTGCGTAAAGTAATTGCATGGCAGTGTAGAAGACTTTGATTGACCGTGTGTAATGATCGTACACGGGCTGCAACGTTTTCGATTGGCTAACGAGTTTCTTTTCGCACGGTCAGCCTATTAGTTTGTAATGGTCAACTTTCCATAACATTTATTGGTGTGAAATTATGTACTTTTCATAATGGTCGTCGGAAAATGTAACTTTCCGTACTAATAATGTAGATAATATACCTATTTCTAGTATTTTTATTTGTATTACACCACCAAAGTTTTATAAATATGTACATGTAAATAAAGACCATTTATTAAATAATGATGTCAAAAGTAGAAGGTGCCATATACAAAAAAAGCAATATTGTAAGAACTTCAATTGCAAAATAGTCGTTAAAAAACTTAGTTACAAAATATCAAGAAAAAGAACAAAATTGATGTATTCCAGTGATCTTGAGAATTCCTCATTGTTAATTTTCTCAAATTTAAGACATTTTAATGGTGCAATATACGATGTAATAAGATAGCTAATCGTGATTAATATTTTGTTAATCAGGATTCCGTTTCTAAAATGTACGTAAAATGTCATACTCTAACCGTTTATTGATGTTACAATAAATTATGTCTAAATTCACAATATTGACTTAAAGGACTTAAAAGGAGAACGTTTCGCTTGATTTATACTGTTAAGTGACCAATGCTCGCGTTAGATTTTTAGGTTGTAAAATTTATGACCTTTTACAATAAAAATAGGGAGGTCTAGTCATATTACCCAGTATTTAACAATAGTTATGGGACGACCCACAACCATTGTCCGATATTGGGCGTCAACATTTAAACCAAAAATTAAAATTTCCAACAACCCGCTTTTGATTATTTATAAAAACTTGATGTAAAAACGAAAATGATCATCAGAAATGATTCTTAACGGCAAGACGTACTAAAATTTCTCCAATTTATTCAAATGATCGTTAAAAACACAAATTGAAATTTTAAAAAATTGCGAAGCAATTATTTAATTAAAAGAAGTATTTATTAAGAAAAGAGCACGTTGTGCCGTAGAGGGAATGTTACGTTACCCACTAGTTATTAATTTGCAAACTTTGGTTACCTCAGTTTTGAGTTACGATTGCAGTAAAATTGTACTTTTTACACAATCATTAAGGTTTTTAAAGGTGTTATGGAAATGATAGATTTTTTAAGTATTTTTCTGTGAATCAGAACATTGTAGTCTATGGAAAACGTAATTTATTTCATAAAAACATCAATCTTTTTATTTGGACCGTACCACCTTAATTATAAAATCTCATTTCCCTCGCGGTTGACGAAAAAATATCCGGTTAACGTTGCGTGCACGGTAACTTTTTTGTGTTAAACAAATCGTCGGACGCGTGCGCGCGCGCGGTCGCAATTTCAGCGATGGAAATTTAAATTAAGAAGCCGAAACGTAAGGGAGGTCGGCGGGTTTTCCAGGTAAGCGCGGGACGTTCCGCAGGGCTCGGTCCTAGGAACGATTCCTTCAACTCCCGAAAAAATATCCCTCCGCACAAATTTTTGGTCGTTTTCCTGTAAATGTAGAGCGCGTTCGATGGCTCTATCGACGGTTAAAATTTCGTGCCAAAATTCCTCGCACCTCCATAACTATAGAAAAAAATTCGAAAAGTTTCGCTTCGCATCGCACTTTTGGACCTAAAAACCGTCGTATGTCGTAACACCACACAAATTGTTCACCGATAGATAGAACGTTCGATGGCCCATAAAAAACCTAAATACAATTTTTTTCGTTACTCAAACCCTGTCCGAGTTATAAAGGTTGCGACTTTCCGAACGCAAATGACTCGCTCAACGAATTTATATACGTGTGCGCATGCGTTCGTCCGACATTTCGCTAAAAATAAATCTATATACAGAAATCTAGAAATAAATAAAAATGGGTTTCGCCCGTTATAAACACCTTTCGCGCGTTATTTTTCGGTTATATTTTTTTTAAGGTCTCCCGAGTTGCGTCTCCGATAGGTAACAAAGGCGCATCAATTTAAATTGTTCCATTGTTGTCGTCGCCGAAAATAAATACATTTTTAATGTTGTTATATTGACGTCTCCGTTCGCAACTACGTCTAAAAAAAACGTGTTCAAGTTCGATTTTATATGTAACGGCGTTCGGTTCGGTTCTCGAATCGATGACGCCGAATAAAAACCTTTTAAAATCATTTTTCCGTTATCGCCTCGGCCGGGAATCGAACCCAAGCCCGTTCACGTTGCAACAAGCGGCGTTCGCGAGTCGAGTCGTCATTTAAAAATAATCTTAGATAATCGAAATTTCTTTGTAACGCTTTTAAAAGATAAACGTCCGCTATTTATATTCAGCCAGCCACGCGAATCGCACCCTCCGTCGACGTTTAATAGCCGATAAGACGGACGCTAATCTCCGGCTTACGTCCTATTTTTAGATCGACCGGTTAAAGATCGAAATACTGCGCGCGCGAAATTAAGACGACGGCGAGAGCCGGTCGTAAAGTTCGGACAAAAAATTATTAGATTTCCCAAATGAACTTAATCACGTTAGTGCTTAAATTTATTGGCGCCGAGGCGCACGTTTTTCCGCAAATTTAAATTTGAATTGAAAGCCCCATTAAATTAAATGCGCGTACGAAACAATGATAAGGACATATTTACGGCAGGTTCGAGACGAAATTAAACAGCATTTCCTGATATCACGGCTCGGAATCGTTCCCCGCGGAACATTTCGGAAAATATTCGGTTTAAATTTTATTTAGAGTTTCGTTACGCGCGTAGCTCCGCCTCACCTCGCGCAACAATCGGAACGAGCTAAAATATTCGAGGGTCGACCCCGTAAATTTTAATTTTAATCTCGACAGCCCCGCTCTCGATAAAATCTCGAATTACTCAAAGTAGCGTCTAAATCGGTTTTTATTTACGGAAGGGCACTCGCGGCGCGGACTGTTCCGATCGATTTTTATTTCGCCGTTCGAAACCCCGACGATGCGTTTCGGTTTGAAATGGATTAAACCGATTAGAAGTTGATTCCGTTAATTAAATTAAAGTGTTGTAGGATATACGGGGCAGCACTCGGCGGAGTCCTAAATCAACTGCGCCAGAAAATTTCGTGAACTACAAGGGCTACAGTAATTGGATGTGGTACAAGTTTGGTCACCTTTTCCGCGACGAGTCCGCGACTAGGAGCCGTTGTAGATAATCCGTTAAATTTTCGGAAATCGCGGTGTTTTTATAATTAATATAGATAATCGCCAACTAGTACCGCAAAAATAAACGCCCAAATCAGCATCAATTGGCGCCGTAAAAACGAAATTTTGCCTCGCGAAACAAACGAGCCGATTCAAATTGAACAAATCCGCAACCGATTGTCGCGCAGTTTTTTCAACTAAAAATTAGCTCCCGATTAGTGCTAATTAGCGTTAAAAAAATTTTACGGATTAGACAAATTGAAACAATTCGCAGTTAATTCCAGTCAGTCGGCAATTTTCTAAAAGGTGTGCATTTTTTAGCCAAAAATCGACGACTGATTAACGCCGCAGAAATGACGATGCGCGCCGCGCATAAAAACGCATTTTGACAAATTCAAATGATTCGCAGCTAATTTCGGTCGGTCGCCACTTTTTTCGAAAGACGTATTTAGCCCGGAGGCAATTAGCGCCGTAAAGGTGAAAATTTGCGCCGTAAAACAAGCAAGCAAAAATGTGGGCGGCGTAAAATAGATAAAATAAAAAAATACCAGCAAAAATCAAGATTTGTTACAAATAATCCGAGGTTGACGCCCACGGAACCCACAAAAACGAAAAAAGCGTCACGAATAAAATTTTCATTCCTAGAGACGCGCAATTATGTGTTCATAAGAACGGATAAAATAAAATCAAACTTGCAAAGTACTTTATGAAAGGCCGTACAAAATTGAAAAAAGGACTAAGACTTTATTTATAAGACTTTTCATGTTAACATAAATGAAAATATAAAAAAATAGCAATGGATCGAATTAAACCGACGTTTTACAACGGCGATATCAAAAAAAAAGAACGTAACATTTTGCATAAACTAGTATTACGTCAAATATGTATACATATAAGAGAAGCGTTAGGTAACATATGTATTTTTGTAAAGAAGTGGTAGTATGTAGGCGGCGTAGAATAAATGAAATAAAATTTAAAAAAAAACAGAATATGCATATATAACAAAAATTTCATGTATTCGTATATTTCGTTTACAATCCGAGGTTGTATCTACACAGATCATGTCAAACTGACGTAATTCAGTAAGCCCTCACATTTCCGACGAGCATTTTTTAGTTAAAAATTAACGCCCAATTAGCACCAATTAGCGCCGTAAAGGGAAAATTATAGCGCCATAGATAAAAACAGATTACGACAAACTGAAGTCATTTGCGGCTAATTTCAGTCGGGCGCCACTTTTTCCGAGAGACAAATTTTCTTCAGATAAAAATTAGGGCAATAATTAACACTAATTAGCAAAATTAGCACTAATTAGCGCCGTAAATATAAACAGATTATATCAACTTGTAGTAGTTCGTAGCTAATTTCAATTAGACGCCATATTTTTCGAGAGACGAACTTTTTTTGCTCCCAATCAGTACCAATTAGCGCCGTAAAAATGAAAATTTGCGCCGCGAAACTATAATTTCGGATCGCGTTTATAAAAAAAAAAAAACCGGACGATGAATATTTGACAATCGTAAAGTCTACCGTCGTTTTTTCCGTATTTTGCTTTCACGGCGCTAATTGGTGCCAATTGGGCGACAACTATTTGACGAATTATCGATTCGTCTTTCGCATTAGCGGCGCCCGACCGAAATCAGTTGCGGATCATTTCAATTTTTAATAATTTGTTTTTATAAAATTTTAACCGAAAATTTGTCACAACTTGTAGGTATTGTGAACGTACAAAATTTGCAAAAATGCTAATTGTGTTCTGGTTTTTGGCTGTTCACTTATCGAAAAAAAAATGGAAGTTCACCTTCAGTTTATTAAGTTTTGTTTATTTCAATTTGATATAACTTGTTCATTTTTACGGCGTTAATTGGCGCCAATTAGTCATCGATTTTCCGCAAAAAACGTCCGAAAGTGACGGTCCAACTTCATCTCGCCGATAATTTCAGTCAATCAGTCGAAGTTTCAAAGACGCACCCTCGAAATTCATTTCCGACGAAATTTTCTTTCGAAGTAGGTAGAACTTTTGAGACATTGGACGTGTTCTCGAAATTCATTAAATTCGCAGCGACTTCCTTTTGAAGTTTTGAGCAATTCTCGAAACATTGCGTTATGCGTTAAGTGGCCAAATTAAAGGCACCTATTTTAATTCAAACGTCGACAGTTTCGATCAAATTTGCAAACCGCGCCTTTGCGAAGGCGCATACAAAAATCGGTGTCTCAGTTTCTAATGCGACGTAGCGAATAAAAAAACTTCAAATTTGATTATGGGCGTCCTTCGGGACGTTCGACGGACGCCGAACTTTCAAGCGTTAACGTACGAAGTCTTTGTTCGTTTTCGACATGTCGATCGAATCGGAGGCGAACCGATTAGACGACTGACGGGCCCGATGAGGAAGAAATTCCACAAAACATACGTAACACGTACGAGAACACCCTCGTTATCCGGAGCGTGAAAGTGCCGATAAAAATCGGGTATAAAAAAAAACAAGCGTCGCGACGCTTTTACGACTCGATACGTTTGTTCGGGAATTTGTTTTTGCGAGTTCCGTTTAATTTTAATTAATTTCGACCCGGCTAATTGGTTTGATCCGATTCAATAATACGTAAGTAATGCGGGGCCGTAGGGGGGCGCCACGGCGGCGCCCGTGTTTACTTTTTAAATATTAAAATCGAAGCCGGAATTAATAAACTCAAATTAAATTTGTACTTTGTAGCTTCTCCAATTTGCAACGAGGAGAATGCGACGGCACGTCCGGGGGGTGGCGTAAAACGGTTAATACGCCCTTTCGAAAGTTTACTTCTGAAGTGCTCTTAACACGTCGCGTAGACGTGTTTTGTCACCCAAATTACAGCAACACCTATATACCTATAAGTACATAGTTACCTATATACTATTTGTTGGCCATCATAGATTTCCAGACCTTACTCCGTTAGATTTTTGTTTGCGGGACTAAGTCGAACTCTTCGCCGTCAGACGTTGCGAGCAAGAGCACTATTATTATAGCAACAACTGATGGTGAAGAGTTCGATATAGTCGACACAACGATCTTATGTGGCGGTTGTTCCAGTTAATTTCAATTTTCTTTCTTCGTATGTCTTCGGAAGAACATGGTGACACTATGCTGTGAACGTCGTGGTTTGGCTTTAATCAAACTATTGATTTAATCTGTTTCAACAAACAAGCATATTTTACCTCAACAGGACGAGAGCATTTTATGACGTTTTATGGCGAGCGTATATATACGCTCGCAGGCGCGTTGGTTTCGAATGCGTTGTTAACAGACAGGTTCTTCCACTATGGGTACGTGGTCAATAACCGGGTTGAAAATTAAAAGGTTGATAGGTTTCGAAGAGCGAATTACGGGTAGATTGGAGCTTTCGTCGTGAGTTTAGGAGCGAAATCAGACGTCTTTTCATTTGGCGAGTAGGTGCTTGTATTGTGTAGATGATAGGATGGCCATCTTGGAGTTCTTGGAGCGTTGACACTGTTGGTGGGTATTCCAGTCACAGTACTTCGTTGGTGCGGATATGGACGGAGACGACCGCGAACGGTTAAGGTCGCGTAAATTCGTTTCGACCGAACATTTATCAAACGAATCTTTCGTCTCGCGGCTCGTTTTAACGACGAGAAGGTTCTTTAAGAACTTGCGCAACATCGTTCGGCTTTCGTTGGCATCATAAACGTACATACTTGCACTTTCTTCGGTTTTATCAAAAACGATCTCTGCGCTTAAGTTTAACTGTCGAACTTGGAGAATCTTCAGAATTAACGATCTCTGCGATTAATGGCCGAACTCAAACCGGGTTTTGTTTTGTGAAAATAAGTTTAAGTATAGACAATTACGCGACACACGATATGACTTCCGCTTCGAAATTTAATACGCCCGGAACGGCGGCTCTAGGCCGTAGATATTTTATTCGGAAATTAAACTTTGCGTCGTGATGTAGTAGTATAAAACTAAAGTAAACTAAACTTACGATTAGTTTATATGTTGTGTATATTCCGGAATCTGGCAAATTATCGAATTACGTGCTCCGGGGTTTGCGGAACTTCAACCGCACATTAAATCAACACAAAAGTCGCGCCCAGTTTAAGCGCGTAGCACGGAGGTAATTTTGGTCCTTTGGGCCGGAATCCGATCGAAGGACATCCAGGGGGAAAATGTTTGGTCGAACGCCCGTTAATGGTAAACAAACTTAGTACTAGTTTATCGATAACGTCTCGAAAAACTAGTTTAAGGGTGTTTGGTACAGATTTTCAAAATTATTTTTTTCTGTTTATTTTATCACATATAGATAATTTATAATGTTTACATGGTAGTAAACGCAAAATTTTTCGAAAAAAAACAAACGTATGTACTAGTAATTGTCGTTCAAAGTTCAAATCTAATTTCGCGTCTATCTTGAAATATAGTAAGAGAATTACAAAACTTTTGGTTTTGCAAGTAGAATAGCCGATGTACTGTTTATTGCAATAAACGCAATAACTTGTTTATTATAACTGTTATAAAAATCTACAAAAATGACGTTTACACAAACTCTTAATTTGTCGTCCTAGAAAATACTTAACTGCGATAAAATTATATTCATTGCGTAGCTTAAAATATCTACGTTCATGTTTAATTTAATAACTTTATCGACATTTTTTAGTTTTCAAATTAACGCGAAATTAGAGATCGAGTGCATTTTCGATTTTCCATCCCGTAATTTTGTCTCCGTCTAATTTCTCCCACTCATAAAATACTATTTTACCGCACTTGGGCCAGTAGGGGGAGGTAAACATTCGATAAATACCGAAAGCAATAAATCTTTATTGCTTACGATTAGTGGAAGTTATGGTTTTTAAGTTTGACTCGCAAATTTTGAAATGGTAGTTTTAGTTGTAATTATATTTGGATGGATTTATTTATATTTATAATTAAATACTTATTAGGTAATTAATATATTTATTTATAATGTTTATACCTTCTAATTATCTGTAGGTACCTATAAGTTTAGTAGACAAACTGATTTTAATTAAGAGTAGCGGAACTCATGTCCTTAACTTGAATTAAAGACACGTAAATTACCTGCCCTTACCTTTCCTGTCGGGCCGCCAATTTTTATCGTTACAGGAAGTAACAAGTAAAATAAGACATTTTGCTACATAAATTCTGGCATATTTTGTCGACCAGTTACTGACACATCTGGGAACCAACCCCGACCAACTGAAACATTTCAAAATACGTTCAGATTCTATCTAATTTTAGTGCTCGATAGTTTGAATTTTCAACATTTTCAAAATATTTTATAAATAATTGACCCTAGGCTCTCTAGAAATCTTAAAATTAGAGATCCAAAGGAAGATTTGTTAGCAACTCCATTACCAGAAGAATAAATATTTTCGATTTCAAATTGTATATATTTTTCTGCTCCTTTTTTCTATTTGTATATAGTATACATATAATTAGTAAGTATGTATATATTATTTGTATTGCCGCCGTACAGCTAAAAAACAGTAGCCCACCCTGCTAAACTAATGGGCTCTCGAGCCTACAACAAAATGAGACTTTTTTTCTATTTTTTTGTTTGACAATTTTTTATGTGGTATATGGTTTTTTATGGTCTAACATGAAAAAAAATTAGTAGATATCTCATGTACAACTAATTACGATTATTTACGATATTTTGAGCTAACCAATACTGTCGAAAGACCTATGACGTGATCTATTTCTATAAACTTAAAGAACGCCGTTTCCCGGGCAAGGGATTTTTTAAAATTTTTGGTGTTTAATTTAAAAATTGGTTTAAAAAATTTCTTCCCTTTTTTAAAAATGTTTATTTTTTTTTTTAAAAGTTTTGGGTGCCCAAATTTTAAAAAATTCCCCCAAATTTTTTAAATTGAATTTTTTTTTGTTTTGAAAATTTTTTTTTGGGTTTTTTTTAAATTTTAAATTCAAAATTTACAATTTCCAATTTAATTTGCCTCGAATTAATTTTCGCGTTTAAAAGGGTTTTAATTACGTGGTTCTTTAAAATTTATAATTTTTGTAAAGGGCTTTATCCACTTTTTCAATGGTGAATCATTTTCAAAGTTTTGAAAAAATTTCGAATTAAAAAATACTTAAAATTAAGTATTTAAAATATTCAAAATGTGTTCACTCCACAATTATTAAACGGATTAAATTTATAAGGCAAATATTATTAAATATTATTAAACATTTAATATTTATTAATTACCTAATTATTTACTTATTTTGATGCGAGCGAATGATAAACATTAAAGGAATTTGCTATTAAAACATTAATTTAAATTAAAAACTATAGTCTATTATTACCTTCTAATCAAATTACATATTTTATTAACGTAGATGAGAATTCAGGATGAATACTGATTCGTATTAATGGAAACCATGTGATATTTCACTATTTAGAAATCGATTTCGAAATATTTTCAATTTATAAGATGTACGTCATCTAAAGCTCGATCGAAAAATGAATTGAACACTTGGTAATAATTACTCGAATATTTGCGACTTTATACAAATTCGATATAATTCAATTTCAATATCGTAATTAGTATTAAGATTAATCGTTATATTTGTTACGATTAACGTATTGTTAATCACTTCTTTCGTAATTAATGTATACTCTGATATGAAAGTTTCAGTAACCATTGAAAATAAATTTGTAAATTAGATGCGGATTAAGTTCAGACTTAGTATGTATTATCAGTAGGTTGACGATGATGTCGAATCTAAGTGTATTATGCGAATTTATAATCGACAGATTTCTTCGCGACATATCAGTTATATCATTGAACCTAATTATTATCGACGTAGGCAAAGTATTGCTACAACGTTTATATAAGTCTAAATTGATGCGTGTAATTTAAATTCACTCTGATAGGCTGACAAGATCGATTACGGAGTTCTTGAAAGATCGATCAAACTTATAAATTAAATTACTTATCAAGAAATAACTTACCTTGAATTTAGTCGTATTACAAATTTAACATTCGAGAATAATCGATTATAATGTACAAATTGAAACATTGTAAGATTTAAAATTCACTTAGAAATTCGTTCATAATATTGGAATACTTTATTCAAAATATTTCTACTGCATTACTAACTATTGCGTTCAGCTGAATGTACGATAATATGATACGGAATTCGATGACGAATTCGATATCGATAAAGATGTTAGTTGAATTCGGCCATGCCTTTAAATTTGTAACTGTCTATGACGATTTAATGAGCGTATTCGACAAATTATCGAAATTGAAATTGTCTCAAATTTAAGCTATTTAATTATGTATCGCTGAATTATAATCGTGATTGAATTTGAACATTTGTACTAACGGAACATTGAAAGCGTTCATCTGTTAACTAACAACTTTATCATCGATTTGATTTGATTAGAATTTGTAAAAATTTCAATACTTGTAAATCTATGAAATGCTTATTGAATCACGATTTCGATCGTTACTGAATATCAGTATCTATTATTGTGCAAATGAATTAATCGATTGAATAATTTCCATACATATATGATAAGGTATCAATTGTTTTTAGAAGTATATCGATTGTTGTTAACTGAAACTTCATACGGCAAGCTTCAACTATACTATTAGCAGACAGTCGAAATCGTAGTTTTCGTTACAAGTAATGTTAATGTTAAGTAGGTATCAGTTAGCATGATCAGTAAACTGTTACATTGAAACAGAGTTCGAATTTCGGTTTTAAAATCAATGGCTAATCGATGTATTAAAATAATGCATATTGCTAGAATTGCCTACTTCAATAATCGTACTAATTTTCGCTTTGTGCAAGATGGAATACGACTGATTATCTACGTACGTTTATGAACGTGATGTAACTGTCCTTACAAGATTGTCTGAATTGTCAACTTTTCGAATATTGCCACGTAATACGACAGTTGAAAATCTGAAGTCTAATTGCGTAAGTAAAGTTTCGACTTAATGTCCGTGACAGGCATATAATTATTAAATTAGAACGTTTGAATTGCGACTGAGTTAATTCTCGAATATAAACGTTAATTGGATTAAGCGAGTATGACGCAGCATCCAAATTTACGCAATTAAATGTCCATACGATACGTTAAAACATATTTCTAACTCGATTAATGATTACTGATGTTAATTAGACATTTACGTAAACGTGACAATTCGAAGACGTTCGCGTCATATACGATGCTTCGAATTCTACGAAGTTAGTCGTAAAACTCATAAAGTTCGATAACCATTAATTTTGCTAGATTGATTTACATGAATGAATACAGTCGCCATTCGTTGAACCATCGTAACAATCACGATCGTCTAATAAAATAGAATACATTGTAGTTGAACTAGACTTGACTAACTAGTTCGAGTCACGCGTAAGGGATCTGAAAGTTATCTCGATTCATGAATCGAATAGCTCGTACATGCTCAATGACATACGCGTACAACTTGCATCTAAATTTAACGATTCGCAAGTGGAAACATTGCTCATATTCAATAAACGGTAAATGAAGTTATGTCAATATCGTTTAGTCATGACATACGCGACAACAATAATTTAACGAATTCGGTCAATTGTCAATGCGAACTGCGTGCCTTAGATTACAATTAACCGAGTTGTAACGCGACATATCATTATATTCAAACTCGTCGAACATTTCGCTAAAAATTTCATCCATTTGAACTCTAACATAAATGCTACATGTAACTATGATACTGTCGCAATTTAAAGAACAAATTTCGATTACGATATTCGAGTAAAGCAATTACGCGACATGCGTTATAATCGTCGTCCATTTAAAGATCGCAAAAGTATGATTTGGTCGACGATCGAATGCAATTCAGAATACGAAAAGATGTAACGCGATATCGGGAATTGTCAATTTCGCATAGATCAATACTCGCAGCCGTGTAAGCGAACGACTGCATTGTAGCGATTAATCGGACACACTTCTCCGATTACATGCAACGTCCCTGAAGAACTGAACTACGCTAACCGAAATTAGACTGTTAACGAACGAATTATACATGAATAAAGAACAATTTCGCGTAACTCGAAATAAGTAACGTTAACCGTATCTACAGAATTATTGTAATGTAACATTTTAGCTCACTGTACAAGTCGGAAATCGACATTAACATGACGTATGCCAATATATTCTACATAATAGGTTACGAATTATGGCTCAACGTAATCAAAAATTCACAGTCTAATAATGCTATAATTCATTAAATTCTGCTAGCGTGAAACGGACGTCCGTAGCCGAATATGACATATTCGAAAAGTGCGACAGCATGCTTTTCGTCCGAAAATCCTGCACGCAGATCAAAGCGAAAATCGGCGGAACGATACGGGATCCGAATAAACGAAATCAGACGTCATATCCTGAATAAAATCATGCGCCGTCAGAAAACGTGAAACGATCCGGCAACGTCCCATCCTGCGAACGATCTAATACCGCAATTACGAGTCGACAGACAACTCGCCGCAGCCGAAATGAATCGAAAAGCAACGTACGAATTTAGAATTATAACAGAACAGCGTCGCCGCTGCCGTTAAAAGGGACTCGATTTATTACGCATATATCGACGTAAGAAGTCAGTTTGCATAAATACGTGCATCAATTAGTCTCGTTAAATTAGAACATTGACGTAGCGTAACGTGTTTGCTTCGATGTGCATTTACCATGGTCGTAGTAATGTCTGACATAGTCGGCTACGATGATTCCGACGTCGATTTCGACTAATGCCTTGGAAAAGTTTAACGCTCACCGTAATCGTATCGTTCATACACTAGCCGATGAAATTCCGTGATAGTAATCGCCCAATGGAAAGTCTGACGGCTTCGACGTTGCCCTTAGCGGCACTAAGCGTATTCCAGTGATAGTCGCTTATTAACCGTGCTAAGGTTGTTTATGAGGTGCTATTGCTATTGTTAACGTTGACTACGGTATAATGTAGAGCCGTTTATAGTCTATACGTGTTATTCATCGAAACTGTTGTAATAATCATGTTCGACGATTTTGACCTTGTATTTTAACCGTATAGTATCATGAGAATGCCTCATTTCTTAATACCGACCTTTCGTACGAATGTTCGTAATCACGCTTAGATTTCGTATTTTACCAGTCGTTGCTATGATTAATGCAGGTACGAAATACGCGACGCGTAACTGCGAGTACCAACTTCGCGTACAGTCAGCAAATTCATCCTATCGAGCATAAATGTCCTATGATAATTCCGTAGCTGCTACGGACAATGACGTGCGTCAAGACGATAAGTCGAATTTAGAATATAGACTCGAGATTGTGCATGGATTGTCAACGACAATGAAGGTCGGATAAAAGTCGACAGTCAATGTCGACGTTAATAATCGAACGTGCCGCCGTTCCAAACTTCGCACAACCATGGCAACATTTAGTCAATGTTGCTAAATCGAATTAGCTATTGAAAGTTCGGAATCAAAGCGTTACGTTTCAATCGGTTTAGTTGCCAATCAGCAGGGGCACAAATCGCAGCCATTCATACAAATGCCATATACAATCCGTCCAAAACTAACGAACTACTGTATAAAGTCGTTGTGAAAGCGACGTCAAGAATCGGCGACTCGACGTTAATCAAATGTAGAATACGGACCGCACCGAATCGATTTGATGAACGTTAATTCGCATAGCTTCAGGCACAGTTGCAATACGTTTTCGCAGTTTTTGATGTACAATTTCGTTTCGTATATTCTTCAAAATTGTGTTATCAGGGATGTTATGATTACGAATCTAATCTACCGATTGTTCGGATAAGTTTATCTGCGAAACGTTTGATTGTCTACGCGTCTACCATTCGTTCGTCATGACTTCGTTAGGATATCATTGACGTTGTTTGCGTATCGTTCCGGTTAGTTTCGATTAAAATGTTTATTAATCGTCAGCACATATTCGATCCAAGTTTTCAGAAATAGATTTGACGATAAGCGAAAGTACGTTCCGATGTCGTTCGCGAAATCTTTTCAATTTAAACGGACGACGCGTAACGATTGCGTCGCTTTAACTTATTTTTCCGTGGTTTCGGTTCGGTGGGATCAGTATGTTTGTTAAAATGCTCACCATCACGACACTCAACTATTAAAGACGGCACAAACAAGTCAAATATTCAATGAAATAATTTAATTATTTACGGACGGCCGAGTGCGTCAGTTCATTGTCCTGCTATTTGCGGTTTTCGTGCATAACTATACGTGCAATTGCAAACGTCTAACTCATAACGTCCTTAAAACGTAATGAAATCAACTCGTAAACAACTCGACGATTTATGTTCGTTGTCGCAAGACTTTCGAGTCCTACTATATAATCGTTAACTTAAATGTCAATACGCGATTTGACGCACGACAGCCAAATGACGAAACCGTCGTTAACGCTTACGTCCGTCGATTATCGACTCACGCCGTCTTCACGTTTTATTCGGAATCCGACGGTGCGCTCGATGTAAACTTGCATACGGCGTTTATCTGATCGAGATCGACTTTCGGCGTAAATATCTCGCTACCGTAGTTTTTATTCGGTACATCGCTCGCCGAGTTTAGCGCCATAGCTTTCGTACAATTTTTCAACTTCGTGCTCTATTAAGTTTGACGATACAATAGTTCATCTAGCTTTATTCATAACGATAGAGAAGTTTTATACATTTCGTATTACGATTTCTCTCAATTAATACTTTATCAATGAGAGTTGAATTTTAGAAATGACGAAAATACGTTGCTTTTAATAACGGAGAATGAAAGTCATATCAAATTTACGTCTGCATTATTAGAATTTAATGGAAATGATAAACCGAACTTGTCACGATACGATTAACATAAATTTTTGAATGGCGACAGATTACGAAACAGTGAACGATTCATGTGACAGGTTCATCCTATTAAAACTATCGACGAGGAAATGCAAATTATGCACTGGAAACACGAAGCGCCGATGAAACTTGTCTGCGACACAATAAAACGATGTCTTAATGTTTCAACGCTATGAAACGTTAAATTGCAATAGAACGCGCAACGGATGCATCAGACTCAAAGGCGTTTATCGATAATGTACACGCGTAAAATATTATAAGATTCGTAAAACGCGTATTACATTGCGAATGCCGAAGTGTTATTGACACGGAAAGTTCTGTAGAATTCTAAAAGCGATATTATAAACGAAAGACAATTTAATAAGCGATCGAAAGTATATAACGTAATCAAGTAACGAGTAATAAGTAACAACGGAACGTTACAAAGTTGGACAAGTTAGCGAAGCGCGAAATGGTTAATTAGTCGGAATTGAGTTTACGAATCCAGAATTACGACGCTTAATTAGGCGAGCATATTCGGTAAAGCGCGAGAAACTTTGGTTGACCTAGAATAATCGGTCTACGAATATTAGACGATTTTGGTCAGCTAGATCAAAGCCGAACGAAAATAAATGCGTAATTGCATATACGAATGTGAAGCCTTGGAAAATATCTGAACAATTACAATGCACTTAAGATTAAATCTTAATAAATATCTTAAATTAATATAGTTCAATGATAATGTAATCTACAATAGATATCGATATCTAGCAATAAATTTGTTATTAAAATACTAACATGATACGAATTATGAAAATACTAATCGAATAATAATATTTAATAAATTTAATAAGTCTAATTAAAAAAATTAATTAATACACTGAAACGTTCAATTTCAAGCGAAGGTAAAGATAAGTTTAAAAGTTAATTCAGGTAAGTTTAAGTATGAAGACGATAGGTTAATTCAGTTAAAGTCTCAAATTGACTATAAATTATAGAAAATGAAAAATAATTAAATGTAAAAATTTAAGGTAAATTAAAGGATTAAATAAAATATAGTGAAGTTATGTTAACATTAGAAAGTTAATAGAATAATAAGTTTGAAAATTAAACTAAATAAAATAAATTTAAGAAAGAAGGAAAATAAAGTAAAAAGAAAAGGAAAACGAGGAAATGAAGAGTAAGGTTAAATGAGTAAAAAAGTGAGAAACGTACAAACGAATAAGGCAACGAAGGAATGTAGAAGGAAAAAATAAATCAAGAAAATGCAGAATAAAGAGAGTAATCAGCGAAGAAAGATTGCTATATCAAATGCGACTCAACGAGATTTTCAGAACAGTAATCGTGCCTAATTCAAAAATTATAGAAGCTATTAGCAATCTTAATAATTAGAAATCATTAGCATTTACGCCGAATTTCGTGATACGATTATCACTTCGCTCATACGCGAACGGAACGTTGAAGACGTCGAAAGTTATCGTAGATCTGATCTATACGAGTGACATTGAATATCGTCGATTATAGCGAGGCTCTAGTAAACTGATCGACGAATACGCGAATGACTTGAATTTCAACTTCGCGTTATTCGTAACGTAATCATCGTCTAACTTGAGAGCGTACGTAATCTGAATAGTTAGTCAACGAATTTAGGTAGTCTTAAGATCGAGTTATGATGTCGGTATGCGGTACCGTGAGTTATCGGTATACGCTTTAATGTTGTTACTTATGTTAGATTCAGTCATATTAGATTACCTTCGCAACTATATACAATCTATATAATAGTATTAACAGTTCCACTATCATCACAGTTGTCACTTCGATCTCAATTTACATATTCTTATTTTAATTATTATTTCTATCAATTGTGCACAGGTAAATCATCCATAGAAAATCCATTTACAAACTTTAAAATCGAATTTAAAATAAAATTATAAGTTTTTTTAGTATATTGTGCTATAGGTTGAATGGACTTACCTAATAGACTACAAATTTGCTCCTCCTAAAGATCTGAAGCGGTTTTGCCAGAATTCTATATATGCATTGAATACTAGGACATTCCGCTTTTATTTAAAAAAAACATTCAGTTCTTTGTCCGCACTTCGATAAGCTATGAAAGTAGGCGATGCACATGTTTTATTAGTTGCTTTGTATTTTATCGGCCACATAAAAATGCGATTAAACTTTTATCTGGTTTACGGTTTGTAATAGGGAAATTTTCAATGCTTAAGGGCACACGAATAGGTTTTAAATTAAAAATAAAGTAAATTTATAATTCTGCGGTATAAAGGCAGTAGATGGTGTTTATTCAAATAATTTTAAACTGGTATTTGGTTTTTTGTATTTTTGTGGTGGTACGAAAATTGTTTGATATTATTGAGAGATTGAGAGCCACTACAACAAATTCTTGTCGAAAACGAACGAAAAAAGACTTTCGACGGTTTTACACAGACACAACAGGCCATCTTCATCTTCATCATTGTCAAAATTTGCTTTGATTACGTTTTTTATCGATGCAAATTTCCTACGTTTACCTACTACTACTGTTAGGTACTAATCCATTTTTTCGTTTTTAGGAGCTTCTGCGCCGCGCCGCCCTGCCGAATTTTAGTTGTTCCGGTTCCACGTCGCCGTGGAAGCAACGGCACTCCAATATGTCTTCACAAGCAACCGAGCAGACCTCCGAAGCTTTTCGAAGCGCCCCACATAGTCGCTGCCACATACGTACGTACGTTTGTCGCGAGGGTAAAATTGGAGCAGAAATGGGAGGGAGCAATGGGAGTCACGACCATAAAGTCACATCACATTCACATTTCACATCACATAAAAATAAGTCGTTTATTTCGTAATGGAAAATATCGTGAGTTAGCGTGGCGACTCGTATCCGGCGATAATTCGATAACCAAACTTTCTGGAATTCTGGAACGTCTGATGTAATCGACCAACAAACTTGTATAGATAGCTCGCGACGGTTAATTGTTATCTCGTGTGATACCAAAAATTGCTATTTAATAAAACGCTGCGGTACCTACCTTAGTATGTAAAATTAATTTTTAATTTTTGTGCGACTGGTTTAATACCCGGTTCTTTTCGTGGCCACTCAACAAGATCTCCGTGCGCGACTTGCCTTGTTTAAAAAAAAATCTTCCTTACATATCCGAATAAATGCGAGCCGTTTCTAACCGGAACAAGTTTTCAACCTTTACTTTCACCGTCGAAAGTCGGAATATTGTTTTTGCTTTCGATTAAACGATTGCGATTATTGTTTCGATTACGTCGAGACGCCGCACTTTAATAGAAACGCCGAGTTTAATTAACGCCTTTATTCGTAACTCGCCGATAAATGGGAACTCCGCGTGTTCACAAGAAATAAGTATCATTATTTCGAGGATTATTTGAAACAAAAACCATTTTAATATTAATGCCGATATCGAAGTTGAATTGCGCAAATGGCGCGAGCGAAAATGAAAAATGAGAAAACTTTGGTATACCGCCGGATTTATGGACGCCGTTTATTATTTAGGAGATGAAAGGACGTTTTGACCTAGATTTATGTACAGTAAATAAGAAATGTGGAAAATTTCGGGATTCGAAACAAACGCAAGGTAAAACGTTTTCGAAACGCAGAGCGCGGCGATAATCCGAAAGCGAGTTAATCCGTTGCCGGACCCTAAAATAGTCCATTTTCAAAATGGCGGCCGATCGAAGATTTTAAACTGCTTGTGAATTATCCCCGTTATTGATTATCGGATCGGCGATGTGAAGTATGTTTTCGAATTGGCATAAAATTTTCTACCGATCATGTTTCTTTGCAATGTTCGATAGAGTGCGCCGTTTTCGAGATAATCCGGTCCCGATTAGTTCGGATTATCGATGTTCTGCTTTATTTTATGTTCGATATTTAAAAAAAAAGTTTTAACACACATTAGTTCGACAAATTTATTGATAACGCATACAAATTATACACATAACGTATCCGATTAACTACAAAAAATATTAATTTAAACACTCTATATTCCCCGAATTTAAATTATTATGATTAAAAATTGTTGTAAGTGAGTTCGATAGGTAGGTATTCACCAAATAGACGTCTAAAATAATGCTTTTTTTAGCTAAATTATTATTTCTTCCATCAGAGTAATTACGTAGGTTGCACAAATTAAAAT
This sequence comes from Rhagophthalmus giganteus, assembly GCA_036326145.1. Taxonomy (NCBI): domain Eukaryota; kingdom Metazoa; phylum Arthropoda; class Insecta; order Coleoptera; family Rhagophthalmidae; genus Rhagophthalmus; species Rhagophthalmus giganteus. The sequence goes on along the minus strand of JARFJA010000021.1, from coordinate 431,666 downwards.
ACATACAGGATGTTTCATGGTGCGTAATAATAATCGTGCATTTGTGCGTATGATAAGACAATAGAACAGTTAAGAAAGTGTGGTGGAGATGGGTGGTTACGAGAAAAAGAGTAGAAGAAGACCCAACAGAAAAATGGAAAGTCAACGTAGCAATAGCAATTACAAAGAAAAAAACTCAACTAGAGGACAGCAGAAGAAATGATTCTGGAAAACAGAAAGGAGTGAGGACTGATACCTGACGGAACTTCTTCGACATCCGTTACTTATACAAGAGGCACAGATTAAATAATAATATACAGGGTGTTAAAAAAAAAGCATTTTTTTTGTCAAAGAATGTGGGTCCGGAAACGTCTTGTTTAGATGCTAGAGGGCGTTGTTTAGCGCAATGTCTTATGTTAGTTATATTAATAAATTAGATTACATGGTCGACTAGAGTATTTTTATTATATGACCTTGAAGCAAGTAGAAATCTCTGTAGACTGAGATTCACCAAAGCTATGGTTTTACTGTGCCTAACCTATTTTAAAAATTACTACTACGACGGAATCTGTACCTACGCGTCGATATTCAATAACTAACTAATAGATATACGGTTTTCATTACCTAGATTCTCGTACGAAATATACGTCTAGCTTTGAACTTTATATATTTTCTTTTTCGTCTATTTTAACGCCGAGTAGCTTCTCGCTTTTTTCGTCTTGCTCCGTTACGGGGGGCCGCGCGTCGCCCTCGTTCCCCTTCTGCAGCGTCGATAGTTCGGATCCGACGTCCGCGTCTTTCTGCTTATTGGGCGAATTCCACCATTGGACCTCCGAATTTGCGAAAACGAGGTAGAAAGATCCGGAGCTGAGGAGCATTGCCGCTGCAATCCAAAACACCTTTGACCATTGAGCGACCGTTTGCTGCAAGCAAGAGTAGGTATTAGTTCGAGCCGGATGTGCGGTTTATCGCATGAATTGAACGACTAAAACGTTGCGGATAATTTACCTAACCTAACCTAACCTAACTTAGTTTTGTTTACAATAATTGTAATACTCGTAACTTTGATTTTAACAATTTTCAGACATTCGAACTGTGCAAATTGATCTCGATTGTTCGAACTGACGTTATAATGCTATTCTATCGAAATGACGAAGATTGAAATTGAACACCCGCCAAGATGTTAAAGAATTCTTCGGACAACTTTCGGACGCTTTCGGACATTGGAACTGTTACGAGAAACTATACAAATCGATCTCGATTGTTAAAATTTTGTCGAAAATTTAAGATTGTGCACTCGTAAAGATGTTAAAAAAAATTCGAACACTTTCGGACAACCTCTAGACACTTTCGGAAACGTTAGAACAACTTTCGGACGCTTTCGGATAAGTTTCGGTCGCTATCGGGCAGTTTCGAAAATATTCGAGCAATTCTTGGACACTTTTGAGCATTTGAACTGTTACGAGAAACTGTGCAAATCGATCTCGATTGTTCAAACTGACGTTATAATGCTATTCGACCGAAAGATTAAGATCCAAATTTATTGTGCACTCGCAAAGATGTTAAAAAAAAAATCGGACAACCTTCGGACGGTTTCGGGGATTCGAACTGTTACAAGAAACTGTGTAAATTAATCGCGATTGTTGACGCGACGATACTCGCACGTTCCCGACACCGATGACGTCACAATTTCATTTCACGTCGTGATTCGTCGCTCGCATACCTACATTTACTGTCTGATTTCATGTCAATTCTGGCCAAAACAGATAGGATAAAACAGGTGTTTATAACCTACAAGTTTGAGGGTGCATTTTGATTAAAAATGTTCATATGACTTTTTGCATTCGCAAGCCCACCCAGTTATTGAAGCATAACCTTCTTCCTTAGAGTCAAATTCAACGAATACTTTATAACTAACTCCAGAAACATGACGAGACTTAAGGCGATCCCATACCTTTAATCTTTTGTTGCATAGAGATGCAACAAAAGATTAAAGATTAAAGATTACGCAGAGACGTATCGTATCCTCGTTGCGTATCAGTGGGAACGGTTCAAAATATCGAGCAAAGTCCGATAGTGTGTTGCATCGTATCGTATGATACGATACGGTACATTACAACAAATCGAAACTCAGCTTAAAAGTCGCACATTGCTGCAACAGCGTGTCGTCCGTGTGAGTTCAGCTTAAAGTAACTTTTCTGATGTCCGCGCTACGAAGCTTGTCATTTTTTAGCTGCTATTAAATAATTTACGTTAAATTGATAGCTGCTGTGCCGATTGCTACCATTGCCTGTAGCACTGATTTACAGTCTATTGGCGCAACTTCAAATAGATTTGCTCGTAGTTGGCACAAATCCAGATGGCCCTGTGAATAGCTAGCACTAATTCAGTCATATATCTGGTATCAAGTAATTCATCAGTTTCATTTTCATATATGTTGTAAGTTTCCTACGTCACTTGATCAAAAATTAACAAAAACGACTAGTGCAATTCAAAGTTAAAACGATAAATCTCAAGTTGCAATTTTTCCCCATTTGTTTCTATGTTAATTAAGGGGAACTTTAAATCATGGTATCTCCATTACTAGACTTTTTGCCCAGATCATTTCTGGACATGTTGTAAAGCAGATTTCAGTATATTAATTAGTGCATTTTGGGTTAAATCGCATAGTGCAATCAAAAGATATCGTAGTAACCAAAATGTATATAAAATTATCATTTCATCAACCGCTTTTTATCGTGGCGAGTCGCCGTTTAAGAACTTGTCGCGTCTTCATTTAATGGCATTAAACTGGACGTTTATCAACGGCGCGCGGCGACGTGTAAATTCAATTTTCAATTCAATTCGATTTCATTTTTTAAATAATTAATTGTAAGATTAAAGCGAAATGAACTGCGCGAACGTACCTTATATCTCGATCGGAATTAGTTGTTTGAAGTTTTTGTCGTAAAAAGAAATCGAGGAATTCGTTTCGTTTGTTCATTTTAAAAATAAATTCGATACCTTTGAACGAGCACGAGACGATTTTATTATTATTTTTTTAAAGACGTTTACGCCCCTGAAGTTTGGTAACCATCACGGGCAGAAGTCGACGGTGATATGTGAAGCGTTCTGGAAATCCGGATAATTATCGTCGTGAGCCTACCGGATATTTCGGACTTGCGAACTCGCCTGATCCTAAACGCCTAATATTCCCTACGGCGACATAAAGTTGTAGATACGCGAACCTCAAGTGCCGAAACGCAATAAAATACACGTTCCGGGATCAAACCTTATAAAGGAATAAAATTATTATGGGAAAAAATGAGATTATTATACAAGAGGTCGTAGTCGAACAGAAACATTCGCTGTAGTTGCCATGGAAATGACAACGAAGGCTGCTACTTATTGAAGTAAGCCGAGTTTGAAACGACATTAAGCCACGATAATGATGTGAACATAATATAAAGGAATTGATGATATATAGATATACTTTTAGTTCTTGCTCGATAGGAACAAAACCACGATTAATTTGTTATACTACGGCGCGCGGCTTGATCACGTCTACCTAACATTAATTTTGTTACGCAAATAGACGGCTCGAAATCCCCTTGAAGTTTTTGTCCACGATAAAAACGTCTCGATATCAGTTTTAACGGCATTTCTTATACGTGCGCACGACTCGTCGTCGACTCATCGTTGTAGCGTCGCCCACGCGCGCTCGACTCGTTTCGGCGAGCGACATTAATTTTATTCGGCTAATTATTCGTGTCGCACAGCCGCGTCGACGAAAACTGAAGTTCTTTAAAATGGACGACTCATTGCCACGTTCGCGTTTTTTTGACTCGTTCGGAATTTTTCCAAAGTCACAATTGAGCAAAGCGCTTTATCGAATCTGCGTCAACGGGAAACGTCTCCCGTTTTTTAATTGTAAATTCGGGATAAACGCTGCGTAGCGATTCGACGCGTCGCGCGCATATGTCGATCGTGTAAAAAGGCGTTAGAAAATGTTTCCAACGTCTGTTCGAACGAATTTACATATACATATTTCGAGATGGAAGCGTTTCGGATAGAGTGCCATCGAGCTTTGAGGTTCTCTGTTCCTTCAATTGCGGACGTACTTATTTAAATATTTCACCAGGTCGTCCGTCCCGGAAACCTTGCGTCTCCGTTCGACGCACATAAACCTGCCCCGGGATATTTTAAATTATCGTCGAAATTTATGTACTATACAGGGTGTTTTAAAATTACTATTCTCGTTTTTCAGATGCGATGGGACGGAGGGGGGGGGATGTATAATAGTTAAACACTTTTTTGTAATAAAGTTGTAATAAATATTTCACAATGCCGTTTCCAAAGTTTGAGAAGCTAAGAAAAAAAGCTCACGTAGACTTAAGTTTGGAAACGCTTCGTTTCCGAGATACAGGGCGTTTTCATAAACTTTAACGCCTTGTATATCGGGAAACAAGCATTTAAAACTTTAGTGAATATGGGCTTTTTTCGTATCTTGTTACTTATTATTAATTTCAAACGGTATTAGAAAATCAATTTTTTCATTGACGCACGCTTAAACGAGCACGAAATCGGATTTTCTCGTTTATCTCGAAAACGACGCGTCGCACCGCAAAAGTGCAAGTGGACTTATTTTTAAAAAACACATTTAAAAATGTTGCTAACTGAAAAACTGTAACGGTCAGTCTAGATCTCCGCCTCCGAACGAAATGATTCATCGTTGTTATTGCCAACATATCGTATTTGTAGAGTGTCAATAACATACCAAATATAGAGATAATATAAAAAAACATTCTTCTTTTTCATTTTTTTATTATTTGTTTAATTGTTTAATTTTAATTTTGTTTTGTTTAATTTTAATTGTTTAACTGCATGCCGCCCATCACGCCTCGATAAGTAGGAATTCCGAAACACCCTGTATAAACGTAAATTAAATCTGCGAATTAATTTGCGGAGCGCTTCGAGATTTACGAACTGTACGCGAGAAGTAATTTAGGTTATTGTTCGAGATTTTTAAGGTTCATTATAATATACTCCTATAATTTTTCGGTTTAGCCGCGAATCGTTGTAATCGAAGCTTTACTGTCCTCTTCGGAATGGGATTCTGCGATTCGGCAAGTTTTCCATCGGGAAGCGGTTTTTTGTTGGAAAAAAAACCGATTGTGCGACACGTTTCAAATTTTATAATTCAATTTTTGTAAGAGGTCGATCGATTTAAATACAGCGGAGTCTCGATAATGATAGTCCGGACGGGATCGCGACCAATTCGGATTATTGGAAATTTATAAACGAAAAATTATTTTCCGGAAATTTTTATTGAAAAATAATAACAAATTAATAATTACACATTTAATACAATGCGTACATAATGTAGGTAACGTTCGTTTAAAACGTTAATTTGTTTACACGAATTCAACAATTAATCATATCACTATTAAACGGAACGATTCGAATTGTTTATAACGTAACCGAGTACGAATATTTATTTCACTTCTATATCACTGCACTTAAACAATGTCTGATTATATAACTAACTAGAATTAAGGCGTTACCGGCAATTTGTACGAGTTTATAGTCGGAGTTACCCGAAGAGTGACGAGTCATCGATTATGACGAACAGCATAGAACATACAATTTATATGTTTGGAAATGTGCCACGCCTTAATTTGCTCGTTACAACAATATGCATCTATACACTTGTTCAAAAAAATCATAATTGTTTCTCACAATATATTGGCCTCGTGAATTTCCGACCACTAGCCGATGACTAACGAGTCTGAATTTAAAAATCGTGCAAATGAAACGAAAACCCAATTGAAACGTAAACGATCCTCGGTAGTTAAGAAATTAACCCCCCCCTCCTTTTTTTCAGCGAATTTGTATAATTTGATATGAGAAATTTTAGTAAAAAAAATGAACAAAAGAAACTTGGAAAATGACTCGAATTATCTGAGCTCGGATTGTCGAGATTCTACTGTAATATTTTTTGTGCGATTCACCTTTGAATTTAAATATGCGCTGTTTGATGTGATTGAATTATTTTCGTTCGGCGAGAAGGGCAGTTCTTGCCATTCATTCGATATAGAATTTATTAATAAGAACGTAGTACGATTGGATTTGTTTAACTCTACCGTTATGGGCGCTAGCATAACTTGTCATACTTACGTTTCATTGGTGCAACGGCCGGTGGACCGCAAGAGCTCGAATCGGAGCGTTTATTGTGAAACGCCGATGCTTCAAATCTTAAAATCGTATTTCCAGTTATCAGTTTAATTTATACTTGTGCCTAATAATAATAATCCAACGTTCCCAGCATAAAGGTTTTTAATTATACACTACCTAGTGATAAAAATTAAGTGGTAGTTTAAAATTTTCCCATCGCAAAATATGTGCCCCTAACCGATTGCGAGGTTCATTAAAATACTTTCATACCTTTAAAATCTTTATCACTTTCCAAGATGAACGCACTGAATAATTGTCGGTTTCGTTGCAAGGGAATTCGGAATCGGATAAATTTGCGTGACGTTTCAAGGTTTACAACTTTGTGCATGAAGTAATTTCGTTGCCGTCCTCTTCGGGAAGAAACTGCGTGATTCGGCAAGTTTTCCATCTTGCCGAAACAAAAAAAAAACGATCGCGCGTTGCGTTTCAATTTTTTTTTAATCGTTTAATTTGTCGCGCGACGCAGTGACGTGTTAATTCGATGCGATCAGAACGGTTTTGTTGCAAGGGAATTTTGAATTTTTTTTGGGTTTTTGTTTTTTCCGGAATTTGTTGTCGGTAACGAGAGTTAAAGTGCTCGGAGTTTAGTTTGACGTATTAAATTTTCACCGCTTAAGAAGAAAATGTTTATATTTACCGCGTGGTTCTTCAATTATCTACGTAAAGTTAAAGTGAATCCGACCTTTGTCCTTATCGGTCACTTAAACAAATTTACAACTGTACTTGGAATATAAATAAGGCACATTGACGTTTAAATTTAGATCGAAAATATCGAAAACGCGGACGCACATAAATTTCGTATTTGAGAACGTTCGTCGTTCAATACGTCATTGCCACTGGCGAAAAATCATAAAAATTTACGTAAACCTCCATTTACATTTTATGATGCGTATACTTACGTTATTGTAGGTCAGATATCCGACTATAATGGGCGAGATGAAACCCCCAAATACGCCCATTCCGTTACCAATTCCCAGAAGGATACCTGTTTAATAAAAAATAAAAAAAATTGAGGTGACGAATTTGATATGTGGCTGTTTGAAAACGTTGCACACCTTTAATCGTAAATCGTTCGACGTACTAGTTTCGTTTTTCGTTTCGAACGAGAGTAGGTAATAAAGTATCTGTCACTTGGCTAATGCAAGCTCGCACTTGCCGTCTACAAAAATTGCTTCTAGATCTTCGCGAATATCGGCATCCTATGTTGTGGCCCATCATTCGTAAACGAGTAAACACAACGCAACGTCACCTAATGGCGTAATAAGATACGTTTGTTGAACGTGACGTGCCTAAATCAATATTCACATTTAAAGAGGAATGCGGAGGTTCAAAAATAATTCTGTATAAAACGTGGAAAATTCTAGGTGCGGATTTAGCAATTCGAACCAAGTGCACGCGCGACATATCCAATATAAATTCTGGAAACGCGCGAATTCGCAAGGAAAGCCGCATAGCTACAACTTATTTATTCGATTCATGAGAGCGTCGTCGAAGCAGAATTTCTCATTCTCAAGCGCGACGCGCACTTCTAACAAGAAAAAATTTTCCTACCGACCTAATTTTGACCGTAACCGCAACTTAAAGTGCACCTCGTACTTTCGTTCGCGTGGTCCTTGCATTTTTACGACACAAACTCGTTAGACTTTCGTCGCGGCTCGTTTTCGAAAACGCGAACGTGCGCGCATAAATAATTGTCTTTATTATTGAATTAATAATATACAGACAGACGGTTGTAACGTATGTGAGCGCTATACGTCTGGGAAATATGGACAACAACTTCTCGAATTACGAGCACGTTCGCTTCGACAACACGCGCGCTCACGGCGTACACTTTGCGTTAGAAAATTAACTGTCGTCCATGGATCCGTAGATTATTTCAGTCGATTGTAAATAAAACAGCGAAAAATTGAATTTGTGTAACGTCGAAAGTTGGGAACATTGTTTTCCTAGATATTTACGTTGGCAACGTTTTTACTCACGGTGTTTTGACAGAAGCGCGAAACCTCGCGTTTAACCCGCACACGTTCCTCCACTACTGGTTCTAACAGCCACGCATGCGTTAGGAAGAATAGTATAATTTTTTTTGTCACATTGTAATTTGTAACATACAATTGTTACAACTGTAACATATAAATGTAACAAATGTAACATATAATTGTAACAAATGTAACATAAGTGTTACAAATGTAACATATGAATGTTACAGTTAATTTTGAAAAAAAATTTCCGTACAGGTGCTTTATCACGTCGCGGTATCGTGCCAAGGATTATCACAAATACTTGTCGACGATCGAAGGCGCGCAACAAATTCATGGACATAACAAATAAAAATAGAAAGACATACTTGCGTAATTCGGGCTGATGTCCACCAAATTCGCCAGGGGTCCCGTGGAAACGGACCCGTGCACCCCGGTCGCCGCCGTCGCGAAAACGATGGCCATCGTGTAATTGCAATCCGAAAACGCCAGCGCGATCATACAAAATCCCTGAACGATGCAGCCTGAAACGCAAACAGATCGTAAGACCGAACGGCAACGCGAAAATAGAAATACAACGAAAAAAAAACCAGCCGCCGTTATCCTACAGAATATAAAAGATTCCGAGTTTACGCGGCTCGACGAAAACGAACAAGAAAGTCCCGACACGACGGTCTAAAAAGCATTTACTGCCGAATTCCAATCGTATTATCTACTTATTTAGAGCGTTTTTAACGGAATTTCGCGGGCTTCCGCGCCCGCCTCCGTAAATCAACAAGTGAAGTTCTTAATTAAGTTTCTCGCTAAATAAATTACTCACAGAAAGCTGTTGCTAGTTTTCTGACGTTGGTGCGGCTCATTTTGTTGCTCGATAAAAGATAATCGCCGAACAGCGAGAACAGGTAGGCGAAGAGCATTCGCGCGACGTGGGGAATCCCCGAAAGGAATCCAGTCTGAAACGTAACCGCATTTCATCCGTGTTCTTTTTTTTTCGCTTTCGCGTACTTACCGCCTTTATGTTCCAGCCGTGAATCATCTTGAAGTAAGTCGGGCCGTGCGTCATGATGGTGAATAGTCCCCATATTCCGCCCCATTGGGCGAAAACGTTCGTCCACACCGGAATCGATGTCAGGAGGGCCTTCCAGGGCACTGCGGCCTGTAAACAATTCAACCGTGCGATTTAGTAGTTATTAAAATCGAATGGGCTTTGCGGCGCTCGCAGAGGAACCTATTTATTTTAAGCCGATTTGATCTACCATAAATATAATCTCGTTTTTATTTTTCAATATACGGAAATAAGAAAATTGCTTCTTATTCGAAAACGAGCGCTTTTATGTTGTTATATTTAACCAGTTACGCATGGGTGGCCTTTGGCCGATATGGGCGGTCGTAGTCGTCCGTAGGTCCCGCGTACCGATTTCGATCGAAATCGATCGATAAATAACGATTTTTGTCAGAAATTTTCGAAACACCCTTGTATTTCATTATAATACTCCTATGAAAAAAAAACGACACGTCATAACTTAAAACGCGACGCCCGACGTTGCCCGGGTAGCGCAACCTAACGGGATAGTCAGTCTGTTTCGGTTATGTCGCGCTAGCTCCCGTTAGGTGTTTTTGTTTTTATTTTGTTTGTTGCTCGACAATGAGTGAGTGGTAGGAGATGAAACTGTACCAGAATTTTGACTAATAAGATGATGAGAAATATATGTGTCCAGATTCCTCAACACACACCCACATCAGTAGTTTTTTATACATAAATGTCGACGAAATCCGGAAGTGCCTACCTTTTCCTTCGAAACGTTTTGTCCGAGACTGCTCACGATATACTCCCTTTCGCTTTGCGATATTCGGGGATGTTCAGCGGGCGAATCGAAAGCCAGGAAATACCAGAACGCGTACCATAAAGTTCCCAATGCGCCGGTTACGTAAAACACAACCTCCCAGCCCCACGTGTCGATGATAAATCCGCACATTGGGAACGTCAGCGCCGCTCCAACCGAACTACCTGAAAACGAACGTAAATTAAATAAAGCGAGATTTAAAGTTGAGGAAATGGGCCGCGGCCGGTCGGGCGGATTCGATTATATCGAAAGGGTTGCATAAATTCGACGGCCGGCGGCCGCCCCCAGAACGGTCCGACGTTAATTACGCACAAATGGCCAACAATTGTTTCGACAAAAATGAGCGTTTTGCTATATACATAACAAAATTAGTGTTTGATTGTTTTTCGTTGTTAAATTTTAAAATGCCTGCTGCCGATATAAAGGGCATGTAATGCTTACGTATTCATACCAAAATTAAGCATTAGTACATCAAAGTAAACTCTGACCGATACGGTTGGTGGTTATGTTCGCGCCCTTCGGGCACTGCGTACTCAAGGACAGCGGCCCGACCTCACATACCGGTTGTTTGGGATGAAAAAAATCAATTATATAACTGCTAGACGTTTCATTTCTTCCAAAACAAGTTGTTTATTATTTTCGTTTTCGAGCGACGAGTGTTTCGTATCCCGATGTTCGTTCAGGAAACAGTTTTATCGTGCGGAAACGATCGTTTCCGTTATTGTGTTGCGCGAATCCTTTTATCTTGATCTTACAATCCGCCGCTAACGATTTTCTTCAGCTGTCTGAACTTCGTAATTTATTTCGGCGTTTGCGTTACCTCAGGTTCGGATTAGCGAGATTGCACGGTATTATTAAAACTCGGCCTACCACCCAGTCAGCAAAAATAAACGATCAAATTGAAAATAGATTGGGAAACGGAAGGCGAAAGGTTGATCGAAAAGTTTCGTTTTCCAGATGTATTTGAACGGACGGACGCGGAGATGCGTCGCCTATTAACATTTGATTCGTTTCTTTTGGCGGTTTTCGGGGAAAGTCGAAGCTCGGGTCACTATCGCTTTTAAAACGACAGTGTGCACGACACGTCTCTAAACAGCGACGCGACAAACAAATTGTTTTCAAATTTCAATGAAATAAAACTTATTCTTTGCGCCGACGTTCGATTGGTTGCCCGTCTAATGCGGTTTCAGTTGCCTACACTAAAGGGACCTAAATTTGCAAGTTCTTTAACTGTCCATTAACGTCCTCTAACTTAACCGAAACATCACCGTAAAACGAACGTCGACGCAATTTATTTTTGTTCGGCGACATCGACGTCGACGTCCACTATATAATCAGTGGTTAATTAAACTGTCGAATTACCCGACGCGACGCGACGAAAGCAAGAAATCGACGACCCCGGTCACGTTTTTATTCGATCCCTTTTCGCGTTTCCCGGTTCGGTTTTATGGGACGCCGACGTCGCGCGTAAACATATCCTTCGAAGGAATTTCGAGCTTTGCAGTAGCGGACGTTGTAAATCATACTCGTGCTCGATAAGTTTTTATTCGCGACCGACGCTCGGCGGGAGTTGCCACGCGCCCCATATTCTTTTACGACTCAATTTTGTAACCCGTAGGCTACTATTTAACGTTTTCGTTTTCCCAACTGTGCTTTTTATTATTAAATGGAACGGAATAGAAGAATACAAAACTACGCTTTTTCCATTAATAACGATTTTAATGAAAGTCTTTCGATTACATTTCGTGCTGCCATTCGTTTGTTCAAAATTTTAAAAATGGGACAGGAAAAGAAACCGATGGTGTTTCTAGATAACCGAGGGTTTGATTTTTTTTTTTAGAATTTATCGAATCTGGGAAAATCGATACGTTAACGACCCCGGCAGAACTATTGCGAGAAGCAAAAACAAATCAACAAAACACTTTTTTGGTACTTGCGGCGATTAAATCAGTTCATTACGATTGCATTTGCTTTTGGGCACACGACACCGACAAGCGCCGGGCTGCGTGGAAATTGAAGAGTGTTATTGTCCACCTACGAATTAAAACAGTCGAAGCAAGTCGAAAAATGGTCTCCATAAAAATTTATTGTGTTAAACGAAAAGTGCGGAAGAAACCGCGCGCGCGCGCGCGCGCATCAGGCCGCCGTTAACGTATTTTTTCATCGATACACGCGTAAAACGCTTCTTTTAGATTTTCTCAAAAAACGGCGCATTTGATTGAAAATTGCAAAGAGCGACGTTTAATGGAGAATTTCACGACGATCGTAAAACGTATTTCATGTTAACGATCCGATAATTAATAACCGAGATGGTCGCGTTTAAATGTTTGATCAAGTCGATTGCGAAATGGCTTAAGTATCTAGGTTACGTTAAACCGAATCAAGTGGATTGAGTCGAGCCAATTAAGTAAACAAGACGAGGAAAGGTTAAAAGACGAGAAAAAAAATGAGTTTTAAGCCGAAACCAAGACAAGTACGTACATACGTTAAGTTAAGTCGAGCCTGGCTTTCGAGTGTCGAAAACCGACGACCGTTGTTGGGCGAATTCGTTCGGCAAAAGTGCGAATTTTGGGGGTCGCACCTTTAGAAACTTCGGACTAACAAATTAGCACGAATAGGCCAGCATAAGTGTCTAAACGGCCGCGAAACGAAAAAAAACAAACTCGCGACCTTGACCTGAATGTTACATGGTCTTTGGATATGTTCCTTGAAACATAATATGCGCTCAACGGATACATTCACTTTAAGACGATATTCGTTAAAAATATTGTTAGTTATATACATGTACCGAGTCCGAGGGACACGCGCAACTACCGGAAATTTTTCGAAACAATACAATTGATTAAAATACTAAATAAATGAATTAAATTTTATAGTTAAACTTTATAACGTAATCAACAATAAGTAAAATTCGACTTACACTGACAACGTTCGTCCTATTTCAAGGTCGGGTCGGTCCACAGGTGATTTAAGAAAGAAAGTTAACTATCCCGGTTTTTACGGTTTTCAATTTTGACGTACGCGTAATGCTTTTGATATTACCAATAAACGTCCACGAATCTCATAAAATTATTGCAAGCAGAAAAAAAGGGGGAAAAATAGAAATTAAAGTAAATATTAGGTATTTAAAATTTAATTGAAAACATTTATGGTTGACATTTGGGTTATGCCCTCGTTGAAATTTAATTATGAACCTAATAAATTTAAATATCTAATAATTTAAAAAATAAAATAAATGGATTGAAAAATGAAGCGAAATGAAGTGAAATAAAACGAGGAAAACGTAAAGGAAAATAAAGCAAATGAGATAAGGTTAAGCGACGTTAAGTGGAGAAAGGGGACAACGTAAGGCAAGGCGAGAGGAAAAAAATAGAGCAAAGACAAGGAATGGCAAAGAGAGATAATTTAAATTGAAGAAAAAAAAGATGAGAAAAACGAGGCAAAGTCGATCGAGGTCGAACGAGATTTTATTCTCTCGCTCGTTAACAACAACGACGACTTTCCAAACAGTAGAAGTTGATCTTTACAATTTACATAATACAAAAGTTTTTAAGACGCCCAACTTAGGCGTATTGTTAAAGCAAAATACAACGGCCAATTTCGCTCGAATTTCCTCCGGCGTATATAAACGTTCCCGTCAAATATAGGAAACGCGAGACGTGTTCGCTAAATTTGGCGGAAAACGATGGCTTTTTATTGCATTCGCGTTTCGTAGGCATCTGAGTAAATCGATAGATACCATTTTACGACGAGGACCAAGAGGAGAATTTCTCGAATTTCCGAAATTAATATAACCGCAGATTAGCTACTTGAACTTGTCGAGTAGCGTTCGGCGGCGCGGTTATCCCGTAATTAATTTAGTCGAACCCTTCTCAATTCATTGTCGTCTATAACTTTGACTGGAAAAGTGCGGCTAAAGTGCGACGTTAATAGTAACGTCAAAACGAAATTTGCGAGGTTATGTTTAATGTAGCGAGTTAGCGCTCGCGTCGGGTTTACGCGTGTATTCGCGCGCTAATTACCTGACACCTCTTGATGTTGTTATTAAATATTAAATTAGTAACTATTATGTACACTTCGTCCAAACCTATATGTAATCCACGTCATCAATAAAAAGGTTACTAGATGATGACGTTTCACACAGTGCTGTCACTTCGTACCTCGTATTTTTACAATTCTAATAAATTGTAGTTTTTCCTTATACTATCTAATATGTGCACAGGTAAATCATCCATAGAACATGCCACTTTTCAAACTTTAAACCGAATTACAAATAAACAGTCTAGTAACTTTTTTTTGATGACGTAAATTGCATATAGGTTTAGATAGGCTATAGGTTGATATAGGGAACTTACCTAGATACGCCGTCACAAATTTGCTCCTCTCGTTCGGCGGAATCCATCGGGCCGTCATCGTGTGCATGGCGGGCCAACAGAAACCCTAAAACCAGGATATTTTATTATAAAGTTTCAGATGGGAGTTTATTAGGTAATTTCGGTGCCGACAAAGGCGGAAGTACACGTTACAACTTCTAATTGGGGGGGAAAATTTTACTTGTAAATTCGATGACGGGCGCGGACGTCGACTTTGGAGTTTATTAAATGCCGTTACATAATATACATATTGCATATGTACATATACATATTTACATAATATATCGATGTATTGCAAAGTCTTAGTATAATAATTAATCGAGGAGCCGCGTGGCCGAATAGCACGTTAAAAATACAACCAACGATAAGCCAGCTAATGTAGGGTAGGTACTTATAAAGTTTAATGCACCTGTTACGTCTCGTTGAAGATGGGGCGATGCTTACTCGTAACTTTTGCTGATATTGCTCTTGTAACGCCAACTGTTCAGTTTGTGCCGCGTGCGGCGCGCGCTGTCTTAACGAGAAAGTCATCAAATCAAATAAGACAAACTTTCTCGGCGTAGGCCGTGCTTTTGAGTTTCATTTGCGATGCACTTAATAATAGATTTCGAACAACGTTGCGTCACGCCTATAATAAATCGCTAAATGAGAACGCGCGCGGAATTGATTTTCTGTTGTGAAAGTTTCCGAAAGTGACTTCAATGGTGAAAAGCGACGCCGTAACATGGGTATGAAGCGCCTGTGGTGAAGCGCTCGTGGCGAAGCGTCCGTGGCGAAGCGCCTGTGACAAGTGTTCAACCTGCGCCCCTCTACCCCAAAAATAGTTCCAAATATAGTCCCAAACGTAGTTACGCTCGCGGTGAGCGCCTCTTTTGGACACTCGAGTAAGCAAAGCCAAGAAACCTCCGCCGCGTCCTTAACTCCGAACCTAAATTCTAAACACCGGCAGGTTATCTTAGGTGAAGACCATTTGTAAATAGTTTCGCGCTCAAAAAAAAACGCTCCGGCTATTTTCCAAGAGTTTACCGCGTGTTAGCTTGAACGTTTCTGTTAAGTAGATGAAAAGCGCCGACGCAACTTGGGTTGCATAGTGGCGCGCGTGTGCACGTTGAATAGACATCGAGCGGATGTGGGACAAGTTTGTCGCGAAACGCAAAAGCAAAAGAAAACCTTTTTTTAAGTTACCAAGTAAAAAAGAAGCTAACCTTTTGCAGGAAACGTCTTGAAATGAGACGCAACAAATCCACTTCAAAGCCAATCCGAAAAGTCGATCGTTTCGTCTACGGCGAAATTTTCTCCATCAAAAACAACTATTAACAGTGATCGATATCGTCAAGTTTCAAATAATCATTGGTACTATCGAACAACTCGTTGGCTTGCGTCTACTTACGATTCAAAATCAACTGTTTTTATCCTCTGTCATGAAATCGTTTTATAATTTTTATAAACAGCCCCCCCCCCACCTCGCTTGGAGAGATCGGTAAAACAAACAAATTCGAATTATTTACCATTCTCAGCGTACAAATCCTTGTTAGGACACGTCGCGCGATTCCCTTTAAACCCATCCCATCCGGTCTTGGATGGGTCGCAACAACTCGTCCAAAGGACCGCTTTAAGTTTGCCAAAAATTCTAAACGTGCAAACTCGCGGCGGCCAACATTTCTTTCGTTCATTTCATCTGTAATTTCAAATCGAGGGACATTCCGCAAGTCTAACATTGACGGATTTACAGATAAATACGTAAAGTTGTGGAATTAAAAAATTATTAGGCTTCAACGTCGATCTTTCCTTCAATGGTGCTCTCCGTTATCTCCGCGGTCACAAAACCTTGACCTTTCGCGGTTCTCTTCATTTTTGGAAACGGGGAAAAGTCGTTGGCGATACTTCTCTCGCGCAACAAACGCATTTGCTAAAAAAAAAGACGTTTAGTTCCTCGGCACCAAAATTCTCGGGTTTTTCGCGCTTGCGCGCCTACCCCTCTATCCTCAAAGAAAAAGAAATTGACGGCAACGATAACGACGAAGTCAAAAACAAGCTTTGAGTCGTAACCAAAACGAATCAGGAACGAGCCGCGCGCACGCCTAACAAAAAATTTCCGAACGTTCCGATCGTGCTTTAGGTCATGATGGGACGCGCGCTTCGTCCTCCATCACGTTTACTCTACTTTTTGGCGTTTCTTTTTTTTTAAGATAACCGACAAAGAAATTGAGGCAAAAAAGAGGAGGTATTTCTTAAAGAATTTTTGAATATTTTTCCAAGCAGTGTCTTCGAGATTTTTAAAAAAACCCGGGAGACTGGGCGCCCAACAAATTGTACGGATATTAAAAGTGTCGAGGAAATGGTTTTATAATATCAGAAAACGGTTGGCGTGCCGCAAAACGCCCGTACGTCTGTTAAGCCAGGAATAAAACAATTCGAACTTCGGAGTTGTTTAGGAACGCACCGCTTCGCAAAAAACACCAAATACGAAGAACTTCTACGCCCATAAATTTCGAAATTCGTCGACTTTTTAGGAACAGCAACGTCTTCCATAGCGAAACACAAAGTTGAGTTTGATTATAGTTACTTTAAACGTTCCGAAAGCATCGCCATCTCGTATTTGTTGTTGTTATCTGTTAATAATTAATCTGTTGTCGCGCAGTTTGTTGTTTTTCCACAAATATTGTGAATGTACGAGGGCGATTCAAAGAGTAAGGTGACTCTCTTTCTCTCTCTCTCTCTAACTCTTGTTCGAATCTATCGCCAGGACGGTAGCAGAAGACCGGGGCTTTATCGCGCAGCCGTTAGATGGCGCATATGTTGCGTCAAACTTTCGCAAGATTTTCGCCTCTAAATCGCCCTTCTCCCTCAACTTATATCCAACAGAACGCCTCTAACGACCTTCGCCTCAATTTAAGGTGGTAAAAATTAATAAATTACGTACCGCAACGAGTCCCTGCACGACCCTCACGAGGATGAGGTACTTGTGACCCATGTAAGCGGCGGCGGGAATCACGAAACAGAACAGCACCCCGGAAAAATTCGACAACCCGAACACCAGCTTGGTGCCGTACTTGTTTGCCAAGAGGCCTCCCGGAATCTGGGTGGTCCAGTGCAGCCAGAAGAACGCCCCCAAGATCAACGCCTGCTGATACTCGTTCCATTCGAACGCCGACGAATTTTCGTCGATTTTCACCGCGTCCAAGGTGAAGTTTACGCGCTGGTAGGCCAACTGAAAATTTAGACGATAAGAAAGCGATCGCGTCGAGCGTTTTGGGTTCGAGTACCGACGAGTTAGTAGTACTTGCGGCGACGATGCATTCGCTCGTAAGGCTCTCGTTGTTTCGCGGTCTGGTTTTTATCATCGAGACGATGCTGATGTTGAGGTTGGTGCGAATCATGTAGTTGACGGCGAATCCGGTGAAAACGAGATACCAAAGGACGCTCCGGGCGGCTATGCATTGTTTTTCATCTGGAAATTGTTAATAAACGTATAAATGCAGAGTTGTCGATCATAATTAATTAGAAGTGGTCGCGTGATTTATTTCTTATTTGTCTTGAATTTTTAAGTCCACTCTCTTTGTTAGATAAGCGACGATTCTATTATCGTTTAAAATGGAAAATAAATTAATTCGCTTACTCTTCATGATGGCACTTTTTTTTTTAAATTGGACGTATCGCACAAACAACGTCTTCTTAGTCACACGGATAAAATACAATTAATTAATGAACAAGAACAGTTAAATTATTTATTCCTATCTAATGTAATTGTTGATTTAATTAATCTAACGGTACAAAATGCGTTCGATTTCCTTTTTCGGTAATTTTACAGCCGATCGTGGAAATGTCGATTTTTCGATTACCTACAGGGTGTCCCGAATGCGCGTGCCGTAGGTCACTATTTTTAATCGCGGTCGACGAATATAAATCGCGACGCGCACCGTCAGTTTCACCTTCAATAAGATTAACGACACCGCGAAGTGTAAGTACGATTAAAATTTTGATTTATGACCCAGTAGCTCGACGGTAAACCGAATCAGATAAGATAGTTGCAATCTTATTGTTGCGATACGCAGTTATCCGTAATAAAAATTAAGACAATGGAAACGTTTAAAAGGCAACGGAGTCAACGCCCAAACGTGTGCGGGGAAATAACAAAATTAGGGCAGAGTCGCGTTTTTTAACACTTCGCCGCCGAAGCGCTGCCGAAAGCGCCGATCGGTAAGTGTTAATCCGCGAAAACTTGGCCATCTCGCGCGACAAAATATCGGAAAAGGCGCGCATCTTATTTTTATTTTTTTCCCTCGACCTTATCAGCTAGTCATTAAACGACACTCCACCGAAAGTGATAGTGTATCGAAATCGAATGCAACTTGAAATTTTCCGCGCGTTAGCCACATTATCGTCGTTTTAATTGTCTACGTTTACGCGATCTCGAGAGATCGCGTCGAAGTGCGGCGTCCAAAAATTTCCAAACGTGCGGCGGCCGGACGGAACTTGCAATTAAATAAAACTCGATTTTAACGCGGTTTCCCCAATTTTCGAACGGATTTTGCACGTTATTCGTTGGCGCGAAACTCTCACTTACGAAATCTGGTTCGTGCCGTTCCCAAATCCATTTTTAACGTAACAGGGACACGCTCGCCTTTGATTTTTATAGAAATCAGTTCAACTAATGACCGACTATTAAGATCCAAGTAGGTAAACAATTTAAAAACGTATTAATCGATTTATTTACGTGAACGAATTTAATGTAGGCACACCGAACATCATTGTTACCGATTTTCAAATGGAAACAAACGAGATCGACTCGCTTATGAAATACAATTAGATAAAAATAGTGTAATTATTGTATTGAGTTTGGAGGTAAACGGTTCTGTTTCGTTTACGAGACCATTAACTCATTAAGTAGATATATATCGAATTAGCGATTCTCGCGTAAAATCTTGTATCAGTACAAAAAATTCTATTGTTTCCAATATTAATTGAACAATTAATGGCCCGTCCTTGGACATTATATTTATCATTGTTAAAATATTAAGATGTTGGAGTGTTTGTGTTCGTCAAATAAAGCTCGCGCCACGATAATGGCCGTTTAAAATGAAAAATTTCCGAAAAACGTTGCGTTTCATTGTGTTTCGCGACACGTGACGCCATCTTTCGACGTACCGGACGGGCGACGTGCAGAGCTCGCGACAGATTCGCGGAATTCGAACTTCTCGCAGGTACAATTGCAAATATTAATAAATAATCAGAATTTACCTAAAAGGCGCTCAAGCTCAAGTTGAAACGTTTCACTGAATTTTAAGGTATTACATACAGTTTGCGTCAGTTTATTTAAGTTATCGAATGTGAATAAAACAGTTTCCTACTGCAATACGAATATTTGAATATAGAACGCGTTAAACGCGACGTCGCCAGGCTCATCCACCTGCAAGAAAGCGTTAGAGGGTTGAATAAAAAAAAAGGTACCTTTGTGAACCGTTATGAAATATACGTCACGTGTCGTAAGCTCGAGTTAAGCGTTTGTTGGGACCGTGGTTTTTAACTTTTCATTTTGTAAATGACCCTTGCACTCAAACGTGGCGCCATCTTTCGACGTTCCGGACGTTCGCGGCAGATTTATAGATCAGGCCGGTCACGTGTGCGTCTCTAATGAATTTAAATTCGTACTACTCGCAGCTACCTTCGTCCAAACCTATATGCGATCCACGTCGTCAATACAAGATTACTAGATGATGACGTTCACGCAGTGCTGTCACCTCGTACCTCGTATTTTGACAGTTTTAATAAATTGTAGTCTTTCTTTATGCTATTTAATATTTGGACAGGTAAATAATCTACAGAATATGTAATTTTCCAAACTTTAAACCGAATTACAAATAAACAATCTAGTAACTTTTTGTTGATGACGTGAATTGCATATAGGTTTGGATAGGCCATAGCTGAAAATATCAATAAATAATTGGAATTTACTTAAAGGTCAATGTAAACCGATAAAACGAACCGCTCAAGGTCTTTAAAAATTACGATTTTATAATACCTATACAGTTTGCGTCAATTTATGTAAGTCGATAAATCAGTTTCGAGTACAAAACACGTTAAGTATGAAGTCACTCCGCCTGGAAGAAAGTTTTCGAGAATCGAATCCAGAAAAGGCAACTTTATAAACCGTTATGAAAAAAAACGTTGAGGAAAGCTTGAGAAGCGTTTGTTGACCTTCAACCAACACGTTTCAATTAAAAACGATAACATTATAAACATACACGTATGTGTCTTTAAAGTGGTTAATCAAAACTATAAAAATCCAACCTTTCATTTCGTAGGTAATCCATTCGTTCGGAACACAAACACAAACTATTCGATAACACTAAACACTAAACGCGAAATTCGAATCACAAATAAACTGAAGTTGTCTTGCCGGAATTATGTTTAAAAAATACATTAAAGCTGTTGCAAAAGGACCGGAAAATCTCGTTTTTAATATTTTAGAAAGTTTATATTTTTTGCTCGAATTCTAGTAAGTTACGAAAGAAGGTGCGCGTGTCTTGTTAGTCGCTTCGCGTACTTTCGGTTGTGGAAGGCGCGGCGATAGAAAAGTTTTCTATACTAAAATTGCTGATCAGTTGTTAAATTACAAAGGATTCGACGTTTATTTCCTGGCATATTTTAAGTTCGCGTTTTAGAAAAACAAGACGATACGGAGATCAGAAGACTACAAACCAAAATAGAAAAATAAAATAGCAAGACAAATAAATTGTTTTAAATAAACAAAAAAACTAATTACGCCAGTATTTTCAAGATGACCGCTGTTATGACTGTACTACCAAGCATGGGTCACTTTCTCATGTGTGTCTGTACCAACCGTTGCTGCGGTATTTTCACCTTTTTTCGTACAACTCTCGGACGGAGAAGAAAACGACTCTTTCGTGTGCGGCTTCGTCTTGTAACCGTTTCAATGTCGACAACTACTGCGGTGCAAAACAAAATCGACGAAAATTTCCTTGAAAATAGTTCAACTACCGTGCGAACTTCAATCGCAGGCCGTGACCGGAATATTTCATCTCGTTTATGAGTAATAAATCACGTAGACGTAGGTACAGTTACTAACGATAAAAATGTCCCTCTGTTCAAGTCGTGGCGCAAGAACATGGCGCTTAAATCGGATTGTTTCGCGCAAACACGATTTGTTTTCCGCGCGAAATGCGCGAACACGTTCTCGGCGAGGGACATTTTTCTTGCACGCGATTGTACACTATTTCGTAACTTATCAATTTATTCGAATGGGAACTTTCTAAAATAAAAACGGGTTTTCTCGACCTTCGTGGGTTAACTTTATAGCATTTATACAAACATAATTCCGGTAAAATAACTTCAGTCGCGCCCCGGATCGCTTCTGTAGTGCGTTATTAACGTTGTTCTAGTGCGCGCTTCAAGTTTCGGCGAGTGTGCGTTTATTTTATGTGTCACGATGATCGTGAAGTTTTCTCGGAACGCAAGGACCGCCTTCGGAAGGGATTTCTACAACGATGCGGTAGGATTTTAAAATTTTCAACTAACCTTTAGTTCTGATATGCGTTTTCTCTGTGAAAATGAGATTCAAATGGACGCGAATAAGCACTTTAGCAACTTGGTTAGGTTCTTTTTAGTTATTTTACGTTTATTTCTGAGAGTATGTGTGCGTTTATTCATTACGTGCCGCAAATGTAATCGGAGTTCTCAATTGTTTTTCTTGTTCATCTTGAAATAGCGTGTGCGTTGGGCTTGGATTTTCAGGTGAATATCTTCAGTTACACTGAAAATAAAACGGAAATGCAAGTGAGGAAAATACCACGATAATTGAATCTTGCTAAAATCTTGTCTAAATGATAAATTCGTGGTAGAAATAAAAATACAATTCGTAATTTCCAGACCGTTTGTTATTCGTGCATGTTTATCCAGCAAAAAAAAAACGATTTTATCGTGAACTATTCTTATCGAACAAACGAAACGTGATTCTCGGTCGCCTTTGACAGTAAAATAGATTTTATAATCTCTAACGCCGACGGCGTTCGCGAATCACATACCTACCGATGCAGCTGTCTGCCGATAAGAACGATCAAAGTACGACCCCTTTGTCATTTTCCGCGCGTGTCAAAAAATAAACTCTCTTCTCTACCTGACGGTTTACGTTTCAAAGCTTTCTCGATTTGTTTTTTTAACGGGCGCCGAGCTCGTCGAATGCGAAACGGGGACGATTGTGAAAAAATCTGGATCGATTACGTCACAATTTTGATTTCTAACTAATATTAAAAATCTTTTTCTTATTGCGAAGCACTAAAATGTGGGTGCCAATATTTCGGGAGGGCCTTTTGTCTGTTGCTGTTGAACGTAGAATCGTTGCCCCGGGGCGCCCCGTTAAAATTTGAAAAATGCCCTTATTAATTTTTGCAAGTCGTTAATCGAATAATATCGCGCTCTAAAGTCCTGTTTATACGGTCGGAAATTTGTCGGGAGCAATTATACAGCGTGTCCCAAATGTTACTATCCAACTCGAAAACTAGTAGTGGGAATAGAGGAAAATAGAGTAAGTGCCACACATAATTAGGGATGTTTGACGTGGCGACTGTCCATTTCAAAGAAAGGGGCCTCTCTTAAACAAATAGTCGCGTGTAGGCGTCACAGATTATGCATTGCAAATGCCATTATGTAAATAAAGTTGAATAACGTATTAGCGCTGCCGTTCCGGCACTAACGAGGTGAACGTAAAGTAATATTGGCCCGCAATCGTTACCCTGGGGAACCCCGTTAGGCTCGAAAGATACTCTGATTTGAGTTTCTGAAGCGATAATTCAATAAATTTTACAAACCGAACGCGATTTTCCGACCCAACCCGAGCCTGTCTCAATATAATTAGGTACACTCTAAAAAAAATGGAATTTGTCTCTGCGCTGGCTTCGATCGAGGAGTTCGCCGACAAATACGGAATTTGAAAAATGAACCTAACGACGTCATGTTCGATCGAATGAACTTTTGCGATTAGATCTCGAGGTGAACCGACGCACTAGGCTCGTTATCGCGCGCGCGCACACGACGAGAGCTGCATCGATCGGCGCGGGCGCGGCTCCATCTGGCAGAAATTGCGCGAAACTGTTCGAGGCGTCTGTCGAACGGATTTTCGGTTAAGTTTTCGTCAGCACAGAGGGGGCGATCGTGTGGAATTGGGCG
This sequence comes from Rhagophthalmus giganteus, assembly GCA_036326145.1. Taxonomy (NCBI): domain Eukaryota; kingdom Metazoa; phylum Arthropoda; class Insecta; order Coleoptera; family Rhagophthalmidae; genus Rhagophthalmus; species Rhagophthalmus giganteus. Next base: position 408,095 of record JARFJA010000021.1, on the reverse strand, counting down.
CGGATGCGATCGCGATGCGTTAGGCGCGGAAAAAACCGTTCGCATCTGAAACCGACATTCGAAAAGTAAATTTCGACCTCGTGCTTCGATATCGTATCTCCTCGGCGATCCCTTTTGTGAAGGAGCGGGTTTTCGAAGCATGTTTGAAGTGGCCGCCGCTTTCGCCGACAAGTGGACGTTTCAATCGCCGGAGGTTCGTTTTCGCATGGACGAACCCGTCCAGAACAGGCGCCACGTTCATTTCGTTTACCTTGTCGTGAAAAGCGTTCCGCCGATTCCTGAAACAAACGTGGACGCGTAAAAGAATATACCTTTTGTTTGTTTTTTTTCTGTTCGAAATTCCGACCGGGGGCGGTGCGCGGAGATACGATCGGAAGGGGAGAACGAATTAAAGTCGGTCGATTCTCGCGTAGAGGGTAAAATACGAACAGAAAGGGGCACATTTATATAAACAATATTTTAAATGATATACACGCAACCTGTGGGTATGACGGGGCGCACGCGTCGAAACTCCGGTCTTCAATCCAACTCCGGTCCGTGCGACGTCCCGTACCGCAGTTCAACTTTGGTGGTGGGCGTCGCGGCCGAGGTAGCAAGCGTCGCGATGCGTTCCCATGTATCGTAAACTTTCGTGCGGTTATTAACGCGTTAAAAGTACGAAGATGGAAGTTCTGGCAGTTCTGCAACGGGGGTATGTGTTTATTGCCATCACTATACGGATTACCGAGTTACTTTTTGGAGAGTTAGGCGACGATGCGAAAAGTTTTACGATTGCGATCGCCATTAAGTGGGTGGTCTTTTTATACCTATGAGATTTGGTGTGATTTTTTTTTGGACGAGGATCAATCGGAGATTTTATTAAAACGCGCCCCTCCGGATTTCTTATTAAAGTTGGTAAAGTTATACGGCGCGGGGTTCGCGTATAAAATAAACGAAATGCAATTTTAAACGTACTCGAAAGTGGGTACTCTTTAACCATTATTAAGGTAAATCATTTCCGCTAACATCGTTACAGGAATGATATTAAATTCAAAGTTTAATGTAACGAGAAATTTCGTAATAGAATAGAAAAGTGGACGGCAAGCGAAATATAAATAAACCCTTTGTGGTTTCGCGGAAGGTAATCGAGAGTAAATGACGTTTTCTTTTTTGTCCTTTTTAACTAAATTTTTCGTTAATATTCGTGATTTATTCATGTTATTCGAGTGGTTTCAAAAAAAAAATCCGAACAAATTATTTAGAATGGTTCGGCTAATTAGACCCCCCCGCCCCCCCTCGCAAAATTAAAACGCGAGGTTCTGATATGTGTAACGCACAATATTCATGAGCACGCCCAAAACGTTTTAAAATGATGAATGGCGCTTTTGATGAATTTAATTAACCACAAATCTCAAGATAATGAGCGAATGTTACTTAATTAAGCGTAAATAACCGAAATGTGTCGGGGAAAACCGGCCCCGCTTTTATCACGATTTATCATGAAACAAAACAAAACAAAAATGATGACGGGAATAAGCGAGCAGTCCGCGTTAAAATTAAATTTCGCTTAATGTAACGTTTATTAAAAGAGTTGCACGTCCCGGACATTAACGTTTTAAATGTTGTTCTTGTTGTACGTAGTCGCTTTTGCGATTACATATCTTTAATTCGTGCGCTACGCGTCGAGCTTTCGTCTGCGAAATTACGACGTCGACGTCCGACGCGACGCGAACGGGACAAATCCATCGAATAAATAAAATATTAATCCGAAGTTTCGAGACGCATCTGGCAACCGGACAACGAAACGTCGAAAAAGCTCGTCGAGAAATTTCGCCTCCCCCTCCTCACGCCCCCCACCCCACGGTCGCCAAAAATAAAAATTACATTACGATGTCCCTAACGGTTGTAGAACATTGCGGAAAAAAGCTCGCCCGAAAAATAAACGTCAACTTTCATATCTTACTGCCCATATTTTAAGGACTTTAAGTGCCCCGAACTTTCGTGGGGCTTTTATGATCGCCGGAGTCCCGAAACAAAAGAAAGTCCACTATTTCGCGCGAGAAGGGGTTTAATGGACGTCCTAAAATAATGTCCGGAGTCGTTTTAAACTCGAACGCGCGCGCCAAAGCCGTTCGTCGAAAACCGCGCGATCGCGTGATTTTCGTCTTGTCGACTCAGCGCGAGGGCGGTTCACGAAACTCGCCCGCGGACGACCGTCTCGGTTTTTTCGATTCAATTTGGTTTCGGCGAGAACGAGAAAATATTTCTACCGTTTCGGGTTATTTGGTGCGGGAGGATTCGAACCTCCGACCGCGGCACAGTCGCCGTGCGAGCGCGTTCCGACAGTTATTTCGCGCGTTTATTTCGAACTTAAGTGCGTCAAGCCCGTTCACTTAGACCACCGAAACGAGGGGGTCGGCCGTTCGCGATTAATTTCCTTTCGACTATACGAGAGTTGTTCGCAAAGTTCACTTGCCGATCGCAGCTTTTCCCATTCGATCCGACGCCCTTCGCATTCCTAAAGTACGATAAAATACCAATTTGGCTTCAAAATAATACGGCGGCGGCGGCGAGGGTGGGGAGGTTGATAATCGCGACGCACATCCAATTATTCTTTGTCAGGTTTTCGTCGCTCGTTAGAATTCATTTTGACGACATCGAGAACGTATCCGTATACTTAGCGACAACGTGAAAATACGTTAGTAGGCAATGGGCACGGATACGGGAGGATTCGAACCTCCGGTCGCTCAGTCGAGCGCCGCGCGGCTCCGCTCGTTTCGACAGTTATTTCACGAGGGAAGAGTTTTTCGCGCGAATATTTCAAACTTGAACAAGGTAAACGGGAAGGTCGAGCGCCTTAAAACGAGGTCGTGACCACTAAAAAACTCGATAACCACTTCAAGGTGATAATAAACGTGTTGTTCGTCCAATCGTTCTTTGGGAGGCTTATCGCTCGTTATAACGTGAAAATATATCTACCGTTTCGGGTTAGTGATGGCACGGATGCGGGAGGATTCGAACCTACGATCGTTCCAACAGTATTAGACATTATGGAGCCTTTCGACCTCGCGCACGCTCGACACGTTCGCTAACGAGCCGAACGGCAAGCCAAACATTTTTCATTATTGTTCGATTTTGCCGTTGAACGTCTTGGATTCTTCGTCGCGTCTGCGAGGAGAGGGTCGTTCACCACTTGTTGCACATGTTAATTTGGTAAAAGACGCGCACTCGATCCACTCCCCGTTCGGATCTGTTGCGTCATAACAGACGACCCGTTTAAAACAAAACGGCCGATCGCTTGCGGCCCGAACGACAAACGAAACGACCCTCGGTATAATAATTTTTTTTGGCCGGACGCCGATCGACTTTTCCGAAGGATCGCCACCATTTACCTTTATTACTGCTTGAACTTTTTTTAGTCCGCCGTCGTCGTCGTCGTCCACTTTGTTAAAATTAAATTGAGTTCGTTCAACCTTTTGCGTACGCGCGGTGCGTTGCGAGGCCGGAAGCGAAAAAATCGTTTGTGTCGAAGAGTCTCCGAGAAAAAAAAACTTAATATAATGTCCTCTCCGCAACAATGGGCGATTGCTAAAGTTAAATGGAAGCTTCGAGATAACGTCGTCTTTGTAAAATGGACACGTGGGCTCGCTTTAATTTCCTTTAATGCCGTCCATTTTTCGTCTCTCCGTACAATTTCTTAATTTGATATTGTGCGTCGGTCGGTTCGTTCGAGATGATCGTAACTTGAGGGTTGGTTGTTTTTGATTGGATTAAAATTTAACGTTGGTCCTCCGGAGCCGGATTTCGGCAGCAAGTACGTGTGCAAGTGTAGTCTTACATATAGTTCGTTTGCGAGTGTACGAGCTTAATTGACGAGTACAACTATTGTGAATCGCGTCGAAAGAATAAAGTGCGCAATTTCGACCCTTAATTCGGCTCAATTAATTATGTACGGCAGACGCGCGCTAATCCGACAGCTACGCGACCGAGGGCGCGTCGGATCAACGAAAATTTCGAACGTAAATCAGTTCAAGTTCAAGAGCGCGTCTGATTACGAATTGATTGTGATCGGACACGATTTTGAGCCGCAGGATGCGCCGTGAATTTTTTTTTAAGCGGCTCCGCGAAACACCTTGCGCATTGCTACGAACGACAAGCAACTGCTCGTCGTGCTGCGTCTTGCGAGCAAAGCACCATATTTCTCTCTCAACTTGTTACTTACTAAATACCTATTACGTTTTAATGCACGATTGAACGCCGAGCTTGACTGGCTCGTTATTCGATCTTTGCGTCCAAGTAGTCGCTTATGTTCCGTCATTTTTTCGCTTTCATTCAATTATTATTTATTCAAATAATGTTGCAAGTAAAATGCAAGTACGAGCTTAATGCTACAAAATATGTCACGGATATGTCAAAATGCGTGCCTTTATTCTTCGGGTATCTTACAGTGCCTTTGTCTAACACTTTTTTTTATCTTCTTTTGTTCAAATTTCCCTTTCACACGGCGTATCCTTCTATTTGTCTTTTATGCGACTCCTGTGAGGGCAACAACAGAGTAGACACAAAATTCAACTTTCTCTTCCACTCACCTACGTTGATTTTTCGTTTTTTTTGTATTGTTAGCTTTTCAAAAAAAAGGTAGATTGTACAATGAAACGTGTACTTCGCAATCGTGAAAATTAATGCGCCCGTACAAGAAAAATCAGTCACACGTGCCCTTCGGGCGCGGCGCAGTTTGTCATTTCGATGAACAAGCATATCAACGTCAACTTCGATGTTTATCGCTTTGAGATATGACGTGTTAACGAAAATCGCGAACGGGCGCGAGAAACGCGCGTTTTCGTCGCGTAACAATGCCGAAAGGACGCATTTTTAACAACTTCAAATTCGAAGCGATTGAAAACGTCGATCGAATCAGAAAGTCCAAAGTTGTCCTACGCTTATTTATCAATTGCACAATTGTTGTCGTGTTTTATTAAAATAAATATAATACTGATAGAATTTATTGAATCATTCAGCATTATTATCTAAAAAAAAAATACTATTTGTTTGGCTGTGTGCGAATAATGACCGAGTAAATGCACCGAGGGGTGAGCTTGTGGTACGTAGTTCTTTTAAAAAAATTCCTAAACAAAATCGTTTAATTTGTTGACCTTATTTTAGAAGATAATTTGGTGAATGTCAAACCGACGGGCGTCCAACAAGTCCTTCAGTCTTGGTTGGCCGTCGAAGGATAAAGACACGTGTCGGTTTAAGCAAGTAATTTTATTACTGTGACGCGATTTAAGCGTCGACGTGCCTTTATCTTTCCGCAGTCAACCACGATCGAAAGACTTTTTGTGGACGCCCGTTACTTTCCAAACTCGTTTTTTTTTCGAAAAAATTTTTCGAATCGCAGTGCCCGAACGACACAAGGCGGAGGCGCTCTCTCGGTCGAAATTAAAAAGCGCTCGCCGCGTCGTCTCCCCCCCCCCCCTTGCCGCTCAACGTTAACGGCAAACTTTCAATTAAAAAAATTCGTAAATTTCTTTTCGTAATTTTGTAAAGATTTACTATTTTACGGCCGTGCGGGTAACCTACTTTTACTAACGACCGATAGATTACGCTACTTATATGTTTATCGGTAATACCAGATCAAATGCTGATCGTGTAAAATAATTTTAGACGGAGCTTTACTTCGTCGAAATTGGTTCTGTCGCACTTTAGAAAAATCCCCGTACAGTGCCCGAACGACACGAGGCGGAGGCGTTCACTCGGTCGAAATCGAAAAGCGCTCATCGTCAATATTATCAGTAAAACGTGCGGCTTGTATATGTGTATTTGTTGGTAACGGGGTGGGGGTGGGGGGTGAGGGAGGAACTTTCCGGTTCGACGTTTCTTTTCGCGAGTTTGTAAAAATTAAACATTCTAATTAATTCATCGAATAATCGAGAAGGGAAACTTATTTAGGTCGGCCAATCGATAATTGTATATGAATTTTTATTTCGCTTTCGACACTCGACGTTAATGATTCCGCCCCTAAAAATTGATGAATATTTAATGACCGTATTTTCCAACATCATCTTTAACGCTAGTGATTTATTGCCGTTATAGTGCGCGCGCGGTCACGAGTCACCGGACCGGGGTTTAATTTTTCGAGGCGGTCGTTATTTTGTTAAACAAAAGGGCGTTAATGGCGAACGGAATAGTTTTCCGTCGAATCGGTAGCGAGGGTAGCGTAATTTCGGAGGAAGCTTATCTAAGTTCCGTGTATGAACATGACGTTCCAGGATTACATGGTCACTAAATGTATTAATAGTTAGGGATTTGGGGATTACGAAGGTGCATTTCCAAACTAGAACAACGGATGATTACGTATTTACTGGAAAATGTTTTATAGGTGCCTACCACGACGTAGAAATAACATTTTCGTTGCGTTACCATAACGGAAGTGGCCCGATTTTTTTCGTTTGTGAATATTTATCGAGGAACGTTATTGATGAGTAGGTTGCATGTATACTAGCGGCATTTTTTATCTACATCGTGCGACACTGATGTGCTTGTTAAGGCATTTTATTATTTATCTAGTTCATTTCCTAAATTACGGTGAAAAGCAAATATTTTTCGATCAAATCGAAGAAGAATCACTTTCATTTTCCGGTCGTTATTTTTATGCGTACCTTCCTCTGCACGACAGCGACAGGAGAAAAAATGTATGGAAACATAATTAATCATATTCCCGTTTTTAAAGTCGGACCGAGTTATTTTTAGGCGGGTAGGTAGCTTGTACCTGTGATTTTTTCGCTTTCTCGACGATCACGGGAACGCGACGGCTTGCTCTTGACGTTCTTTCGCGTGATAAATTACGGGCCGCGCCGTTCAAACTTATTATCATCCGCACACTTTCCTAATTGCATTCTCTAAATCGTAGTTTCGTCGAAAACGTTTTTAAGCAATTAAGTAGATAGAAAATGTCTTAAAATCATTATCTGGGCAAGTTCGGGAAATTTAATACCCGACCGACGCCCGACGTTACAAACTTCGGTTCCCCGAATTACACAGTGTACTGCCTCGAGGAAGTTTTCTTTGCCACTTTAAAGTATTAACATAACAGGAAGTTGGGTTTAATTGTGCAGGATCCTTATTACGGGATCTTCCAAATTATACCGAATGTAATGGGCGCGATTGTTGTTTCCTCGGAAAATCCCCCACGAGAAAACTACATACAACACACTAATTTCTATAAAATAAGGGCTCGATCGTTACGGAACTAATTATGTTCCGGTTTAGTGCGGGACCGTATTTTTTTAACGAAACAATCGACTGTCGAGACAGAACGAGCGGAGTTTCAAACAATAAGTTAGGAATATAGACTTATCCGGAGGAGTTCTCGTCGAAACGAACGGTTGCGGGTTCGATCATCGGTGCTGGCGTGCAAGCAGGAAACCTAAAGGAATACACGGTCATGGGATCTATAAAGTTATATGGAGTTAGAATTTTCAAACGGTGAAGTAGCAGTTATAGCGAATCTATTGGGAAATTGCTTACTTGAAATTCATGACGGGCCGGACGCATGACTTGGAGTTTATGTAAATCGTTACATAATATATAGTTATGTAATATCTATACATAATATATATATTAGTAATTCGATATAATGAATTAATAGACGCTGGCAACGATAGCAGTTAAAATAGCAACGTAAGCAGAATAGAGCTTAAAGTAGACTTTAAGTATGCTACTGTTAGTTGGTGAATGCTTCTGATACTTTGTAACCATTGTTGCATAGTCGTCTGCGTGCTGCTCGATTCATTGGCCATAACAAAGACAAACTTTCGGTATCCGTGCTTGAGTTCATTGCACTATTAGTTTCAAATCTGAGTCACTAAAATCATCTAATAACGGCTAAATTGATGCGTTGGAAAGTTCGATATGATTTATGGTGAAAGCGCCGTTATTCATGGAAACGTGCTAATGAAGTAACTGTGGTGAAGCGCTGTGGGAAGCCGTGGAAGGCTAGGTACCGCAACCCTGCATAACGCGCCCATTATCCATACGTGCCAAATCCGTCCATAACGTCGTAACAGCAGTCGGAGCGCCTACCCTGGTCCAATCAAAGCAAAGATACCAGGCAACGTCCGTTAACGCCTTAATGCCTCAAACACGTCCGTTCATAAGCTGAAGACCGTCTGTAAAATTCGCAAACGCTCGGCTATTTCAACGCGGTCTTGACCACGTTGTAGTTGACGTTCGAGTGTGAATAAGTCGCCGAAGCAACAAGTTCGCTGTAGCGCCGTTGACTATTGCAGAAAGAGCTGGAGTGGGCAGTTGCGGAAACTGACAAAGCAACGCAAAAGTAACGAACCTTTTAGGACAATAAAAAAGCTAACCTTTTAGAAACTCTTAAATGAGAGCAACTGAAATCATTCAAAATCCAGTACGTCAATCACTCGTAGCAAATTTCCGTCTAAAACCTATAACGTTTTTCGTCAATTATACAATCTAACTTTACTAGAACATCGTAAATTCAACATATCATTATTACGTACTATACTCGTTCACGAATCTTTTACGTTGAAACTCAAACGTATCCCTGCTGAAGTTCGTATAATTGTCGAACCACCTCGCAAGGACCGTGAAATCGACAAATCATAAACTGCAACTGCATCTTAATACTCTGTATCCTTTACATGTGCACACCGTCTGAACTTACATCCACATCCAGGATCTTAAGGTGCAAAATCTCGAAAGATTTAGTTCAAGATCTTCCAATTCAAGAGCCTTCGCAATTCCTGCGATACATCTTCAAGTTATATCTGATGGACATTCGAAGTCTAGCATTTGAACGTGACTTGCGTATTACATGTAAAACGTATTGGGTAAATTAACTTATAGTCTCTCAGTGTCTTTACCTTCGGGCTCTACCTCATATCCGTCCAAAAGATTGCACTAACATGCGGAAAATCATATTTGACAACAAACGGGAAATCAGTTGCGACCTCCTCAGCAACAAACAACATTTCGGCGTAAGCGACGTCTTAGTTACCTCGGCATGTACCCAACGTATACGCACTGGCGCTTTTATTTACCAAACAATTGCGCAAAGGGAACGGATTCGTGTCAAAACTTTATCATTCCGAATCTATCAGTTTTACAGAGACACGGAACTTCACCAAACTGTAGAGTTACTTGAGTCTACTGATGAAGTTCGATTCAAAGTTGTCTAAAGAATTTTGGCGTTCTTCTAAGATAACCGCAAGTGACAATAGGAGTCAGAGGATTTTTAATAATTGCAGACGGTTTGAAATCAAAATGACTTCCGACGCGTTTCAACCCGAAAAATCGAAATCGATTTACGATTAGAACATCTTCAAGATTAAAAACTCAGAACGTTTACGTCATTTCGCAAAGTCATTCGAACTGATTTGCCTAACGTCTACTTCGAAATAACGTTAATGATATCAGATTATTGTGAAATTCTGAAAGAATGCCATACGACGTATTGTTGTTATATCCTAACTTCGAATTGATATGCACTTGCGTCAAAGTATGTTTGTACATTCATCTGTACGTGTCTTCTTCCAATTGTTGAATCACGCAGCTTGCAGAAGTCGGGCTCTTATCCCTCCTGTAATCTTGTTCGTCTTCAACGTTTCAACGCCGATCGACTTAAGATGGCCTATTACTAAACTAACGAGCATTCGACCTCATGCCTTCAATTTAATGAATTACATAGACGCATTAACGGTCGCGAACAGAGTCAACTGAAACGACCCGCAAGGATGTCCCTACAGTACCGTCGAGGATCAGTCACTGTGACCCAGAAGCCGGAATCTGGACACAGAACGTGAGCCCGTGCCAAAGCCCCCGGAACTGGACTCGGAAGACCGAGACTTCGTCACGCCAGTAGTTAGCCGGAACTTGCCATTAACCGAAGAATTCGCGATTCACGCGGTCCAAGTCAGTTCGAACGCGCGAGATTAACGTGTATTCGACGCGTCAGTCGAGCGAGTCCGCGAAGTTTCACTGGGTCAGAAGTTACGCGAGGTCTGTGTTTGTCGACGATTGAGTCGTCGACGATGTTGTAGTTGGTTCGAATTGATTAGGCGTCGGTTTTGACATACAGACATTGCTCGTGGGTTGCTGTTTTATCATGAGTATGTATCGACTTAATCGAGTCGATTGCGATCATAGATTCGGAACGTGAGCGTATTATCAGATGCTTAATGTTATCCACTCTCATTGTTAAGAGTTATAATGAAACGTATATATAATTGTTTCAATGCATTTATTATATTGTACTGATCTTATTATCTTATAATTATAAATCAATTCTTATACAGATATTTAAATGGATTAATTAACAGTTAATGATCACAGTAATTTATTTAATAAGTGACATCTTAATCTCGTCTAATAGGTTGTTATTCATATTATAACAGCGTGTCGAAAGACATTTACTATTTATGATTTCAGTAATACGACATCGGTACATCGTCATTTTTACCGTAATTCGAATCGCGATGCGTAATGGTGTTTATTCAATCCGAGAGTCAACGAATCGCGGTTAGATAATATTCCATCGTGTCGAATCAGTTACGAATTACATACGATAACGATTCAAGCTCGAGGTCATACTATCAAACGGTTGCAATTAAAATTCGTACATTACGCCGTAACGTCGAGAAACCAAGAAATCGGAAGTAATGCAATAATTGTTGCGATCCAGTTAATCTCGAGAAACAAAGCTAGCAACGATGTTATACTGACCGGATAACTGCCAAACTCGATGTAGGAACGAAAATTAGGCAAGAGATATTGAATTCGTCGAACCATCGGATGGTCATTCGCTCGACGTCGTGAATCGGCACTCGCATCAACCGAATATCCGGATAGACTATCGCTCACTTGAATTCCCGCTATTATCAGCTGATTTTAACATCCGATCGAATCGATGCGTCAAAGATCATCACGAATTCCGCGTGCCGATTATCGATCATTTCGATTATATAACCGATTTCAATCGCGGTCTTCCAAATTTCAACGCGATTTGACTTATTTGGACCGATTATAAGAAACGGGTTCAACAATTTCAACATTTCGAACGATTATTTATGCATTTATTGAAACTCGCTTAATCCATTTCAATGAGACACGTACTCGTTTAGAACAGGTACAATATAGATTATATTGTAAATCGTTCAAAGAATCTATTAGAATATACATCTTAATTTATCGATTTAATTGTTGAAATTAATAGCACGTACAATCTTGACCATTATATTTCAATGGATAAAATTATGTAGATGATATGTTTAATGAGTATTATGTATTGTAGCCTGTAATTAATGTTCTACGAGCATTGCGAAATTTGTCGTACATATATTGATCATTAATGACGATCTTATGATCAAATTAGATTCAATGTAATTGAATATTGCGTAAATTATTCTACCTTACTATTAATAAATTAATGTCTGAATTTACATGCTAAAATTAAGTTCGTTTCGAATAAATGCGTATTGCATTGATTAATTTAAATTGAACGTCAACGTTTTCGATGTATTTGCAATGACGCGAGTTTCGACGTACCGGACGAGAGCACGTGCAAGAAGCGATTAGATCGAAATTCGAAGTTTCTCAATCAAGTAAATAATTCATGAATTTAGCTAATAGGCCAGTTTAGACGGATTAAGTTTCAATAGTTGATAAGTTTACACTTTCGCAGTTACTACTTGCAAATATGAACGTAAACGTGTTAACGTCCACGCAATAATCGATAAGTTGATAAAGATAACAGGTACCGTATCGTCAGTGATTAACTAAGTAGTTGACGTAACTCAGTAACTTTATGACCTGTTTAATTATAAGACCACTTCTAAGTCGTTCGTCATTGGAACGGTTTAACTTACGATTTTTGACCGCTTGATAACGTACGCCATCTGGTCCGAGTCGCGTTTATGCGATCTAGCTGTACGTGTGTTAGAATGTTAAATTCGTACTACTCGACTACCTTAAACGTGCAACTTGATCCACGTACATAACAATTACTAGATATGACTTCACAGATGCGTATTACTCATTTTACTAATTTCTTTATCATTTAATTTGACTAAATTATTGAACATAACAATTACAAATAAACTTCATAAACATATTCATAATAATCAATTAAGTAACGTGAAGATACGCTTGGATTATGAAAATATAACTAATAATTGGAATTTAAAGTAATAAATACGAACGTCATTTAAAAATATTATAATACTAATATTTCGTCATTATTAAGTCGTATAAATATCATTCATACAAACACGTTAGAAAACTCCCTGAAAAACGTTTTGAAATCGACCAAAAAGAACTTAAACCGTTATGAAAGTTGACCGAAAGCTTGAGAAGTTATATGTGAACTGTTACTAGTCAATAAACTAACGTTTTAAACTAAGTTTTAAAAAGTTTATATAATTATAATCTATTAATCTGAATTATGTAACTTCTTGACAAACATTTCGTAAACAAACACTAAAACGAATCAATCACTAAATGCGAATTGTTTCAAACGGAATTATAAATATGACTTTAAAAGATGAAAATTCGTTGAGTTTTAAAAGTATTTACTAGTTAATTCTCTAAATTCAATTAGAATAACGTATCAAGAAGTGCTTTGTCTATGCGTACTTTCGTTGTGGAAGGCGCGATAAAAGTTTTTACTAAACTTATGCTGTCAGTTGTTAATTACAAGATTCGACGTTATTTCCTGGCATTTTAAGTTCGCGTTAAAAACAAACGATCGGAATCAACAAAATCGAAACAGAAAAATACGAAACATAAATTGTTACTAAATTAAAATACTAATACCAATAATTTTCGAAGAATTTACGTACGTGTTAGACGTCACCAAGCTATGGGACTTTCCATTTTCGAATGTTGATGCGGTATTTACAACGTAGTCGTACAACGATCTTTGTCGTTTCTTCGTTATGGACAAGCTTGCGTTGAACGTTCATTCGAATATCGATAACTTAATACGTGAAACGATATTCAACCGTAAAGTACAACTCTGCGATAATATCCTACGATAAGCCTGTATAGTAAACGTACTAGTAATATGACGGAACATCAAATATTTTATCCTCTGAAAAGCTTAGTTCGGAGAATTCTGGCGAACATCGCTTCTGACGATGGTTTCTATACGTATTTTCTGTCTACAGTTCGTGGAACTTTACGGCATTTACGTCGATTCGGTTTCTCGGACAGCTTTCGAAGGCTTTCTAATTAGGTTAATTCAATACGTCGTTGTGTCTATACGTTTTCAATGTGACGTCAATCACAATGGACGAACATTACGCATTGCTAGTCTGTTTTATTTTAACTGGACTGTGCTTGCTAGTTCGTGAATGTTTATTTAATTGTTCATGTATGTGATATTCGGAATTCAGTCATTCAAGATTACACGATAATCGATGTGTAAATTCAGATATTGTCATTGCTTTGAAATGGATGTTTCTGAGATAATAGATGTTTTGCACTTGATAGTTCTTAGTTATTGTGAATTTATCGATAAATATTGCGTATTATTGACAATTACTCGAATTGAACGATTTCTCAATTGTATTCTTTTACTAAATAGATTACAAGTTGCTGATTTCAGTGATTAATTTATCATGTATCGATATCAGACAAATAGTAAAATCTTCGTTAATGAAATTATTGACCAAACACGTGTTAGATGCTTTTCGCATTAATCAGTAAAAACGATTATTCTTATTTCAACACTCGAAATCGTCGCATGTCTCGTAAGAAGATTATGAAATTCTGTCGATCTTCAAGACAAACGTAATTAACTATTCTCACGTTGCAGATTAAAACTTAGCGACCATTTGTATCTCTCGTACGTCTAGTAAACTGTCGTTCGCTCTGCTTTAACAAGTTTCAATCACTTATTCAACGTATTGTGATATACTTACTACGCGAATCTGTTCGAGTGCAATTACTTACTATGTGAAAAGTCTATCGATTCAATTCGTTTGAATAATAGGCCTAGTCGTCAGGAAATTTGCGGAATGATTTTGCATCGACTAATTAAATGAAATGCATTATTGGAAATTTAAAAGTCGTAAGTCAAGTAGCGCGTCTAAAGTTATGAAGCTGCAATTTAATCGTGAAGCGATTAAATGCCGTGTCATGTACGTATACAAAGATGCGATTGCATCCTGGTAAAATTAAAAGTGCCAATTAGATTTTATCGACATGACGCTGATATATAATGAACATGCTCTAACGCGAATGTCGGCATGATATCACTAGGCAAGCATCTCGAAAGCATTTATAAACTCAAATCTGTACGAATCGGATTTCTGCGATCAAATAACGATGCAACTATTACGAATCTAGATGAGCTGATGCGACTGGAACTTAAGAAATGGGATCGATCTACATTGTCGACGTAGACTAAATTGTACACGAAGATTTTGCATCATTCGAGCGCTAATTTTCGTAACAGCTGTTCCGGCAACTGACGAGGCTGCATCGTAAAGTTGCGACAATCGTCTACCGATTGGAATGTCGCACTGCGTGGTTCGCGATCGAATACGATTGAGCTGAACCGATAATTCGAAGTCATCGAACTTGATTCGGACCGTATACCGACGACTCATTAGGCGCGAAACGTGCATTGCCGAACTGGCTCGATCGGATTGCGAATGTAGTTCGATGCACGAGTTCGGTATGTTGTGGACGTGAATGCATCGTCATGCGTTGCTCGATGAACAGCGTCGGAACGGTCGTTCCGCAACATTCGACAAAGATCGATCGAAAACGATCTCTGCAGGCGTCTCTTTTAGCGGTTTAGTCGAAGTAAGTTGCGTTCCGAACATTACGTGGCACAGTATGCGTGAGTTGTTCGACTTGGTCAGATTCGAATACGGAATTTTACATGCGACCTTGGACGCAACTTGAAACGTGCATTCTGAAACAGTCCAGGTAAAATCAAACTTGCGCTTTATCGAATCCCTGACGATCCTTTGTGGTTGGCGCGCGTAATCGGCTAAGTCAAGCGGTCGTGCGTATCCGATTATGCGAAGATATCGTGAAGTCGGCACGCGAGTAGACGGTAACGATTCCTGAAGGCGTACTGCTCGGTATCAGTGTAGGTCAAAATTACGTTTAATCGATTGCGTTTCGCGCGTTGTAAGGTTCTCAACTGGCGTGGATGGTGGAGAACTTGCGTGGGAGTTCTATCGCGTATTGAAGGTAAATACGGTTTTGAAGGGAATTTTGAAGGGGTTTTAAATTAACCCCTTTGGGAAATGGGCGTGCGAGGTGGGCCCTGGTCTTCTTTATCCTTGGATTCCGATAAACAAAATTGGGGTTTTTGAACCCCCCCAAAGAAAGGGGAAATTAAAACCGCGCATTTTTCGTGAAAACGGTTAGCGATAGATAAAAATCGTCCGTTACAAAAATTGTGGGGTACGAAGGGGACCGTCTGACGGCGACATTGAACGACCTTGAAAATAAACGGTTCCGGAGTTATGGGCTTAAGTTATCTTTTTTTTTTTACATCGAACACCATATTTTTGTGGCGTCTAATCGATAGTTCGCGAAAAAAATCGTTTCGAAGTCAAAACAATAAGATACTTGCGCGATTTTCGCACAAAGGTCTTTCTTGCCGCGAGCCGCGAATTCGCGCTTCAAATTTTGGAGGTTCGAGATCATCTTAATCTTTTCGGTTCTTTGGCTTCGAAACGATATATCTTGAACGATTTTTTGCTTTATTCCAACCCAACACTTTGTCTCTCTGATTGTCGCGTAAGGCTTCTTAACCTTCTTCGGGCTATACGGAGATCCGAGTCAAAGGGGGTCGAGTTAACGAGCTTCTACTGTAGACTATTAAAACGAAAACTACTCAATAAAGCTTTACTCAAACAAATAACAATAAATTACTATAACGCCCATTCTCGTAGTTACCTATTTACTTTATAATAAATTAACCGAGGTGAGAATAATTACAGTAAAAGTGACACGCTTACTTACACCGCAATAATTAAAACGAAATACATAATAAGGTTATGATATACAGGGTGTTTCGAAATTGTAAAATATAATTTTTAACAGGGCCGTATGCCTGTAAAAAAATGTTTAAATTTAATTTAATGATAACAAACCCATGTAATTCCGCCGCTGGTTGCTTGAGGCTTAAATTTTTTCAGAAAGTGTGGCAGCGATGTACCAAATTTAGCTTCGGGGAGGTGCCAAAAATAATCGAATTTTTTTCAAATTTTTAACATTGTATCTCGAAAACAAAAATGTTTTGGAGCTTTTTTTATTTATTTTAAAATTTTCCTGCATATTATGGAACACCCTTCAAGTACCTATATATTTATTTTTATTAATTACTATTATTTACTTTATTTTTTACATTAAATTATTAATTAACGACACATCTCGCGTAGTTTGAACCTAATTTTTACAAGAAACTAACGAAAACAAAATACGAGATATACACTCACCGGCACAAAATTCAATCCATCTACAATTTTTAGTAAAAAATTGCAATAAACGTTTGTTTTATCTAATAATGGGGAAAATTCATATTCCAATGACGTGTTTAGTGCGATAAAATTTTATTCGTTTGGGGAATTTAGTTAGATTGTTTATTTGGATGGTATCAAATTATAATAGTCAAATTCTGAGCGTACTTTATTATTAAGTTTATTACGCGTATTCGTCTTAATTGTTGGAAATACAATTGAATTTACTGTCTGTAAAAATTAAATATGGTGTTGAATCCAACCGATACTGCCAGAGTAATTGCTTTGATTCAAGATGGGCGCTCGCAGTACTACGCCGCTCGAGTCCTTGGTGTTTCAAGGTGTAGTATTCAGAGAGCTGTAGAAAGGTTTCGAGAAACTGGAGACTACACCAGGAGAGTGGGATCAGACAGGAAAAGGTGTACAACTGCTAGGGATGACCAATTCCTTACATTAAAAGTTCTGAGAAACAGAGATACTACTGCAGTTAATGCACGTAATGAGTTGCAAGAAGTACGGGGTGTAAGTGTTAGTGAAAGAACTGTAAGAAGAAGGTTGCAGGAACACGGATTGCTAGCAAGAAGACCTGCAAACGGCCCACAATTGACCAGAGAACATCGAGTGGAGCGGCTTCACTTTGCACGTCAACACCAAAATTGGGATAATGATGACTGGGGTCATATTCTTTTTACCGACGAGTCGAGACTTTGTTTAAGATCTGCGGATGGCCGTCAAAGAGTATGGCGCAGGACTGGAGAAAGATTCGTCCAATGTAATATTGTGCTAAAGCTTAGTTTTGGTGGTGGTTCAATCATGGTATGAGGAGGTATTAGCATGGAAGCTCGCACCGAATTAGTAGTAGTAAATGGAGGGGCGATGACTGCTGACAGGTACATTAGGGACATTATAGAACCACATGTCGTACCTTTCACCCCATTTATCGGTGACAACTTTATGCTAATGCATGATAATGCCCGTCCGTATGTTGCCCGGATTGTTTGTGAGTACTTGAGAGAAGTAACAATCCACCATATGATGTGGCCTGCAAGAAATCCCGATCTAAATCCGATCGAACATGTTTGGGACATGGTGGGGAGACGAGTTCATTGCCGAGTTTCTGCTCCTTCTAACTTGCGAGAGTTAAGTGTAGCAGTAGTCCAAGAATGGAACGAAATTAGCCAAGATTACATTCGTTGCCTTATTGAGGGCATGCCAAGGCGAATAGAAGCTGTAATTCGAGCACGGGGAGCTACTACACGCTACTGATTTTTTGCTTTTTCGTTTTTTTTTACTTGTTATGTACAATAAATGTTGTTTACTGTTTTATCTAGTTATGAGATGTTGCCGTATTTTTGTTGTTAGAGCAATAAAAATGTTCCCGTCGGCTTAATTACATTTCAACATCTGTTTTACACACTCTTTAAACTATGTGTAAATATAACCAATTTATAAACTAAAATAATTACATCAATTAACCGCATGGATCGAATTTTGTGCCGGTGAGTGTAGCTTATCCAAACCTTTATGATGTTCATGTCATCATCTAATAACCTTGTATTGATGGCGTGAATATCGTATAGGTTTGGATAAGCTATATGTTTGATAGGATATATATATGTGTGGTTGATTGCGATGGTAACCATAACGATAATGACAAGTAACCAAGGTTAAAAATATAGGTATATGTATATTAAAAAGAAAAATTACTTTCGGATACGTTAATTTTTTACAGCCTATTATATATTTTTTATAATATATTATATACATATTTTACTGCTATTTGCGCCGAAAAACTTAGAAAATTTAGAAATTGGTGGTATTCAAGCGAAATTTCATTTATTAGGTAATAACTGAAAAAACATTAAATTCAACTTATGTAATATTGCAAACAGACTTGTTATAAAATTATAAAAATTATAATGTTTGTGTTTATAATACAATAAACATAAACACTATTTTCGAATTTAACATGATTAAAATAATCAATTTATCTTATTTAACCGTTAATTAAAATGCTCGCATTTTGCGTCCCGAAAGAAATCGAATTTAGATTAAATACATTTTATACGTTTCTCTGCAACCTACCCACCGACCCGAAGCGGACCTACGGCTGATCTAGCTTTAAGTAAAACCTCCGAACTAAAAATAAGTCGCAAAAATTGCGGTGGGAGAAACTAGAAAAGGTAGTTCGCCGGCCGCCGAATTGGGATCGATTCGCATACGATAGTACAAAGAATTAATAATTTACTTCGCTTCATGTTAAACTGTGTTTTGTTTTGTTGTTTGTCGAAATCTCTAGTAATATTTACGGCGTTCCGCTTAAAAAAAGCAACCACGACTTTGCGACCACTCCTGCATAATTATTTTTTCTTTAATGCAATAGATTTTAAACAATCTTGAAACTTTTGCGTCGGACATTTTTCGCCAGCTATTTTACTTTAGGAAATAATCGACCGTTTCCCCATAATTATCGGCGACCCCGTATAATTATAAATGTTATACATCGCATAATCTAAATGTTTTGTTTTTTAACAAACAGATATAAAAACAAAACATTTAGATTAAAATCATTTCATTAAAATCTAATTTGATCAATATTTATTCTTATTAATTTTCTTAGCAACGCAGGCTGCCGAATAGCGGAAAAACTATTACTAAATCTGTAATTTAAGATATCTGCGTTGTTAAGAAAATTAATAAGAATAAATATTGATCAAATTAGATTTTAATGAACCGCGACATGACCGAGTTCATTAATAGTCCACCTGAGTAACAAAGCTTTTTTTTCATGTTCGCGGTGGTCTCGGAATCACAGCTCATTAGTTACGCGTATTATATTTTACGTACAAAATTTGATTTTGAAATGATTTTATTTAGATAACACGGAGTCGTAACAAAATGCGAAACCGCGTTTGCCGATTAACTAACTCTTAAGGTTGACAATTCCTACATTTTATATTAAATCAAAAAGTTGACAATCGTTGTAAATAATACAGTTGTCGGTGACTTATATTATGTAATATTATATATATATATATATATATATATATATATATATATAATTCGCGAACTAAAAGATAAACGTACATGTCATACGATTACCAACAAAGTTAATGCGCGCATTCTCAAAAACATTGTCCATAATTTATTATTAAAAGGAATTTGAAAATCAATTTTGAAGTATTTTTACGAACGTTTCGACAATGTTTCGAATTGGATGCGAGGGATCTCGTGCCGCTATGACCGCACGCGCGCGTTCGCCTCGGGTGCGCGCATTACTTTTACGGACGGCTGTACATCTTTATACTTATTAGTCTCTTATTTAATTGCATAATCGATTTGTTTAGTAAATTATTAGTTGCAAAAAGTTATTGTGGTATTGTACGTGAAACCTCATCTGTTGACGAATTTCTTAAAATTTCTTCGTAGAATAATCGTAGCGGAATCGCGTGTTAGGTAAAAATTGTACTTATTCGTAATTTTAAATAAAGCGAACAAATTCGTTCACTCGATGTGTTAAAATCGAATAAAGCGATTTTGACAAATACCAGTCGATATAGTTATTATTATCTATTGTTTTTCTTAATTTATTTAATTATTATTGTACTACGTAAATTTTTACAATTATTCTCCGTACTTATTTCGGACGTTTCGGTCGGTTTTTCAATCGTTATACATAATTAGTTGTTATCCATCACTATGGAAATGATCATTGAAATCGTTGTAGGGCACGAAAAAGAAAGGCTTTTGATTCTTTGATATGTTTTAGATATTGGGGTTCCCATAAAATCCAAGTTTTCGACCTTGGCGCGCGCTCGACGCAAAACGAGTTGTTTCACCAGAATCTCGTTTCCGATTCATTTTACGATAAAAATACCTGTATAATAAAATAAACACGAGAAAGTTTCCTACAATTTATGTTTTTATCGTTTTTTTTTTTGTAAAATCGATAGGTTCGGCGTTCCAGCGCCACGAAGTCCACCCTATCGCGATAATCAACGATAGTTGAAATAGCATCTAGGGAAATTATAGCGTACATTTTGATACAAGCATGAAAATTTGTACATCGATAGACGTACCCGAGATATACATTTTCAAATAGGGAGGACACAAAAATTCCTCGCCAATAGCCGCCTCGTAGTGGCGCCATGAAGCTTGCAACAGGTCGGGTAGTTTTGATTGAGGTTTTAATTTAAAAATCCATATTTTCGACCTTGATGCGCTTCCGCTCGCTCCGTCATGTTGGTATAATGACGCGCAAAACCGATTTTATCGCAAAATCTCCTTACCGGTGAGCGTTACGTTAAAAATACCCATTTTCAATTTTGTGGAGGAGAAAATTTTCTACAACTTTTATCTGAAAATTTTTTTTGTATATCCAATAGATAGCAGACTTCGGCGCTTTAAAGTAGAGGAACCACTTGTTAGGAGCCAGCAACTCTTAATAAATCCTCGTTAATTGACGGTGACTTCTGAAACTTTTCTTTAAATTGATCGACGACCACTAACAAACCAGGTCCATTCGAAAGCCCAGTTGCGTACGAGCGAAAATAACGATCAACAATAAAAAAAAATAACTCACGTTTTTAGTACCATTTCGAATCTTCTAGAGAATTTTCATAGAAAATATAGCTATTGCGGCCTGTCTGATGACGGGACCCAGACGTGCCGTTTTGAATTTTGTTCGATCACGAAAATATAAGTCGTTCATTTTGGGTCGGACACGTATATAATCAAATCTTGTAGACGCGATTCCGAGGTCGCAATTTTGCTCGTAGGAAGCTGAAATTAAGACGTGCGTGTTGTACTTGCGAAAACAAAGGACGAGTTCGTTAATCAGCAAAATCGAAATGGCAGTCGATTAAAGATTGTAAATTGATTGTGAGTTATCTCCGTTATTAATTATCGGATCGGTAATGTGAAATGTGTTTTGGAATTGGCATAATATTCTCTATCGACCATGTATTTTGATAATTTTCGACAGAATGCGCCGTTTTTGAGATAATCGGGAAAAAGTGATAATTTTTTTTTAATTCTTATAAAAATACACTTGAGAATATTTCTTCAGTATGCATTTCTTTCGAGAAAAATGATAGAATGAATTTTGTGACATGGTCAGATTTTTTATATTAGTTTTGGCTAAATGGCTTCTAAATTTCGGAGTCATTTGTTGTGGCTCATACCGTATTTGTAACTTCAGAAACGTTCGTGTCTTACACCTCGCATTTTCTGATTAAAACAAATCGCTTTGTATTTACATATTTTATTAATGAAACATCGTCATTAGAAAATATTTAATTGTTTTAAACTTAAACTTTCTGCGTCGCTCCACGTTGGGCGCCAATGTAATATTATTGTTTATTAATGTTTCGAAATCACACAAATGTAAAGCAAGCTACTATTATCAGCGACACACCCCAGTTCGCCATTTGCATTCTTCTATTTTTTAGTCCCCGTAAAGCACATACACAGGGTACTTCGTTACAGTATATATGTATACGATATTTCACATTCATACAATAAATAACTGCATAATTATTAGGTATTTATTAAAATAAAATCATAACTTCTTAAAGCTTTATTCAATCAAATAAAAACATTGATTATAAATACAAGAACAATAATACTGTGTAATACCTACTTAACGACTACAACATCCATTCGCATGTTTAATTTACGATAAACTGAACTGACGTGTGAATAACTCGAATAAAGCGATACGCTTACCTACACCACAATTTTATTAGTTATTAAAACAAAATAATATAAAATACGAAATAATAAGGTAATTACCTAAATACAAAATAAACACGCAAATAGGTACCTACATTTCAAGAACGCTCAAAAGTTAGACCGACTAAGATATTTGATCGAAGTCGTCAATTTTATCAAGAAAAATAAAATAGGTAGTAAATAAACGTTTTCGAAAATTTAAGTGTACTTAATAGGTACCGTTATTTCCACGTACAATTTCATCAGTGACGTTTCTTGGTCCCTGAATAAAGTTTGAGCTTCTAGCATGTATCTCCCGGTTGGAATTAGCGGCGGTGCCTTTTCCGAATTGGGCGTCCAATTACAGCCGCGATAAGTTATTCCCTGTCAAAAATTAAAAAAAATATTTGCACATACACATACGTATTTTACAAAATTCACTTTTTTCATGTAACAACTTGTCAAGTTACCGCACAGAATTTTACCAAATCCCAGAATGTTTTCTTCCATTACGTCGCAAAAACGTACTTGAAACCTTATCGGGAAATACCTGTACTCGTTACTCAAGAACTTGTTCATTTGTGCAATAACCTGAAAGATAACGTTGTTTAAATTATTTATAATTTATCTCTTAAAAAAATACGGTTGCTTCACGTCCCACATCAATCTTCCACTGTACAGTTATATTTAATGCTATAATACTTGATCTGTTGTATCTGAATGTGCGAATTTCGAGTTTGTTAATTAAATCTTTGTTATATCGACAAACTTCGGCTCGTTCTAATTTAACAACGTATTCGGATTGATAAAACTATAACAACAACAAACAAAACATATCAATGAACATAATTATGTTTTCGTAATTACCACAAATATTTAAAGAATCTTTATTTTATTTTATTATTTATTTTTATAATAATAATCCCGGCACCTAAACCATACGAGAGATGACCGATATAACTATGAGGCGTTTCATAATATGCGGAACAAACTTTAGGGGGAGATTAAAAAAAATTAAAAAGTTTCAAAAAAAAACTTTTGGACATACACATGTTTGTAGGAGCTTTTTTATATATATTTTTTTGAGGCCCTAAATTGCTCGTTAAAGTTGTTCTACATATTATGGACCACCATATAAGTATATAGGTATTTATTTTTATTTATTACTATTATTTACTTTATTTTATAAGTGAATCTAATAAGTAGTATTTTTTAAATTTTTTACTTACTTTTTTCAATAATGTGAGTCCATCGTTCGTAAAAATACCAAATATGAAAAGTTGTAAACTTATATAAATTATTAATAAACGGCACATCGTCCGTAGTTTGGATCTAATTTGTACAAGAAACAAATGAAAACAAAATGCGACATATGTTTGATAGGCGACTCTTTTATATATGAGTTTGATTGATTGCGATGATACCATAATGATAATGACAAGTGACCAAGGTTACAAATATAAGTATATTAAAATGAAAAATCACTTCCAGATACGTTAATTTTTTATGGTCCATTATATATTTTTTATAATATCGACGAAAATTGGCGGTATTTAAGCGAAATTTCAGTAATAATATTAGTAATAACTAAAAAAACTTTAAATTCAACTTAAGCAATATTGCATACAGACTTATTATAAAATTATAAAAATTATAATGTTTGCGTTTATAATACAATAAATATAAACACTATTTGCGATGAACTTAACACGATTAAAAGAATCAATTTATCTTATTTAACCGTTGATTAAAATACTCGCATTTTGCGTCCGAAAGAAATCGAATTTGCAGCAAACACGTTTTATATATCTTTCTGCAACTTATCCGTAGACCGGAAGCTTTAAGTAAAACCTTCGAATTAAAAATAAATCGTAAAAATTGCGGTGGAAGAAACTAGAAAAGAATGTTCACCGGCCACCGAATTAGGATCGAGTCGCACACGATGGTACAACGAATTAGGAAAGTGTGTTTTGTTTTTCCGAGCCGATTGTTTTGACCTTATCCGACGTTGTCTTCGCCTTTATACGAGTCGATTTGACTTTGTCTCATTTCAACGGACCTCCGTTGATCCTATTCGACTCTAACTAATCTTGTCCGGCTTTGCCTCGTCTTTTGTTGAACTTTTTACTGACGTTATCTGGGGCATTGTCAAACCTTCTCCGATATAACCTGATATTTTTTGTTGTTTTGATGATTTTGCTTTATTCTCATTAACCTTGTCCTGCGCCTGGGTGCCAAACGTTACTTTCTTAAGTATTTTCGTATATCTTTGGCGCGATTAATGTACTGGCGTTCGTGCGCGTCGCGCACATTGCGCATCGTGCTGGCCTTCTCATACTATTGACGATCTCGTTCTTTTTTTCTTGTGTGACCTTTATCTGATCAATTAGTTAACAATTATTTCGAAGGTTATTTCGAATTCGTCAGCACGTCGAAATAATTTTGTTTGTAATTTAACCCAGATGTATCAGTTTTGTTCTGCGCGCTTGTCAGATGCAGGAGGATTCGAGCCCTCGAACCGCTTGTTTGTTAGACGAGCGATAAATTCGCCCGATCACCGCCAAAAATAAAATTGAGCCGTCTTTACCTAATCAAACTTAAATTGCGACGAGATTCGTCGCATACGATGATTCAATCAGTTGGCCACTCAAATATTCAGACCTCGACCCCCTAGACTTTGCGGACCCCAGAGTGTAGGTAAATAAAAATTGTAGATTTGTAGAAAACGTCGGATATGTATATCGCATTTATTAACAAAAAAATCATAATATTTTAACATACGTACCGTAACATATAATATATACCGCACTTAAAACAACTTTTAATTGTATAAGTCCATCATCGTTACGTGAGCTTCTTCACGCAAGCCATTCATTCTCGAGGCTGCTTTCATCCGCACTTAAAAAAAAATAATTGTCTTATTATTACCTACGTTAATAAAACAAGCGCGTTATGAAATTGAAGACGCACATTAAATGATAGCCAAGATAACTAGTGAATATGAAGTTCCCGATTTACGCATACGACGCGTTCCTAAAATTGTCGGTAAATGTCGAATCACTGTTTAAAACACTTTCGTTTACCTGAAAACGGGCGAATCATTAGATTAATTGTATAAAAAATAATTATTTATAAATTATTATTAATTTAGTCGCATTCGTTAGTTTTTCTTCCCTTTCTGTCACACTGCGACCTAAAAGTTGTTTATTGCATCCACTCCGTAATCTTCGTGCTCTGTAACGCACAGGCAACGGCGTGTAGGCGGTGTTCTGCGCCTGTGTGCGAAAGTTTAGTTGACGCCCCTATACTCCCTTCTACCCTCCACGCCCAACAACGGCGTACAAAACACTATTTCTGAAAGTATTTCCGTCTCGCCTGCGGTTTTTGACGCCTGTGTGCCGTTGCGCACAGGGGTGGGGGCCTGTTCTCGAACCATTCCGCATACATTAAGTTAGCGGATTGTTTGGGAATAGGGACTCACAATCTGGTCGCTTGCGGGATATGTGATAAGATCCCGAAAATGCGCTACCTCTGGCTTCTCGTTACAGTCTACATTTGAGGTCTCCAATCGAACTTTTTTATCCGTTCGAGGTGTTCCTCGAACAGGAATTCCGAGCTTAATGTACCTAAATAGTTCTGCCGCTCGTTTAGTACAAGGTCCCCAAAAAGGGAAATCAACCGATTCCTGCCGAGTTTTTTCGTTCTCCATTCTGTCGACCGCTAGGACATTGATTTTTCCATTCTTTAAACCGCAAAGTGTTTTTAAGATTTAGATTTGTCCACCTTATTGGATTTACGCCACAAATGCCTGGTCCGGCACTCGTGTCTCAGTTTCTGAACCATCCGTGTACCTTACCAGATTCCTGCTCCAGGTCTTCCATTCTGTACAATTCTGGACTGCTACCTCGAAGAATGTGGTCTGTGTGGTCATATCTCAAATAATCTCGTGTGCTACGTCCCTAATCAGTTCTGCAATCGGTGGGGTCCTGATCTGACCTCCGCCTCGATCGCCAACTGAGTAAGACGAAGGTTCAGAAGGGGCCTCTAGCGCAGCGGAAGGCGTTGTTCCCATAGTCCTCGGAATGCCAATGTAGGCGAGCTTTTGCATTTTGTTTATAGCTTTAGTTTGCTAGTTTCTTGCTTGACCTTGGGACACCACACCAAGGCTTCATATAGATGATAGCTGATTTGACCACTCCTGTATCCGGAAGAGCTTCCATTGCAGCGGAAGGCGTCGTTCTCATAACCCTCGCAATACTAAGGCAGGCGAGCCTTTGCATTTCGTCTAAGGCTTTATTTGTGGCAGTTTCTCGTTTGACCTTGGACCACCACACCAAAGCTGCTTATTGATGATCGCCGGTCTGCCCACTTTTGCGTCCAGAAGAGCTTCCAGAGCAGCGGAAGGTGTTGTTCTTATAGTCCTCATAATTCCAAGGCAGGCGAGCCTTTGCACCTTGTCTATAGCTTTAGTTTGGCAGTTTCTTGTTTAACATTGGGTCGTCACACCAAGGTTGCGTATAGGAGATCGCTGGTTTGGCCACTCTTGTGTTCAACCAATGCACTATTTCTGCGCATTAGTTTATTTGAATAAGTCGAATCATTGTATGTACGTCGCGGTCGTAGTCACAGGCCAACGTTCGTAGTTCGAATACCTCGAAAACGACCAATAACGACGTCACAACCTTTGCCTCGAAACATCCTCTATATGTCAAATAATGAGAAAAATGCGACGATATCGCGTTTCCGACACAAATTAAATCTACAACATTCGGACGTGTAAACTCGACGAACCGGGCTCAAATATACAAAAAAAAAATTCAACAAAATCGCATTTAATTCCGTTCGATCGGATTACGAGTTTAACGAGAAAAAACGACCGGCGTTCGTTATTTTAAAATCCGGCCGCTTAAATAATAATTAGCCCGAACCAAATTTTACGCGATAACTCCCGGGTTAACTGCTTTAAAATTTCGTTTGAAGGCGTTTTGCGAAAATTCAGGTCCCGAATATTAAGACGTTCCGAACACTATGGAGAGACATATATCTTTGTGCACAACGTGTACGGCTCTGCACTTGACGCGACTCGAATTCGGGGCTTTAGAAAAAATAGTGGCGCGTCCCGCTGTAAGCTTATTACGCGAATTCGAAATATTTCTTTTCGAGTATATTGGGGGTCTTAAATAATCGTTTATTTATTTGTTTCCGCTGCTACCGAGTAAAACTTGAAATATGGCATATCGGGCCCTGGAACGGACGTTCGGGGAATCCCATTTAACAACGAGTTGCGAGCTCGTGTCGGACAGGGTAATAGTTTTGGGGCGCCGCCTAGCGTACGTCCGAAAAAGTAACCGTGGCGGTACCGACGCAGATTTAATTATAATTCGTAATTAAAAATATTTATGCGTCGGCATCGCGTCGGAACGATATTAATAAATATGTCCAATATTCCGTTGTTCGGTTTAAATTCTAATTTAGGCCGATATAAGAACTTACAGTACAATAATTGGATTATGTTGTGAGTCGTCTTTATTAAAATTTAAGATTAATTTTCCGTTCTTTAGTAATTTACCGAGTTGCCTACTTATTAACGACCGTTGGCGTTACAGTAAATTTGACTTTATTTAACTAAAATGTTTGTTTTCGTTCCGCTATTTATCGTCAATTGTCGAGTGTTTTTCATTATTTGTTTGTTTTTGTTTTTAATTATATTAGCGTATATTCCATAAACCGACAACTCGAAACCATTTTGATATATCTTCTAATCGTATATTTAAAAAAAGTCAGTCAGTCAGTAAATTGAAAGTTATAAACTTAAAAGTTAAGATCTAGGGACACGTTTCGACAAAATCTACAAAACGTCACGCGAATTAATCTTTCACGTCGATTAACGTTCGAATTTCGTTTAAAAACAATACCACCTCCCCCCCCCTACTTGTTGCTGAATCCCTAACATTTTATGGACACTGACGACATTTTTATATCGGGTATTTCGGTAGTCCATCTGCAACATCTCTTGACGGAAATCGTGGATCTGACAGTCGTGCGTTAGTCAATATGGCAACCATTAGTTTTCGAAGTTGATCAAGCTTAATATGTTTATTCAAATTGGAAACCTAAGGGTTGCTATATTACTGAATGCACGACTGCCAGACTCACGATTTCCGTTAATATTTGTTTAAAAAGGTTCTTCTTATTGTAGGTACTGTTCAAAGCTGTTATCGACGTGTCTATAACAAGTCGAGGGTTAAACGGTGTTGAAGGTTGAGCAGAAGAAGAAGTATATGTACACGTAAGTAACAGCACGATTAAACGGGCTCAGGGTCGACCATCTGAAAAGCGACCAACGACTAGTAGTTTTGAAAAAATTAAAAGATCAGATCGAGTCACGCAAATCGATCAGTGATGCGTCGAGAACGATCCCCCGATTGAAAGGAAAGTTTAGAAAACTAGTTCGTACAGGACAAAGACACGGTAAAAAAATCTTGCGCGAGCATGCGGGCAGAATCTCGGACGTGGATAAAACTTTCATCGCCGCGCCAGCGACAATTAGAAGAACGTTCGAAATATATTGGTTATTGCTTATTGGTTATAAGTGTTTGTCATAACCCTGACATTTATGTTACAAAATATGATATATCATTAGGGAAAATTACGTGTAATAACGTACTATCAGTGTTTTTCACATAATAGTAAATCGACCGTTTAACAAACGAAAAATTTTACAAACGATTGCGTTAAAATTTACGACAAAACAGAGTTTAAGGTCGACAAATAGTTTTGAGCATAACTGTACTTGGTCGCCTCGATTTACCGACTTAAACCCGCTCGATCTTTAGTGATTCCGGAAGCAAATATAATTAATTTTTGTTTTCTATGTTTAATGTTGCCTTTTAGTCGGCCGCTTTCAGTCGCGCATTACTATTGCGAATCATAAATAGGGCGTCGTCGTTAATAATTAAATTTGTCTCGAGTTTTAAAGCCAGCTTACGATTAGTTAGTTGTTTTGATTAGTACGAATTTGGGTCCGCCTTTTACGGTCGAACGAAGGCACAGCGACCTCTATTTACAATTAGCGTTAAAACAGGTTGTGCGTAAAGAAATTGCGCGACGGGCTAGGAGACTTTTGATCGGCCGCGTAGCGTGCGCAACGATTGCACACGGGCCGCTACGTTTTCGGTTGGCTAACCAACTTCTTTGGGCACGATCGGCCTATTTGTTTGTAATGTTCAACTTTCGGTAACATTTAATGGTGCGAATTTATGCACTTTTCGTAGTGGTCGTCGGAAAAAGAACTGCATTGTCATGCAATGCAGTAAATGACCAAATACACGCGTTACCGTCGATTTAAAATTATCATCTCAGAAAAAAGACGGCAACTTGACACTGCTTTGACTGGGTCTTGACGCAGCCCTGACACGGTGTTGACATTGCCTCGGCATGGCCTTGACATCATTTTGACACGGCCTTGGCACGCCTATAGGTCAGGGACGTATACTTGAGTTCGGATTCGTGAATCGCGTGCCGAAAATCGCCGAACAATTTGTTTATCGTTGTTTTAATTCGTTCTGCTTGTTAAAAACAAGGTTTAATGGGTTAAAGGAGTTTTTTGAAAATGCAGGCGGTGGAATAGTGGGCGGGGAGAAGGGAGGTGGGCGTCAGTTTTTTATGGTTTGGTTTTGGTCCTCTGGTGCGCGTGCGTGGATCCACGAATTCCAATGCCTATCGAACAATTTCCAACTACAACTGCGGCGCAATTGACCCATGTCATTTCATAGTGCATAAAACGAGGGCGATCACAACTCGACTGGCCGGCCCAAAGCCGCGACCTAAACCCCATTGAAGGCTTTTGAGAATTTGCCGAAATTGACACACGCGATTTCGCGAGATACGCACGTTTACTATGGTGTTCGATTATTAAAGGTCGTGCAGTGTAGTTTTGCCAGAAAGACTCGGTTCCGTGCTTTTCGACGGCCCTGTATGTAACGACCCATTCAAAAACGGCAATAAAATATACGACAATGTATTCGTGTACATTACGGCATTTTTTAACGGCCCCCAAGAACGAAAGTCGTTACACGTCCCCGTCCTAACGAAGTGTGTCGTGGATCTTTCGACGGATGGCGGCTTTTATTTCTCGGTTTTAATATCCCTCTTGTTTCGACGTTTAATAAAACTTTAAATAAACTTCGTTCAAAATCCGAAATATTTACTCGGCGGAAACTCGGTTGTTTATTTTAATTGTCATTAAGCTCGCGCGCTATTATATCTATGTACGTATAGTTTCGTAATTTTCTAGTTATATTAAGTTTCCTAACTCGTTCGAATTTAATATCGCGAAAGTTCGTCTAAATCGTTTTTCGGTCGATCTGTTTACGCGCAAAACGAAACGTCCCCGCGAACGAAATTGAATTTTATAAACACGATAACGGGAGAGAAAAAACCTCGCTAAAACTTTAAAGGGCACGACAAAGGGAGTCGTCATATTAACACAATCAACATCAAAAGAAGTTCCAAGTGGGAAGAAAATTGTTTTCCTATGTACTATCATCGGGCGAACGGAAAACAAAAGAATCAAAGGGAACGATTTAATTTACGGGTAGATTTGATATTTACAAAAAAAAAAAACTCGTCGGAAGTACTCTCGGTCGGGATTAATTAATTAATCGTGGCTCTCTTTCGCCGACAGGCCACCAACTATAACGTTATCGGTTACCGTGCGCGTTTCGTTTCGACACCCCGATTAATGGGGGACAATTATTGTCATTGAAAAATGCGGACCGAGCGAACGAGAACACAGATTTTTATCGGGTTGTAGGTAAGGTGGTATTTTGAAAAATTTGCATGATTTCGACGTAAAGCAAATTTGCATTGTTCGGCAATGCTCTCGGCGCATAAATTTCGGGCAGTTAAAACGTTTAACAACTACTACCCCCCCCCCCAGCCGCCTAGACTAATAGCCACTTTTAGAAAATTTGCATCCGTATCGCGTAGTTAGCATAAGAAAACATTTGTATACCGAACCGTGTCGCGAAATATCCTGCGACAATGAGCCGTTTTCTCTCAGAAATCTCGTTTTGCTTAGGGCCTAAGCCCAATTAACGCGCACCACTTTCGATGATCGTCTTCCGCGTCCGTCCTTTGAGAGAAAAAAAAGCGAATTTAGACTTCGAAACGAAATTAGGGGGTGCGGAAAATTGCGATTTAAGTTTCTTCACGATTCTCCATCTAACGATAAGTAAGCAATGGCGAGAGCTGCACGGTTGACCTGTCGTGAAGGGCCTCGGCGCCGCGCGGCAATTGCGTTAAGTAAAGTGGAGCCGGAACATCCAGGACCTACGATTTAATTAATCCGACTTCCCTCCTCGGTCGGAGGATTAGAAACTCGGACGTTTGCCGATATCGGGGGGGGGGGGGGGGTACGAGCAAATATCCGAGATTGCCGTTGTGTTTCTATGAACATACATACAACCTGTTAGACGCGCGAGGTCCTAAAATAATATTCAATTTTAAATTTACATATTTCGGGGAAGCCCCCAAATTAGAGCACATTAAATAGTAAATCGTCCGGCAAATGCCGGATTTAAGCGGTACGAGAGGAAAGTCGCGAATTAGTCGTATATTTTCGAACATTCGAAACGGAACGCAATCCTTGAAGCAATTATCCTAAGCAATATCGTTAAATTGAATTAAACCTTTCGCGCTGGATGATGGATTTGAGCGAGCGCGAGAATGTAATTTAGACGGCCGTCTTTGAATTGACTGATAACGTTACAACAAAGAAGGCCCCGATTTGATAGATCTCTCCGAGAGAACGAAGGAATATTGCGTCGTCCGCCGTTAGACAACTGCCCGATGCTATTTCCTCGCGCCCATTAATTTCCACCTCCGGACTTTCGTTCCCGAGAAGGGCGTCGGAACGAAGGAATAACGGGCGTCCCGTTAAAACTGTTTCGAAACGTCATCACGGTCGGTTTCGAAGCCCGCCGAACAAACACTATGATACAAAAATTAGGAGCGAAAATTTTAAGGGGTGCCATCTCTGCCCCCGACTCTCAATTATTTGCAGTATTTTTTTTAGCGAATTCTCATAGGAAATAAAGTTATTGCAACCTGTCTGATGACTGGACCCAGACGTGTCCTTTTGAATTTTCTCCGATCTTGACCCCTAGATCACGAAAATATAGGTCGTTCATTTTGGGTCGGTCATATATATAATCAATTTCTTGTGGACACGATTCTGGTCGGAATTTTGATCGTAGGAACAAAGGACGAGTTTCTTAACCAGCCAAATCGACCGACCCGTTTCAAAATGGCGGCAGTTCAAAAAAAATTAAAAAACTAATCTCCGTTATTATTCATCTGATTGATAATGTGAAACTACGTTTTGAAATCAACATAAAATTCTCTACCGATCATATCTCTTTATAATTTCCGATAGGATGCACCGTTTTCGAAATAATCGAAAAGTGATAATTTTTTTAATTTCTTTAAGTTTCTCTCGTAAATATTATTATTCAAAAATGTATTTCATTCGAGAAAAATTTAATAAAATGAGTTTTTTGACATGCGACAAGAAAATTTGATACTGAGGCTTGCGCGCGGTCGACTTTTTGAGTAAGTAGGTCATCAGGAAACTAATCGAACCGTATGTTTACCCCCACACGTTGCCTTGTTTTCACTTTGTTAGTAAAATAACTACAACAATTGCATTAAAGTATTATAATAGTCAGTAAAAAAAGGAAGAAATTTAGAAAAAGGAGAATTAAAATAATGCCACGAAAAAATTGGAATTATTAGAATATTTTTTTTCTTAAGTAAAGAGGTGGCAAAATAAAAAGTTAATCGATCAAATTTTGTCTCCTTGTCAACCTAATGTGTTTCAAAATTGTTGCGACAATCAAAGTTTTGAATTTCGTTTTTTATCCGTAAACGAATGCATTGAAAAGATAAAATGTCTCA
This sequence comes from Rhagophthalmus giganteus, assembly GCA_036326145.1. Taxonomy (NCBI): domain Eukaryota; kingdom Metazoa; phylum Arthropoda; class Insecta; order Coleoptera; family Rhagophthalmidae; genus Rhagophthalmus; species Rhagophthalmus giganteus. The sequence continues at coordinate 374,937 of JARFJA010000021.1, read as the reverse complement.
AAATAAGAGAAATTAAAAAAAAATCAATAAACATTAAAAAAAATTAAAATCCTGAAATAATTTTTTTTAACACTTACATAAAATCCAAACTAATACTGCTGCCGCTGGGACTGCTACTTGTCTGTAACATACTATAAGAAAAAATTATAAATTTCTAAATTTTTCTTTGTATTTCTTACCTTTTTCTCGTCATCGTTTTCTCTCTATTGCCAATTTCGAGGGTAGATTCTTCCGTTGACTACGTAATTGCATTATTACGTACCTATACCTACGCTTCATGTTTCAGTGTATTTTACCAACCATCGTAATTGCGAAAACGCGCGTAAGATAAAATTTCGTTCGCGAAGTTGGGCCGTCGAATGTTTGAAGGGGACCTAGTCCCTATCCAAGAGCCTAACCAAGCTCGATTTTCAGAGAATTTGTGTTAGAGTTTAAAGGTTCATGTATTTACACTTTAGAGTTAGTCGACAAAAACAGATCCTACCTTTCTTTGTCGTATTAATCCTTTTTGTTTGTAATCCTTTTATAGAATACAACACAACACACAACGCAAAAAGGCCTTATAAACCGAACGAGTACTCCTCGCACACACGAATAATACGACGCCGTAATTTAAAATTCGATCTACTGAAACAAGCACTACCGCTTTGTACCACTAACGCGAATGATCTGAAACGGTTTTGCCGGAATTCTATATATAAATGCATTCGAGTTTGTACGTGGATACTAGTAAATCCCGCTTTTATTTTAAAAACATGCAGTTCTTTGTTCGTACTTCGATAAGCTATGAAAGTAGGCGGTGCACATGTTTTATTAGTTGCTTTGTATTTTAATTTGTGATTTTTCTTTGTGATTATCCAGATAATGTTAAACTGGTAAATATTAGTGAATTTTCATAGAAAATAAAGCTATTGCAGCCTGTCTGATACACATACACGTATGTGTCGACAAAAACCAATGCGCACATTCTCAAAAACATCGTTCATAATTTATTGTTAAGAAAAAATTTGAAGATCAAAACATTGAATATAGATAACCTGCCGAGGAACTTCCCATCTATAACCATAGAAGAAGAAAAAAATCGACTACGGCGATTATTAACTCCCAGTAAAAAAAAAATAGTTATGTGTAATACCCGCTCCCTCATCTGATTGATGAAAAATTTGAAGTTCAAAATTTTTGCGCGCCTACGCCCAATTCGCAGCAGTCGAGTCCGACTAGTTCACGTAATGGTGACTAACAATGATAGAGGAGATCACGGTTGTTTATCGTGCAAGTTCGGTCTGTCCATTTTTTTGGCGTCGAAACGGTCGCGTCTAATTGGCCTTCGAAACGAAATTGCCTCGCCCGGTGAAGTGACTAGGCGTCGAAATGATTAATTTTGAAAAATCTCAATGCACCATCCAGCGTTTATTACGAAGCTCCGGAAAAGTTCGCTCATTTTCTCGAGTATCGCCCAAAATACCTTTACGTTTAAACGTAACGAGGGACCGTTAGGTACGTTCTCATCATTTTATTTTAGGTTAGGCGCCGTCGAAATGCTAGAATTTAATTCCTTAAATGCCTTAACGCGACATCTAGTTTTATGGTCGTGCTTTATTCGCGTCCTCGCCGTTATTTTTGTAAGTGGCGGAACACGTCACCAAAGTTGTTATTATTCGACGGGTCCGCATTAATTTTCGTTGACTGCACTCCCATTTGTTTATATGGGTGGTCGAAATTGTCGATGCTCGACAAGCAAATGGCGGTCCGAGAGGTGCGCGAAAATTCGGAACGACCGAATTATTTTAGAAAATTAGTCAAACCAAGCGTTTATTGTTCGAATACGACGTACAGAGTTTAAGGAACTTAATAAGATATGTCGACGTAGACTCGACAGACTGTGTGAGGAGGAGGTGGTTTAAAGACGGGCTCGTTAGTCGGCTCGTTCCCCCTATACGAACAGTACGGTATTTCGTAAACCAACTTCATCTGCATCTTTTCGCATATTTTGCTGGTGTATTGGCTGGTGGCGTCCACCCGAAGCACTCGGTAACCATAATCCATCCCCAAGTTCTTGGACGCCTTGATCAATCGCAGTCCGAGACCTTTGCCCCTCTCCGTCTTGCTGACGGCCAACTGGCTCATCTCGAAGATTTTGTTGGTGCAGTATTTTTCCCATAAGCACGGCGCTTTCTGGAGGTAAGCGTAGAACTGGTAGAGCTGCTTGAGTTCGACGGAGCTCATGGTGCAGGCGAGCCGTTCGGTCAACGCCGGATCCCACGGGCAGCACGTCTTGTTCAGACACGCGCCAACGACGTCCCCCGAATACTTACACTTCGCCACGATCGACAGTCCTTGGGCGAGATCTTTAAGAGCGTTATCGTCGAACACGGGGTTACGGTTGTTGCCCAATTGCAAAGCCACTACCGTGGGTTCGTCGGGATAATAATATTTCCATAGAAGCTCTATTATGTTGGCGTGGTCGTCCGACGAGGCTCGCATTATCAGGAACGGATCTTCACGTTTCTTTTCGAAGGTGAAGAAGTCACGCTTGGTCGTTCGTTGTAAATTGTTGACTAAAACACTGAACAATTTTGACATGTTTCTCTAAACGCATGTTTGGTTCACTTGAAATTTTGCGCGACGTGACAGTTGCGTGTCAGACGTCAAGGTTCAGTTGTTTTCGTTGCTTGATGCGCGCGCAACTGGCGGCATACAAAGGTCGTTCCGTTTGTTATGGACTTGTGTACCTACGTTCGTTTTAAACTTGCATTTTTTAAAGCGCCCAAAAAATGACGATTGGAATTTTGAAGGGCGCAACTTCTTGTACGCGTTACGACGTCACGCCGGCGAGACGGCCATTCCCACTTCCTTTATTTACGAACTAAGCGTGTGAAATCATCTCGCGTACTCTGTCACATGCACGTAAGAAGTTTTACTTCGATCGTGAATCCCGCGATACACATACGCGCGTGTTGTTAAGGGCTACAGTAAAACCTTTGGTTGTAGCCGTTTTTGATCTTTTGCGAAGATGATCGTCTTGGAGAAACAGCGAATCATTGTTAAGAGTTAGTCTGTTAGAAGAGGTGGTCGTCTCTAAAACTTTTACTGTACAGTAAAGCGATCGTCTACTCAAAACATCGCTTTAATTCGTTTAATGTATTACTCGTGATAATATTGTGGAAACTAGTAATCCAGCCAATTAGGCTTTCGGTAGAGAAGCGACAGTAAAACTTCACGAAACCGACCATCTTTGGTTATAGTTATATTTTTATGGTCGTCTTGAAGAAACAGCGAAACATCGTTAAGCGTAATTTTTGTCGTTAGAAGCGGTGGTCGTCTATGAAAGTTTTACTGTACGGTGAAACTTTCGCAAAGTGACCGCTTCCTCAAAAAACCGTTTTAGTTAGAAACGGAAGCGCGGTCGCGTTATACGTAGGTTTTACTCACAATAATTGTGAACTAGTAATCTACCGAACCGGACTCGCAGTAAAGAAGCTACAGTAAAACCTCTCGAAACCGACATCTTTGGTTATAGTTATTTTTGGTGTTGCCTTGGAGTGAAATATCGTTAGGCGTAATTATTGCGTTCTTAATATTACTGCTCCCGTAATATTACTCTATGGTAAAACTTTCGCAAGGCGACCGCTTCCACAAAAGACCGCTTTAGTTAGAAACGAAGCTTGGTCACGTTATGGTCGTTTTTCTTTTTCTTTTTCATAATAATTGTGAAAACTAGTGATTTACTAAACTGGACTTTCCGCAAAAGAACTACAGTAAAACCTCTCGAAGCCGATCGACTTTGGTTTTTTACCATTTTCGTTCTTTGGAGAAATGCGTGACTTTTGCTCCCCGTTAATGCCCAAAAATCGCCCATCGATTTTTGGAAATTTTTGCAGATTTAAACGCGACAAACGATTGTGAGTTGCCTAACATCCGCTTGCAAGAAAAGCTCTATCTATTTTGCAACCGATTTCGCATTTCTCTAAAAGAACTTGAGCGTGCGACGTGCTCTGTGCAAGTCTTTACAGACTTGCAGGACCGTATCCAAATAATTTGCCGTTCGAGGCGCGACGCCAAAGTTACGTCCGCACACACACGCCAAAGATTTATAGACCAATTCGACGTCCCCGAAGTAAAAATGTCGGCGAAGGGGCAAAGCGTTAAATTATTTTCGTTTCCACTCCCGCACGCGAAACACGCATTCGCTTAACTTCGAAAACAAAAGTTGTAAACTCTCGAACCTATAGTGGTCCTCGTCCGTTCGACTTCTTCAACTCTGGCTCACACGAATTTGCCTAGTAAGTGCCACGATTCGCCAAGAGCGGGCGCTTTCTAATAAATTTTTAAAGCTCGAGATTTAAGAGCGCCCGTCTCACCTTCGCTTCCCCTAACAATGTTTTATGGCGCGCTTTTTAAAAAGTGAATAATGTGATACGACGCCCCGAGCCGAAAAAGTAATTCGCCCGCGATTTTGTCGCCATTTCGCGGTCGAAAAGGAAACACGACCGGTTCGACCTGCGAGAAAGAGTTACTTATAAAGCGCCCGTGGTCGTAATTAGCTTTTGTCGCGGTTAGTCGCGTTAGTTACTTGTCGAGATCGGCTCGATTTTCATTTGTTCCAGAATTGGTGCAAATATCGATTGATTAACACGCACTGATGTCGCGCGAAAGGGAAACGATGTCGGTCTGCATAAATGCCGCGGGAGAGGGGGGGGGGGGGTTATGCGAAATGTTCGTAAATATTTAAATTTGTGATTTTAGCGGTCCCGTCATTGCCTACGATCAAATTACGCGCGCATGTATGACAATATGCGAATCCATACATATGGAGATATTGACCGGACGTAATTTATTAAATCGTGGGGGTGAAATGCGGATTACGTCATTAAAGCGGGACCGCATTAATTATCATTATCGGGCGTTCGCTTATTAGTAATCTAATTTTATTGCGCAAAGCAGATTGATAAATTACTATTAATGTTTGTGCGAAATAGAGATCGACAACGCAACGCCGCACGAACGGTACCGATGATGACGACGGCCAACGGAACGCCGGCAAAAAAATCGTCACAACTTTTCACTGCTCCATCAATATTCGACGTCTTTAACTGCGAACGAGCCGACGCGACGTACGAACAGCTCCACGACAAGTTGGTCGTCCAAACAAACGATCGGATCGGGGCAATTGTTGGCGAAAACGAAAACGTAACGGACGTCGCATTTTTGAAAAGCGACTTCCACAAAATTAGCGTTTCTTCCTGTCTTGCGGTAGATATTCTTGTGGCGTCAATTACCTTCTTCTTTCTTCTTCAACGTGTCCGCGTTCTCGAAACTTTGCACGATTATTCTTCTTTCGGACTTTTCTTCCTCGTGTTTGTGGCTCTTCTTCGCTTGGAGATTTTATTGACCAGATCACGTGGTCTAAAAATAGACCAAAGTCAATTTTCGCGACTTTGGCGTTTCCGATGAACTTTCACGTTTCTTGTTCCTCCACTTTCCCGGTTCTTCTTTCTTTTCCCAAGCGACTATGTAGGTCAAATGGTACGATTTAGAAAGGAACTTTAAGCTTATTAGTTCCTCACCTCTTTCTAACCTAAACGACATCGTTTATTTTTAAGTCTTTTTCCCGTCGATTTCTACGTTTCCTTCGTCGACCGGATCTTACGAATTTTCTTTTAGGTCCTTTTGACCGATCAAAAAGCGGTTCTTCAGTTGAATTTGATAGTTCTTTGAACGAATTCTGGCTACCCGCAATGTTAGTTAAGGTTTAATCCACCGCCTCACCAATTCGGAGTTCGTTCGTAAAGAGAAACCGTCATCGTGGTGGCAAAACAACCACCCGTTGAAGTAACATCGTTCTTTCCAGAACCAAATCTGTTTGTCTTCCAATGCAAAACGTGGCTCCGCCTTAGGCCTTCTTTCTTCAAATAGTTTCTTCTATAACATCGCGACTTCTTGCAGTTATTAGATAACGTTTTAAAGAGGACGCGGCCATTTATTTACTGCCAAGACGTCTTTGAGGTTATCGTGTACTGTTCGATTGTTCTTTTTTCTTGGTTACCGGAATCGATTACAGTTGGAGTTGGAATTTTCTAAGTAATGTGACTTAGTGCCGATCACGCCCTTTTCATTGTCCCTTCGGCTACCATTTATTCCTGTGCGAGAACTATACTAACAAGTTTTACGATGGTCCGAATAGTGTTAAACTAGTTTTCACCAACTTTTTTTACACCAAAACTATTTCTCTTTGAAAAAAAGTTTTATCCTATTCAGTGATGAGATTCTGAATGGAAACATCTAATTTTTGACTGCCTTGAAGAACGCGAGCACGTCATTTTTGTACGACGGGGGTGTCTCGAAGCGTTTTCCATCAGATCAGTTGATTCTTGTGAAACGACTCACCAAAATTCCATCGTGAATTGGGAAGAGGTACTTATAAATGGTCTAAAATTCATCTTTGTGCCGACGTTCCTGATTTTTCTTCAATACTTTGCCACGTAGTTGTACACGTTCAATGTTCGTCTTCGTCGTAAAACTTTCCATGGTCTCGCTGATAACGAAAAGTCGTTATTTTTGGGAATATTTGACCAAGCGGCAAATCGCTGACTTCGCGGGCCGTTTTCTCGTGCATGTTGTTCGCGTTTAAACAAGCAAAAACTCAAATAAGCATATTTCCGTAAATCAACGAATACCTATAGACATTTATCCCATTTAGCTTTGTAATTTGTTGAAACTGAGGATTTCAATTGTCGGCGTCTGTGCCGAAGCTCGATTTTGATAGACAACGATATGTATTTCCTTTAATCCCATTGGGTCATTGCGTGCCATTATGAGTCATCATTTATGAGTCGCACGGTACTGGTAACGGATATTTTAAATTTACTTTCACGATTCAGGACAACGTCTTAAGTCGACGTAAACTGTTCAGCGGTTCCAAAAATTTGGCCAGCTTTCGAAATACTACTACACCGGCAATCGAAAGTTAAACGAACGGTCGAACTGGGAACGCTAATTTAAACGCTAAACCTCTAAAAATCGTCGCAACTTGTTTAACGTGCCTGCCTCAAAAAAAAAATGTCGGATCGATATCGCTGTGTTTGAGAACAAACAAGATTAATATCGGCAAAGTAAACAGACAAGGAAATTCGGCAGAGGAACATCAAAGGGAGCTGCGCAACCCCCATTCTTGTACTGTGGCAATTTCTTCGTTCCAGACCGCAAGACGATTGTCGAAATAATTGTTTACTTCCGCAGCCACTTACTTGCCGGGAGACGCCTCGAGTTAATCAGAAAAGGCAGTTAAGGGCCCCGTCTTGGCAAAAAAAAACAAAACAAAACCAGATTAAGTTTAGCGGCGACTAGTTCTAAACTTGTTCGGCAAAAAGCGCGGAATTAACCGCGGGCAGGTACGTGTTTTTCCAGACTGCAAATCCGGAAAATCAATTTTACCGTTAGGAGACGTGTCTCGCAAGTGCGACGTCGACGGGAATGCACTTCGCCCCCGCGTAACGTAACGGGCGTACGTCGCAAGTATTAAGGGGCGCGCTAATTCCTGAATTGGCCGTTTCGGCGCGTCCCGTTGGTCGCGCTTCTTCGTCGCTTAACGGGTCACGTCTCCAAATTGTTGTGCTAGGTAATTCGATAAGAAAAATTGGCTCATTCGGCGACCGTCGGGTATTACACGACGCGAACGGGGCGCCGATAAAAATTTATTATTAATGGGGCGGCGCGGGCGTACGCGATCCCGTTGACGGGGGAGGGGGGGGGCGTTTTTAATAAAATTATTATCCAGAAACTCAGGTACCCACCTATCTATGTATATTAATACATAATAAAAGGGAGAGCCCGCATACAAAGCGGCCAAGTTTGAATCGTATTATTGTAATTACATCACAACACGTTGTGTTAATTTACAAATTTCACTCTAAGCAGATTATATTATATAAAGGGAGAAAATGTTTTGATATATATTTGGAAATTTTAGAAACGTTCGCCCTATTCGGCAAATTTTCCCGGCGCATTAATTTAACCTTTTAATGAACCTTTGATAAAGTTTAGGACGATATATTATAATGCATAAAACGGTGTCTCTTAACTTTCCATCGCGGGCTCGTAATAATATTCGATTATGACTCGAGTAGGGTGGGGGACGGGGTGGTTAGGTGGGGGTGGGGGAGGGGTGAGCGAGAAAATATCGCCACTTTTAATTTGTGACCATTAATTAATCGTTTATTTACAGGTTCCTGTATACGGCGAAGAAAGTTTGGACGGAAGGAGATAAACGGACCAAGTGACGAGGCACGTTCGGCTCTCGTAACCGAAATAGGCAAAGTTACTTACATCTGGGCCACGCCGAATGTTATACTGAATAGAAAGAATCCCGATTAGAAAATTTAACAACACCCAGATGGCCTCTTTCGGAGTTTAATTGAATATTTGAATTAGCGACCGTCGTTTTTACTTAAATATTAGTGACATTTCGCGTGTTGCGACTCCTCAAAGGCACACAGCTGGGAAAATGAAAACGTTTTTAATGCAAATGCTTTATTACGTTGCCCTCACGGAATGTATAAAAGGTAAGATATTTCTTTTAATTAACATCTTTAATTAAACGAAACGGCAACGCCACGTATTATCGCGCCAAATTGTAATTCGAAACGGTTGTTGTTGTTTGTTTTTTTTTTAAATATCTGTCCCTGGCGTTTTTTGGAAGTTTCGTGACATGGAAAGATTCGGTTCGACTAAGTAAATATTCGACGGGCGGTTTTTGAGGGGGAAGCGCGCGAGCTCACCTTTCGGCTTTGTATGCGTCTTGTTGAATTTCATTTAGGACCGCTATAAAACAAAATTTCTCTCGTTCTTTAATTCGAGTAGGTATTCGACGTTGTTAAAAAGCATTTTTGCGTGAAGCGCGGCCTCGTTTTCTCGAAATACACGTTTTTTTAGTTTAAGGCCGATGCTGGACATTAAGATAAAATGGAATTTTTCCCACCAACTTTGGATTAGGGTAGTTTTCGTGCCATTTCGTTTAACCACTTGCCGATCGAGCGGTGGCGCCAACGTCCGCGCGAGTGACGACATCTTTTGAGGAAATATCGTACCACGGTCGCTACTGCAATTCGATTTAATTTCGCAATTTATCGAATTACATATTTATACATTTTTTTGGGCTTCTCTGTATAATATCGACGCGGTTTTGGCGAAACGACTTAACCCCACAAAAAGTAAATTTTACAGGAGCGCACATTTTGTGTTGTGGATTAACTATAAGTAAACACCTCCTGGAAACACGTATATAAGTAATTCGGGTCACGTTTGTATCAAATAACGTATTTATTGCAGTCACTGGTTTGAGTGAAAAACGGAGTTGTGCAGTCGATTAGGAACAGATTTCGACATTTGACGGAAAAAATTGCTAGTACTGAAACTTGGCAGACATACTGTTTAACATGCTAAAAATCCTGAACTCAATCTGTTGAGCTCGAGTCGCCATCATGGGAAAATGGTGTCAAAAAGAGTTTTTTTTTTTACAATCATTTTACGACGAAAATACCTATATGAGAAAATAAACTATACAACTATAATTATCTTTCTAAACATTTCCTATAATTTATATTCTTATCATTTTTCTATAAAGTCGATGGTTTCGGCATGTCGGCTTCTCAAAGTTTACTCTGCAACGTCAATTGACGAAAGTTTTATAGCATAAGAAAATTATCCTGTAGATTTTGATACGAACATGAACATTTGTACATCGTTAGACCTATTTAAGATGCGCATCTTCGGATAAGGAATGCAAAAAAATTCCTCCGTAGACAGAAGTTATGAAGTCATAAAGTTGTTCGCTGCCACCACTTGAACTTTTTACTGGTATCCTCAGGAACCACTAGTTCGATTTTCGTTTTCCTACTTTAAGTGGGAGACCTTTAGAGAATCTTTCAGACGGTAACAAAAATTATCCAATATATTGATGAATACTTACAAGGAAGGTTACTCAAAGGGTACACACCGATTTTGATGAAAATTTTATCATAGTAACTACTACCGACTTTATTTACGTTTTATTCAATAAAGTTGGTAAAATGGTAATTTTCAAATTCATTGGACTGTTATCAGAACGGTTTTAGATATAGGTTTGAAATTCGTAATATTTCAATTTGAGGGTATTTTGCACATTTTCAAATTAAAAAAAAAAATTTTTTCCCGCATAGTTTTCGAGCACAGCCGCCATCTTGAATTTTTTTTAATGAAAATATGACGTATGTTATGTATCATTAGAAAGCTTATTTTTTTCTCTGTTTAACCATCTAAAAATTGTAAGGAGTTACATTAAGAAAAATTGAAATAAAATAGGAAAACGTTTTTCATATAACTATTCGTTCGGCTATTATAATAGGTATATTGTTCTTACTTACTTTCATTCTTCTATTTTAAACTTACTTTAAAAGATAGGAATTATTAAATTTATAAAATATTACTAAAGGAAACCGTAGACTATACACACCTTTTTTTTGGCAAAATTTTGACCAAAACGTTTTGAGACGGAATGTTCAGAAGAAGAAGTCAGAAACGACTAGAAAATTCATATTTCTAGTATAAGAACGCAAAAATGACGAACTGCGGGCGTTTAAATAAATTATAATTTTTTACATAATCTCGATAAAATGAGTACCTGATACGCATAGATCCGGAAATACTTGAAAAGTAGTTTTTCAAATATAATAAACAAAGAAATGACAAACTACACGTTTTTAAATCAATTAAAAATTTTAGCAAAATCTTGAAAAAATCCCTTAGTTCACATTTTTTTTCTGGCAAAATTTTGACCCGAATGTTTTTGGACGAAATGTTCAAAACAAGTCGGAAACTACTAGAAAACTCGTATTTCTAGTATAACAACGCAAAAAATGACGAACTGCGGGCGTTTAAATAGATTATAATTTTTGCATAATCTCGATAAAATGACACTACCTGACACGCATAGAACAGATCGGGAATTATCGGAAAAGTAGTTTTTCGAGAATAACAATGCAAGAAATGACAATATTTAATATGAAAATTATATTGACATTTAAATGACTATATTATATTATAATAACCGAACGATTCTATTCTATTTTATCTCAATTTTTGTTAATGTAACTCCTACAATTTTTAGATGGTTAAACAGAGAAAAAAATAAGTTTTCCAATGATATATAACATATCTCATGTTTCCATTTAAAACAATTCAAGATGGCGTTCGTGTTCAAAAACTATGCGTGCAAAAAAAATGTTTTATTCTAGAATGTACAAAATAACCTCAAATTGAAATGTTACGAATTTCAAACCTATATCTAAAACCGTTCTGATAACAGTCCAATGAATTTGATAATCACCATTTTACCAACTTTATTGAATAAAACGTAAACGGAGTCTTTATGGCGGCTAATTTTTTCACCAAACATCATCTATTGGGTAGTAGTTACTATGATAAAATTTTCATCAAAATCGGTGTGTACCCTTTGGGCAACCTTCCTTGTAAGTACAACTAACCTCGCCAATTTATGAAATCAAGGCAGATGTCACGGAAAGCGTTGACGAGGGTTCGTTCGTTTGCACTCTCTGGAAGTTGGGTTTCACGACGGTTTTGTCTCTTGGCCGGTCAAGTGGAGACGATCTAAACGCAAACACTTCGGGAAAAATTTTGGCGCTTTCGAATAACTTGCCGAGCAAAGTCAGGAGGCCGATTGGTCCATAATTGGCACGGCCAGCAAGGCATTCTCTGAAGTTTTAGGAAACGAGCAACATATGAGCCTTAGGTAGGTTTTGGCGATGGTCGCGCGTTAGGCGTAATGCCATCCGGATCTTGCTGATTTTTTTTATAGGTAAATATCAGATGATACGATCTCTCAAATCTTCAGCGAGCTCGTCAGGTTTTTGTTTATGAGTTTTCGCGCGGACGGAAACAGGCATAGCTTTAGGCGATGGTCGTGAAGAAGGGTCGAGGTTAGGAGTACATACCATCTGGTCCTGATAATTTTTTTTGTCTTTGATGAGATGTCTTGTATATCTTCGAGAGTCATATGGCGGTCTTGCGTTTTCACTACTTTCCAGAGGTTTTGTCTTTCGAAGCGTTCCAGATGAAGAAGGATGGACGAAAGGATGGAAGGATGGATTTTATTCCGTCGTTGATGGACGAAATCGCGTTACGTTATCATCGTTTACATTCAGAACTACACATTAGGCGAGGGATTGGGCGTTGGGCACCTAACCCAACCTTAAATTGAACTTCTTCACTGAAATTCTTAGAAGAAATGCAAGCAAAATGAATATTTTTGAAATTAAATGTACATAAAAACCTTCTTGTCGTGTTCGAACAGTTCGCACGTAGGACATAGAATATTCTTAGCGATGCGAAGCCGAAAATTTCGAGTACTAAATAATTTAAGCACTTTTAATTGCTAGTCTTCGACGGCGATTTGCCTAGATAAAACGTGGTCGTTGTAATAATGGAAATTTCCCACATGACCCGCACGCAACAGGTAAACTTTTGTTCGTTGAACGAGGACCGCCTTCTTTGTTTTATAACAAGTCGACGAGATGAGTTAATTTTATTTTGATATAAATATGGAACGAAAAGCCTCATTTCGGATTTCAAATTTTAATCGAGAATTGTTGAACTTCGGGTAAACTTGGGCTTCGTTTGTACTTATCTACACAAAAAAAACATCGATAACTCCACGTTGGGCGCCAAAATGCGACGTGTCCGTGTTTACTGTTCGTTAAAAAAAGTAAGTTAAAGAATGTTATTTCGATAAGACGAAATTTTCGACGGTGACTCGCCCAGATAAAATGTGGCCTTCGTAATAATGGAAATTTTTTAGATACGACTCTCACGAGACGAATAAATTTTTGTTTGTCGGATGGGAACAACCACCTTCTCTGTTTTACCGTCACGACTGCGAGTCGCATCTTGGACGCGAACCTGTTCGCAGGACATCTCCGTATTTTATACGCTGCCTCTTTAATCGACAATTCGTCAAATAATAATTCGGTCCGTTAAAGTAAGTCAACGTAAGTTTGTTTTTTCAAATGGATTTCCGTTGTCGATAAGATAGATTCCTTACTATTTCTAGTTAGTGGTGCGCGGAAAAGGATCTTGCGGTGTTGCCAGACGTCGTCTGTCGTTAAAAATGTTTTCGCTCGCGCAAAAAAAAATCAGTACATTAAGCTCCGTATTTTAGCGGTTTCACAGTAATCGGCGACATTTACGTGAAATCGGAGCGCCTATTACCCCGCCGTTAAACTCGACGGACGAGATCAAAGTTAAACTATGTAGCATTCAGCGAAACTAGAAACGTCCACGAGCTTTGTGTCTGTTCTTATCCCATCCATATTATAAACGACGTTTCGTATGAAATATTTAACGGCGCCATTATTTATTCCGTTAGAGTTATCTTTGTCGTTTCCGTGTTGAATGCAGTTTTAAAGAGGACCGTCATCGTCACCTACATACGTCGCAGTGGCTCGCGATCGATTGTAGCTCGCGCTTAACATTTCTTTTTTTTTTGTACCTTGTCTCTGCTTCTTATGGAAGCGAATTGCGTATCGCCGCCGATCGTCAGTCAATCACAATGGATTGTCTAAATAATTGTTTAAGTACGTGGTGATTGACTGGGGTTCAACGACGATCGACCCTAAAGGCCATAAAGGGGTAAAACAGAAAAAAACTCGTTTTCTAAACTTGCTCCTTGCGATATTTGTTCTTTAATGTACTATTAAACAACTTTACCGACGTGATTGGCTTTGCAACGGTTCGAATCCCGCTACGTGCGTGAATATCCACGCGCGCGTTTTTCGTTTTTAACCCTATTTATGCGGCGCTCGCGTCAACTAGTCAAAGTCGCGCTTTAACGAAATAGCCCCGGAATTCCATTAAAAATGGTAAATGAAGTAGGGGCGCCGCGCCGCAAGAGAAATTTCGCCCTCACATAGACTAACTGTAAAATACGCTGACAAATATTTATAGCTTCTTGCGGAAAATCTATTTGGCCGACTCGCCGTTCCCTGACGCGTCGACTTTCCAACACAAGAACTACTTTCGCAAACCGAAACGGCCGAATATTTCTCCATCTAGTATACAATTTGACTAATCGTAGAAAATTGCAAAGGCGATCCACGCGTTCGAAACGCGCGGAGTCGTATTTTTTTTTTTTTTCGACTGTCGTCTCCCCGTTCTGCGAGTCGAAGTAATTGAATTAGTTGTAGTTGTAGCGAAGAAGTGTCGGCTTCAACAGTAAAATCGTCTATTTACATAATTGAAAATGTCCGTAATTGAGTTATTCCCGCAACGCAGGGACGTCGCGGATCGAAAATTTTAAAAAAAGTAAAAGTATTTAAAAAAAAAGTTTTCCAATTTTAATGAACGTTTTCATTTATTTTCAATTAAAATCGTTATTTACATTGACTCGTCGTTCAAATATTTAAATTTCGCTAAATATATTTATCCCTTAAATTTATGTTTGGCAAACTTCGTTCGCGCCCCATAAATTATTTTAATATTTGCGGAACGTTTGGTGAACATTCGAAAATCCGCGGGGGCGCGGGGGGGGGGAGGCGGACGGTAAGTGTTAAGCGAGATGTAAATTTATAATTCCATCTAGAGTTGAAGTTACGAGAGGACCGTCGTGCGTCTATTCAGCGGGACGCCTTACAAAGCGAAACTTGTAATTTTCGCATGTTGCCGGCTCGCTCGTAGTACGATACAACCAACCTTAGAGGAGAAAGCCTATAATTTTGAAAAGTATTTGCGTATATATACATCTCGTAAGTGTCCGCAAAGCATTCAAGAAGCGCTGCTTTCGGGCTCGAAGAAAGGAGCATGAATCTGAGAGCACATTCCGGCCAAGTCATTCAAACTTAAGCCATTTCGTGTAATTGCTACTGTTAACAGCGTGCCCGCGTGTGTCGGAACGGGCTCCCCCATACTAATTAGTTGTTTGCTTCCAAGATAAAGAACTTCACGTTTATTCTTTTTATGGACTCGCGCTAATTATTCGTTTCGTCGAAATATATAGTGCCTAATGAGCCTTGCGAAAAATTTTCTTTCCCTTAAAAGCGAGATTTAAATTGCCCGTGAAAAGAAGTTTTACACAAAGAAATTTGAACGATACGATTCACTTGATAACTTCTCCGGTACAGGTCAAAGCGCGAGCAACTTTTTTTCAGATACAAATACCGTCGCTCGTTATTGCAATTTAACAAATTGACAATAATCTCCCTTTTTAATCCGGACGGGTGGAAACGTTACGTCTGTTGCTTGTATAAGTGTGCGACATTATACGTAACATCTAACGAGGTCTCCTTTCAAAGTAATTTTAACGAAAATTTTCTTCTCCGCGAAACACGATCGAAAGTCGTCCCCGAAAGCGGTCTAATTAAAATTCGAATCGCCCCCGCGAATTTATTGTGCTGCAAAACAACAACAACACTAAATTGAAAAGAGTAGATGGAAACTCGATTAAAATCGACGGCTCAATAAATCGGGGCGAAAAGTTTTTTGTTGGTCGATCGTCGGAAGACGAGCTTTTCGTAAGTAATAACCACGTTAAATAACTGGGCCGGTCGCCTTGCTTTTCGAAAACAATTTAATCATTAACGTCGGTAGGTGGCGGAAAGCTAACCAGACGCCTAGTTGTTTAGGCAACCGCCGCTACAGAACGCCTTGATCCGTTGCGAGTGGTGCGGGATCGCCTGCGGCAAGGGTCTAATTTGCCCCCTTCCGCAACTCCATCTAACCCAAAAATGGTGAACTTTTATACTCCCATCTAAGTATTTATTTATTACGTTTTAAAATAAAGCTATTTCAGCCTGTCTGATGACGGGACCTACACGTGTCCTTTTGGCTTTTCTTCGATCTCGACCCCTACATCGTGAAAATATAGATCGTTTATTTTAGGTCGGTCATATATATACACACGTATATATTTGTTTATATAAATAATCAATTTCTTGTGGACACGATTCCGGTCGAAATTTTGATCGTAGGAGGCTGAAATTTTGACAGCTTATTGTCTTTACGAAAACGAAAGACGAGTTCGTTAACCAGCCAAATCGACCAACCCGTTTCGAAAATGGTGGCCGTTCAAAAAAAAATTTTTTTAATTCTAATCTCCGTTGTTACTTATCGGATCGGTAATGTGAAATTGTTAAAATGTACATTGTTTTTTAAGTATTGTTGTTTGTCGTTGTAATAATATCTGTGATAAATAAATTGACATAATTCAGAGGTATATATGTACTTCCAGTGTTATTATTATAATTAGTTAATTCCACGCTAAAAGGCTAACAGAAATATGTTTTGGAATCGACATAAAATTCTCCACCGATCATATCTCTTTATAAGTTTTGATAGAATGCACCATTTTCGAAATAATCGAAAAAAAGTGATAATTGTTTTTAACACTTACGTGAAATGCAAACTAATACTGCTGCCGTTGGGACTGCCGCTTGTCTGTCACATAATATAAGAAAAAATTATAAACTTCTAAATTTTTCTTTGTATTTATTACCTTTTTCTTGTTATCGTTTTCCCTCTATCGTCAATTTCGAGCGTAGATTCTTTCGTTGACTGCGTTCTTGCATTATTACGTACGCTTCATATTTCAGTGTATTTTACCAACCATTGTAATTATGAAAACGCGCGTAAGATAAAATTTCGTTATCCTAACCTAGTCCCTATTCAAGAGCCTAACCAAGTTCAATTTTCAAAGAATTTGTGTTAGAGCTTAAAGGTTCATGTATTTACACTTTATAAATACATGGAGAGTTAGTCGACAAACAAAGATCCTACCTTTCCTCGTCGTATTAATGCTTTTTGTTTGTAATACTTTTAGAGAACACAACACTCACGCATTCAGGGCCTTAAAAAGGCCTTATAAACCGAACGAACACCCCTCGCACACGCGAATAATACGACGCCGTAATTTAAAATTCGAACTACTGAAAACAAGCACTACCGCTCTGTACCACTGATGCAAATGATCTGAAGCAGTTTTGCCGGAATTCTATATATAAATGCATTCAAGTTTATACGTCGATACTAGGAAATCCCGTTTTCATTTTAAAAATATTCAGTTAGCACTTCGATAAGCTATGAAAGTAGGCGGTACACATGTTTTATTAGTTTCTTTGTATTTTTATCAGGCGCATACAAATGCGATTAAACTTTTATCTAATTTATGGTTTGTAATAGGGAAATTTTCAATGTCGAGTGGCACACGAATAGTTTTTAAATTAAAAATAGAGTAAATTTATAATTGTGCGGTATAAAGACAGTAGATAGCGATCACCAAGATAATTTTAAATTGGTAAGTATTAGCGAATTTTCATAGAAAATAAAGCTATTGCAGCTTGTCTAATGACGGGACCCAGACGTGTTCTTTTGGCTTTTCTCCGATCTCGACCTCTATATCACGAAAATATAAGACATTCATATATATATATATATATCAATTTCTTGTGTACATGATTCCGGTCGCAAATTTGATCGTAGGAGGCTGAAATTTGGAAAGCGTATTGTGTTTACGAAAACAAAGGACGAGTTCGTTAACCAGCCAAATCCACCGACCCGTTTCAAAATGGCGGCCGTTTAAAAACAAAATTAAAAAAATTCTAATCTTCGTTGTTACTCATCGGATCGGTAATGTGAAATATGTTTTTGGATCGGCATAAAATTCTTTACCGATCAAATTTATGATTTTCGATGGAATAGCACCGTTTTAGAAATAATCTAAAAAAAGTGATAGGAGTATTTTCTTTTTTTTTAATTCTAATTATTTTTCAAAAAATGTATTTTTTTCGAGAAAAATTTAAAAAAAAAGAGTTTTTTGACATGCGACATGAAAATTAGATACCGAGGTTTGCGCGCAGTTGGATTTTTTTACATTTTTTGCGCCCAAAACGTACACGTAGTTGCGCCCGTGGCGGACGCCAATTTCGCCGCGCCCCCGTTACGGCGTCGCGTTTTAACCTAGCCGTAAAAGAAAAACACCCTAAAGGCAGGTCGCTAAAGTTAATTGTTTTTATCGCCTCGCAGATGACTCATTTTGTCGACGTGGAATCAAAATTATTTCCAAAAAAATGTCGTAATATCTCGAGCGTTTCATCACATAAACGTAGTCGAGAGCAGTCTGTGAGCATCAAATCGTAAGCTATTTTCCGGTTAATCTGCGCAAATAAGCTTAATCAGCAACCGTTGTCAAAATTGACCTTTTTATACCCTAGGGCACTGAAATTGTTCGTTAACGCGCGAATTCCCCTATAATTTGAAATTTTATCAACTTTAAAATTTTGATAATTAGAAATAAAATATTTGTTTTAATTCAAACTAAAAATTCGGAACTAATTTGAACTATTTCAGACCTAATTCGGACTAATTCAAACTAATTAAGACCTAATTCAAACTAATTCTGTATTAAACTTTAGAAACAAATACGCACCAATACATAAGTTACCGACACCTCGTTCCATGGATCAATTCTCGAATCGTTCGCTCACAAAACGTCATAACAAATAGATTTCTATAGAAACCGGCATTGTTACGACGTCATTTTCGCACACGTTACGCAAACGAACGGTCCGAGAATAGGCCCTTTGGGTTATAAATTTAAGTAGTCGTAGCTGTGACTACTTGTACAACTTTTGTCGTGGCGGTAGTGCAGCGCATAAAAACGCTCTTTCGGTTTAAAATTTAAATAACAAACCTCTTTCTGAATAATAATAAAAGAAAAAAAAAACCAGTTGAGCGACACGTAATTACTTACATATGCGCTAGAATTTGACGATTTCTGAAACGATTTCGGTTAATACGTAACCGATCGTAGTACGCTACTGCATTAATTAAATATAAAATTCCGTTTTATTGGCGAATACGTCACCCCGAATATTTTTATTGTTTAGTACCTGCGTTACAGTTAACAGATTGTATCGACGCCCTTCGAGCATAAACTTAACTTATCGCCTTTTCGACGTGCAAGTACCTACATTTTTTATATTAACGAGCTGTTCGTGATATCGATTTAAACATAACGCGCAGGGTGTCGAATAATACGCCTAACTTAACGTTCCGCAATTAAATCACAATAATCGCATCTTTATCTTGAACCGGTTAGGTGGCGGTTAAATGTAATAGCGCGACATTATTTGTCGGCGTACCTACTACAAAAAATTAACTTAGCCGTATCGCGCTGTTACGCTCGACGTCTTGCGAAATGAAATGCGGACGGTTTTCGATCTATGTCGGCACACGACCATTAATATCCTTCCGAGGAACGTAACGCGAAATTCAAATCGACGGGGTTTTAATTAAAACGGAAATCGTACACAAAAATATATTATTATTAGGCGAGAAACGGGAGCTCACGCGGTCGAAATCGTCGAAACTCGATTTGTTTTCTCGGACGGGAGCTTTCCATTCGTCGAATTTCACCTACGCGCAAACTAAACGACGGGGAGCTCGTTCTTTGTTTATAAAGAAGAAACGGGCAAACTACCCTCTGTCTGAAGGAATTCCATTTACGAGCTCGCGATAAGGGAAGAACCCCAAATATGACTTCATTTCCTTCTGAGGGACGATCTTTCGATTATATTCGAGGTGGCGCGCGGCCGAATTCCCGGCAGTCGCTTTGTTTATTGTTCAGTTTCGAATTAGCCGAAGTCGATTTTGTGGAGCTTGTTTATTTAAAATTCGTTATTCTGTAGGTGAAACGCGAACCTTAAATACCCACCTACAATTTCTGTTTCGCTTCCCGGTTTATCTCGACTCCTAATATTTATTAGTTTCCCTAATTACAAGGGGATTAAACAACATTTAAATTTTCTTAACTATCCCCATTAAGGAACGCACTTAAATCCACTAAGTAAAGCTTGAGCTTTAATTGTTAAACAGCGCATTAATCTCCGACGATGCCGCTCTCTAACTTACGACGATCGAGCTATGGCGTGCGGCGCGGCGCGACGCGACGCATCGCAACGGGAAAACCGTAAAAACGTCCACTTTATATTGCAAAAAATTTAATTTCGGAAAGTTAATTTGAGCCTCCCCGAGCTTTAAAAATTGTATTTATTTTCAGCATCTGCACCGGGTGGTCTGAAGTGGGTGAGGGTGAACGTGCCCCAGTACCGTTCTCCGGGGGAGTCGGCCCAACTCTTGTGCGACTACGACTTGGGGAACGACACCCTCTACGCCGTCAAGTGGTACAAGGAGCACGAGGAGTTCTACAGATTTGTCCCCAAGGCACGGCCGCAAGCGACCAGCTACAAATTGGAAGGGATTTTCGTGGACGTAAGTACATTTTGGAAAATTTACGATCCGTTCTGGTGTCGACTAGACGTAAGCGTCAATAGGGCGAGTGAGGGAGAAGGAGACCGCGCGTAAATTATTTTGTTTGCGTTGCGGAACCCTTATCCGTTACGTATCCTCAAGGCCACGACAATTAACATTCGGTTTACTCTAATAAATGCAAACGCAACCCTTCTGTGCGTATTTACTTACGTGTTAGCGCGCGCGCGCGCGCGCACAAGAACACTTTGACAGAACAAAAGTCGCTTTTGTAAAACTGCGTTTCTATAAATGCATTGCAATTATTGCATAAATATTCAAAAAAAAATCCCCGTTATATCAATTTAAATTTTGCGAAACTCTTATCCGAAACGTATCTTCGCGATCGTGACAAATAACGTTCAGTTTGCCAGTCGGTTCGTTTGTTAAAATATGATATAAATAGCCGGTAACGGTTTTCGATTTGCGAGATTAATTCGAAGAATAATTCGAATCGTTCCGTTTAATGATATAATTAATAATTGTAACATCGTGCAAATAAATAAATTGACATTTCGAATAAACGTTACGCTGGGTGCACAGGTGTGGGGTTAAAAAAACTAAAAGTGAACGTCCATTACCGAGACAACAATTCGCAAAAAAAAACGGAGGACGTTTTCAACGCCGTAACGAGGATATAAAGCGACCGTGGCAAGCGCCTTCACTCCCACGCCCTCGTTACTACGTTGGACGTTCCATCAGTGATGGAAGACTTGATCAGACAAAGGTTTGCGCGTAGTTTTTCGTCTACGCGTCGAAGTCACGTAATTCCGATTTCGATGCAAAGGCCATTGTCGTGCGGACCCGTTATTACAAGGTAGTACTGGTAGAACAAGTGCATCACGACCTAACAGGGAAAATCGGGTATTAATTAAAACAACTAAATGGATGAGGAGATTGAGAAAAGACCGCTGTCGCGACAGGCAACGGCGTTTAGCAATTAACGGTGGCGAGCTTCGGCTGCGTTCGAAAGATTGTTGAAGACGGCCTCGAAAGCATCTCGGAAGAGGTGTATCGAAAGCTTCGCCTAACCCATTCGAAATTGACCAAGCGATAGAGCGACTGCCGATCCGAGAACATTTCGGAGACGAATCGCTCTTCGGGCAAGTTCGGCTAGGAACTAATATAAATCGCCGGTAACGGTTCAGCTGATTAATTGTAAGATGGTGTTTAAATCAATAAATGAATCCGCGTAAACACCGCACAATTTCTTTAGGTAGAACAACGTACCGTTTGTTTTTTTTCCATGTCACGAATTACATCCCCCCTCTCCCCGTATAACATGCGCAACGGCCACCCAGCAGTCATTCGACTGCAGCAGGATTGACGCAAGCTTATCGGGGGTCGGCGTCTCGCCTACCTTTTGACGCACTAGAAGATAGTGCGCTTGGCGGTGTCTTCCTCCACGCTGAAGAAGCATCGCGGAGAAGTCCTTATCCGTATATTTATGAAGGTGGATTCCGAAGTAACCATGCCCACTTAGAGCTTGCGCCCATCTTTGCGCCGTCGACCGCCCCGCGCTCTTCGCTCCAAGACAACGAGATCCATCGGAGGGACCCTGTGACGACGTGGATATCCTCGCCGGAGACCGTCTGGTTTGTGTCGAGGAAGCAATATCGGTTATCTTCCACCACACAGGAGCCGTATACAACATAATACAGTATGTTACTGAAGCCTTCGTTTTTTTGACACATTCGGTATGAGCCTAGAAACCGCTGTCAGCAGCCCTCGACGTGGTCGCTTCGTCAAAAAGAACCTCCCAGATTTTTATGGGTCGCTTCATCCTGCCAGAAAATCACACCCTCGCACCTTCTCCTACATATAACGAGAGGCAAGCCTCGCTCTTCTCCAGAACAAGTTTTGAACCCCTTCCTCTCGTCCATTCACCGATTGTGTCAATGGCGGCATTCGTTCTCACCATAAGTCGGTCCGTGTTACGCGTCCTCGCTACCAAGGGGGACGCGGGACCCCATCCTCTGTTTTACATGAAAACGTAAACCGCGCATCGTCGAAATTAAAATCATCGAACTTGAAATTTAACGTATTTCGTAACCACTTCGTGTCTCTTTGGTGACTTCGAGAATTCTCCGCAGTGCATTCGCCGTCAATCTTGAGAGAAACGCCCCTCCCATCAAACTCACCGGAAATAACGACGTTCTCCCACTATTACATCGAAAAAAAAACGTAACAAGATGTTTCGATCGGTAATTTTACTTGTTACGTCGAATACATATTATACCTGTTAATTTTATAATAAGGTCGTAACAATGCACTGCAGTTACTGCACAAAGACAAAAAAAAACGCGCTCGCGTTTTAGAATGTTTCTACGCATCAGTCGCGCTATTTTTCCGTAGATGCGAATAGGAAAATTCACGATGTCGATTAAATACGTTTTAAGCGTCAATAAAGAGAGCGGGAGAGGAAAGGGAGGCCCGCGGAGCCGCAATTTAAATTATTTTGTTTGCGTTGCGGAACCCTTATCCGAAACGTATCCCCGAGGCAACGACAAATAACGTTCAGTTTACCAGATATAAAATATTAAAAAATAATTTGGAAAAAAAATCGTCGGCAGTCACGTTCTTCTGTCAATCTTCTCCAATTTTTACAGAAACGTACTCAGCGGCATCTTGATATTTCTGTATACTTTGCATTTTGTGTTTCCATAAATTGGTTCAATATATCACGGACGAGAACGCAACCCTTGAATTTTAACTAAAGTATATCCGCGGGGCTTTCTCTTTTCCTATTTCTTATGCCGGGGAGTTGCGCGGGATAATATACATAGTTCCTAATATTTATATATAATATATACGGGAGAAACGGAACGGGCGGTTGCATAAACTTAAAGAAGTAACCGGCGCGCACTCTTAAAAACCGAACCCGCCCGTTCCGCGACAAGAAACGGAAGGGTTCGTGTCGCAGAGATAGATGTCGCCAAATTTATTGCCCAGATCTGAAAAGGAAAAGTTCCCCCTCCCCCCACCCCACTACCCCCTACCCCGCGCCGGCCGTTTGTTTTTCTTCCTGCGACAATAAAAATTACACAATCGCGTTCCACTTCGGAAAAGTTGTACAAAAGATAAGCCTCAGACAACGCAAACTTCTTTGATTTCGGCCGCGACGCGATTATTTTTATAAGGGTACATTTTTATTACAACATAAAACCTTCAAACTTTCTCCCGAATTTATTTTGTCGAACGGAAGGAAAAGTCTTTCGAATAATACTTCAGCCGAACAATAAGTAACAGGAAAAGTACTAAGTTAGACGCTTCGGAAAACAATTTATTACCCTTTGTTTGCCGCGATAGTGCGCCCATTGGTTGTCAATTAAATTTCGCTCGCTCGCCCCTCGCGCGACGTGCGTCCAGGTAAGAAGTGCGGCGGTAAAAAAAAAAACGTGTGTTGCACGTTCGTCCCCGATTTAAACGGATTAGGGTTCCGTGTCAGACACGGTCCGTTGCTCGCGCTGAATTATTTACGAAAAAAAAAAAGAAAAAAAACAGACGTCGATCCAAACAGGAATTTGACGGGCGCGCGTTTCCAAAACGGAAACGGGCCACTCCCGTCCCCCCGTCCGCTACCGACGCAATCTTAAACATTTCCACAATATTTATAACTTCCTCTATATTGAAATCGTAAAATCGCAGCCGTCCGGGGAGGCTAATTTAGAAATTCAAAATTTCCGCACATTTTCCCGTCTAAACTGCAGAATATCAAAAGCAGCTGCCGATCGGTTTGAAAGTCCCTCGTCGTCGGGTTCATTTTTCATCGTCGGGAACAAATGAAAGTCACCTGCTGAGTATGGCAGACTCGGGAGACGCTCGATTTTCTTTCTGTCGCGGCAGTCTCCGCATCTTCGCGTTTTTTCCTCCGCCCCCTCGCCACGGAAATCTACAAGGAGTACTAATTGCGAACGATGTTTCCTAATAAACATGTGAATAAAAACGGAAACATCCATCGCCGAAATGAAATATTTATGAAGCGCCGGCAAAATTATTCATCTTGTTTTCGATGAACTGCGCTCCCGAGAGATAACGTACATAAATAAGTAACTGAATGTGTTTCGCGAATTTTTCACAATTCTAATCTTTCGAAAATTTCGCCCCGCGACCGCGATCCCGTAAATATCCCTCCGATCCGTCGCGTTAAGGAGTTTAATTTCGAAATAAATCTCGGGTTTCACAGACCATCCTCGAACAGTTTTCGAGTAATCGAGGTCGAGACGGAACAAATCAATAGAACCGCCCTCCTTCGGCTTTATTATCACAACCTCTCTTTATTACACCCCGTCTAACTCGATTTGCAGTTCTATTTATCTAGTAGTCGTATCCGTGGATTGTTTCGCGATAGGAATCGCACAAAAATTAAAAAAAAAAACACCCTCCAAACGGGCCCACGGACGGTTTGTTCGTTTCGGTTCGATCGCGCCATTAATTACAGTTCTCGATTAAAAAATTAACCGACCGTCGAGGTAATTAATTTCCCGTCGCGATCCGCACAATTTCGATATAAATTCGGTTGGCGATATTTTATTGCACTTTATTTCGATTATTCATCGAAACATCGACGGTTAATTGGATAAATAAATAATATTAATTAGTAAATGTCATATAAATATGAAAAAAGTTAAACGACGCCGGCGAGGGTCGGTACTGGGATGGGCGATCGCCCCCCGGTAAGGGATGCATGTATGCAATTAAGTACGTTGTCCGGGATAAAATGTGCGAATAGCCATCATGACGTGATTTGGTTGCCTACAAACGACCTTCCTTTTCTCAAAGTCGAAACTTTCGAATTACATTTACCTCCAAATAAAAAACCGTACTTAAACGCCTTTCAGGGTTATTCCAAAAAGTCAAAAACCGCGTAATTTGTTTCAATTAGTTTAAAGTCATCGAAAAAGACCTTCGCAGACCGACCATCAAAAAGTTTTCAGGCTTATTTTCGGCGTAAGAACATCGCGTTGGCATTTCGCACGAACCCCCACCGAAACCTAAAATGATGTTTCAGTTCCGACCCGACACTTGGTCGTCTCCCAACGACCTCAATTTTCAAATCAAGGTCGATTACTACATTGCAACATTAACTCAATTAAAATGAAGAATGACCTTACGACAGTTATTTCGAGCGGGATTATTGTGGTCGAACCTCGCACACGCCCCGGGAAGGTCAAACCTTTTCCGAGTTCGAAAAGTTAACCTTTAATAACGCGGTTTGTGGTTTCTTTAAAATTACTTTATTACCATTTAAGTATAGTTTTAACTTGTTTTGGAGTAAAACTGCCTCGAGCGCGCCACGACCTCGTTTACTAACTTTAAACTTGCAAAGACTTTAAATCGAAATCTCGTTCGAAATAAATCTTGGTTTTAATCATTGAATTAATATGACAAAATCACACTAATTGACCTTTTAATGAACAAGATGTGCCAAAGAAAAATTTTCAAGGTCTTGCGAGAGATTATTAAAGTAATTACTGTTTCTTTAGACGCGATCGTCTCTAGTATAATTTTTTTAATTTTAATTGAGCTCACGTGGCAGCTCGTTGCTGATAGTGTAAAAGTGACCTTAGAAGTTGCACTGAACTTAGATAGACTTGGTTGAAGGTTGACTGCCCTAAACGGTATCCGAGGTTCCCACAGCTCATGTAAATTCCTCTAAAAATTTCGAATGACCTTGAAACGTTGATTTTCAGGTGTCTATTCTTTTATCTTCGGTCAATCGACGAGTATTTTGAGAGTTTATTTTGAAACTTCCGACTGTTATTATTATATATTTTTTTGAGAGATCAATAATGATTTTGGAACGAGTGTTGGAACGAATGACCTTGACATTTCGGCCAATTTTCATGTGTGTCCATTTCGTTTAACTCCAGTCGATCGGTGCGTCACCTCGAGAATTGGCACTAAAGGTCCGTTTTAAAATTTCCCGCTGTTTTTTTTTGGTTCGCATATTTTAAATAGGGAATGATTTTGGAACGAGTAAGATATTTATTGATACATTTTATTTTGAACACGGTTCAAGGTCGGAAAACATACAAATTCTACTAAAATCTAAAAACGACTTTGGAAAACTTTCCAAACGAAATTGATACGGTTTCGAGCTTGCGTGGGTTTTTTGTTGTCGAAGAATCGTCCGGCGAGTGACCTTGAACAAAGATACTTTTAAGGTCAACTGTTTAGAACATAGCCAGTCTGTTACAAGTTCAAAATTCAAAATAACATTCCGAGGTTGTTTATGCTAAAAGATATTTTTGAGTACACTACTCGGTTTATTTTAAGGTTAAGAATTTTCGTATAAATTTTAATCGCTAGTTAACCTCTGACCTTCGGTCAATTCGTCCTTAGAATTTAAAATAACGTCGAATTCCGGTTGAAAGTTTAATCCGCAATTTTGGTAGATACTCAGGTCGTAAATATGTCCGTTGCGAAGTAAATAGATTTAAACGCACGTTTGAAATAATTTTGAGCGCGTAGTTGATTGTACTACGGCCAAAGCGTCTATATTGACCACATTGAAATTTAGAATAGTCTCTGAAAAGACCTTTGATTTTGGGTCTTGGTTATTATCAAACGACTTGCCGAGTAACCTTGATGACAAAATTAAAGATCGACTTGTAATAGCCAATAGTTATTTTTAGGGTAATTTTCGAGCGCAATCAGGGTACCGAGGTCGAGGAATTTTACCAATCACCGTCGAAATACGAAATGACCTTGGGTTGGCGTTCAAAGGGAAAATATTTTGGTCGTCGACGTTCCAAAATAAATAAATAACGGAAACTTCTTACGTGCGCACGCACGCGCTTAGTTTGTACGTAAAGAAAGACGGGATAGCCGTCTCAACCGACTTGACGCCGTTACTATTAACCGTTTCATCTCGCTAGCATTTCAGTCGTCAAGAAATATTACTTCAAAACAACCGTGGTCGGTTGTGAACTTTCAGGAATACTTACGAACTATTATCGATCCTGTTCGGTTCCTGGTTTTCACGTTCCGCGCATTTTAAATTGCAAACTAAACAATTATTCGAAACGGATTCGAAACTTATTTCCATTTTATGTTGCTCGTTTGATAGTCATTTTTATAATCTTATGAATTTATAAGGGCGAGCACTACGTCGTTTTTAATTCCGGTGCTTTTAAAAATAAGACGGTTAACGGAAATATTAAATTGTTTACGATATCTTATTATGAAATTTTTTACGGTCGCATAACTTTCTAAATAATATACGAAAGCGTGTTCTTATATTACTTATCCGTCGTTTTTTTTTATCGATCTCTTATTTATTGTCGTTGTAAATTGTGTCGTAGCCGTTTTTAATGTTGCCGTAATCGTTTTAATCGTCTAATATCGTGTTTATGGGAGCGTTTTGTTGTTTGTCTAAAGTAACGTTTGCTCGTGCTCGCTCGCGGCTCGTCCTCGCGAAAAATCGAACGAAAGTAACTTGCCTATCGAAACGTGCACGAAACGTAATTTTTAACATTTATTCCCCAAATTGTTAACGATTTTTTTCTCTCTAATTAAGTTATAAATCGCGTCGTCGACAACGCGGCAATCGTTCGGACCATTAAAAAGTCGCATCCTTAATTAAAATTCGATTCGAATCGAGCAGCGCGAAATAATATTCCGGTTCAGTTGAAAGCCGTCCCAATTATACGTGTCTGTTATTTTTCGGAATTGTTTTATTCGCGTCGGCGTCGGGCGGAAGTTGTGCGCGGAGTTCTCGCTAGTTGTGATGCCGATCGCGCGCGCCGTCGAATTCGCTCTATATTTTTGCCATTCGTTCAATGATAATTTGGCCTGATCGCTAAAATGTGACTTGGATAGGAAGGAAGGCCCAATCGATTCCCGTCAACTCAACGCCGAACCTAAAACTTTATTGCCGACAGTAAACTTTGATGTGTTGTTCAATTCAAACGGGAAATGAGACGCTTTAATAATTTCGTCCTCTTATTCGATGGCCCCTTGACTCGCCGAAATCGTTATAAATGGGACCATTTTACGCCCTAACTGCCTTTCAAATGTCCCCGAATTGTAATTCCACGAAGATGGATATTATTCGCGCGCGGGCGAGCCTGCGCCCGTGCCCGCGCCCGCGCGCCGAAATTTATCGTAAAAAATTCGCCCCAATTCCGCGGCCGTTTGTTTGCCGTAAATCTCGGTTATTACTTCACATTTAAAGACGACCAATTTTATTGTTGCAGATGGCCCTGTCCGACAGAAAGAAGGTTGTGCTACGAACTGTTAATTTAAAAACGAGTGGGCTTTTTAAGTGCGAAGTTTCGGCGGAAGCGCCCTCCTTCTCATCGGCGCAGAGCGAGGCGAGGATGGAAGTAGTGTGTAAGTTGAAACGTTAATTTAATTTTTTGCATGCGATAAAGTGCGGGACAAGAATTGCGATAATCAATCGGTGCCGTTTTCGAACGGTTATGGCCTCAAAAACGAGCTCTAAAATTCGCGACTCGATGTTTTCGAGCGATTTGATCGTAAATCGCCCTGTAAAAATTAAATTGTGTCGTTTTATGGCTTAACGGAAGAACGTCCTTTAATCGAATAATAAAATAAAAGCGATACGCTTATTCAAAGCGACGATTTTTATTTTCTTATTGGGCGCGCTCGAGTTGAATTTACTCTTTCGAACGCGAGCGGGACGACGCGACGCGGACGGAACTTTTTCTTAAAGGAAACCTTTAAGGGGAAAGGGAAGTTTTGAGTTTTAAAGTGAAATTGTAACGTTCAACAACGCGCGTCTTTTACCGAATCGGAAGTTTCCACAAAGACCTCCGTTGGCGACGCGCTGGCCGCGAAACCACCCGCACGATGAGTCATCGTCTTCGAATGTTCGATTAAAAATTTATATAGCGATTCGCATTTTTTGGTCGAGACGAGTCGCGCTCGTCGTACGTCGTAAACGTAAGTCACAAAATTAATCAAACGTTATCGCATTCCCTGGTATCCATTTGATATATTCAATCGACTCGACTAACACTCAAATAGTTCAATCGCCAGCCAGAGACAGCCGATAAGTTTTGGCGTTTTCAACGATCGCGAAAACACGTAAACCGCGCGGTTTAAGAAGAGTAAAGTTGCGACGTTTCCAAGTATATAAGTATGTATGTACGACACAGATTCGTTTCTGTATAGAGTTAAGCGTGCGACAAACAACAACGTTCGCAGTTCATTTATTTTTATTTAGAGAACATAAAACTAGATCGCACGCAGTTTAATTTGTACTTCGCTCCACGTATTTTTATTCTCAACCGGAAAGTCGAGTGCGGGCGAGTCATTTCAAGAATTTTGATTGTGGCGCCGTAAACGCCAAGCCACAAGATTTCCATTTGATCTCTCATAACATAAATTCACTAGTTTGCACGTAGTTCAATCCGTAGTTTCATAATCTAACCCTCCCCCCCTCACGTATTTTTTTACTCGACCGGAAATTTTCAGAAAGTCTTCAGTTGGCGGGCTCGTCACGAAGCCGCCGTTTTCGAACGCCCCATCGCACAATTTTTTAATCGAGACGAGTCACGTTTTTCTAGTATGGACGAGTCGCACATACTTCGATTATTTTACCCATGAAAAATCGTATACGAGGCTCTGATTGATCAACAAAATTAATTCTTGTAGGTGTTGATTCGTTCGTCGAAGCCGCGAAATTTTAAAAGTAAATTTTAAAGTAAACGGTCATTATTTCGAAGCACGTGCGTTTCGATTACGGCTGACGAGCTCTGCCTGTGTCGTATTACGTGGCAGGCGTTCACAAGCGACGCAAGCTTTACTTCTGTAGATGACGTACTTCAAGTCGACTTAAGTACAATTTTTTAATCGAGGTGCCCGAAGGGCACGAACAACCGCCGCATATACTGAACGAATAAATTATTACGTTAAAAGGCGGTAAAAATTCGACAAAGCAATCATTTCAAGGTAATTATTAAAGAGATTATTAACGTCCCACACGTTGCCGCGTTTCGATTACAGCTGACGAGCTCTGCCTGTGTCGTATTATAGTGTACATCGTATTATAGTACATCGGGTGTATTTCCCACGACGTGGCATGCGTTCACGAGCGTCACAAGCTCTACTCCTGTAGATGATGTACTTGAGGTCAAATTAAATGCAAGCGAGTGTTATATGCGAAGCGCCCGAGGGGCACGAGCAACCGTCGCATGTACTGGACAAATAAATTATCAGGTACTTACGTCGAAAAGCAGCAAAAATCGAACAAAACAATCACCTCAATAGATTATTATCGATGTCGAAAGGCACAAACATAAATGTTTAAAATTATGAAAATCATTCGGAACTTCCGACAAGAATAAGATTCTTCCCCAAAATAATTAGCTGTCGCAAATTATTTAGCTTCGGGCTAAGTACGTATTTATAAATATATACCAGGCCGAAACCATTTTAAAATTTTGATGTAGTTTTTAAACCTTAATTAATTATTTTTATCTTTGAAAGAACTTGGGGAAAGTAAGAACTTTTTAGTACTGAAAGCTTAAAATTCGTATTACTTATCGTATTTACTTATAAAAATCGAGTGTACAAATAAAAAAATATATATATATATATATATATATATTGTAATACCTCTACCTATTGTAATACACGAAACGCGCCAGCTGTGTCTCCGTAATTTGCTTTTTAAATTTTTATCAGTTGGACGTTCGATAAATTCATTATTAAATAAATGTAATGTGGAATTACGTGTTGCGCCTCGAATGTTTGGATGATGTAAACGTGGTACGTAAACAATTTTCGTCGTGTCTACTTTCGTTTTAATTAAAACCTAACAAGAGGTATTTTTGTTGAAAATTTCGTCGTTATATATGTGGGTGTGTAAACAGAGAAAAAAAAATTAAATGACAAATTTGAAGGTCAAGAGTTCAAGGGCTTGCATTATACGTTTGATAAAATTTTTTTTTCTTTTTTTTTTTTTTGGTACGAGCACCAATTAAGGTTATCTTTATCTAAAAGTGTTCGCTTGCGTTCCGAAAGCGCAACGCTTTGAATTTTTTTCAGAATTCGTCGAGGTTCGAACCCGCGAACCGCTCGCTGCACAGACGAAAGTCTATGAAATCTTCAGTGCGATTTTCAAATGAGCCAATTTCTGTGCTCTTCTTCGGCCCAAAACGTTTTCAGAAATTGAAGATGTTCTTAACCTTCTTCGGTTTTTTATTAGTTCATCGTTTCGAACATCGTACTCTTCAATAAATCGACCTAATAGTAGCTTGTTTTGACCTAGGCACCGTGGTCTAACCATGATCTGCATTTTTTACAATCAATCCAAGTGTGCTTTTGTTTCCATTGCGTCATTTTTAACTTTGCCGGATAAGGAAATACTGCTCAAAATTAAGGCGTTCAGATATTTGTTCAAGAGAAGACCAAACTTTTGACCGACAACGGCTTGTTAAATCCATGGAATTGCTCTCTCTATCTCGTCCTCCAAGCATTTATTGTTAATTAAATTAGTTCGTCGATTGTTGCACGTCTTCCGAAGAAGAGCAAATTTTCTCGGGTTCAAAACCAGAATTTTCCAATTACTACGAATTGGACGAATCAAGGGTCTCGGATGCGTGAAGATACGGTGCGTCTATCTAACTTCCACTTTCTTTTTCTTCGCATGCTTCGTTATAGGCTCGTGTCCGTTTCTTCTAGCGCCCCTACAAACTATCTATGCATCTTTTTGTTCGCCTACCAATTCTTCTTCTGTCATTCGGACGTTCCATTCTTTTCTCCTTTTGACTACTCTATTTTCGAAGTCGGCAACATGATTTGTTTATGATGAGTTTCGCTTTGAAAAAATTCCGCGACACAACCTCAAACGGAAGCGGCTTGGGTAAGATCTTGAAATCTTTCTTCTTTTCTTTAATTGTAGGCTTCCGATTTATTTTCGCGGCGCATCAACCGATCATCGGCTGCGCATCTTCGAGATCAACTGCGAACAACGACCGTATGCGATCTTCATCGACATTGAAGTTAATCTTGCCGAAAAGTGTTCCACTAAATCGTATTTGGACATAATTCGCGGTGAGATCGCGAAATTCTTTCGACCACATTTGTTTAAAAATCTTCCCGAGGCGCGGAAAATGCGCCCTTTGGGGTTGCTTATTGTGCGCTAGTTACGTCGTCACATTTCGTGCTACGTAAACGCAAAGAGGTACTAGCCACGGACGCTTCGTACCCTCGTCACGGCATTGACTGTAAACGTAAAAAATACGACCGGTGACTTATAAAAGTGAAACGTTTCATCCGGCTCGAAGAGCCAAAATGCCGGTTGTTAATACAATTATTCTCGATGATGACGTTGACGTGAAGAGCTCGAGCCTTTTGTTTGTTTAGCAAACCGCTTAGGCGGAAGTGCGCTTCGTCGCTCATCCAGATGTTGTTTATTTTTGATTAATGGCGATTGTTTGAAGCCCGAACGATTTGGATTTTACACGTCGATTTTCGGACTTTCCAGGAGTTACAATTAGATGAAACTCATTTCTAGTGACCTGCGCGCATGGCGTTTTTCTTTTATAGTCACGTTAAAACGCGATATTTTTTCTTGGTCATGTCGTACGCGTGGTGGATATCAGGAATATCGTCGAAAACCGTGGGGGGTCACGATTTTTTTTCCCCGTTTGAAAGATGTCGGCGAAACGGTTTTCGGAAGGCGTCTTTCCTTTTGCAGTTTACTCATTGTTTTGCATTTCGTTCTTCGATAACCTCGCATAACGAGGTGCGTTCGATATCAAACCGCGGATTAAGTTGATTCGCGCCTTGATCGACGGATCATCGCGTGATTCGGGCGTTTGATTCGCGGTTTTTATGTAATTTCGCGGTTTAATTCTTGGAATTTAATTTAATTAACGCTTTAATTAGTTCGATTAATTTATATAGTGTTTTAATTAGGTACGAGTTTTGATTATGATTGGCGTTTTAATTCCCGGAATTTTGAGGGCTTAAAGTAATTCGGCGTTTTTAATTAATCGATTTGATTCGAGCGTTAATTCCAAGAATTAAGCCGCGAATCAATTTAATCCGCGGTTTGATATCAAACGTAGTATGGACGACGGGGGGGGGGGGGGTTGGAATACCTCTACTTACGTCGGTAATTACAGACGTTATAAACGTTCTGAGGATGTTTAGATGGACTGATGTGTTACATAAAAACTTTAATAAGTTGAAGATCATTTACCGGCCAGCCCATGATCGAAAAATGGGATTCAATAAAAACCACTCTACGTTTTGTTGTCGGACCGTTATTTTTAACGCCCGAAAACGAAATCGATTTTTTCGAAATGGAATCGTCGCGCGTTCAAATAAATCCGTTTCGACAAAAGCAATAACAACTGTAAATAACTTGCAGTTATTGATGAACGTCGTATTCAGCCGGCGACTAGCAGGTGTCGATGTCATTACTTCACTAAATTGAAAAATGTTCGACGTACTCTCGCGTTCTCCTCAAATTTTTCGCAACGCCAACGGTACCGCGAACGTTCGCCCGTCAAATATCCGAGGCCGTCCAATTTTGTGCACGATCTGAAATCCTCGGGAAGAATTTCGTTTGTTGTTTTTTTTTCCCGCCGACCTTAATCGACACGTTCTCGCGCAAAACGACGCCTAATTTCGGGTCGCGAAGAATGAGATGCGAGCAAATTTTCTCGGTTACATTTTTAAAGTTGTCGACGGCCGACGGCGCGGAGTCCGGTCCCAAGGCTGCCGTAAACATTTTTAGACGCGCAAGAACAGACCGTAAAACACGTATTTGCGGAAAATTGTATTGCGAAATTATGGCCGTCGGTCGGTCTATCTATGTACTTCGTCATAGTAATAAACAGATTATTTTATGGGGTAGTGCGAAGTGTTGCTCTTTATGTGTGTAATTTTATTTTTGCTCGGGTCGATTCGCGTTTCTGCAGTTCTGACGGAACGAAACGTGGACGCGAAAGGAAAACGGGACGATCCATTTCCAGGCCCGTAACTCGACTAATAATGCATATGTACCTAATTTGTTGTTTATCTGAGGCTTTGTTTGTTGTCGTCGCTGTTGTCGAAGTTCTCTGAACATCTGAAACAACGTTCGCTTCCCCATTATAAGGTCGCTGGAAGCGTCTTAAATATAACATCCGCTAATTTGTAATTTCTCGATCCCCTTTGTTTTCTATTCGCGCGCAATAACAAATATCTGTTGATTACCAAATCCGCAAAACTACCCTCCACGACTTTGCGGCTAACGCGAGCAGTTAAATAATTGTTTTTAAGAAAAGAAAAGTTTAGAACCACTCGTTTCGTTTCCGACCGGAAAAGTACAAAAAAAAAACCGAACGAACGAAATAGAAATAAACGCCTTCCAAAGAATTCGGTGATATCTCTCACGGAACACAGGAGTATATATTCAAAATGATTCAGATTATAAACGAGTCGCTTAACGCAAAGCGTAACCTCCCGGAACGCGGGACCTGAATAGGTGCTCACAAAGCACGAAAAGTCAAAAGGCTCAAAGCGTCACTTCAAAGTCTTCTTAACGTGAAACGTTTGAAACAAATGACTTCGGCTAGGACGACTTTTCGGGCCGCGGAAAATTCGTTTTCTCTTTTATTTTTTGAAGTGCGCGTCGCGCAATTAAAGTCCGTTACGCTCGCCGGACTTTTTTTCCGCAACTACGCCCGGAACGGCGTGCGTGCGAAATTAATATAACTTCGCCCAAAAAAAAAATCGCTTCGCGACGGCGAATTGTCATTTTTCTGCGCGCGCGACCCCTCACAATTACGTATATTCCGGTATAACCGGATTTCGGTTTTTTTTTTTTGATTTTTTTAAACAAACGCTTTAAACGAAACAGACGCATCAAACGTCCGCTCGAGTTAAATTAAAAGGAAAATACGTAGGTCCTTTCGGTGGTCGCGGACGTTAAGTCACTGTCACGTCTGAGTTAATTAGCACGCGCCCATAAAAGTTATTTCGAGTGTTTACTTTAAAATTAAAATGAAAATAGTATCTTAATTAACTTGAGATTTTGTAGGCTCATAAAGCGGAGCCCGGTTAATGTAAGGGGCGCGATTACACGCGACGACATATCGTAAACGCGCCTCGTTAAAAAAAATCCTCCTAATTTAATGCGCCCCTGGTTGGGCGCCAATTGTAACTCTGCTATTTCGCAATCGATTTTTAACAGTTTCTCGATTAAATTAACATTAACGACGAAGTCAAAGCTGTTTTTACGCGACCAATACACGTCCAAGGTTCGGGCGCCAGTTGTAACCGAATCCATATCGACTTTTAACTTTCTATTTAAACAAGTTCTAACGACGATAAAATATGCACGTCTTTTGTGTCTCGCAATCGAATAAAGCAACAGTAAAACTTAAGATCCACGTAGCGCGGGACCTTCGTTTATTTTTCATCCTTCCTTCTTTGTACGACGTTCATTGCGAATTCCTTGGCGATTTTCTGGGAACGGGATTGTTAATAATATTTAGTAAAAACACGTTCAGCATTCAGCAAACCAAACATTTTTACTAAAATATAAATTTTTGTAAAAAGGACATCACGATAGTTATACAGGTAAAACAAACGTTTTTAGTTTTATAGGAGAATTCTCTTGAATATATTTTAACGGGAATCGTGAGTCTGGTAGCCGTGCGTTATTTAAGTTGGTCGTGCGAAGGTCACTAAATTTTCCGCTACCAATCCGAGATAAATTGCGACGGCTGATCGAAAGGTGTCGCATTACGCGTGCGTGCAAACGAAATCTCCGGAAGTTAAATGTTTGACTGTAAAGCGTCCCTAATTAATGTTAGTATCAAAAATTTGTGATTTAACAACAAAGTAAAAACTTTATAAAAAAAAATTATTTTAAGGTAAGCGTACATTATGCCGGGTCGCATCGCAGCGCAACCAATCGCCGGGGTGCATTTTAAACGAGTCAATGCCGGCATCTCTGTTGCGTGACAACGATTGGTTGCGGAGTTTCGCGCTGCGATGCGGCCCGCTGCGTCCCGGAATAATGTACGCTTACCTTTAACGTTCGTTTAACGTATTTTCGCGCTTTCTTATGTGTTTGGTAAATTTTAAATTTTAACCTAGGGACAAATCGGTCGATCGACTTGGTTGGTACTACCGTCGACATTTCAAAAAAAAAAACAGTGCGAACGTCAAATCGCCTCCAAAAATCTGTAAATTTCTAGTGCATTTGCAAAATTTGCATTTGAAGAAAAATGCAAGGCAACCTTAGTGCGCCAACTCAAGACCAAGACGGGCAAGTCGTTCAAAACGCGTCACCGAAATCCTTCACCGACATGTGTAACAACTGTGACGGGTACAACGATGCCGGATTAGAGCCGTCGGACGTGGTCTGCATCACTCAACTATGCGAAATGCTCACCCGTCACAAACACATGCAGCAAAAAATCAAGGAGATGCAGTGCAGGGAACAGGCTTATCTGGAAACGCTGAAGCAAGCCGATCGGATGTGGATCGACATGGAATCCGATTACCAAAAGCGAATAACGCTCTTGGAGAAAAACAACGAGACCACCTTCAACAAGCTCGAATGCGCCACCGACCAACTGAAGAAAGAAAACGCGCGGCTCGCCGACGAATTAAAGGTCACCAAGCTGGAACTGAACCAGTACATGGAACAGCTGCAAAACCCCATCGCCAACCAAATAGACAGCGAGCGCCCCAAATCGCAGGCGTTGGAGGAACAGCTGAGAGACGCGTCCCAAAACATCGCGAACAGCGAGCACCGCTACACGCAAGACGTATCGGTCGTGCGGCAACGGCTGAAGGTGACTTGCGGCAACCTTTACAATTCAAGTTCGCTGAACGAGAATTTGAATCGCGAAATGCGCGACCTGAAGTGCAAATACGCGAAAATTCAAAAGGAGCTGGTGGCCCAAAAGGTCGTGGAGGCCCACGTTTTGGCGCACTTGGAACGGGTCGCGCGCGTATGGAGTTCGAATTTTTCGGGAGCAACCGTCGAGGTTGGAAGCGACAAGGACGACGACGACGACTGCTGCACCACGCGTTCAGAACGCGGAGGAGGCCCGTAACGGATAATCGCGGGCAGGACCGGGAGTTACCAGAAAAGACGTGCGCCGTTGCGGCCCGTCATCAGGCACGCGTTAAATAAATTTAACGTCAATAAAATGTGTTTTTTTTATGTGTGCAAATCTTGCCTATACGTGGGATATCGGGTAGTCTTTGAAAAATGGAAGAAGTTTATTAACAAAAATATTAGTGAGGTTTCAAATATGTAGAAAAGCAGCTGCTCCTAGGCGTCTTGCGAAAAGGTCAATATTGGGAATCCGATGATGGTTTTTCGATGTTGTCCTTGGTGGCCAACATGCTGGCGATCACGGTGCCGTTCTGCACACAGACGCGATGGAATGCTTATTGAAATTGTTGTTGGTGTTTGGGGCCAGTTGTACGAGGGGTTCTGGATATTGGGATACTGGCGGTTCTGTTCTGGTGCGGCTAAAAATATGGGAAAAGCGTTGGGGACGCAAAAACCTTCCGATGCCTGACGTTCCACTCCAAATCGCGATTCGGAAGCTCGTCAAATCCAGTAATTGAGACCGCTATTGTCATTTTGTTTGTCAATTATCGCGACAAGACGTTCGGAGGTTCTGGCGCAACTGAACAATGCAGGAAAAACGTTCGGGATGTGAACACGCTTCGAAAAATAACCAGTCAAGGGTGTAATTCTTATCGTTCCAGTTTCCAGTTTCCAAGATTTTTTAGGTTAGGTTAGGTCTAACCTAAGTTACTAAGTTGCCGTTACGGAAATACCATTGTCCTTGTAATCGATGAGCCGGGATTTCCTCTGTGCTTAAAAAATCTGGCGACTGAGACTGCGCGAAGAGACTCGTGGTTTCGTGGTCTCGCAGCCTGCTGACCCGATTGGGATAGGGCTCGGTATTTATACTCCTAGTGAGTCGCGCAAGATGACAAGGCACTCGCGATATCTCTCCATTCCGCGAACTTAAAAACCCGCCCTCGTATATCGATCGTTTTGCGGAGTCGTCAAAAACCGCACGTAATTTGGCGGTTTTCATTTTTGAAGTATGTCGAGTGATTTCAGTTTCGACTTCGTTCATTTACCTGCGCGGATTTTTTAAATTAATTAATTAATTAACGAGTGCCCGCGCGAATTTCGAAAATTCGGCGAAAACATAAATTATTTATCGGAACGATAAATTGCGAATATCTGCAGTAGAGAGAGAAAGGTGGCGTCTTCCGGAGAGAAACTGCTGACAAGCTTGTTGTCGATGATCACCTATAAATCAGGATTAAATTGACGGTTCTATAATTTCGTTCGTTTCAAGGACGCGTTCCGTAATAGACGGAAACGCGAAGTTTCCAGCATTTTCCGATTCGAATGAAACGCGGACGCGCGCAGATTTTTCGCGTACAAACGACCGACACGTTCGACGACTGTTCGTTCGATGTTTGTTCGGCAACGTTTAAGGAGATAGTAGACGAATTTGCAGTGTTACTTAAAACTTAATAAATCTAAAAGATGAACATCAACGAGACTCTTTTTTTTATTATAAACGTGATTGTAAAAGATTATTCTTGCTCTTACATATATTAATTTTTATTCAAAGTGATAAACAAAAATAATAGGTTTTCCGGTATTTTCTTGAAAAATAAATTCAATATTCACTTTTTCTTTTTGAATTCGCATAGACGATAGTGTTTTTCAGGGTGAGAAGTAAAATCAGCACATAAACTTCAACAGTTTCGTATTTACAACGAATTTAATTTATGTTATTAATAAAAAAATGTAATGTTTCGGCGTTTAAATCTATTTGATGAGAGATGAGCTTCTGAAGTTTTAATAAACATTCTAATAACTATAACACATACTTTAGAACAGCAATGGTCATCTAAAACAATTTAGAAATTATCAATATATTAAAATAACATTTAAAAAAATTAAAATCTAAAAGTAATTTTTTTTAATACTTACGTAAAATGCAGACTAACACTGCTGTCGCTGCAACTGTCACTTGTCTGTAACAGACTATCAGAAAAAAATAGAAACTCCTAAATTTTTCTTTCTATTTCCTACCATTTTCTCGTCATCGTTTTTCCTCTTTCGCCGATTTCCAGCGTAGATTCTTCTGTTGACTGCGTACTTGCATTATTACGTACCTATCTCTATGCTTCATATTTCACTGTATTTCACCAACCACTGTAATCGCGAAAACGTGCGTAGGATAAAATTTTGTTCGCGAAATTTGACCGTCGAATGTTTGAGGGGAGCCCTAACCTAGTTTCCATCCAAGAGCCTAACCAAGCTCGATTGTCAGAGAATTTGTGTTAGAGCTTAAAGGTCCATAAATTTACACTTTATAAATACATGGAGAGTTAGTGGACAAAGAAATATCCTACCTTTCCTCGTCGTATTAATCATTTTTGTTTGTAATCCTTTTAGAGAACACAACACGACACACAACACTCGCGCACTCACACGCAAAAAGGCCTTATAAACCGAACGAACATCCCTCGCACACGCGAATAATACAACGCCGTAATTTAAAATTCGAACTACCGAAACAAGCACTACCGTTCTGTATCACTAACGCAAAAGATCTGAAGCGGTTTTGCCAGAATTCTATATATAAACGCGTTCGAGTTATTACATAGATACTAGGACATTCCGCTTTTATTTTAAAATCATTCTGTTTTTTGTGCGCACTCTGATAAGTTATCACGTGAAAGTAGGTGACGCACATGTTTTATTTGTTGCTTTGCATTTTATCGGTCGCATAAAAATGCGATTAAACTTTCAGCTGGTTTATGGCTTGTAATAGGGAAATTTTCAATGCTTAAGGACACGCGAATAGTTAAAATATTTTTAATTTAAATAGAGTAATTTTATAATTCCACGGTATAAAGTCAGTGATTTTTCAAATAATTTTAAACTGGTAGGTATTTGGTTTTTTGTTTTTTTTTTATTTGGATCTCGAAATTTTTATAAAGACACACGAATAGTTTTTACATTAAAAATAGAGTATACAGGGTGTAACTAAAACATGTAGCCAAACTTTACAGGCGTCTTATAGAAGTCAAAATAAGACTTTTTTTTAATATAAACATGTGTCCGATAATGTATTCCCTCCGAACTAGAGGACTTCAAAATACGTCACGAATAAAAATAAATACGTCGATGCGGCGAAAAATTGAAGCATGCATTACCTCAAATGTTTCACATTTTGAACATCTTTTGTAGTTAAAACTAAGAATAAAAAGCAGCAAAAAATTGTGTGGTTTTTCTTTAACTATTCGAAGTCCTCTAGTTCGGAGGGGAATGCATTTTCGGACACATGTTTATATTAAAAAAAAGTCTTATTTTGACGTCTATAAGACGCACGTAAAGTTTGGCTACATGTTTTAGTTACACCCTGTATTTATAATTCTGCTGTTTAAAGGCAGTAGATGGTGACTGTTCAAATAATTTTACTGTATAAAAATGCATAATTTTAGAATAAATTTTCTGAAAGTACATACTTTTTTTTATCAAACTCCAGTACGACCCCTTCAAGTGAGAATAAGTTGTGATTTTTTGAGTGCATTCCAAGTTGTGAGTTAGGTATTTGTTACTTGATTACTTGGTACTTATAAGGAAGGCTAGGCAGGTGGAAATCTCAGAAAAATTTGAAACTTTGCAGGATTGTAGTACTAGTCAACCCTAATCAAGAGCCGTATTCAGTTCGTGCTCTTACGCGATTTAAGAGGGTGAAATTTTCTTGAAAATTGGAACTTTTTTCGATTTCGCTTATTATCTCTGAAACAAGAGCTGTCGCCAACAAACTATATATTTTTGTAAATGGCTATTTAAGACCTACATCATGGTACAACAATTAAGG
Organism: Rhagophthalmus giganteus; assembly: GCA_036326145.1. NCBI lineage: Eukaryota > Metazoa > Arthropoda > Insecta > Coleoptera > Rhagophthalmidae > Rhagophthalmus > Rhagophthalmus giganteus. Next base: position 333,727 of record JARFJA010000021.1, on the reverse strand, counting down.
GTGAAAGTTCTAAGGGGTGCCACCCCTTAAAAATGTCACCCCTAATTTTTGTATCATAATGGGATCATATTATAATGTATAATAGTTCCGTCGTATCTATTTCTAATTTGAATTATGTATTTGAAGTTTTATAACTTTATAAGAAACTGAAATGACGAGTTTATTGAAAGACAACGATTTATAACAACAGTTCTCAACTCACGGGGCGCTCCCCCTAAGGGAGCGCGAAATAAAAAAAGGGGAGTCGCGAAGACATTTTAAAAAGACAAAAGTATCATCAAGCAAATAAGTAGATATAGAAAAAAATATTTCGGCCCCAAAAATCTTTGAAAGAGGGAGCGATTAAAACTGATTCGGAAAGTAGGGTCACAAATATTAAACGGTCGAGAACAGTTGGTTTAATAGTACGATACGAAGGCAACTGATATTACCGTGGGCACCAATGCTCGGTAATACTTTTGTATAGCACTAACGATTGTACACTCATAACAATACATAATCCTGTGAAATAAACAGGTAAGACGCATTTTCAGGGAACATTCGGCCTGCGGCGATATCAATTACCTTTGTGCCGTACTATAACTACCTAACATATTGTTTAATTAACTATAGAGATTGTTTAGACAGTTTTGGATTTATCAAGAAAATCTTATTTAGTAGGAGTATTACAAGACTATATTATTTATTATAAATATTAATTATAAGGTGTACAATAAAAAGAAAGAAAATTTAAATAAACATATACCTACTTAAATCCAAAATTTGCTTTTCAAAATAAAATGTTGCTTTTAAAATATATAAATTAAAAATAAATGTAGCTTTTATTAACGAATTTTGCTAGTTATTGAAATTCTTTGCCATGTTGAAGTCGACTTTGTAAATCGGCAGCAGTTAAATAATTCTAGAATCTAAAAATACATCTATCTAAGGCATTACGTTGAGAACCCATTACGCCTTTTTTTGTGTTAGTGGTTAGTGACACACTTCGGAAGACACCAGGGACCGCCGTCAGGCATTACTTCCAGTGCGCCTTCCGAGATATCTGTGCCTACCAGGGGGTTATTTCACCACCCGTACCGGGATTCGAACCCAGGACCCATCAGTCGAGAGGCCAGTTTTATGACCACTCAGCCACCGGGTCGGCGACCAATTACGCCCACTTAACCGAAACCTTACTACCTGCAGTTTTTAGAAAACATCCGTGTTAAGATATTAGAAATTTTGGTTGCCTATTATTACGAAAGATCGGTGGAACTACACTAGCGACATCGCAACGGCAATAGTTCTCAAAATTCCGTCTACTATCCCCTTAAGCAGGACTTGCCGAAATTTAAATGAGATTCGGACGAACGGCGGCCGGCGGTGTTTCGTCCAGAACGTGATATATAAACCGGCGGAGAACGCGGGCACCCGCACCAACGAAGGGTTTATTTTATTTACGTTGTCGGACGTAAAAGTTTTTTCGATAGATGGCGCGCGTACGTGCGTTTTTGAAAAATTGGGGGCGCGTTAAAAATTTACGACAGGTGAAGTTGTTTTCGTGCCGTCGCGCGGTATAAATCTATTCCTTTTTAGACAAATTGTAATATAATGCCGCATTTCATTTTGTAAGGACGTAAATTATCGAAAAATACAGCCGTACGGGCTTAACCTACGGCTTCGGCTATAGGTATGTACGTACGTACGTACGTATGTATCATTCGGAGGGCTTTAGAGACGTCGCAGTCTCGACGTGGTGAATTATACATCAACCGAACTAAGGCGAAACTGCTAAAAAGCCAAATAATAAATTTACGAGGTTGCGATATCGAGGAGACGGCCGAAAACTTCGCTAATATTTTAAATAACTTGTTCGACGACGTTTCCGAAATTGCCACGCCCTCTTCGCGCGACGTTACGACGTCGCAACGTAGTTGTTAGTTTTTGTTCGTTCGTTTCTTTGCATCGTTGTTCGTTTATTATTAACGAGCGAACAGGCAGTACTTCAGACGCTTCATGAATTATAAAATGAGCGTTTTTAAACTGACAGATTTCCCACTCGTACGGAAGATTTGTCGGTCGGAATCGAATACTAAATAAATATTTCGAGTTTTTGCGCAATTTTCGAAATCGAATAAATGCGACGCGTCCGTTCTTGTTTCTTCTTTTTTTAGGCACCCGCCGCGCGAACGATTTGTATGTAAATAACTATAGTTTGCAATATCTGTCATCGGCCGCGTGTCTAACAGCAGCGATTGATTTACGGCGAACGAACCCAACACGAAAGAATGTCAATAAAACAGAACAGTCAATAACAGACAGGACAGGAAGTTTTTATTTACTGCACGCGTCGTCGACCCCGGCGCTGGCTGTCTCGTTTGCGCCCCCCGTCCGACCCCCTCACAAAAAATAAACGAAAGCCACTTGAAGTGCTTGAAGTACGAACGCCCGAATATCGAGTGACAGTTGGATTTCAACGACCGTTCATTATAAATTATAAAAAAGACATCGATTACACTTGTTGGCACGTTTGCGTTTCCCGAAAAAAAAGCGCGTCCCCCCGCGCATACGAAATTAGTTCGTCAAACGGAGGGGAGAGACGATTGCCAACGTTAATCAAAGAAATCCGAGACGTCCTAAGGCGCACTAACTTAAAATATCGTTCCTGCCGGTCTTATGAACACGCAATTCGATTACAACGCACAACCGCACGCCCGTCGTTTCCTACAGAATGTCAAATACTGCGGGATGTATCAGCTTCCTATTGAAAGGAAAACGATCCGAGCGAAGAAAATACAGTTTGGGCGAATATAAAGGACCGTTATTCCGATACGGGAAAGATAAGTTATTTAGAAAAGTCGATCGGTTTTTAGGTACGTACCTAACGGACGAATAACCTATTTCGACCTAAATTTTCGACGCTATTGTGTTCGGGAGGTGTTCGAAATTACGGCCAGTGATGGACGTCCGCTAATTACCGAATTTCATAATTGCATGTCGTTTTTGCCAATTTACATATAATCGTGTCGGCCGATTAGATCTTCGAAAGAAAATTGAACAACGCAAATGGGCATTTTGAAAAACCGCGTTGCGCAATTTGCAATTATTCAAAGTAACTTCTTCTATAATGATGATTGTCGGGAGACGATCGGTATCTCGATTTAAATAGCATCACTTGGACAACAACGATTGAAATCGAAAAATCAGCAAAATTGATCGAAATTGTCCTCAAATCGGCGGAATTAATCCACCAATCCGCGAGACGATGCCGAGATGACTGCGATAGGCCGAAATTCGCGTTTGTCCTCGAAAAGCAAAGCTTAATTTGCCTTATCGATTAAAAACATTCAATACGATAGAGTCGTTTTCGCAACAACGTCGACCGGAATAATCGATTAAACCGCGAAACTCCGAAACGATCGGACAATCGACGAAATTAATCCTTGAATCTAAGTAATAATCGTCATGACCTTGAAATGGTCATCATGTCTACGGAAATAGAAATCTCGAAATAATAAAAAAATCCGCGGAATGAACCGCGTTCCTACGTTCAAAACGATCGCGCTCCGTCGTAACTCGCATTTATCTTCCACGTTAGAAAATAATTCCAATATAGCGTCATTTTGGCAACAACGTCGACTGGAATAATTGATTCGCGAATCAATTTTCAGAGTAGATAATCCCACAATTTGCGAAACTAATCTTCAAGCGTACGGAACGCCCATCGCGTCCTCGGGACGATTCCAAAATCCGCGGAATTAGTTTCCCAATCCGCGTTCGTTGTCGAGCAACAAATTCATTCTAATATCGTCGTCGTGACGCAAATCCTCGAGCTGGACATTCCTGAAACTACCGAACGACGATCGCGGCCTCGGGGGCGGCGACTCTTAAATCCGCGGAATTAATTCGTCATCCCCGCGAAATCTCGAAATAATCCAAAAAAAAGCGAAATTAATCTTCGAATTTGCGGAACAATCATCATATTCTCGGAACGGCTCTAGAATCTGCGGAATTGCTTCGCGACATCGTGAAATCTCGGAATAGCCCGAAAATCCGAAAGTACGAACCGACAACCGCGGCCTCGGGACGATTCTTAAACCCGCGGAATTAGTTCGTCGCCTACCCCTTCCCCCGAGAAATCTCGGAATAATCCAAATATTCGGAAAATCGATCCGCGGAACGGTCCTTGATTAGTCAATTCATGAGTAAATTTGCAGGATTGCTTCGGCAATTCAGATCTCCTTTTAATGAACGTCCATTAATGCTATTCCATGCTTCTCGGATTACGCAAGGACATCCATATAGAATGTCAATTTCAAAGGACTTTTAAAGCGGCGGCGAGCGTTTTCGCACTTGTGCGACGTCGCACAAGGTTCGAATCTTCTTGACCGTCATTTTTGCGAATACCGTTAATTCAACGTAAGAAGAAATCTCGCTTCAAATGTGGACGTTTAATATCAAAATGGACCGACAAATTGGTTAAACCAATCTTTGTGACTGATGCGGAATTCTGTTTATTCCAGAATGTTTTTCGTCGTTGCTCGCGTCACGCATATTGATCGCGGACGAGTCGCGCGCACCCGGACAACGAACAAAAATACGCAAATTTCAAGCGCACAATCAACGTAATTACACGTTTGTCCTGTGATCGAGGGAAGAAATTAGCTCGATCAGAACAAAGGCACGATCGTCTTTTCCCGTTCGTGTTGTGCAATTAAAAACGATTTAAATTGCGCGGGCGCGCGCGCGCGTACACGAACAATTTACAATTTTAGCACCAATTTATTTTTTTAACGTTAACACCTAATAAACTTATAGGGCTAATAACAATTTATTAAATAAAGCTTTACGGTTATTGCTTCTTTATAGCTTATTTGCTCATAATTAAGTTATCCAGCCGAGTATTTCGTGCTAAGGTTGTGGGGGTAGCTTCTTTTGTGCCTTACGCAAATTTATTGCGTTCCTTTCGGTTTTTAATAATAATTAAAACCCGCGTACCTACTAACGTAAACATACGCGAGGCCTTGGCCTACGTGTCCGAAGTTCGACAAAGAAAGCGGCTTTCGTGCGCGGCTACTCAATTAAACGCGTAACAGGAAACGGCGTCCATCAAAAGTGTAAAACTTCCCACAGATAATGACTTAATAATATAAATTTCGGAACCGCAATTTTCTTAATCCCGTAACTTATATCGCCTTAATTTTTTTGTACGCGGGCCCATAAATTTATCTTTACTTTCACGGCGGGCAATAAAACTTGCTGATAAAGGGAAACACCGTTCATAAACTTTATTTGTATTAGATTTTATTGCTCGCTGGCCGTACTTAAAACATTAAGGGGGTAGATATGAAAATCTTGGCCGCAGTTTTGAAACAATCTTTGCGCCCCATAAAACGGGGAAAACGGCCGAATTTTTAATTATTGTCGATCCGCGCGATTCGCCTCGTCGGCGTTAATACGACGTGAAAACGACGTAGGCTCGGCGCCGATAAAATACGTCCGACACGAATCAAAAGTCAACCGTGATAATCCCCGAACGTTTTATTTTCACGTGATTTCCGCAGACAGATCTAACAAATCATACTTTAGGTAAAAAGCGAAATGCGAAAGAGCTGTCAGCAAAAATATAAACAAAATGTTTTCCACCAATTTCGGTGTATAAATCTGGGCGTAAATCCCATTTTTAGATATATGAATAAATATAACGCGAGTACGATAGAAATATGGTTTTATCTGTTGGCGACTGTAAAACTCTTGCTATATTTTCGAAGTTAACGGTGATCCCCGGCATTTTAAAATACCGCGCAACAGATCGGAACTGACGTTTATGTGGATCAATCGGACACGAAGCGGATGAACGACTAGATTTCCGCCGGTTTTACTACACGTAAAGTGGATCGGCAATAATTGTTGCTTGTTCGATTTTATCGTTCCTCCGATACGCCGGCATATTTTTGATAAAATCGAACGTTTAACGGCCAATAAAAACAAAACAAAAAAAAAATCCCGACCGGCGACCGAGTCGCATGACGCGACCGCTTATTATCGAACGTTTTTCCCGAGTTGCACCGCTTGTTTACTTTATTGTTCGGTAGTTGTAATTACAAGCGACGAGGTAGTAAAATAACGATATTCTTTTGCGATTACATCTCGACATTTATATATTCAATTAAAATGCTAATGGTTGTTGCAACGGGCTCAATTTGCCGATACGTATCCGTTAAACTTTGGTGGAGTTAAAACGAAAATCTTGGCCGCAATGTGTTTCGAAACAAACTTTATCCCACCCTCACCCCCCCAATAAAACGCAACACAAGCGCGAGTCGCGCGTATCGATCGCGGACGAGTCACGAGCGCGCAAAGCGACGAGCGAACAGGCGCGCGTACACTTACAACGAACAAAAATTAGTACGCGCACAACGTTGTAAAGAAATACAAGGTCAACCTACCTACAAGAAAAATCTAGATGGCGCGCCATTTAGTAATTTAACAACTAGATAGACTTCAGGAGGTATTACTTTTTTTGTTACTTTAGATCGTAAGAAACTGCGCGTATAAAACCTTTACGATAAGGTAATTCGGTCCATGTTAAATCTGTGATAGCCTCGTTCGCAAATTTTTATATGCCTACCTACTCTCCGAGGCAACACAAAGTAGAGAATCGCGCTTTTACTACGGGGGAATATATTTTTTCATGTTTGCTAACTAGAAACTTGAAGGAGAACGTGTTACTTTTTTTATATCGATATTGCTTAATAATACAGAATGTTATACAGGGTGTTCCACGACGTTTCGGCTAGTCGTGTCTGTTTTTAATTGGTGGCCTTCGGCCGTCCTGTTGCTTAGGGCGTGGCTTCGCCGCACCCGGGATTTTCGTAGGTAAATCGGTCGATAAATAACGATTTGGGTTTGAAATTTTCGAAGCACCCCGTATATTTCGATACTGTCGAATTTCGATCGAGATCGGACGATAAATAACGATCCCACCGAATTATTTTAGAAACACCCTATATATATATATATATATATTGTATAAACTTCTATTTGTATTGACCAGCATTTCTTGTAAAATCGGAATTTTAACCTAAAACGCGATTTAGCGTCAACGTATTATTTCGCGACTTGACTCGAAGTTGACACGTCTGCACTCTCCCCGACTTAAAACGCGAATTAGGTTAGGTTGCGCGTCGCGTAAATTTCGTATGCAATTGCAAATGCAATTTTACAGCGCGCCCGTCTCGTCGAAATACGCGATCAAACGTTCGGACAGTTTTGCTTAGAAAAGACCGTCCGTAACGCGATAAAAATCGATTCGAACGTTCGCGGGCTACAAAAAAAGATTTCCGATCGTTCGCGAGATACGCGTAAAAATGTGACGATCGCGATATTTCCGAAGCAATTTCGACGTGTCGCGCACTTGTCGACACGAAAACGCGAATAACTTCGGCCCGCCTGCAGCTAGACAAGTCGACAGACACGCCGATCTCAACACGTTCGGCCGTTCGGGAACGGTACGCTCTCCAAGGACGAAGAAAAGTTCGAAATAAACGCGGTTTTTTCACCCCCGAAAAATCAACCCCGTTTGGATTTTTCCCCTTTCTCCTGCGCACGACCGACAAGACAAGAAAGTTAAAGAAGGTCGGATGAACCTTTTCTAACCTTGTCGACCTTGGTGACAGTCAACCCGTTTTCTTCGACTTTAAGCGACCTCCAATTTTGTTTTGACAAGATCAACGGGTGAAATGCAAGAGCAGATAAGGTCAGATAAGGTAAAAAAAGATCAGACAGGGTCAGATACAGACAATTCAAGATCAGATAAAATTTATACAAGGCTTGACAAGATAATATAAGATCAGCACAAGGTAAAACGTGGTTAAGATGAAGTCGAGCAAGTCGTACAAATCAACAATGGCAGAGGCAAAATTTTATACAAGGTTCGGTAAAGCTAAAAATGTCATACAAGGTTCTATAGAATCAAAACAAGGTTAGATAAGATCGAGACATTTAATACAAGACCTCACAATAAATCAAGGTCCAACAATGTTGCGTCATGGCAGAAAATGTCGGACAAAAACAGACAAGATGACGAAATTGTCAGTGAAGGTTAGATAGCGTCAGATAAAGTACGTGCAAGGTCGGACAAAGTTAGAAAAGGTCGAACAAGATTAGAATAATTCAAGAAAGATAAGGAACGCCCATGCGGTGCCGGAGAAGTTCGAATAAGTGCGATATAAGGTAGAATAAGGTTGTGCCAGGTCGAGCAGATCGAGACAAGGTCAAACCAAATTGAACAGAAGTCGGGCGAGGTTAAACAACCGAAGTGGTGCCATTAAAAGACGCTGACAAAGTCAGAAAATTAAATACCAGCGGCCCTACTAATGGTCTAACTGATGTTCTTGCACAAACTCAGTGCGGGATAAATTCGACGCGTAAGCTGCGCATGATGCGTATTGCGTATTAACGTAAACGCATATTTTCTTGCCGCAGCTAACGTGCTAACTGTACGTGTACGTATTCAAAAAAAAAACGAAATAAACTCGTTCTAAACCGATACCTAAATAATTTTATGGGGCGTAAGCAATTTTGATCACTCACACACCTCTTATCTTATTTTCGCTCCGACAAGGCAAGTGCATCGTGTTCCAATTTAACTCGAACGTTAACTAGTTTGTTGGCGGAAAGACGTCGCTTTGTTAATTCCGCATTGTAATCGGTTTGTAATTTTAATCGATCGTGTGTGTGTGTGTGCTTGTACCTTGTGTTATCAATAAATTGAATCGAGTAAACACCGCGACGTTAGTTAATTTCCGCGATCGTTCTGCGTTGGCGCGTTACGGCGCTCGTTAAAAACAAAAAAAAATCGACCGAACGTGTGGGACGCGTTAAAGGACAATTTTCGCATCTAAAGCTGATTCGATCAAAAACTCCCGGCTTACGTACGTATTCGATGCCAGTTCGAAGGACCAATTTATCGAAAGCACTCGTCGCACGCTCATTATCTACACGATTTAATTGTAACCTAAATGCGATTTTAAAGCAGAGAGACGCGCGTACACAAATATCATAAAATGTCGACTCGAACAGTCGAATTTACAACTACGCAGAACGCGCACCTCTTTCGAGGACAAATGGAAATCATAAAAGTTTTAATTTACATTATTTATGTATCTAGGGAAAAGAATTATTTCGCCGGTGTCAAATGAATAATGAGGCCCATATTTAAAAGTCGTTCAATATGGCGCGGGAAAGGTTTTCGGTTTCTTTTGGAAATCGCGCGTTTCGTGCCTTCAACTTGTTTACAAACGCCGGCGGCGGCGCCGGAACTTTTCACTTTTATCTCAAACACCGAATTGTATTTTTTCGCGACAATGCGACGGTCGAAATTCTTTCATTTCGCTTTCTACTTTAATCACTAAAGCTTATTTATTAGATGTTCGAGTTATCGACAGAAGAAAATTTTACGATGACTCGCGTTCGATGATGACTAATTGTAATTGAACGCTTTTAGTTATCTCAGTTTATTTTATATAGACTTCGTCATTGAATTACGTGCACGGTGTTTATGATTTATCGGAATAAAAAATAAACCGACGTTATAAATGATTATCGATTTTAATTTACTCTCGATTCGATAAAATAACTGTTTTAAATAGGTTTCGGAAACGATGAAAATGCACGAATTATATCGATGCAATTGATATGCAAAATATGGCTTATAATTATAAACCATGGCAAACAGTAGTGGCGCGCCAACGAACATTAGTAATCAGATCTTATCTAAGTTATGTATTGTAGTTATGCAATTACACCGTGAACAGTATCAACGTGTGCTTAATAGTATAATTTCCAGCTAACGAACGTTAAATATTAGCTTTTCGCTTGCTTTTTCGTGTACCGTAACAGTTTTTAATGGTTCTCTCCGTTTCAATCCGCGCGTGACGTCATCGTTTCGATACGAACCGCGACGAACGGGCGAATAAAAATTCAACGTGCAGACTTATGAATTTCGCGATTCGTTTTCTGTCTCGAATAAATTCGTTGAATAGACCGTTTTTTGCGCGTCAATCTATGATATAAACAAATAGCTGGCGTTGCGACATCGATGAGCACTGTTTCGAACGTGCAAATGCGACGCCACAAGAGCAAAACCTGCAGGTGATCGAGATGGTGTTGCAAAAGACGCGGTGGTTGGTCGCGCAATTTCAACAAAAAATTGCGAATCCCGAATTTAGTTATATTCGTGGTGCGTTTTTCTCGAAAACGGTTAGAGATAGGTAAAAATTACTTATTATAAAAATGGTAGAGTATGAAGGAGACAGTCTGATTGTGATCTCGAGCGACCTTGAAATCCATTGGTTTTGGAGTTATGGGACTAAGTTATCTTTTTTTTTAATTGTCTGTATTTTTATATTATATAAAAGGAAGTTTCGGTAAGAATGAGACAAATGTCAGTATTGTAGGTACGATGAAAGTTTACTCCATTTTTTATTTACTTTCCTGAACTTTTTCAAAAGTTAGGAGTGCGTCGTACTTCCGGCGATGATCGCGGGAAGACCTGATTTATTTATCTAAAATCGTATAAATTAGTGTTTTATAATTCCACGTGTGTGATCGTTAATCATCAAAAGTGCCGACCAGTAAGAAAAAGTTTCGGATGCGTCGATGCTGTTAGTGAAAAATTAAAATGTAAAGTCTTAATGAGCGATTACATTTATGCGACAGGTCGCAACGTTTCCAACGTCAAATTAATTGCGCGATCGTACGAGCTTAACTTTCCCGACGTTTCTTAATTATTGTTAGTTTTGTCGGAAAAACAATTGCCCGAAAACGCGAATAAGCACAATACGAAATAATGTAATATGCGCCATCGGCTTTGCCGTCGTAATGATAATAATAAAAAAAAAAGTTATACTTGCTCGCGGGCCTTCTTCATTTCGTGGAAGTGGTATTAAATTTTGTTACGCCGTCTTACCGTAATTGAGGTTAGGTGGTTGGATAATTGAAATTATCGACAACAAAACAACCTCCTAACCGCATTTACTGATTTTAGCGAATTTTCGTAGAAAATAAAGCTATCGTTTTTGTATAAGGCGCTTTAGTTCAAATCGGCATAATATATCATCTCTAGAATGCGACGTTTTCATTTGGCATAAGAGTTTCTGGACATCCTGTATAATTAAATCTCGTGAACAAGATTACGAACGCAATTTTGATCGTGAGTGACTGAAATTTGGACAGCGTATTGTACTTATGAATACTAAGGGCAAGTTCGTTAACCTGAAAAATTCACACCGACCCGTTTCAAAATGGCGGACCAACAAAAATGTTGATCCGAGTTATCTCCACTATAAATTATCGGATCGGTAATCTAAAATATGTTTTAGAATCCCCATGAAATTCTCTATTAAACATCTTTTTTATAATTTTCGATAAAAGCGCCGTTTTTGAGATAATCTGGAGAAAAGGGATACAAATGTTTTTCTTTTTTAAAATTGTTATAAAAATATTTTTCTAGTAAATGTAATTTTCCAAAAGATGTATTTCTTTCGAGAAGGACGAAGAAAAAAAAAATTCGATTCCGAGGTCTGCGCGCGCGGACGCATCTTAAAACTAACCGTGGGCACTATACTAAACAGACATCGTAGAAATAATTTTAGAATTTCATAAAGTCGAATAGGCCAATTTTTATTTGATACTTTCTTTTTGTAGGTTTATTAGAAAACGACATATTGACACGTTACGTTACATTTTGTACATACACACTGTATATATAACCGAATCTTATGGACACGATTCCGATCGCAATTTTGATCGTAGGAGGCTGAAATTTGGAGAGCGTGTTGTGCTTATAAATACGAAGCGTAAGTTCGTTAACCAGAAAAATCAGCATCAACTCGTTTCAAAATGGCGTCATATCAAACATTTTGAATCGAGTTATCTTCACTATAAATTATCGGATCGGTAATCTAAAATATGTTTTGGAATCGCCATGAAATTCTCTATTAAACATCGCTTTTTATAATTTTCGATAAAAGCGCCGTTTTTGAGATAATCTGGAGAAAAGGGATACAACTGTTTTTCTTTTCTTTTTAATCTTGTGGACACGATTACAGTCGCAATTTTAATCGTAGGAGGCTGAAATTTGGAGAGCGTGTTGTGCTTATGGATACGAAGCGCAAGTTCGTTAACCAAGAAAATCAGCATCAACTCGTTTCAAAATGGCGTCACATCAAACATTTTGAATCGAGTTATCTCTACTATAAATTACCGGATCGGTAATCCGAAATATGTTTTGGAATCGACGTAAAATTTTCTATCAAACATCTCTCTTTATAATGTTTGATACAATAAATCGTTTTCGAGATAATATGGGATAATGATAAAAGGGATACAAATGTTTTTCTTTTTTATTGTTAAATGTAATTTTTCAATTTTTTAAAAAATCTATTGCTTTCGAAAACGATGCTAAAAGGTGAAAATTCGATTGCGAGTCTTGCGCGCGGTCGGATACTAAACAGACATCGTAGCCCAATGATAGAATTTCATAAAGCCGAATAGGCCGTAATGGCTTTTAGGGGGTCTAGGATAGCCCTTTTAACTAGCGATTGACCGACACGTACGTATTATTATAACCAGCTGCCGTTACGGAAATTGGAAAATAATACTCTCTAAACCGCCCATTTAACCGGAAACGATGTAATTCGCGTTACTGAAATTATACGAGAACGTCGATCGATACGTGTCATAAATTATTAGAAGTACGAGAAAAAAGACGTTCATCAATCATTTCTAGGCCGTCGTAGATAAAACGATTTCGTCATTTTTGACGCGCGCACTTTTTTTGTGCGGATACAAGAAACGCGAAGGTGCGACGGCTCCTCCATTTTAAATGGGAAAAAGCTAGAAAAATTAAACAAAAGCGATCGCGTGGTCGCATGACGCGCGCTACAAAATAAAATGATCGGTCATTCTCAAGGTTGCAAATGGCCGCCTTGACAAAATGCTACAAGCGCACGAAGGAGTATTTGTTACGTTCAAATATTGCGCCCACTGTTTCTTCACGGGCCGTCGAGAAAGAGAGCGAACGATTAATTATACCTTTTGTGAGCGCGCCAGAGAAAGAAACGCGAATTCGGAACGTTGTTCGCGTGAGCTTTGTGCTTATCGCGCTTATCAAATCGCCACAATAAAATAGACGGTTTTTATTATATGTTTTGAAATGCGCGCCTGCTCACTTACTAATACCTGCGGCATTAATTCTCGGTGGGTACCTTATATTGTTTATTGTTGCTAAGCGTTTAAGAATTAATGCCGCGCGCGTTTACGGATACGGTTACTTACGGAAATTGGAGGCACGAAGAAGTCCCGACCGACAAGAAATTTAGATCAAATTAATGTTTATAATTAAGGATAATTATTTGCTTTCGTGTTCGAGCAACGGACGACCATACTTTTTAGAAACAAAGGAGTTTCGAGTTTTCCCATCTATTATTAAACATTTAATTTATCGAGTGGGCGTTCGTTGCGTTACCTACGTATACTATAGTTCGGGACTATTTAATTTCTCAATCGAAAATAAACGGTTAACGCGCGCCGAAATTTCGAAATTCGAGCGCCGATTACACGACACAACGTGACACATACGTGAAATCGCGTAAATTAAATAATAATAATAATGAGAAATAAATCATTCGTTCACAACTTTCGATTGATAAATAATTTATTTAAAATGACCGAAGGTGTCAGAAAAACGCGCGTTTCCAATCGTTCATGAATAATTTCGGTCAAATACTACGTGTTAAACGAACGGATATATCGTTTATCAAAATCTTGACACGTTCAATTGCTGGCTACCGTGGACAAACAGCAAATTGATTTTTCGATATCGGGACCAAAAATATTGTTTTCGGCAAGGTGCGCGGAAGAACGTGCAGCTAATGATCCACGAGAAAAACGGGACACGGGACGCGCGAGAGGGGGCGCGGGCAAAAACGACTTTAGGAATAGTTCGCTGTCGGACGAGTGTTTTTGGCCAACAATTTTATCGTAGGAAAGACGATATTTGCGTTTTTCTTTGAGAACGCCCACTGTCAACTGAGCGTAACGAACTCGAGGGGGCTTATGCGATCCCGTAAAGAAACCCTTATATCGGAATTTAAAATCCCCCGCACAAAGAGAATACCAGAACAACAAAATTAAAGCGAGCGGAAAGTCTCCGCAAATATTTTCCTTTTACAACTACTATTCCGTTGTTACAGATTTACCGAAAGAGGACCCAATTATAACGGGAGTAGAACTGCAGTATCAAATCGGGGACGAAATCAACTTAAACTGTACGTCAGGAAAAAGCCATCCAGCCCCAATTTTACACTGGTACATCAACGAGCAGCAGGTACGGTCATTGAATAACTGCAATTTGATTAATAATTTATGTTTGTTTTGTGTCGCGACCGGTCGTGTCGCGCCGTCGTTGTTCCCCCGTTGGTGTTGCGGGAGCGATCAATCTGCGCGCATCGACCACATTTCGGATCGCGTTTGCGATTAAAATTTGCAGCGTTCCTACTAAACAAATTATTGGACGAGTTGTCGTTTGAATAATATATTCGCGTTTGGCAACCTTTTAACTGAAGTGACGGCTGGACGACGCTCGATAAAATGCCTAAATACCGAGTTAGGAACGACAAGTTGAGCTCCCGAAGGGCTCGCTTCAATTGTTAACGAGCGTCCGAAATCGAGCTAAAAACGTCCACGAACACGAGAGGCCAAAATTTATGACGTGAAGCGACACTCGGCCCAACATAACCTCGAAAAACTCCATTTGGCTCGTTTTTTTCCAATATTTTTGACAATAAAACTGTATTTTTAGCGATCAAAACGTTTTCATGGTTAAAGGACGCTATTCCACCCAGTCACGTCACCTTTTAAATGTATCGATTGGCTAATTTGGTATACTCACATAGAGCATAGTAAAAAATGTTGCTAGTCAAAATTTTAAGAGCCGTGCCTTATGTATTTTTGAGTAATTAATTTTTGAATTCCCACGGTACATACCCATTGTAAAGTGAGCGATCGCCGCGCAGCCACGGGATCGATTTCGATGCGCAATTTTTATAAGTATGCTAAAAACTAACGACGTTTTTATTTACGGAATTTCGGTAAGTGTAAAATTTTATGGTAAAACACGTTCGAACTTCTCTTATCCGAAATCGGTCGTCTGGCGGCCTTACGTCGGGAAATACAGCAACCCTGCACTGTTGAACTCGAACAAATAAAACAGGAGAACGTTCGTGTGAACACTCGAGGTTATTGTAGTTCAACGACGCACGTTACGTATACACACTTCTCGAACCATTCGCTTACATAATGATTTCTATCGTTATGACGTTTTGTAAGCGAACGATTCAAGAACAAGTCCTCCACGTGCAACTGTTCAAGACGTCAATAGGCGAGTTTGAAGACTATTATTTCCAACAAGACGGTGCGCCTCTCCGAGGTCTATTGACTTGATCAAATTCGCCAAACAGATTAATTGAACGTGGAACTCATCAAAAATAAAACCGGCGACGGTTAACGAACCGAGAGCAGTCATTCAAAGCAAATGATCCCAAACACCAAAACGAGGGTGAACACAGTAAGGCCTTTTACTCCACCGTATGGAAGAGTCTAAACTCATCTGCGCTAATCTAAGTTCGCTTCATCTTCGTTAATCTAAACTCGCCTCATCTACACTAACCTTTTCGTCGTTATTAAATATACCCAAATAAACTTCCGTACGTTTCGGCGATTTGTGAAGTTATTTCGATCCATCAATTTATCTCTATAGTAGTGCATAAAGGTAAAAATTTTTTGGCGCCCAGTTAGCCGCGCCTGGTTGGCCGCATCCAGTTGTCCGGCTCCTTCAATGACAATGGACGAAACGTTGTCTTCCATATATATTTTGTATTTAAATCTAAATTGAGCCGTAAGATGGAAACTATACACGAATGTAAGCTTATTAATCGACTACTAACACAGAACCTCTCAACTTAATCAGTAAACACGTAATGATGACGTTCAGAAAGTAAACATAAATTAAAATGCACCACGTTTAATGACTTTCACTTTTCGCTAAAAGCTTTTAATTCTTGTTAGGTTATGTTTTAATTATCATGATTTATACAATGACACGCATATTACGCGCGACATTGCCAAATGTAGTGGTACAATGCTATAATGGACTATCAATAAGCTTTATTACGCACTTTGGCTTGAAAAAATGGACGCAAATTGCACATATTTTATCTCAAAATGGATAAACGTTCATTTCTGCGGGCAGTGATGATGACTTATCGACCGAAAATAATCCCGCGAATTTTTTACGACTTTTTCAAAACGTTATACGTGCAAATACGCGCACATAACTAAAACGGTTTGATTGATACTTGTTTTCTCGAATTTTTTTGGAAATAAAAATAAAAGCGCGCGGCTATTATATAAATAACTTAATATCATAGTTAACGCGCGGAAGTGCCCTTTTTTTTGAAACGTCGAGTTTTAAACGTTTCGCTTTTATTCGCTAATTAACGTAAAGTACGCGGGACGTATTGTTTTGTTTTGCAGCGAAACGTGAAGGAAGATAAATATTAGCGGCAACGCGAAAACGTTCCATTGTTTTCAGTTAAAATAAAAATTATCTCGACTTTGTAATTTTTCGCTTTAAATTAATTTAAATTGTTTCTAAGCAGAAAATCGGAAAATTATCGTCGAAGCCGTTTTGAGCGGCACTTCCACATAAGCTGTCGTGTCGCGATCGTGTCGCGGCGCCGGAGCTCGGCGGTCAGAATCGCCCGCGGATATCTACGCACACAACCAGCAGGCGACGTGGTAAACAACTGGTCGACTCGAGGTCGCCTCAAAACAAACCGCGACACGACAGTCTATGTGGAAATACAGCTTTATAGTTTTACACGAACTTCCCAATTTTTTTTTACTACTCGTCGGTTTTTATTTACGCTACTTATTCGTAATCGATACAACGTTGTCGCCTTACATTAACACGCGTCTCACTGTTAAAGGTAATTTGGTGGCTATTACAGTTGTTACGGTAAATCGGCGATTAAAGCCGAACCGGCGGCCTATCGATAATTGTATTTGTCGAACTTGTAATGCTAACGTGCGTAAACGCTTTGTAAATTCATTATAAAATTAAGGTTTTCGATATTTCGATTATCGAATCAATTCCGGCTGTTACTTTTTCGTGTCGGTCGATAACGATTTTCGGTTCGTCAAAGGAAAAACGAACGAACGAACGTTTATTTTATTATTATTTTTTTTGGCCCTAATAAACGACCATTATTTTAACATTCATATTAAAGTCCGTCGCTTTGAGGAAATTGGACCGATTGGTTTTTTTTTAAACGCAAACGTTTTAACACCTTAACTTGAACGTTTAAACGTTTATTTAAAATTTAAATACTTATACGTTGTGTTTTATACATAAGATGTAATTCCATTTTGTGTAAAAAAAATAACGGCCGGTCGTCGTGTGGCCCGGGTAAACGAGAAATTACGTCATACGCATTTTATCAATCACGTCGATTTCCCGAAGATTCGATCGATATTCGTTTAATAGATTTGAAGGGCACAAATAAAAAGTATGTATGTTATATTAATAAAACGAACATCGCGTAATCGACAATATTTAATAAAATGCGAATGATTTAATTTACAACCGATCGCGAACGAGTCATTATATTACAACAATAGATACGCGCTTATTTTATTCGTGCAAAATTTCAAGGTCGTTTATACCAGTTTTCCAGTACGACGAAATCGCGTCGAAGGGACGGGAGGTGACGGATTGGCGAAAAAAGTTCTAACGCAATTTTTGGAAAGGAGACGCAACTCGCAAGGAACTCCACTTGCAACGATACCGCTCCACTGACCGAGCGACCAATTTTGGAACGACTAACGGACAATTTCAAGTTTGATTTTAGAAAAATGCGCAGTACGTCGAGATTGTCCGCGCGATCTTCGTGCTAAGACGTCTGACAAAGCGTGGCATTGGGAGCTATTGTAGGTGCAGGTCTTGAAAAAGGAGAATTCGCGGTTCTGTTAAGCGGTCATAAGGCCCGGCCATCGGAAGATTTCCTTCTGGACCCTCTTATCTAACTATAGGGCCGGTAGAGTGAAGACGTTGGAAGAGATACGTCGTTTGTTGTCTGAATGACAAGCGAGACCAGTGTGTTCTGAATCACCATGACGTTTCGGCAGAGACGTGGCATCGTCGTCAACAAGGGATGGTTTTAGTAAGTCTAACTCAATGTTCTGGCGGGACAGAATACAGTAAGGCTGTACTGGGTTCCGGGACATTGTGGGATCACAGGCAATGAAAATGCAGATGCACTTGCAACGAAGGGTTCGGTTAACCCTTTTTGGGGACCCGAACCCGCTTCGAAATGTCAAAAAATGTCAACCGTATCTTTATAAGCAATTGGACGAGCAAATAACATAAAGATTACTGGATCAATAGACCGGGTTTAATCCATAGCAAAGACGTTCATTAAGGGGATAGTAGACGCTCGAAAATGAATATTTATATATCGTTGGAAAACGACTTTGAAAAGTTTCTTAACGTTTCTCAGAAACTTTAAGTTTCGGCATGGAATTCGAAGACTTGATGTAACTGGAGAAACACTTTCAGCAAACCAAAACTCTGCAGAAAAATACAAAGACGAGTTTGAGAAAATCGTGGCTGATAATGATTTAACACCTGAACAGATTTACAATGCTGATGAAACAGGGCTATTGTGGCGATGTTTACCAACATCTACACTAGCTGGGGGAGGAGAAAAAGCAGCCAAGGGTTTTAAAAAAAACAAAGACAGATTAACCGTTTTGCTATGTGCTAATGCGTCTGGAAACCACCGAGTGACCCCCTTTGTGATAGGTAAATCTGCAAAACCCAGGGCTTTTAAGAATGTTACACACTTGCCTGTCCAATACGATGCTCAATCAAATGCGTGGATGACTGCCGCCCTCTTTAAAGACTGGTTTTTTCACCACTTTGTGCCTGAGGTCAAGGAATCCTTCAAAAGCCTTGGTCTACCAGAAGATACTAAAGCCATCCTTTTTTTGGACAATTGCAAAGCCCACCCACCAGTAGATGAGTTAGTTTCTGAAAATATTGTTGCTACTCTGCTCCCACCTAACGTAACATCTTTGATTCAACCCATGGACCAAGGGGTTATTCAAAATTTTAAATGCTTTTATAGAAGGTCTTTTATTCAAGGCCTGTTAAATGCCGACTGTGACGTGACTGATTTTCAAAAAAAAAGTTTACAGTAAAAGATGCCGTCTATGCTATTGCACTGTCTTGGAACCAGGTAAAAAATACAACACTCCAAAAATGCTGGAGAAAACTTTGGCCAGCTGCAAACCCTGCATCTGACCTAACTCTACAGACTGATGAGGAAGAAAACCATCAAGACGCTCTGACCAAAGTTTTGGATGTCGTTAGAAGTGCTGACAATCCCTTGAAAAACCTGCCTGAAGATGAGGTAGAGGAGTGGCTTCTAATCGACGAGAATGAGCCTGTTGAACAAGAACTAACCGATGAGGACATTATCAACATTGTAGTAAACCCTCAGCCTATTCAAAATCTTGAAGAAAGTGACTCAGATGCCGAAACGGAAGAAAAGGAAAAAATCAGCTGGGCAGAAGCTGCAGAATCACTAAATAAGTTTATCTCTTTTGCTGAGGCTAGTACTAGCTACAGTGCTTCAGAAATTATTGATTTCCATATCATTAGAAATAAATTTTATACTAAACGCCAAAAGTCACTAAAACAAAAATACATTCGTGACTTTTTTAAATCTAAGTGAAATATGTTTTACAGTACGTGTACATACATTATATGAAATGTAAAATAAACTTTGTTGTATGTATTTGCATACTGTATTTGTAGTTTAATTATTAACCTAATTGTTCTTATAATTACCGCCCGATAGACCGGAATTTTCGGTAGTCCGGCACCGAGCCGGTCCCGAACGTGCCGGATTATCGGACTTCTACTGTATAAGTATTCATTTTCGAGCGTCTACTATCCCCTTAACGGAGTACCGCTTACACTAAATGGGATGCAGCTCAGAATCCATACGGAATTCCTGACGGGGCACTCATCCGTCGAGGTTCGCTTTAAAAGGATAAAAAAGTACGTCCTGTGCATTCCCGACTTAAATAGAACCGGAGCATTCCGGAGCATACCACACATTCCGTAAGACGCATGTGCGCCTTGGTGCGGGGTACGAAAATTACGCAATCGGTGAACTAAGCAACCGGACTATGCACAATAATCCTTTTAGACTGCAGTGTCCCCAGAACCCTAGGAAGTAAAAAAAAAGTCGTAGGTAGACGTATTTTCGGAATAAACACTGTGTGACGGTACACCGTCTTGTTGAAATCCGCGTCCGGTCAACGAATCCGTTTCTATAGTAAGGAATTGCCGATGGTCGACAAAAATTTGCGAATTTGCGAACTTGTCGTTAGTCGTGGGCTACTCGAACTCGTTGAAAAACGTCTCGGACCGCGCGCGCGCCCGAAACTTTAATCCCCCGCGATAAGAAATAAAGCCGCATTTTCAATTAAAATCGGGCTTTGTTTAATTTTTAAATTCCTTCCCCCCCGAAGATTAATGAATAATTAATAAAATGTAAATGTTACCCCTAATAAGAGGAAACAAAGGCCGCTCGGTGTACTTAATTAAACGGAAAACAAGCCCGCGTCTAGAAATTCAATAAGCATAATCGTGATGGTCGGCAGGTAACCGGTTCGTTAAAATCCATTTTTCATCCAATAGGTAGACGTTTGAATATCATTTAATAATAAACTTTGCCGCAACTAACAAGTTAACTCTCGTTAATTAATTTCAGGTTGTAAGTCCCGAAGCACTAATTTACTACCCCCAGGTGCAACACCGGCACGGTTTGATGTCAGTTACTTTGGGCTTACGCTTCTCCCTCAGCAGTCGCCACTTCCTGGGCGGCTCCATGAGGGTGAAATGTGTGGCGTCTGTGTCCCCTGTCCTCTGGAAAGGAGACAGGGAAAGCGTGGTCCAAAGTCTCCCCATAAAGGACATGAGGGAAGCGCTACTACTCGGTGAGTGGACCCTCCATAGGCATGGTTTGTATAGTTATCAAAATATTTGATTTGCAATAATTTAAACACGCGCCTTGATCGTTGTTTCGCTTGTTATCGGCAAAAAATAAAAGCGGCCCTTTTAATCGGGCATAAGCGCGACCGGTATAGGTTAATTTTTTAATCGGAAAAAACCGGAATTGAAATTCAATTATATTGCGTGTCTGCGTACATTTATCTACTGTAGCCGATGACGGACGAAAGTAAAGAGGGCCGCCGCGTCGTTTCGGACATTTCTTAATTTCTTAAGTAATTTAAAACAATTTTCTATGTATACAGTGTGTGCACGATTTCTGAGATCCTTTGCCATGATGTTTGCTGGATGTAAGAATCGCACAAGGTAAAATTATTTTCTTCTATACAGGGTGATCAAATATCGCAGTAGAGCACCAAACTTTATTATTTCAAATAGATCGACCTACTTTTTTTTACATATTCTACTTAAGCATGTAAATTCAAATCAAAAAGTATTAAGGTGATATCCGTTTAAAGTTTATCGTTTTTGAGGAAAAAAAAACGTTCTTTTGTGAGATTTTGTCGAATGCAACCCTGTACTAAAAAAATCATATCTTCTCAATGAATTAGTTTAAGTAAAGAAAACTTTAGGCGTAAATTACGAATACCACTGATGCATCGAACGCATCGCTTATTTATCGTCTAACTCTTGCAGCGTGGTCGCAAAAAATTATTCCACTTTTCAAAACTAAAACGGCAATAACTTATTTTAAATGGAACGTCACATTTATTTTACATGCGCCGATGTAGAATTACGTTTTCTTTTAAGGGCATATTACATTTTCTATACCTAAACATAACCGTTTCCCTAGATATTTTTAGTTTTTCATTATTTTATGAGAAATATTAACAGATAACACAACGGAAAAACGCAAACACATTGACAAATGTCAAAACAATAATGTTTTACGTGACAGTTGATTGAATAGTAAATTTCAAAGCCGCCTAAATTGTTTGTTATTTTACGAAGAAGCAACGTTTCTCATAAAACACCGGAAAACTAAAAATATCTTGGAAACGGTTATGTTTAGGCATAGAAAATGTAATATTCGCAAGAACGAGGACGTAATTCTATATCGGCACATGTAAAAAAAATGTGACGTTCCATTTAAAATAAATAAGTTATTGTCGTTTTAATTTTGAAAACTTGAATAATTTTTTGCGACTGCCCTCTATGAGTTGGACAATAAATAAACAATGTGTTCGTTACATCAGTGGTATTCGTAATTTACGTCTAAAGTTTTCTTTACTTAAACTAATTCACGAAGTAGATATGATTATTTTAGTACAGCGTTGCCTTTGACAAAATCTCACAAAAAAACATTTTTTTTCTTAAAAACGATAAACTTTAAGTTGATATCACTTTAATACTTTTTGATTTAAATTTACACGCTTAAGTAGAATATGCAAAAAAAGTAGGTCATTCTATTTGAAATAATAAAGTTGGGTGCTCTACCACAATATTAGATCACCCTGAATAGGAGAAAGTAATTTTACCGTATGCAACTCTTACAACCAGAAAACTTTTATCTAAAATATTTTTTTCTATTGTGCTTGGTTTAGGCTGTATCAAAGGAACCCAGAACTCGTGAACACACTGTATAATAGTAGTAACGCGCCTATGTATAGTTAAGCGTTTTTATCCTATTCGCATTGCAGTACATTTCATGCGCTGTTTAGAAAGCAAACTTCTGGAAAGCATATAACGTTAATGTTTCACTTGAAGCCGCATTATACCCTCCTGTGGGGGATGGAAGTTGTTGTAACGTGAAGAACGATCATTAGCATTGTCTCCATGCACAGCTTGTACGAAATTGCTTTTTAAATATAGCGCGATATTTCACATTTTTTCTCGATTACAACAAAATGGCCATCATAACGGTGGATTAAAAAAATCTACCCTCCTTTTAATTTTAAAAAGACAGGCAAAACCATTATTACCGAACAACGTCGGCGTCGTGCTGCGGCGTAATCTTTTTTTTTTTTTTTTAGAAGAAAAAACGCATTACCGACAAGTGCCGCGGAAGCGCTCTTAATTATTGATTGTCCGCAACATTCGGCACCAAACTAAAACTTGCCGTCGCATTAACGGGACACAAATTACTTTTAAATTTAATTATATTTATGTCTAATGTAAATTGTGAACGAGGACCGAAATTAATGTTCCTCTCTCTCCGAGCGCTCGCTACGATGCGGCGCCGGGTGATTTTGTGCGTTTTTTTTTGCAAAAATTACATATAAATTAAATTTCCGCAATTCGTCCAAAATATATTTAATTTTCCGTCGGGATTAGTTTTTAATAGGACGATTAGGTTTTATAAAATAATTTCCGAGATCGCGGCGGGTTGTCGTCGCAGAGGTGACGGATCCAACGGTGTTTCGTAAAAACATATTTAGGTAATATACTGTATCGAAAGTTTTCTCGAAGCCAATTAACCTCCCTCGCAAGTGAATAGGTAACGATCAAGTTCGATAAACTTATAACTTCAAATTTATCAGGAGACAAACTTTGACAATAAAGTCGTGAAATGTGGGTTTTTTACGCGGGAGGCGTAGGTACTGTTCACGAGACCGAAGGTGAGGTGGGGGTTAGGTTAGGTTCACGCTCGCACTCTGAGCTATTTCGTTTAAATTTGCCATTATTATTTTAAGCTAAGAAATGTCGAAATTAACGAAAACGCTCGCCTTTAACTATTTCGGCATTGTTTCGCATCGAAAACGATATTTTTCGTCGTATACTCATAAAAAAAATTGTAACGCCAGCAGTTTACCTCAGTTTGTCGGGCTTTCGACGCCCTCACCACCTCATACTCGAACAATACTCCGCAAAATTTCAAGGAAAACGCCGAAATCGGCTATTTGCGTTCTATCGCTCGTTCGGGCGGTGTAAACCCCTCGCCCAGAAAGTTTCGAGAAAATCCAATTGGATGCACCCAAATTTTTTAACTCGTTTGACGGTTTTTTTCGATCGAAAACACGTTCCACCCTATATACGTGCGTTCTTTCTAATCGATTTAAACGCGCGCAGTTTGTCATTTCTCGTTTTGCTATATTCGAAAAACGAGTTTTCTAGTAGTTCCGGACCTGTTTTGAACGTTTTAGGTTCGACCAAAATTTTGCCAAAATCATAACACGTCTTTTTTTCGAGATTTCCCGAAAATTTTAAATAGATTTAAACGCGCGTAGTTTGTCATGTATTTTATTTTATGCTTTGTTTTAGCTGTAAATTGGCGTTTCTAGTAGTAAAAGGTTCAAAGCAAAAGTTCGGAAGTTCGCGACGGGTCAAATTTGTTCGAAAGAGCCTTGAACGATAACAAAGGGGTTTTATCTTTTAATGTTTTAGATAACAGTTTTCAGATGATTTGCTGCAAATTACCAGTAATTTGTACATAGATTTCAATATAATAAACACATTTGATATACCTCCGCCTAGACGTCAACAATCCACAAAAACTGGTGCATTTTGGGTTGCAGACCTCTAAGAGCTCACGTTTAAATTATGAATAAAAATTTATGTTTTAAAGAGATTTTATCGCATGTCGAATAGTAAAAACGTAACCTGATGGATTTAGGTCGGTTCAAAATTATGCAAACACCATAAAGTATTTTTTCGAGATTTTAAGAATGTTTTAAATCGATTTAAACACGCGTAGTTTGACATTTCTTGTTTTATTATACCTGAAATACGAGTTTTCAAGTAGTTCCGAACCCGTTCTAAACGAACCACGTTGAGTCAAAATTTTTCCAAAATCATGAACTATAACACGTATTTTTTTTCGAGATTTACTGAAAATTTTAAATCGCCGGAAACGTGCTTAGTTCGTCATTTATTGGTTTGTTATTCTCGAAAAACTACTTTTCAACTAATTCCGGGCCTGTTCTATGCGTATCAGGTAGTGTCATTTTATCGAGATTATAAAAAATTATAAGCTATTTGAATGCCGGCAGTTCGCTATTTATTGCTTCGTAATACCTGAAATATGAGTTTTCTAATCGTTTTCTACTTGTTCTGAACGTTACGGCTCAAAACCTTGCGATCAAAATTTTGCCAGAAAAAAAAGACGTGTTATATACTAAGGGATTTTTTCGAGATTTCGCAAAAATTTTAAATCGCCGGAAACGCGCTTAGGTTGTCATTTCTTGCATTGTTATTCTCGAAAAACTACTTTTCAACTAATTCCGGGCCTGTTCTATGCGTATCAGGTAGTGTCATTTTATCGAGATTATAAAAAATTATAATCTATTTAAACGCCGGCAGTTCGTTAACGATTGCTTCGTAATACCAGAAATACGAGTTTTCTAATCGTTTTCGACTTGTTCTGAACGTTACGGCTCAAAACCTTGCGGTCAAAATTTTGCCAGAAAAGAAAGCTGGGATTTTTTTCGAGATTTCGCAAAAATTTTAAATCACCGTAAATGCGCCCAGATTGTCATTTCTTGCATTATTATTTTCGAAAAAGTACTTCTCAAATAATTCCGGACCTGTTCCGAACGTTTTTGGTTCGGCCAAAATTTTGCCAAAATCACACGTCTTTTTTTCTAGATTTTACAAAAATTTTAAATCGATTTATACGCGCGCAGTTGATCATTTCTCGTTTTGTTATATTCGAAAAACGAGTTTTCTGGTAGTTCCGGACATGTTCTGGACGTTTCATGCAGGGTCAAAATTTTGTCAAAACCGTGGACTATTATAAAACACTTTTTGCGCTTTTACGACATCTTAAATCGAAATTATTTCCTGTTTTCTTAAAAGATGACTTTTCCGGTAGTCGCGGATCCGCACTAAACACCTCAGGTAGGGTGTAAACACTCCAAAGTTTCGCCAAAACTACCGACCATATTTCGGCGTTGTCGAATGTTTATCGTATAGTTGGAAGGTTTAGGAGTTGGCCCTCCTTAGTTAGTGGTAGCATAGAAATTGTGCTGACTGACACCATAAAATTTAACTTATATGACCTCTTTGTTTCAGTAAGAAGCAGCGGACATAAATCGACGATTTACTACTTCATCTACGTTTTAATAATAAGTGTTTCCTTCGCTTTCTCGTAATCGCCACCACATACTTAAATGTCAATTTGTGTAAAAACTGTAAGGTGTCGTTCTAAAACCAAGTTAATAAATAAATCAAGAGGCCGTATTCTCAGTAGCCACATATCATAAGCTGTAGTGTCTCAATTATTTCGAAAAGTGCGGTGACGACCGGCGAGGCGCGCGTGCGGCTGTAAAATTACCGAAAGCGCGCGCCGAAGAGAATTGTTACGGCGGTGCGCAAACAAAGGACCGTCGAAACTAAAAGAAAGACAAACGGCAACTTTGTTCATCTTTTAAAGATTAATCTAGTTCTCGGTTTAATAATAACAACCCCATTTTAACTCGCGATTGCGGAGATCTAAAACGGCAAATAAAATAATACAAAACGAGTTCTGGTTGCCGGAGAAGAACCTCATTAAAGACAGACAAGACAGTTAACGTCGAGTTTAATGACTTTGCGGGGAAAATCGTTTAAATGACGACCTAATAATGTGTGATCATTATCTGTAATCGTAAAAGTAGTGTGATAAACGTTTATTGTGCCCTAAACAAAGAACAAGCGCATTACGGACACCGAAAATTTCAGATTAAATTATCCCGGTTTGATATTTATTTTGAAAACGCCCCTTAAAAGTTTCTTATGAATAATTCCGAAAAATGCCTGATAATATTATGTAAGATTTATAATGATTAGGTGCGAAAGGACAACTTGAAAATTTCATATGCGTAGAGGCACGAAATGGATTTTCATTTATTTTCGAAGGCCCTCGAGTAAATTTTCGGGTCGTCCCACGTTCACTTATTAAGGACGAGAGGAACCAAAAAAAGTACGACGTAGAAGACGTTTTCGGTTTAAATTATTTTTATAGATGTTTCATAGGAATTGATTAGTCCGATAAAATTGTTTTAGGATCGACTGCGAGCTGTCTTAAAATAGGGGAGTGATATAAAAAAAAAGAAAAAAAAAGATTAAAATTCCATTATATGCATATATTATACTTACATAATAGTGAATTAAGTGTATTCAAAGTTGAAATATAACAACTATTAATACATATAGATCTAGTTATTTTGACGGCCCGTAAATCGACGTACGATTGTGAAGATTGTAGATAATAAAAGTAAATGAATAGATAATAAAACGTAGATAGATGAAAAAGATTTACGGGCCGTATTAATCGTTAAAATTATTTTTATAAAAAAAATTATTAAAGCTTCGATATTTTATTCTGCGTATTCTGTGGCTGTCTATCAAATTATTACCTATTTGCTGTAGCGTCGAAAATCATGAAAGAGAATGTGAGAAAATATGATATTCCGCACGTATTTATTATTATTAATTCCGACGTTTATAAACTAACGTCACGGGGAATTTCATATTTTTGCCAAACTGTTGTACATGCATAGCTTTGTGCACGGTTGTAAATAAATAAAATGTGACATTGCCGTTATGATAACGATTCCGATGATTATTGAATAAATTATTACCATAGTGAACAATCAATCATAATGTAAAAGTTACGTTTAATGAAATTTTAGCCATATTACAATTACTAGATATACTTAAATAAAATTGTAAGACATTTTTGATTGAATAAAGAAAAAAAAACAATAAACAAACGAAACGTTAGTTTTCTTTTGTTTTAACAGTCCAAGTAAGATGCCTTTGCTTCTCGTTTCTCTCCATCTTGCACTCGAATCTCAATAAACAGGTTAACACCGCAAAATCGAAAAAAAATACGATGAAATGCGAAAAAAGATAGTTAATTGGCAGGCGCAAGTCCGCTAGGACGGACCTCTTTGGTAGCATTTTTGTAAAACACTCTTTATTGTATAGAGACGTTGTGGTAAGTATGCACTGAGGCACCGATCTCGCGCTCTTGTGTTAAGCGCCACAGTGGACGTGCCCAAACGTCCTGGGCTCTAGATAGAACTTTTAACTTCTCATCTCTTTGGCACCATTTTTTGTACCTCTATGTTGTATGATAAAATTTTGAGACGTGCTCAAAATCAGGGAGAATGTTGTGCGACGGCCCTGTATATTAAGCCTTTAGATTTCGAAAGTGCCCTACAACAAATTTTAAATGGTGGGGAGATTTCCGCACCACCTCTGAGGTACTCCCCTAGGTGCGTTGTCTCTGTAAGGTCGAGACTTCGCCTATAGCCCTACTGCACCTTCAAACTCTTCCGTTAACGGTTACTGCGCGTGACCAAGCAATCAAACAAGCAGAGGTCAAATCAAAATCTTGACGTGATCATCCCGGCGTGACTTGTTTGCAATTTCCGAACTTCTTTTATTTCATGCGACAGAAACATACGCAGCCTATTTTTCTTCACCAAGTTATCGTGTGTCGTGAGTCCATCGAGGACTTCCAGATTCTCGAGTTTCGGTGTACTTGTGGCTTCCAAGTAAACCGGCCCGGTAATCGTTTCTTCGCATCAAGTTGCCATTGAAACACCCAACTCGTCGACCTTCTTTTGAAAATCAGTTTTCCAAAGTAATTTAACACTACAATTAATTTAAATTCAGCTTATGCTAGTCTAACAATTAAGACTGCCAATTGTAAGTAAGTTTCATAAGAATTAATAACAAAAGCGCTTACGTACTGTAGAATTCGTGAGAAGTTCCGAGTACCAATTAGAAAACTAACCTCACCTGTGTACTATATTTTCAATTTGTTAATAAAATAACCACAACAAACGCACGACATAATTATTAAAAGTGATAAACTAGTGGAAAAAGCGAGAATTTAGAAAGCAGAAAATAAAAGAACAATGTAAAAAACAGATTGAATGAACTTAAAAGAAATACGAATTTTGATTAAAAAGATGGTGGACCTCGAGCAGCCGAAGGCAAGAAACTGAAGAAGAGCGGCTCATGATACAGAAAGCGACGAACAGTCATAGGGAGGGATCGAGGGCCTGCATTGCCATTGCACTGCAAAATAAACAAAAGAAAAAAAGGTATTAAAAAATTGATAATCCTGAAATAAATATTTAGCTAATTATTTCCTGAAAAAAAATTAATTACTAATTAATTACGTAATACATATGTGTAAAAGAGTAAAATTAAACAAAATAAGTACATTAAAAAACTGAAAATTCTAAAATAAATATTTAATTTCTTCCTGAAAGAGAATTAATTATGCAATACATATGCGTAAACTGCAAAAAAAGAGATAAATGAAACAAAAGACATTCAAAAATTAAAAATCCTGAAATGAATACTTAATTATTTTCTGGAAGAGAGTTAATTATGTAATACATATATACCATAAACCCTAATAAAAGAACAAAATTAAACAAAAAAACATTTAAAAAATCGAAAAGCCTGAAATAAATACTTAATTATTTCCTGAAAGAGAATAAATTACGTAAACTGTAACAAAAAAGTATGATTAAACAAAAGCATCAAAAAAATTGGCAATCCTGAAATAAAAAATAAAAAGTCCCTAACCGATTCCCTATCCAAGAGCCTAACCGAGCCCGATTTTCAGATAATTTGTGTTAGAACGAAGGGCATGTATTTACACTTTATAAATACATGGCCAGTTAGTCGACACAAAAAGATCCTACCTTTCTTCGTCGTATAGATCATTTTTTGAACACATATAACACAAACACATGCGCACATACGCGAAAATGCCTTATAAACACTCGAGCACTCCACGCACACACGAACGAAACGACGCCGAAGTTTAAAATTCACACTATCTAGAAACAAACACCACCGCTCTGAACTGAGAACACGGGCGAACTGAAGCAGGCAAATAAATGTATTAAAGTTACTGCGTGAAATATCGGGAAAATCCAGTTTTTATTTTAGAAAGTTTCTATCCTTCATTCGAACTGTGATAAGTTACGATAGAAGGTGCGCAGGTGTTCTATCGTATTTTGCTTTGCATATTTTTATCGGTCGCATAAAAACGTGACCACGTAAACATTTAACGGTAGTAAGTCCAGCAGACTTACCTACATACAGGGTGTTCCGGAAGTGTGCGGGTGCGCTACGACTTGACATACGCAGGCATGTCGGTGATAAAATCATCTACTTACCTAAAAAGTTGAATCACCAAGGTCGCTTGTCGGGAATGGGCGTTCTCTTGTTATTAGAATTTACTATGGTTTCTCGTCGTCTGCTCTAACTTTGTGGACGAAAGTAGGTTTTCGAATTTTTCGAGCCACCCCCACACTCGAATAATTTGATCGACGTTCGAACGCCGTTACACGCGTCCGGTCGAGCGCGTCCACCAGTTTCGTCCGGCTTTTCTCTTCCTTTAACCGACGAACTAAGCACTCAACTCTCGCTCTCTGTTTCGTTTCGGCCGCGTGTTGCGCGACAGACATGCATTTTTCTTAGAATCGGGGTACAATTAGTTGTCAAACATTAGGAGCCGGTTTTTCAATCCGGTCATCAGTCAATCGCCATAGAAACGACTGATGGTCAGAGTTAATTGGCGGCTCCTAGATGTCGCCTATAATTTTTTTAGGCACGGTTAGAATGCGCTGCGTGTGCCCCCGTCCTGCTGAAACCTCGGCCGTTAATTGCATTGTATTTTGCAATTATAATCGTTCGTCATACGGTAAATCATAATTATTTAACGCTCTTCTGGATCCAAAACGCACACATTTATTTACCGGCCCCCCCCTATAAATCAGGGACGTGTATGCATTTTAAAGTAATCTAATTGCCGGTGGAAACGTTTGTTTATTTATGTGCATATATTCATCAAAACGCAAAACGAAACCGTAGAACTGTGTACATTCCGTATGTCAGCTGCGTATTCTCTCAGGTTTTTACGCGTTGTACTAATATAAATTACAAGTGCTGCGCAATTGAACGGAAACTGCAGCCCGGTCGGTCGTTTGCTTTTCAAATTAGGGGGCGGTCGGAACTCGTATCGCGTCGGCGAAGACAAAGCGACAAGCGTATACCTAACAAGATTGCAAGAACTTCCTTTGTTGCAGTAATCGAAACTCACACGATGAGTATTAACAAGTTCGGATACCTTATACGGGTTACGTGGGAAGCTTCTGTAATATTTCGCGTACTAGTTACAGTTACTATTTGCCCACCCGCTCCCCGAGGCGACAAGTTGCAACACAAACACAACTTCAAAACTGTGTTATGCTTTACAAGCCAGACCTGTAATGATTCGTTTAATATTCTCGTGCCAGCTCACGTTAGTTATGCCCTCTTTGTGGTCGGTGTTTATTTTAAATTATGTGTGCAAGTGAAGTTGCCGTTCGAATGATGAGGAACCCTCTTTTCTTTATTATGATACGTCTTGTTTAGATAAGCCTACTTAATTATTAAAATCTAGTTCGCGTACGGACGGAAAGTTCAACCGTATCGTCTAAAATACACACGAAATGTCTATTAAACGAAAATAACGTTCGTCTTTTCATTAGAACGCGAAATTTCCAAATGTTGAACTAACAAGAAAATTATCCGAAGAGCAGCCTCGTCGATTTTGTTCTACGAACATCGCCTGCATTATAACTGCGCAATAAAAAATAACAGTGGATTGGTAGAATTAAGCTTGTGACGTGAATATGGAAATCGACCTACACCGTCCAAAAATAAACCAATTCGGCGCTCAAGCAAGCGTACGACCGACACCACGTCCACTTGTCGAAGATTTCCGCGAAAAGGTCGGTCGAAAGTGGAGATTTTCTGTTCTACGAAATGGGTTGTCGTTAAGCACAAGTTCGCCGAAACGACCAAATCGTCTTGAAAGTCCTTGCAGTGCCAATAAGAATGTTCCGAGTTTTCGCAAAATTCCTATTGTTGAAGCTCGGTCGAAAAACTTTCGACCTTCTAGAAAATGCGCGGAAACAAAAGTGGCGATTGCGATTCGTCGCAACTTCCGATTATCGATGCCTTCAATTTATTAAATATTGAAAGGTCGTTCGGAATGACGCGTTTATTGCGTTGTAGGCTATGCACCCACTTCCGCTGGACAATCTATGTCTATACTCGATGACATACAAACACAAACGAGGTCGATACAAAATTACGCCAAGCACATATTTGCATAACCGGAGTCCGTATAAAAAAAATACTTACGTATAATATAAGATAATTTTAACAGATAAAAACGAAATATTATATGTAATCAATTTTTATTAACGTTAATAATATCTATTATTAACATCCACGATGTCGGAATAATATTAGCTTTGTTTTATCAATTCCTTGCATATCGGTGTGGCGTTCGAAAGTGTCGTTACGTCGCACAGTGGGGCGGAATATCGTAAAACGTGGCAGAAAGTCAAAAATTGAAATATCACATTTACTTATTTAAACTCATATTTTATAATAGCTTAATCATCTATGGATGTTATACGATTAAGCAATTGCTGCTATCATCACATATTTCCGTGTAATACAGGCAGAACTGGCAATTCCGATAAACTCGTATGAATTGTTTATTACACGTCAAAATAGATGTTCTGTTCTTCGTTTAGTTTTATATAGATAATTAATACAAAAGTGAGTCGAAATCGAGATGGATGCAAAGTCTACAGGTACATAAACTTATTTAATAAATTATTGTTCATGAACGTGCCTAATTTTGTTTATTATAATTAATCTATTTTTGTAACTAAATTTCATTTCCTTCATGTTACTAAATCAACTAGTCGTTGACTTTTAGTTTACTATACTTCGTCCAAACCTATATGCAATCTACGTCATCAATAGAAGGTTACTAGATGATGACGTTTCACGCAGTGCTGTCACCTCGTACCTCGTATTTTGACAGTTCTAGTAAATTGTAGTCTTTCTTTAAATCATCTAATATGTGCGCAAGTAAATCATCTATAGAATATGTCGCTTTCCAAACTTTAAACCGAATTACAAATAAACAATCTAGTAACTTTTTTTGATGACGTGAATTGCATATAGGTTTGGATAGGCCATATCAAGCTGTAGGTTACATTTTTGCATAGAAGTATAGCTAATACATGCAGCTACTACATAATAAAAAAAAAATACTGCGACTTTTTGCGACATTAGAAGATAATGGTCTATAAGACAAAGCTTACAGCCGACTCTGTGTTTATTGCAAAATAATTTAAGTAAACTTCGACCGATATTTCGAATATTTTCAAGTAACTTTTCATTCTTCCCTATTTATCTTCAATTGTAGAAGTAGCAGAAAGACGAAAAACTTCAAAAATTTTACATGTTTTTTGTTAGTGTTCTAAAATCGCTGAATTAGTAAACTGTTTAGTTTCGCAAAAAAAAAGTTGAAGCAATTTTATACAGATGTTTTATATATGTTCGGGGAAACAAATATTTTTCGATATACAGATGAATCGTATCCCGAAGAAGAGGAAACGGAAAGTGTTTCTTTTTCATCAGACGACTAAACTACACTTTTTTCTATTGTAACTGTAATTTTATTTTAATTTTACGATTAGAATAGTTTAATTACAATAGAAAAAGATACCCGAATAGTCTGCCTGATGAAGAAGAAGAAACATTTTCTGTTTTCTCTGTTTCCTTTTATTAGGCCATCTTTTATTCAATTATTAATTTATTTTTAAAATTATTTACGAAGATTTTGTAAAAGTTTGTTTTGTGAAAGTTTTTGAACAGTTTAATAGCAGTGACATTTTTTATTTTTTTAGTAAGATAGTTTTTTGAGTACGTACGTTATATAATAAATGTAATTTTTTTGCTTGATAAATTTTGTTTTCAAAATAAGTCGAATATTCCACAAGCAATACATTTTTTCCTACTGCGATGAGATTTTTAGTTCAGTATAGGTAGGTACCTACCCCTAGCTGACTCGGTGGTCGAGTGGTTAGGAGACTAACCTCTCGCCTGACGGGTCCTGGGTTCGAATCCCGGTACGGGTGGTGCAATATCCCCCTGGTAGGCATGGATGTCCCGGGGGGCACTAGAAGTAATGCCTAACGGCGATTCCTGGTGTCTTTCGGGGTGTGCTACTAACAAAAAAAAAGGTACCTACCCCTATTGTAAACCCAATTTCAGAGACACCCTATACACCGTGTCCAAGATAAGAATGCACAGCATGGGGATCTTGAAAACGGTAGAAGATACAGGGTGGCTTAAATTAGAAAAAAGTTGCGCTATTTAGAGTATGTTCACATGCTGGTCGCAAAAGTTCATTATTGTTTATCGTTTTCAAAATTCTCAAAAATGTGATTTTTTGGATTTTCGTTTCTTTTCATTTTTTTTATTTATTTTAAATGATATTAAAAAACTACCGGCACTTTCTCATTGCCACTTTTTAAGCTCTACAAAATGGCGTGTTCAAATTTTTAATCCGACGTTTCGTATCCGAGAACCCATCATCGACTTTATTTTTTTATATGGCCACAAACAAAGAGACACCCAGTATTCGGTAGCATTATTCATTACAAATTCAACGATGTATCACACATTATGGTTTTGAAGCCAAAAAAGGGGAAAAACAATAACCAACAATGTTAACCAACAATGGCATTTTCAACCGGCGAAACAAACATTATTGGGCAACAGACAATCTTCATTTAATAAAAGAAACAAGGCATCAACATCGATTTGGATTTAATCTGTGGGTAGGCATTTTGGGTGGCAGAATAATAGGACCTTTTATTTATCACAACAATTTAAATTCCGAACGATATCTCGACCTACTGCAGACTGATTTGGAGAATGCCTTGGATGAATTACCATTACTTATAGTTAACAACTGCTGGTTTCAGCAAGATGGTGCCCCAGCGCATAATTCAAGAACTGTGCGGGAATATTTGTCCCAGAGGTTTCCTGAAAAATGCATTGGAACTCACAGTGAAGTAGCCTGGCCAGCCCGATCACCTGACTTAACTCCGTTGGATTTTTTCCTGTGGGGTTATTTAAAAAACCAAGTGTATGACGCCACTTTTGAAACTGAAGAACAGTTATTGGCATTGGTTTTAGCAGCAGTTAATACAATCACACCTGAAATGTTAGAGCATGTTTAGAATTCTTCTGTAGACAGAGCATACTTGTGTCTAGAAAATAATGGCAACCTATTTGAGCAATTATTATAATTTTTTGACATTTTGTTTCTGTTATTGTACCAGCGCCTACTAATTTAAAAAATAAAAAACCTTATAACTCACGTTTTTCCCCTTTTTTGGCTTCAAAACCATAATGTGTGATACATCGTTGAATTTGTAATGAATAATGCTACCGAATACAGGGTGTTTCTTTGTTTGTGGCCATATAAAAAAATAAAGTTGATGATGGGTTCTCGGATACGAAACGTCGGATTAAAAATTTGAACACGCCATTTTGTAGAGCTTAAAAAGTGGTAATGAGAAAGTGCCGGTAGTTTTTTAATATCATTTAAAATAAATAAAAAAATGAAAAGAAACGAAAATCCACAAAATCACATTTTTTTGAGAATTTTGAAAACGATAAACAATAATGAACTTTTGCGACCAGCATGTGAACATACTCTAAATAGCGCAACTTTTTTCTAATTTAAGCCACCCTGTATCTTCTACCGTTTTCAAGATCCCCATGCTGTGCATTCTTATCTTGGACACGGTGTATATGAATTTATACGTATAAAAAATATTTATGAAATTTCTCTTGTGATCAATAAAAATAATGGTTTACTATGAAATGTTCGAAAAACATTGATCTCAAATAATATCTACTCGCCCATCACAGCTCATGTTTAACTGTAGTTCAAAAACTGACCATTATATAACTTTTTACGTATTACATTTTTTTGTTCAGCAGGTCCTAAATTACAACATATGTGACAACCAATCAATATCACGAGATCATATTTTCTATAAGATACAATTATTACGGGGTATTTTTATTTTAACTTTTTTAAGCCCTTTATCTATTAGGTGTACAAAAAAATTCTGAGTTTTAGATTTCATACAACCGAAACCACAATTTAAATTTCATGAAGTTTCCCGCCCTTTTGCGGGTTTACAACGTTGACATTTGGTCTTTGAAAATACCATGCGGTTTGACGTTTGATGCACATAACCTAAAAAATCAGTAGTGTTTACGATGGCAATAACCAAAGAGCATATTCGATTTTCCATCCACTTTGCGTTTCATCTCAAGAAAAATGCTGCTGAAGCCACTGAAATGATTTGTGCCGCATATGGAGAGAACGCTGTAAGTCACGCTACGTGTAAAAGGTGGTATACAAAATTTCGCCAAGGAGATTTCAGTCTTGAAGATGAACCGCGTGCTGGACGCCCTCAAAAGATTATAATTATCCTGTATAATCCTCAAAAGGCTGGGAACTTCTCCCGCATGCGGCGTATAGTCCAGACATGGCACCGTCTGATTACTACCTATTCCGGTCGCTGCAGCATCACTTGGCTGATACACACTTCGTGGCACTTGAAGACCTACGCAAATGCATTGATGACTTTATCGCCTCGAAGCCAGGGAGTTTCTATCATCAGGGAATTCGCAAGCTGCCCGAAAGATGGCAAAAGGTTATCGATGCAAACGGGGACTATTTCGTTGATTAATATCTTTTTGTTTGTTTTTAAATAAATATTGAATTTTACAAAAAAAAGCTCAGAACTTTTTTGTACACCTAATACATTTATTTTTAAAATAAAACTTGTAAAATATTATAAATGATCTATATTTATTCAATTTAAATGTATACCAAATAGTTAAAACAGCTACATAAATCAAAATAGTTTCTGCCACGTTTTACGGTATCTCGCCCCACTGTGCGTCGTTCTCGTTTGGTCGGAAATGCGCGGTTTTATGTTTCATCGAATCAAACTAAATCTTTAGTGATTATGGGTTATTAGCGTGAATAAAACGGAACTTGAGACACTTTATGTTACTAAACAAGACGTAATTATCTACAGATTAAGATCTAGGTACTAAGATGTAGTGTTCGTTAACCGTAAAGACATTTCGCCCTTTTATGACTTACTGGAAACGATTGACTTATCGAAATTCCCATTGGCACGCATTGCAGACATTGTCTGGCGACTTGTTCAACATAGTCACGTTCTTTCAGAGTAAGCCGTTCTGCGAATTTCTACTACGGCGTCGCACAGACGCGCGCTACACTACGTGGGTAGGTACAGAGGGCCCCCAAATTAGCGACACTCCGTTCGAGTCGTTAAGTCAAAATTAACGGAGCCAACTGTACACAGAGCGCAACTATAGAAATAATAATCGTCATTTGGCAATTGTGCGGGATCTAATTCCATAGCCGCCGTGATTTAACGTTAATTACGTTAAGGAGCGCCGTTCCGTAAATCAATACCAAAAAAAATAATTATCATTTCGTAGTTGTGCGTGTAAACAATCCTATCGGAGTTTCACGGCAACGCCGCATTACCCAAGGGGCAATTCGGACCCCATAATTGCCAATTTGATTTATTTCATTATTGATTATTGACATACCCTTGATTACAACGTAAACCGACCACAATTTCCTATTTACCCAAGTTTATTTGTCCACCACAAGTACAAATTACTAATTAATTCGAGTCCACGCGGATTTTCCTTTACTTAAACTTTTTTTAAAGCCCACTTGCGCAATTTTAACGAAACTAAAACGCGTCGTGCGATGGTAAAAAAAAACTCGCAGGCCCCGTCAAATTCACATAGATAGTACAATAATCGACACTAATGACCCCCGCCCCTACGTCCCGGTAAAAAATAACGTTTGTGTAGTAATGGAAATTCACAATCAATCAACGAAAATAGGTATTTCATTTGAATAGAATTGCGGTCGACATTTTAACGCTAATTATCCGAATAATAATCAGAAACGGCACGCCAACGTAATCGGCGCGAAGCGGAGGAAATTTGTCACGTTCAGAAGTGATGCCGAAAACGAAATTCGACGCGTTTCCCAATAAAGCGTCGATCGAAACGCGATCCATCAACACTTCTCGCCAGCCGGTCAAATAAATACATCGGTACAATCTGTTCGGTTACAAATCTTGCGCGATCAGCGGAGTCCCCACGCCGGCGGACCACCTACGCCCCCGTTTTGTCAATTCCATAATTAACTACATTCAATTATTTCATTTATCAATCTCCCCAAAACCGCAATCAAACGGACTACAAATCCGTGGTTTTATTTGTTTGCTTAGCTGTCACGTTAATTAATATTAATTTGCAAGTGTTCGAGCTGTTGCCGCGACCCGCCCGCTCGTCCCTAAATATTATATTCGTCTGCTTCCCGTAAATAAATTTGCAAAATAGCCGGAATTAAGAATTGACATTGTTAATTGACGTAAAAACGCCGAAGGAGCTTCTTGAAAAACGTCTCTCGTCAGTCTAAAGGTGACCACAGACGTACCGAATGACGAAACTGTCGGTGTTCTCGGTTTGTTCAGGCGACCGAAACAAGTAGGTTAATGTAGCTAACACAAACACGCGTGTATACTTTGGAGGACATATCTGTCAGATATGCCTGCACCTAAACAGTGTAGTGTAACTAAAATTGACAGTTCTGTCATTCAGACGCACGTACCGGTATATCAGAAAAATACGGCCTGTTCGGGTACGTCTGTCAGGTAAATTTGTGTGTGTGTAGTTACCTTAAGGTAATTCATCCGATAGACCGAGTACACACACACAAAACAATGCAGTGCGACAAAAACTGATAGTTTTACCACACGTACAGGTATACCAGAAAGTATAAACTTGTATCGGGTGTT
Organism: Rhagophthalmus giganteus; assembly: GCA_036326145.1. NCBI lineage: Eukaryota > Metazoa > Arthropoda > Insecta > Coleoptera > Rhagophthalmidae > Rhagophthalmus > Rhagophthalmus giganteus. Next base: position 294,850 of record JARFJA010000021.1, on the reverse strand, counting down.
TTTTATAGAGTGACACAAGTTTAAATCATAATAAAACAAGGAAATATATTTTTAATATCAATGAAACGGGCTTTATTGGAAAAAATTTTATGAAATTAATGTTTAAATATAATTTCTGCCATGTGGCCGCCACGGCTGGCGCGTAGAAGGCGCAATCTGGAACACCAATTTTCAACAACTTTTCGCAGCATTTGCGGCCGTATTTCGCCGATAACTCTTCGAATGTTGATTTCCAGGTGTTCAATTGTTTGTGGTTTATCGACGTAGACAAGTGACTTAACATAACCCCAAAGAAAATAATCCAATGGGGTTAAATCACACGATCTTGGTGGCCAATTAATTGGGCCATTACGTGAAATTATTTTTTCATCAAAAGTTTCTTTGAATAAATCAATTGTAGCGTGCGCTGTGTGGCATGTGGCTCCGTCCTGTTGGAACCACATATCAGCAAGATTAATGCCACGTAATTGAGGTACGAAAAAATGTCGAATCATGTTCCTATACCGTTCACCATTGACAGTAACATTCTGACCATCATCGTTTTTGAAGACATATGGGCCAATGACTCCGCCAGCCCATAAAGCGCACCAAACAGTAATTTTCTGTGGATGTAATGTGTTTCGACAAAAGCTTGTGGATTCTCCTCACTCCAAATGCGACAATTCTGCTTATTTACGTACCCATTCAACCAGAAATGGGCTTCATCGGAAAATAAAATTTTGAATGGAAATTCAAAATCAATATCAATTTGTGCTTCAGCCCATTCGCCGAATTGGCGGCGCATACGATGGTCGTTTGGCTTTAATTCCTGCACAAGTTGAATCTTGAAAGCTTTTAAGCCAAGATCCTTTCGTAAAATTTTCCATAAAGTGGAAGGACACAACCCCAGTTGCTGAGAACGGCGACGAATTGATTGATTAGGATCATCTTCGATGCTTTCCTGTACAGCGGCTACAGCTTCTTCAGTGCGCACTGTTCGGCGTCTCACGGGATGCACATTATCAGTAACAGTAAATGTGGTCCGAAAACGATCTATTGTTCTTCGAATTAGCCGCTCTGAAGGACGATTATGTACGCCATAAAATGGAAGAAGTGCACGATGAGTTTGACGAATAGAACAATTATTTTGATTAAAAATTTCAACAATTTGCACGCGTTGCTCTGGTGTAAGTCGATTCATAATGAAATTTCAAAGCAAACTAAACAAAAAGCAACTATCAGCTGTTAAATGGGTGCTCAAATAAAGCAGTGATGCCAACTCAAAGTTGTGACACTCTAAAAAAAACACGCTTTATGTGTGTAGCTACCTTTATTCGGTATTTAATTCTAAAGGTGGCCACAGACGTACCGGTATACCTGAAAGTGCGAATGACAAAACTGCTAATGTTCTCGGTCTGTTCACGCGAGTTATATGACCAGGAGACACTACTCAGCACCGCCGACGCGCTCCTAGAATTAAGATAGTAATAGGTTATAAGTATAGGTATTTCATTTAATGTAATCAGTTCTGAACACGCTTCACGGCGAATAAAGTTTTTTAAAAACGTTTATTCCAAGGTACGAACCAAAACTCGCGACCGGAACAAATAAGTTGAGGTGACTACGTGCACAACAGTGGAGTGTGCAACAAAAACCGACGCACGTTCAGGTATACCTACGTAAAAAGTATTACCTGTTCAGGTACGCATGCGTGTTAGCTACCTGAAAGTACTTCATTCGATAGACCCGAGACTAAAGGCGGCCACAGACGTACCGGTATACCTGAACGTGTGAGCGAAAAAACTGTCAATTCTCAGGCGACCTAGCTTATGTGTAATGAGCTGCGCAGGCGTGCCGAACCGCGTGAAGAAGCAATCGCGCGACCCATTCAGTTATTTTGGTCTTATCGCGATATTTTTGTTTTCGATTGCATGGGTCGCCAAAATCAGAAGTCTGAAGTTTCAATTCACGCAATAAGTTGACGTCATGTGAAAACTGTCGTCTTTTCCTCGACCAATACGATTTTCACGATTGTCGCACTTTTTATTGCAATATCGTCTGTAGACGTCACCGTTCAGGTGCTATACCGGCACATCTGTAGTCACCTTAAGCACCAGCTACGCCGACGAATAGATTAATTAACAAATTGATTAAGTCCTTTGTACGTGCATCGCAAACATACGGGATCGCCCAATCATCGACATCCGCCCCGATCGGTATCACAATTATAATGCCTTCAAATTTTCGGGGGCGACTATCGTCGTTTTCATTTACACGATGCTCGAAATAATGCAAGCGCGAGCCCCGTAAAGTTCAAGGATTTCGAGCGCCCTTCTGTTGTTGTATTTTGATATTGGAGAATTCCAAACACATATTTCGTGCCCTTAAAAATATACCCGAAAGACGTTTTGCAACTCACACTCGAATTTGCAAATCCTTTGATCTTCGGAATAATTAAGTGCTTTGCTTTAACAATATCTCGACGTCTAGTTCAAATATATTGTTGCGTGTACGAGAGAAAACGGTAGATTGTATTATTTGAGTAAAAAAATCGAAGGCGGCAGGTTCAATTTAATCTCGAAAAAAACATTTTTAAAAAGACGAAATAATTAACCACGCGAAAAACCATTCAAAGCCGATTTTAATTAGTCTACGTTGAGGTTATTTGACGAAATCGACGACTGCGAGGATTTTAGGCATTTTATTATCGTGCGCGTTTCCCTTCGATTTTAATTTCCAAATGTAATTTATCTCGCGGTATTAGAATATATTATAAATTTTCTTTGTGGCGAATTATCGTTTGACAAAAATTAGCCGAAGCAGATTAAATTGAAGTTGAATATTTATACCTCTGCGGGCGATCTTTTTGTATTGTATATTTATGTGTAGGTACTTAATGGACGCGTTTGCGTTAAAATTAAAGTAAACGTTCGAAATGACCTTTTCACTACAGAAATCGTCAAAGAAGATGCTTACCAAAGATACCAAGAAGAAACCAAGGTAATGCCTTTATTTTTCCACGGCCAACCAAGATTGAAAGACTTTTTGGTCGTCCGTTGAACATTTTTCAAGTAACGACCACGTCCACGTCCTTTGGCGATTTGATGGATCTTACTTTCGCTCGGATCGCCAAGATCTATGTACACGGTCTTCGGATTGTCAGTCGGCTCCATCTCCAAATTAATCAAGGGCTCGTGTATATTTTTCCACTGAATGCTCTGACGCCGAAAAAACCGATCCAACAGTTGAGTCCTCTGAACGTTTGTCCATCGACAACGTCATACTCCTACATGCCTACGCGCAGCGTTTTTCAACCGCTTGCCCAGAGCTCCAGATCCGTTACTCGCACAAAACCGGCCCTCTAACGTACCAGAACTCCAATCTCTCTAATGCGGACTTTGCATTCACACGTATCCAGTAGAAACGCTACTTTCGTGGCAACTATTGTACACGTTTTCTTCAAGGCGCCTCTCTCATCCGAGTTCAGTTTTACTTTAATCCGTCCATCGGGACGCTTGCCGTATAAAAAAAGAAAACCATTGCTCGACAAAGAAATGACCAACAGACGTTTCTCGTGCGTTTTCTTGCCACTTACTCTTTGGCTGAGTTACTCGCACAAAACCCCCTCTATTGCATACGTTGCTTCTCATTCGATCGCATCGTCCATCCATACGCCAAAAAGAAATCTACTTTCATGGTACAGCAACCATGGTGGGTAACATTTGGCACTCTTTTTCTTCAAGTCATACATCGCGAGGCTTAAGGTGTAAAGAAGACCATCGCCCAGCAAATAATCATCTAACGCGCCACTTGCTTCAATGCCGTCCAGTGGGACCTCGTGCACCTATCGATAGAAGGGTCTCTTCCTATCCGCGGTCCTTGAAATCCTATGTCGCTCACAATAGCGAGTTAGTCCACAATTCAGTTTCACCTCGTGGTTAGCCACCGTGATGGTAGCGACTAATTATCCAATACGGTCAACGTCTGCACTCTTTGAAGAAAACCCAGTGCCTGCAACAATTACTCGTTTTGGTACCGCTTCGATTTTCAACGAGTTTGATTTCCACCACTCGGACGATCAATTCTTAAGATGTCCAGTAACATCAGAACGGAATCTCTGACGTGGTCAGTACTCGGATTGGTGACCGCATGGAATCGTCCGCGTAGGCGCTGCGCCGGCGTAAAAAATTAATACGTTTACGAGGCCAGATGTAATTTACATAATTATAATAGTTTAGAAATTCGTTATTTAACTTGTTTACTAAGTTATCCGCGTACGTGCGGATAAATACCCGCTTAAATAAATGTTTGAGTAACTTATCAGTTCAAACACGTGGGACGTTTTATTTAAAATATTTTATTTACAATATCCTGCGATTAATTTTGTTCGTAAATTTGTTCGTTTTGTAATGGACGTTCTTGATTAAAAATTATTTCGATTTGTTTAACTTTGTTGACGTACTACGGTGCGTACGTATCTAAATTAATTAAAATCGATTTAAGTTATTAACGTTGGACTTTTGCGTTTTCGTTTTTAAATTACCTAACCACTCACGTTTATCTTCTGAATACATTTGCCTGTCGTCAAATAACTGTTTTTCTATACTTACGGTTTTTATTTGCACAGAAGCCCCGAGATTTATTTTACGGCAATTTAATTTTTTATTTTAAATCCTTACGCCGGCGAACTAGCCTCGGTTAACGTCGTAAGTAATTTTTAAATGAGTTTCCCCAATTTTAGGGTTTTTATAGTAAGCCGCAAGACACGCCCTTCCTCCGAATCTGACGTCTCACAGTCAGGAATTGTGAAGCGCTTACGTGAAGCCGAAAAATCGAAATTTCCTCCTTTTCCGTTACCTTCCGACGTTAATAATTTAATCGATCATTAATGTAAAAGTAAAATAACAAGTGTTTTTAGCGTAGTTTGGTTGATAAATTCATCGTTGGATAGCGTGGAGAGCGCGTTCTGTACGTAGAAAATGAAATTTTTAGAGGTCGAGCAGCTGTCGCCGGCCCGTCGCAAACACGTCGCGACGAACTTGAGACGTCGTTCGGGACGTAACCTTCAGTTTGTCTTTGCGAGCGACCGGAAAATTGTAAAACAGTCCGTCGAGTTCGACTTTCGTTTATTTCGAACGTCGCGGTCGTTCGCACTTGTCGGTCGGTCCGTCCGTTCGAACGTGTTAACAACACGGAAAGAGGCGTTCCGGCGGATTACGCTGCCCGTTTTATTTGTACGTTATCGTTATTATCTCGCTTTTATTATATATTTAAATGTTCGCACGTGAAAACGAAATAACGGACGCAACGTTTTAATTAAAAAAATTGCGATCGAATTTTTGATTCGCGACTTATGCGCCGAACGTGCGGCGCCGCGTTTCCACAACGTATTAAGGCGCGCCTAGTCATTTCATTTACAGTCAGTTTATGCACTTATCCGGCATAAATCGAGGACATCTACAGACCGTAAATTTTAAACACGGCCATAACTCATAAGGTAGAATTTGGGACTCGGGAAATTCGGAGATTTTTACGATGATTTAATGCAGCCGTTGCCGTTCACTATTTCTACTGATGAAATATTCGGTTCTTGGCAAGGAAGTAAATAAGTAACGTGCCGAACACAACAAACATTGACCGACAGTTGCGCGCCGGCGAACGTCTGCCGTTTATTTTAGAACAAATTTAATTGTTGACTTTACGAAAACAAAACAAAATAATCGGTCCGCGTCGGCCACGATGATTTAGTTGATGAGGTTTATTTACGTGTATATGCGCTCGCAAAGTTCAAATATCGAGCACACTCCGGGGTCATCTAATACATTATCGCTGTTCTATTTGCTTTATTGCGGGCCGCGAAAATTCTGCTTTCTAACAGAAATCCCTTGATACTACGTTAAAAACCTTTTTATGTTCAAACCTGATGATGTTCCAACTTTATCCGCACGGGATTAATTGTCCGAAGCACAAATGGACGTACTTGTTCTTCCTATACGCCTTTCGCGACGCAGCTTTTGATCAGTTCGTGAAATATAAAATAAAGGATTCGACGAAATATCTCTTTTTATGTGTAGGTGGTGGTACTTCGCGTGCTCGCGTACGAGAGAAAATAAGCTTATAACTAAGTAATACTAAAAACTGCCTTTAATATCAGTCTCGTTTTTCGTAGGTACGTACATACATACATAAACTGATAATCACAATCCCACACAATCCCGATTTGTCGGTAGATATACCGTTTCTAAAGAAAACAATAGAACGTGATTTCTGGAGATGATGGGGAAATTATATCTGTGCGTGTGTGGTGTGCCAGGATTCCATTATCGAAGATTACAATTTGAAAATGAGCTCGTATTTTAACGAACTTACTATTTGGCAATCCGTACGGCACGTGCCCTTCGGGCACTGCGCACTCAGTCAGATGAAACAACCCGATCTCACGAGCCGTTGGTTAAAAATGAACTAGTGTTTTAATAAACTTACTACATCGATTATTCGGATTAACCGGGGATCGATATTTCGGATAATCGCGTAATACTTGAAATACAGTGCTAAATGGTGCCATCATATATTTTCTGTTGCTACGTTTCAAATGTATTTATAACCCGAACTTTTCGCGAAAATGCAAAGACGTCCTGCCAAAACAGCGTCGAATTATGTTCAATATTCCATTTATGATTTAAAACATTCCGGATAATCGATGGCTCGTGGTTGTGCCCGTGCCCTTCGGGCACTGCGCGCTCGTGGAAAGCAGCTCGACTTAAACTTACTGTTTAATAACTACACGTCACCTCTACAAGGAAAAAATAACACATTAAGACCCCTATAAAAAAATTAAACCAATTTTTTCGACGAAAAATGCCTTCGAAGCTGTCGGTTTAAGAATTCGAGCAGTTTCGGGCGAGCGACTATTGCAGTTCGCTCCTCGATTTTCGACGAAAAGCGCGCGAACTTTAACAGACAGCTACAAAAAAAAATACAATTTCGTTTTTTTTTGCGAAATCTGCGAACCAAGGTCGGCGACTTGAAAAGTTAACACGTTTATTTTCAAATTGAAAATGCGTGATTCGACCGCGTCGACTTTGCAAAGTCGTCGATCTTCGTTTTCGACGAATAATTCGATACTTTCTCGTAAAATTGCGAAAATCTCGACTCTTTGTTTTTCGCAGAAAATATCGGTTTCCGTCGGTTCGCATTTTCCTCGACTTTGAAAGTCGAACTAGTTTTTCGGTCGCAAATGCATTACCGTCGTCGCTTTCGAACAAGTCGAACTGTATTTCGCGAGTTTCGTCCGTCGGCTTCGAAATGTTAAATTTCGGTTAGTGAAAATTTTGAATTCGGACCGTTTTCGAAGAAGTAATATTCGAGTTTCGACGGTCGACCGTGTGTTTGGTTTTGAACATGATTTGATTTTTCGGCGACCTCGAATATTAAATTTTTGCGGTGGAAATTTGAGTTTCGGTCGTAACTGTTTTTCGTCGAAAATGGGAATTTCGATAATCGACTTTGAAAGTAAAATTTTTATTTTAGCCAAAAAATTATATATATATATATATATATATATATATATATATATATATATATATGCGATTCGGCCGTTGTATTTAAACGATAAGTATATGTCGAATGACCTTATAAAATTTTGGTTGGTTTTTCCGCTTGAAAGTACGAATTTCGACTTTGTTTTAGATATTCGAACATATTTTCGAAAACTGGACCTTTCGCCGGTGACTTTGAAAAGCCTAACGTCGTTTTTTCAGCGACAACTTTAAAAACCCACGTTGCCCATTTAAAAAGCGGATTCGCTTATTCGAATCACCGATTAATCGAATAAGCCCGCTTTATAGAATCAAATTTTCAGAATCTTTCGTTTTTCATTGCGTCGATTCCCGAAAATCGAACTGCCGTAAATCGCAACGAGTTCAACCTGTTATGCGATCTAAAGATGTCCGTACTAAAAGGAAACAAACAACAGAGGAAACGTTAACACATTTCCGTTATGATATTGCCGTATTCCGTTAGGAAAAGATGAAACAAAACAAACCACCATTCCGGCTAATTCGAATTTCTTCAAAGGAATTCAAAACAGTCTGTATATTATATAGAGCGCGCAGCGCGCGAACGAGTTAAATTGTCTCGCAGTCACCTAAATGTACACAAACTGAAAGGAGCGACGATTCAGTTTTGCCCCGATTTCTTGCAGATAGCAGTAAATTAGGTGAGCGCGTCGCGATAAAACGGACGCGTCGCAAACTTTTTAATAATACAAAGACGAAGCGAATCCAATTTCGGGGGCGGCCTATGCGATTTAATCGAACGGACGTCCGCCCGGAACGACGCGTCGCATCTATTTCATATTGTTCCAGTTTTCACTTTTTTAAATGGCGCCATTACGATTCTGAGTGCCCGCGATTGAAAGAGAGAACGAGAATTTCTTCTTTTGAAAGAGAAGCGATAGCAATCTAGTCCGAGAAAGTGAAAAAATTCGCGTCGACGCGTTACCGTTTTTTTTTTTTTTTGATGGCGCCCTGTATATTTTTCGCTCGCGATTCCCGAAACGCGACCCGACATTCACGACGAATTTGTAACGACGACGTATCGTAAATAATATACTTATAAGTTGTTTTTTGGTTCGGTTAAGCGAGTTACGTTAGGACTCTCGTGACGTCATGCACGTTTTATCGAATATTTTCGACTTCTCGACGTTCGTTTTATTTAATTTACGTGCCACCTACATATTTTACGCCCTCGAATTCGTAAAATTATTTAAATCAATCAAAATGTGTTTGTACGAGCAATAAAATTTGAATGACCTTTAGGCGCAAGACGTCAAGTGAATGATTCGATTTGCTGCGCCATTAGGTCGTATAATCAAAATTGATTGTTAATGTAATCGTGTCGAGTATGCGAAGATAGTTTAGCGTTACGTTACAATTTGGCGTCCAACGTTGGGCTCGCGTAAAAAATTTGAACGCGAACGTCTCTCGAAAAATTCGGTAGCGCGTCGTAAGTCGAGTTCGTATCGCGAATTATAATACAAATTAACCCGAACATTTCTTTAGATATTTATTTAAACCCAGATAAGTCTAATATAAAATCACGAAACAAGAGTAATGAGGTCAATTAATCAAACACGTCGACAACAATCGAATTTCCTCGCGAAATTCTTCAAAACGACTAAAAATCAAGGGCCGCGCCAATTTATTTCTATAGTAAAACTGTATATTTAAGCGTCCAATAAAATAAATAACCGTACGACTACTATCACAAAATCGGTAGGTATTATTTTATGGCATCGTGCCGACAATAATCGCCGATAGATTAAAAGGATTTTTTCATTGTCTAGCCACGAAATACAAGGCTGTCGTCGAAAGGACATGTAAATAAGGTTTTTACGCCCAACTAAAATTTATTGTACGAACGAAAATACCGGAGCGGCATTATTATGATTAGAGTTAAATCGGTTTCGGGGCTCTCGAACGAAATTAGTTTGCACAAAGCTCGACTCCGATCGATAAATGATGATCGATCGACGATACGTCACGAGCTCGTGCAGCGAAATAATTTATTTAGGAAATACCGTAATAGACAACTAGTTCGGGCATTATCCTGGAATGAAACGATTCCAAGGACGTTTTACTACCGCCGCGCCGCATTAAATTAAATCGTTTCGAAAAGAAACCAAGTCCAATATTGAGGACCCTTCCGCACTCTGGTTTCTCCTTTATTTATCGAAGCGATCTCATTTTATGTCCTCCACTCTCACATTCACTTAGTTTTCGGTCATAAATTACACTTCAGCGTGAATGTTCTTTGACCTGAGAATAATTAGGAGAACGAAAAAGTGTAGGTAGGTAAGTGTAAGGTTTTGAAAATTTTATGGGGTTTAAGAGCTACGCCGGGAACCCTCAGATAAGTAGGTAGGTGTAAGCCATCGTAATGCAATTTTGTTGTCACACAACCGTTATTAATGATCCGACATGGTGCGAACTACACCGTATGTTGTTTCCCCATATCGCGTAGAACAATTACCTACTCGGCAAGGTCCTACTTTCTTGTTTCAAGTTACCCTTCGCTTTTATATGTCTACGTGCAAAGCTCGTGTGCCACGACAGAACTGGTACACATTCTTATATTGTTTGTAAAGCAGAATGGGATCCTTTATGGCCTCGTCCCTCGTTCGGAGTTATTAATATTGTTCCGTTAGCATTTCGCAATCCGTGTTTAATGTTAAAATTTAATATAAAACTATGGATGACAGTTTAAAGTTTATTATAAATTTAAATTAATTTTATTTAACCTTAAACGCGACTACGTAGAATTAAGTAGATGTTTGAATGACATGTTGGGGATGCTCGGCATTATTAACGTTCCACAATTAAGATTATTAATTTTATCTCGTATATGTCGGAATTTCGACGGCGCGGCGATCGCTATATTAATAAAATTTTTGTAACCGTTAGGCTGGTTTCAGACGGACGATACGTGTATGCGATTCTCGTATGATCGATACAGAATTAACATTATAGCAAATGTAAGCTTTCAGACGCTCGATACAGACTTCAAAAATCTCGAAAATTCGGACCTCGTCGACTGCAGGATCGGTGTCAGTCGGAAAATACGAAAACTCTTTGTGTGTGATGGATACAGAACTAACATTACGATATATGGGATCTTTCAGACGGCGATACTCGCTTCATACAGCGTCGCACACTAAATTTGAGTATCTCGCGAAGGTCCGCCGCCAGGCGACAGCAAAATGCTATACTCTGTTTCTTTATAAACATACGACATGCTACACTTTGTTTCTTAATTAGGAGGAGTAAATTAAAATTTCCACCTAAAAGCTCGCTTACCGATTGGCTACTTGCGAGATTAGTTTACGCTGGATAGTTTGCCGTACGCGCTATTAAATCTCCGGTAATTTATGTTTACCTACATGTGTGACAGTTGATGGGTATCGACTTTAAAGTGTTTTAAAGTCATTTCTTGTATATTACTAATATGAAAAATAGTTCTTTTCAGAATTAAACTGATCATTTTGTAATAAATTCAAATCCAAGAGCAAGTATTGCATCTGCAGTGTCACCGCAAACAAAAACGTCCCCATTTGGGGCATTAGTTTTCTGCTGAAAAGCAAACTATTTTGAATATGTAGAAGAAACTAAAATTAGATGATGCAAATTCGGTATTACCTACGTTAAAATTGTACTTTTAGCAGTTTAAATTAACAGCCCTGATATTATACACCCTTAATACTTTAACACTCATCTTCTTCATCATACATTGACACATTTCGAATTGTCACTGCATTGGTACATTTTTGTCCTATACATCTACAGCAAAAAGAGACATTAAATGTTAAAGTCGCTGTAGTTTTAGTATGAAATAGGAGCTTCTCGTAAATTTATTTAATACAAAACGCTTCTTGTATTATGTACTTAATTATTAAAATAACGGATAAGGTGTATTTACAATAATAATAATAATAGTATGTTGGCTTATTTTAGAATTACGTATAGAATGAGAGAGAGCTAGGGGAAAAAGTGAAATGGGAGATGCAATACACCCAGTTGAGAGCGCGACTCTCGAAAATGCAATTTGCACATTTTTTTACTTTTAATTATCTATCTTAATTAGAAAGCCCTGCAAAAATATATTTCTTGTACCGTCGGATGGTAGATGGACAAACTAAACTTTTCTAAAGAATAAAATTTTTCGATATGTCGTACTGTTTTGTAGTTGTGACAGTATAAACGGTAAAAAGCGCGAAATTGAAGTGAACTTTTTAGCTGTTCGAACTGAGATATCGGTCCCGAAAGTTATTTTTTTCCATAAAAGCCCGTGTATTTTGCATTTTTTCAAAAATTTTTAAACGATTAATTCCACAAAACTAATTACGAATTTTATGGCAAAAGAAAGTTCACGTTTCCTTCTATACGTACGCTGAATAACTATTTCGGTGAAGATAGTGCCCTTTTTAACTGGACGATTTTTGACGACTTTTGGCTTTTTAAATAAACAAACACACCCTTTCGATTTGTCGAGGTTTAATCTTGTAACCCCGACAGTCCCTCGAAAGTCATTTTGCGGAGTTTCGAGCACTCTACTATAAACAACGAACCGCTATATACTACCGATTCTGTCTAATTACAAGAACTGGCGAGAAAATGCCTAATCGGAAAAGTATCGCAAGAGAATTTTGTACGAGATACGTGAATCGCATACGCGTATCCTCGTCTGAAACAGGCCTTACAGCGTAGGCTTGCTTGCGAAGCTCGAAAACTTAGCAGTAACTTCGTAGTTCGAATAACGCGTATTGTACGAATCGAGGCGAGGGACATTCGGACCCAACATCCCAAGTCGCACAGGAACGGTCTCAAGATCGATCCCTGTGGAACACCGGCACACTTCGAGAGCAAACGAGCCGCTCGTCGGCCAGGTCCAAGTGCTCCACGTGTGCACGTGTCCCTCTCCCCACAGTCTCTCGCGGGACCTTCCCGCAACAAAGCCGTACTGGCTTCGTGGAGAGGTGCTCCCGATCGGGCTCACATTCTCCGCCGTACCTTTCAGATCCGCAAGGGTTTGTACGAAGGTTCGCTGATCGAAGACTACGATTGCTTCCAGCCCTTTTTCCTCTTCCGCCTTCCGGTCTAGTCATCCTGCAGACGCTTCGCGTGCCTATCCTCCAAGTGGTCGCTTCTCCGCAGCTCTGAACGCGTCGAATCTAGGATGAAGCAGAGCTTCCTGGTTCCTGGATCTCACTCGGAGCGTTGACGGTCGATCTTCCCACAACGAAGCCGTATTGCTTTGTGGAGAGGCCATATTCTACTGGCCCTTACCTTTTAGATTCGCAAGAATTTGTATGAAGATAAGCCGTTCGCTAATCGGGGACTACAATTGCTTCCGTCCTTCCTTTTCTCTTCGGTATGCTCTTTTCTAGGCCCTGACCGGCCGGTCGCGTCGACTCGTGCCCCGACGCCGGTCCACCGACTGTACAACGGTTGTCCTTCCGGATCCGTAACTCCGAGGCGTTTGCGATGCCATCCTTTAAGGACGGTATACCCACATTCTCTCCAACCTACCGATTCTTTCCACCACCTTTTGCATACTCCTCGTCTGCTGCGAGATCAAGGAACGGAGCATCCCAGAGACAGTTTCCTCGATGGTCTTGAGAGTGGACGTCCGAAGCGCCCTTCACGAAGCCCTCCACCTTCTTCTCGACAACATTTGCCGTTGCACGTTAGACGCCACGTCGACAGCGAGGATTAGGTGTTCGGCGAGGTCGCCTTTTCTCTCGCTTCCTTTGCTGTCCATAACACCCGACGGCCAACCCTGAAAAGGCTTCACGCTAGCCACCGATCCCTAACGGGATGTTCACGTTAACGTGGAGCCACGGGTGTGTCATAGATAGTCAGATTGATAAACAAACATGCGACGCACTTACGTCTGATTTCATCTGCGACTCCGGGCTAATGTAAATGCCGCTTTAGAGTCGCCTGAAGGCGTCCCTCTAAGTCCTATCAGGTTGCCTGCCGTATTTTTATAAGCAAATTATAACTAGGCTCCAAAACATCTAGCGCCGCTAGCAACTAATAGAAACGTCAACTATCTGTAATATGCTCGGTTTTTTCCTAGGATAAAACAAGATTTTCAGCAGAAAAAGAAGACGACCTAGAAGAAGATTTAAAGCTGCTCAAACGATATCGGTCACTGACTTCTAACAATAATACTTCCGTATTCCGGGATCGTTCTGGCTTATTCTACACAGGGCGTTTATAAACTTCAATTTTGAAACTTTGAAATTTTCTCACTCTTTACCTTCAATTTCTTTTAACGTAACGTAATAAGATATATAAAATTCCTGGTCGTTGGAATCATCTCCTTAAAAAATAGCGACGTCATCATCGAGATTTTCATGATCAGTCGCGCGCGAAACTCGAAACATTCTGGAATTGTGATTCGTCGGTGTCACGAACGTTCAACCGCAGTCGATCATTAAGACGTACGAGAACTTCCTTAACCATACATTGTGAATATACTATTCACTAAATTAACTAAGTTTTAATTACGATAATTTAATAAATTAATCTCGAGCCCCTTTGATCATCTTATAATGTCGCTTTGCAGCTCACAGAAAGTGAAAGAAACGTAAACAAAAACTAACGGCGACAAAGGTGTAATTAACCTAATAGTGCTTTTAAGTGATATACGTAAAATAAATAGAACTCTGCCGCGGACAGCACAAGGCGCCGAACTAGTATAATTCGTGTGTTGAAAAAAGGAGACGAAAGAGTGCTAAATAAAAATGGCAGCGAAATTTTAAAAATTAAAATAACCATCGTTGCGTTGTTTTATTTTTATTATTAGAACTGAATCTCGTCTTGTGGAAATCCCGATTTTGTTCCGACTACCTATTACGAAAAAGACGCCAACCTCTCCCTCCTCGATAGATAAAAGCTGTTTAAATGTAAATGTATTTAGCTAATGAACGACTGTCGGTAAATTCGTCGTGCGCTTTCAATTTAACGATAATTAACTCTCGTTTGTTTTTAAAATATTCACAAACGTCGCGTTCCGCTCGTTCTCTTGTTGTGCACGAGGGTCGCTTAGAAAGTTTTTCGTTTCGAACGAGTCGCGCCATCTGTCGGTTACCGAGATCGCACGCCCCGTTTGCTGACAACTAAAGTGAATCGTGTTTGCGAAATTTCGATTTGACTTCCACTTTTTTGGAGGGGGTGGGGCGCACTTAACGATTGTTTTACAAGTTTCGACACTTGTCGCGTTCTCGGTTCGAGCTTCTTAAAGAGTCTCGAGTTACCCGATCGAAAAAATTGCCTCGAGCTGCTTTTCTCATGGCCGACTCAAAAAGGACTGTTGTATAGTCTGAAATGGTCTTAAACGAGCGACAGCAAGGTTACTTATCAGGTTTTATTCCGCGCACGCGCGGACGGTTGAAGTTCGGCCACTTTGACTTTGCGATCGAATAGTCGATCGAATTCGGTTGGTTTCGTGATCGTTCGTCATTTCGAGAAGGTCGCTTGTTGATTTTCGTCACCTTCCGACGCTAATAATTTTATCGAAACAGGTTCTTAATGTTGGGCGATAAGTAAGCTAATTTTCGGTTCCGCTTGAAATCCGACAACCAATGGTACTCCTGTCGACCGGTAGTAACCAAACACGCGCGGATGTTCGTCACGGCTCTTTTTTCGCACCGACAGGTTGTCGTAAGTACGTGATGCGAATCGTTCGCGAATTTTTCGAGCAACCAGTCCTTGGTTAAACGTCGTACTTCTGGTGCGCGGCGTGAAACAATGTAACAATGCAGTCGCCGTTCCACACTCGTCTACGATTATCCAGGTAATCTCTCATTCAATTTATGGCGGCGTCAACGTGAATCGAATGCGCCGATTTGCTCAAATCGACCCATCCAGCCCTAGACCGAATAAGAAACGACGATTTAACTTCGCATTTTCGCATAGATTTTTCCACTCTTAAGCGCAACGTGTATTGGACGGCTTTCGGTTATTTTCAAATATTAAGCTTTACTCGTTGTTCGAGTGTTTGCTTTATACGAATGTGCCCCGCATTACAAGAGCTAACTCGCTTTATTTTTATTAAGAAACGAATTTTCGACAACCCTATTTGAGCTACATGACGAAATTCGTATTTCTCTATTTATTTTCAAAGTCGGCGTTGTATTCGCGATGGAAGGGGGTGGGGTGGGGGTGGGGAGTGGCGGCTTTCTGGAGCATCACGTTTTAGGAAAACGGTGTTAAACACGCGAGTCTTACCTACATTCCTTAATCTCGTCAAAGCACTCGTTACTAGCGAAATCCTCTTTCTAAACAAGGCGTCCCAAATCCGATGGAATAACAGTGACATAATAATTAGGATAACCATGACTAACTGCGTATGGTACACCCTCGGCTTTGTAATTAGCGTCGACAGTGTAGAAGCCGTCTAGATGAGGAGATTACTCGAGGGCAAAGCAGCAAGGATATCCGAAAGGAAACGATTAAAGCCCCGTTGTCGATATGGCAACAACCCTACTCCACACAAGATTCCTTATTACCTGACGTTTATAAATGTTTGCAGTGTCTAACTATCGCTCCCTTTCGATGTAGAATTGATCCTGTAGGATATTTAGGTTCGAAATTAACTCGATATTTTTGGGGAACGTTAATTATGTCGGCTTTTGTGAGCGGGATTTGGAAACTAGACGGCGAATGCGGCCGGATGGAACAATAGCGGTTCCGAGAGCACTCTGCGACGCTATCGTGCATAATAGTAATGCAACAATTAAATCGACCTAAATTATAATGGCCTCTATATCCAGGTATTATGCTTAACGCTTTGTCGTGACGAGTTGTTATGAGAGATAAAGTTGATCCTGCGGGTCTATTATTCGTTATCGGTCCAAGAGAGACGCGTCATACTTAAAATATACGTACGTACCTCCGTCGCGTCGTCCCAATTTATTCAGTCATCTGCAATGGTTACTGATTACGTCCATAACGGAAAATTGCGAGGAACGCCATCTAGCGACGTGATGCTGAACTTTGGTGCGGTACCGACCGACGGCGCGGCGTCTTCTGGGAACTCTTGTCGTATTAACGCGAAACTAATCGGCAACAGAATGCACCCTCGAAACTGACGACCTCCTCCTTTAACTTGCGACATTCTTGCAAGTTAGTACGTATATCGAAAGTGAAAATCGCTAACACCTCTCAAAAAGCCAAATTAAGGTCAATTTCTATCGACGTGCCATAGTCGTTAACCTTCTTACGTACCAAACAACTTCAGGAATACCATCACGTTCCTTATACGACACCGGGCACGCTACATGAGACACCTGCCAGCGGGGCGGGAACTTCAACTGTGCGCCAAATGCAATTAGCAATTTAAAAACGCTGCATTTTTCAAAAGCTTAATTACTTATTGTGCCTAACGCGGACGATGCAACCTTAATTTTTATTCAAGATTCGTCAACAGCGCCGTTAACTTTAATGAAAAACGGAGCCTTCAACGATTTATGAAATTCCACGTTTTATAGAAAGGAGGAAAATTAACGAATATCAAAGTGGATACTACTTTGAAACGAAACTGGTCTTTTTTGTTTTTGTTTTTTTCTTCGAAACGTCAAGGCGTAATTACGCCTTTGTAATTGCATTTGCGAAAAAAGGCAGCAAAAATAATCGCGAGACGTTTTCCTGTAAATAGGTGAGGAATTATGTCGGTTTTTGTGCTCGCCACGCTTGCAGGTTTATTTAAAATAAACACGAAACGGTGAGCGTATGCAAAGAAAACGGCCGCGTTTTCAATAGAAATGCGTTTTCAATAGAAATGCGTTTTCGCAAATAATCAAACGCGCGCGTGCGTTAGTTAAATGTTAAAAAAATATATATGTAGGTACCAAATTGCCGACCGGTTTCGTCAAATTAGACTTTTTCCCAGAATGTTTATTAAACGAGGCGCTTTAAAAATAATAGTTCGGTGTTTCGCCGATTTTTTAAACGGGGCCCGACTTTTCACAGTCTTAGGGACGATCTCAAATTACTTATAAAAATTGCCTTATTAGGTTTAAAAGTACCCCGAACAAACGCACTCAATTCATTAAATAATCGGAAAAGATCCTAAATCGCAATTTAAAAGGCCGCTAATAAACGAACAGCAGACGCGGTACGAGGAAAATCAATCTTACGCATATACTTATATGTATATAGGTAGGTATATGAGGACTACGTGGTCAATAAGTTCGAAAAATCCACTTTCCCGGCTATAATAAAATAAAAGAAAAACGAGAAAAATTCAAAGGTCGGTCGTCAGAATTTAGCTCGACGAGCAATTTTATAAATGGAAAGGCAGTGGGTGGGCGCATTATTATTCGTAAAATATGTGTTTAACGTTTTCATTTTTAGTCAATATTAAATTGAACGGTGATTGATCGATTTTCAATAGATTCCCAATTACGCACTTTCGATAAACTTTCAAGAACAAACTAATGCGCTGTTATTTAATTTGACGTTTACGACCCGCGACCTGCGTGAAGGTAATAGTTTGAACCGTCACCTGGGGACGACTTTTACGCAACAACACCAATATTATACTAATGCGACACGGGCTTCAGATTAATTTTGTAATTTAACAAGCCGCGCAAATTGTGCCGTTAATATAAATAAATAATTAGGTTTTCAATAAATTTACTTACCATATTTGTGACGTAATATTTTCCATGAAAACGTGTAAAAAATTAATTCGTGTTGTTTTGACCTCGTTACGAACGCGTTAGACGAACTTTCAATAAGGTAAAAGTTTGTTATGTACATTACATTTAATAACAAAACGGGGATTTGAGCAGTTTGTTTTTCACAGTTTACGTTTTATAATCCAACGTTAATCGCGACGTAAGTGCTAAATCACCAAATTTCATCAGCATCCCCGAAATCACGCTATTTACAATAATAAAGTTTGTAACGAATTCGGTTCAAAAATTTATAAGTAATTTAATTTTGTAAATGACAACAATATTGTAATTATTAAAGTTTTGTTTCGGCGTTATTTATTAAAGCAAACAATTTGGTGACAACCCTCACAATCAGTTTTACTTGGTTACAAAAATGTTATTTTTAATTTATACGTAAGTAAATTGCAGGCGTTACGTCGCAGAGTAACAAAAAACGGCGCCTAAAGAGGAATCTTAACGGCTCACTACATTCTTCTTATCTTCATCACTACGATGGAAACCCGGACGAATTGTCGACGTTCACGTAAGAAAGGACAACGTCAACTGAAATGATCGGTCGATATTTAATCAAACTGCGCCTCCTCAAGTGGTAATGTCGCAAGACAAGGTTAAGTAAATCCGATCAGACAAGTCAGATTGCATCTATACAAAATTAAAGAAGGTCAACACAAGATCAGGCAAGATACAGCAAAATGGATAAGACCCTGAGCTTATAGAATTAAGATCAGTCGAAGTCAAAGACAGGTCTTATACAACCATAATTAAAATAGACAAAGTCGGGTATGAATAGAGAAGGTCGGAGGTGGTCTGAGATCAGCAAGATGTCGAATAACATCAGAGGTCAAACTAAATAATATAAGGTCAAGGCAACTTCACATAAAGTCAAATGGGATCTAAACGAAGTCGAAATAATTTCACACACGACCGAATAAATTTAAGACAGAAATAATCGAGACTCGCAGCGTCGGACAAGGTTACAGAAGAAGAAAAAAAATCTGTAAAAGAAACGCAAAATCAAAATAGATCAGAGAAAGCCGTGTAAGTTCGAATATTGGTCTCGAATGTGGTCTAGACGAAGTCGAGTTAATCGAAACGACACAAGGCTAGCTGAAGTTAAGATACAGTGGGGCAAGGTTATATGCACAAGGTCAGAAGAGACCGAACAAGATCAAACAAGGTAGGGGCTTGGTCGTGTGGAATGAATAGCACACGACCTAGGTCGGGACAAAGACAGGTTGTCGGGAAATCGGAGAAGGTCACGATAATGTTAGACGAGGTCGAACGAGGTCAGATAACGTCTCGACAAGGATAGATAATGCGACTTTTTGACTCTATTTCGTTCTTCGTTGTGGGCACTGGTAATGTTAAAGTTGTTTTTTTTTCCATAAGCAAACGATGGATTTTTCGTGTTTGTTTTCGAAACATCTTAAGGTGTCGCTTTTTGGTTCTCGTCGATTTTGTGCGCGCACGCGTGTGTGTAGTCGCGAGACTCGTTTTCGACTAATTTATTTCGTTCGGTCAATTTTTATTTCGCCTCAGACGGTTTGGCTTTCTCGAAGTTTTTTTGACAATAATAATTGCGAGGCGATCACGACGCCCGACATGCGGTTATCGTAAATCATTAATCGCTTTCGGATCCTATAGAAATTAATACAAAATGGCTAGCATGCCCGGCGCGCGTCCCCCAACCTGAAAATACGAAAACGTAAAGGTGACGAAATAATTTATGATCGAAAAGTGTGAATCATTGCGGCCATTAGGGGCGCTAGACGCAGCAGGGTGATGTACAGAGAGAAGCTTCCGATAGCGTGGTGGTCAGAAGTTTATTCACAGTTATATGTTAACTGGAGCATAAATTGTCCAGATAAGGCGTGCTCGATAACGAGGGAGAATTCTGGCGGTTTTGTTTCATTTGCACTTTAATTGTACGAAAAAAAAAACCGCTCCCTCTACTTACACTAGTATTTGTTTATCGCGGAAAGTTCATTGCGGCGAAGTTCGCCGCTTAAAACTTAATTTATCGACGGCCTATCGATTACCGCCTGCGTCGTTCCCCCTTCCGCCCCCCCCCTCACGGTTTTTTTCCGGTACGTAAGTAATTAAATTAATTTAAGCCGTCGCGAGACTTTACATAGAAAACGAAATTTACAAATCAACTAAGCTAACTTTCCCTGCCATCCAATTTAAGAGGGTCTTTTGTCCATTGTCAAATTCAATAATAGAAAATAAGCAGTCACGTCACATTCGCTCCGGGGAATGCCTCGTAATGCTATACAAATTTTTTTATTATCCTTTATTTCCCGTCCCCAATTTTTAACAATGACTAAGTAAGTACAACTTTTTCGTTTATTAAAATGGGAGATTCCGATAAAATGTGACGGGTTTAAAAAATTCAATAACATCGAACGAGCCATTCGGACGGGGGAAAGCGGTGGCGGGGGGATGATCTCGAAAGCATTAAAGAAATTACGGATACTTATCGGGACATCAATCCCGGCCAATACAATTAGAAGTCCTGGTCAAAGAAATCCGAGAACATCCCGGAGCACGTCAGCTCGAAAAACCGTTCCTTACCGATCAGAAAAACACGTAATTCGATTACCACGCACCGCCGCACCACCCCCTCCCATCCTCATCCCGCACAACCCTCACCTGTTCCTATTGAATGGGGGAACAGTGGGATGTAGCCGCTTGCTATTGAAAAGAAAACGATCAGGAATGGAGAAAATATACATTGAGCGAATATAAAAGGCGGTTATTTTGATACAAGGGCGATATGCAAGCCACACTCAAAACTAAACTTTTTGGGGCACGAAACGCGTCGAATATAATATGTAGCTCTTGGCCGATTTCGATTACGAAAGCTCTCCCAAGATAAATTTAACCCTTCGCGTTGTTATTAAAGAAAACGTCGTTTCGAACGAAGACACATATGTGCCGAACGTTCTCGTCGGAGTAAAATCGTAATTGGCCAACGAGGACCGTCTCGAATCGAACGAATCGATATACGAACTACGGTTAATTAGTTTTGGCAAAATGCAGAGCAAGTTTATTGCGCGATTATTATCGTAATTAAATCGTGTAGTTTCTATTAATCGACTCGGTTCGCATAATAGATGCTAATTCTCTCGGAAAGTTACACTTGCTTACTTGTTTAGAATTCGACATTTCGTTTATTTGTAGTTACGATACGAAGACGTCCCTGTTGCTTGATATCTCGCAAAAGGAAATATAATTGTGTTATCGAAGTTTAACCCCTTGCGGGTAGTCGCGCGACGCATGACGTGCGCCGAACCATCGAGAGTCTCCAAATATAATATGTAGTGACTGGATTGCCCGACGTCGCCCGGGCAGCGCAACCTGACGGGATACTCGCGAGTTCACAATTAAAAGGTAGATCTAGTAATATTTATTTTCACTTCATTATTCGTCCGCTAGGTGTTTTTGTTGTTATTTTTCTTGATATCGCCGGATTGCTTGATAATGAGTGATCAAAGCATTTTTAAGCGCTTATAAGGACGTTGACTTATATACAGGGTGCGGCGACAAAATCCGGACAAAATTCATTTTGAACTTCCCGTTGTTATATACCACTTCGAGAGGTCGCGATTGGCGTCCAAATAGCTTGACGCATGTACTAAATATTCATAACCTCGAAACAGTCGCAATGTTGAAACCATGCGCGGAGTATAATCGAAAAGCCGCGATTATCGAAAGTGTTCGCGCTGGACGCTCAACGGCAGAAATCATTCGATTCTTCAGATACCCAAGATCGACTGTGTATGATGTTGTCGCGAAGTATAACGAGTCGGAGAAGTCCAACGAGGGTTTTGCAACACCGACAAGGAAAACTCACTCGAAGGAGCGCGTTGTCAGGACGCCCGAAATCATTCAACGGGCTCAGGAGCTGATTGTTAAGGATCCAGGGCAGTCGATCCGAAAATTGTCGTCGGTTGTCGGTGTGAGTGAAAAATTATGCATCGAATCGAGGACCTCCGTTACAAGTCATACACAATTAAAGTGAGACAGATGCTTTCCGAAGCTGCCAGGACAAAACGAGTCGAATGCCGTAACCTGCTTTTGTGTTCTTTACAAAACAATGTGTGCCGGACGCCTCAGGTTTTTTTCTGACGAAAAAATTATTACTGTCGATGCGAAAATTAATCGCTGGCTCGCCCATGATCTTGAAGATGTCCCCATTGTTTCCAGAACGAAATTTCCGGCGAATATTCACGTGCTAAGTGTTGTGTCCAGTGAGGGTGATGTCATGCCACCGCATTTCTTTAACAAAGAGGAAAATGTTACAAAAGAAGTTATGTAAGTAGTTCCGATAAATGTGGCGAAGCCGTGGATGGAAACTGTATCGTCTGGAAAGCCGTATGTTTTTCAGCAGGACGGTGCGCCCGCGCACACAAGTCATTTGGTGCAAAATTGGTTGTCGGACAACGTCGACATATTTTGGTCCAAAGAATTTTGACCTCCCAACAGCCCAGATTTAAATCCTTTGGACATCTATGTATGGAGCATGGTCGAAAGGGTCACTAACAAGTTCAGACATCCAAACGTCGCATCATTGAGAGTTGCTATTGAAGCGGCATTCGCCGATATGGACCGTGACTCGTTAAAACGGGCCTGCGAACGCCTCAGACCGAGAATGGAGACGGTCATTCAAGCAGAATGGGGTTATATTGAGTAAATGTGTTCTTTATGGCCTAACAAACAATTTAGTAAAAAAAATAATTATAAACTTCTCCATTTTTGCAATAAAAATTATGTTTCAAAAAAATGTTTATTTATATATATATATATATATATATATATATATATATATATACAGGGCGATTCGGCCAAGCGCGTACAAATTTCTGGGAGGAGTCGATTGCACAAAAACAAATCGGAATCGGAGAGCAATGCGGTATGCGGAGTTGTTGACAACACACCTAACTCTTCCAGTTTGCTTTATCAAACCGCGGATTAAACTAAAGCCGTGCACACACCAGGGTGGGCGCGGACGCGGGCACGAAACTTCATCTTCATTCGTACGTTGTTTGGCCGATTTCGCGGTTTAATTCGCGGTTTAATTACCGAAATTTAATTTATTAACGGTTTAATTCGAGGAATTTCGCGGGTTTTAATTTAATTTAATTGTCTAATTACGCAATTTTGATTCGATCGCCTTGCGACGTAACAGACCTACTCGTCACGTTTTAATCTTGTCGCGACCTGCACCTTATTGTAGATGAGCGACGTGATCGCGTGCTCTAAAGAGACGGAGTTGTTTGCACTTGTTGGACCTCGTTTGGCGCCGAAATAGTCCTACCGATAATTCGTGAAATTCACAGAACGGACAAAAGACAAAACGATCGCGCTTACTGCAAAAACAAAAGTCTACTGAAAGATCATTTTTATGGTGTTTGTACATTTTATAGAATATTTACCAGCGCAACTAGCCGAGGGTTACGGTAAGTGCGTCAGTGACTCAAGCAACGACTCAAACCTGACATCGGAGTGCACGCTCGATCCGTTTGTACGCATATACATAGCGGAGTCGCGACTCGTGCAGCGACTCTAGAGTAGCAATGAATCAGACGTGTTCGCAAGCTTCGTAATTGTTTTTCACGGCAACCTTATTTTTCCAGTTCGTTGTTGAAATAATTAAAAAAAAAAAACGCGAAACAATTGGATCGACGTAAATTACGACCGTCGAATAAAAGTCAGACGCCTGCCTCCGAACGCGAAAAGGCCGGCCCTTGATAAGTTACCTGAGTGTGAAATGCTTGAAATAGTCGTAAGGTATCACGATATAATAATGTTTATGCTGGCGGCTGCAGCCGGCGTTAAAGTATGTACCGTCGGCCTAGCACACACGACTCTGGAAGGTCGTATAAAATAGTAAAATAAAGTACTCCTTCCTGAATATTTTATCAAAAAGATATATGCAGCTCGAGCGTTAGGGGCCATGCTTTTTCGCCGCCATCCCTTGTCACGCGCATACCAAATCGTTTGCCTTTACAATAGAGGTGGAAAAAATCCAAAGGAGTTCTTAAACGGCGCCCGTCTTAGGGAAGAAAAATGTCCGAGGGAGTTGTTAGAGTGTTCGAATTTAAAATGGGAGCGCTTTCTATTTGTCGATCGTCCAAAGTAATTTCGTAATTTACGGCCGGAAACTAAAACGTTGACGCGATAAACTGAGAATTTTAGCTGTCGACTATATTTTATATTTATCTACTAGTACCTATTTTATCGATTTTAACGCGACCTGTATAACGTTATGAATTTTTTAGGACCCGATGATGCGGCGAAACGTTGATATTTTCAGCGCAGGCCGAGCTTCGTTAGTCGCGTAGATGTTTTTTCGAATGTTGTGTGGGTACTTTGAATATTTGGTCGCCCATCATTTGACGTTCTATATTTAGAAAGCTTAATCCTAATTTTTATTTTATATCGAACGCGCGAATAAGCGCGCGAAAGAACAAACGAATAAACGCGCGATTGAACGCGAGAAAGAACGCACGAATGAATGTAGTGTAGTACGATCACTTAGGAAACATGTGCTGGTCACGATCAGTATTCAGGTGGATAACTAGCTCCTAGGAAAAAGGAAAAATTTTTAAATTAACACGTTGACTGCCGTAAACTAAATAAACGTTGATCGTTGGACCGGTGCGGTGCGGTGCCATATTTTTATTTTAAATAACGTACGATGTTGTGAACTGCCAGCGTCGCGCACGGTACCTTACCAAAGGTGCCGTGAGATCCGCCGGCGGTTCAAGCGGCAACTAACGTGTTAAAAAAGAATGAAGCCACACCAATGTCTCCCTCGTTCTCGTTAAAAAATCAAACCGCCGCAGTCACAAAATTATAGTCAGAATCCCAAAAAAACACATTTAACGGTGCTGAGTAATGACTGAATTTCTTTAAAATTTAGAAGAAACAATCAATCTGCCCAAAAACAAGCGAGAAAAAGAAGAAGTAGAGGAAAACAAGTTATTGTCTAAATGACTTATCGGGTGCGACCTGTTTTTTTTGACGTAGTCGAATAGATGTAAAAATTTTTCTTCTGCAAAAGTACAGATTCTTTCGGGCCTCGCGTTGAGCGCCAATTGTAACGATGGACTTCATAGTTCAGAGTTACTAGAGATTTAAATCAAATCGGATAAATGAGAAAATCCCTTTAATAATTTGCATAAAACGGACAATCTGCTTAAAAACAAATGAAAAGAAGAAAATGCCCAGGAGGCACACTGACGTTATAATGTCGTCAACTATTGGTCATTTGATGCCCAATGAGGACGTCGTAAATGACGTATATATGACGTCACAGCCCAACGACGTCAAATTATGATCAATCTAGTACGTTACTTGAGACGTCTAACTTCCTTAAATGGGACGTCGATTTGACGTCCCATTGGCGCAATTCCAAGGCATTCATGACGCATCTAAAGGTAAAAAAAATACAAATACATTCAATATAATTATTATTTTATTATAAAAATGAAGGTACAAACAAAGAACCTAAATCTAAGAAATTAAACAAGGTATGTTAATATATCAAAGAATAAACACAAAATGATTTGGATTTATCTACTTAATAACCAAATAACTATATTATTATTATATACGAGTAATACAATAATATATTTAAGATAAGATGTAAGCGGTAAATATAATATAAGATATACAGTGTGTCCACGAGTTCTGGGATCATTTGATAGAACCTAAACGAAGCACAATAGAAAACACTATTTTAGATAAAAGCTTGCTGGTTGTATGAGTCGCACAATGTAAAATTTCACACCAACAAAAGGCACCTAAATAAATTGATAATGAAATGGGGGTCACTCGCGCCACAAAGATAACCTAGTCACTTAAAGGTTAAAACCTATAGAAATAAGTAGAATTTGTCTGTTTCTTGTAAAGCCATGATTTGTAAAATTATTTTAAAACATATTTCTCTCAGTTTTTTAATTATTTAAAATTATTCGTTTTAACTTTAGGTGGCGATATGCTGATTAATTCTTCACTTACCGTTAAGAAGTTATATCAAAATTTACAATGTACAAATTTACAACGTAGAACTCACTGCAAAGTAAAACCACTAACCTAACAAAACCGCTGACGGTAAACCAAAGCGTGATCAGTATACACAGTGGCGTGACACTTTAACTCGTTCGCTACCAGCTGGCTCATATTTGAGCCATATGGTTTTCTCTAACAGACCAACGACTCATATTTGGGACGATGATATAGGCATAGAATTAGTTTTATTATACATCATTGGTCTGTGGGAGACGGTGCCCTTTTGCATAGTGGCAGCGAACGCGTTAAAGGAACTAGTTCTGGCCATTGACGTACACAGCTAGAATAAATAACTGGATGTGATTTTACTTACTTGTTTAGTTGTATACTACTGTATTATTAACTATTTAACTATTACTATTAATCGCATAGACGCGATAGTGCATAATTCCAAAATAGATTTATATATTTTTTAGTTAAAATTTTGGATTAAAACATAAACATGTTAGAAAAAATTACGAATATTTTACGCTTTAAATTAACGCTTCAAAACGTCTTTATCTTCACTTTCACAGAACTTTGGAATGACCAAACAAAGATGTCTCAACGACGTTCTTTAATGACGTCAAATGTTCGTCGTGAAAGTATCGTCGTGCGTACGTCACTTATTGGGTCCACGACGTCGTCGACAAATAATTACCAATAATTGACGACATTATGACGGCAGTGTGCCGGCTGGGTGAAGAAGAAAAGGTCTTGTTCGTATAGCTTACAAATGCGACATGTTATCGGCGTAGTCGAATGGAAATAAATAATTATTTCCGAAAACACGTTGGGCGCCAATTGTAACAACAGTACTTGGGCTTTGCACGTTTATTTGTACATTTGTTATCTTGTTCTGAAGAACTAACGACGTTGTACTTACATGGTTGCGAAACGTCGGCAAATTGATTTTTGATTATTAAATTATTGGTTGCCACTTTTGGCTGATCTAACACATCGAAGACCAACGGCGTCGTCCGCAGCATCGACTCCACATTTCGTTCGAAAACGCTTCGAAACGCAAGCGTTCGAGTGGTTTTCGATGCGACGAAAATATGTCGCGTTTTCAAACGTTGCCCGAAAAATATTGGCCTGCGAAAACTATCACAAATAAAACCAGTCATTTCGGCAACATTTCGATCGCACCCCGTACGCACGCAACATTTCGTTTTAAAACTAATTAAAGAAGAAATAACCATTTAAAATACACAAAAACTTTTCGAAATAAAACGTCTCCCTTAATTTCCATTTGTGTAATTTAGTTTCGAAGACGGCTTTACGCAACCGTCGCAGTTAACCCCCCCCCCCCGCGCACCCCCCGTGCGCAACTAAACAATATCGAAACAAATAAAAACGCTAGACGAAAATTTCCATTTGAAAATCGAATTACACGTTTTCTTTGAATAAATCTAGCCGAGTGCGCGGAAAATCCTTTGTCCTACAATTAGCTGTGAATTTTAAAAGACACACCACGACTCGCAAACAAAGCACGTGTATGTCTAATTACAAAATACACGCAGGTGTTCGGCGGAGGTCTAATTAAACCGCATCCTAATTTAAAACCGTTCGTCGTGCCGTCTTTTCGTCTCTCGTTCGTTTTTTTTTTTATTTTTTTTACCTTTTCGCAATTCCGCTTCCGGAAACGAAATAAAAGAGCACTGCGCCGGAAATTTTGCCCGGACCATTAATAAATTCGTTTCGAATGCCCCCGCCGAGGCAATTTTAAGTATTCGTTTCTTATCTGGTTAATAATAAAAAATAAATAAAACAACGCGTATATATAAGCTAAAGGTACTCCAGAGAGCGCCGGATTTATTCGAATGGGAATTTTTGGAGGGAGAGGACATTCGAACTGATTGCGAAACGAGACGAAACGGCGTGACGTGCGCCCCCGTTTGTCGTGTGCCCGTCGTGTTTATCGAAGAACAAGAGACGAAGAATCGTCGTCGTTCGGATGAAAACGCGACAATATGCGTCGAAAGTAATTTCGACGATCGAAATTCCGGGACCGACCCGAATTTAATATCTATTCCATTAATATGTTTAATTAAATCCCTTTTGCTATTAGCGAACCAGATTTGTTTTAATTGCATGATTGATGTATTCTAATAACATTTTAATATTTAATTCGATATTTGATGGGAGCGTGGCGCTTTCGGTAGGTAGGTAATATATTTTGGGGACGTATCGATGCAAATTGGAATCACTTTTTATTTTGCATTATTAATTTATTATTGGTGTCCTTTCGACTGTGAAAATAAACGTTACGCTTTGTTGTAAAATAATATTAGTAGATAATTAAACTAAATGTTTGCATATTAATCATCCGACGAATTTAACGTTGATGAATCTGCTCTTTTCAAATAGACGTTTACGGCACAAAGTCGGTCGGAGTTTAAGTTGTCAAATTAAGGCGATTAATCGCAGTCGTGATCTTTGAAGCGCACTTGCAAAAACCGTTTTCGCTGTAGGTAGGTCTCCGAAATGTGCGTTTTATCGTCGCGAGTCTGGGATATCTGCATGCGGTTACTTTACAATATTTATTGAATGGTAAATTAATCGACCGAATATGTAGATACTTTCACGAAATAGGTGGTTTACACTAACTTAAACTCACCTCACCTACACTAACCTAAGCTCATCTCATTTTTTTTTTGGTCTAATCTCGTCTAGTCGTTTTTTTTCCTTCGGATAAACTCTCCCACCCCTCTAAAACTGCCCGATGACATTTACGGTAAAAGGGGTCTCGATCGCATTTCGCGAGCATCTCGTCGACATTTTACTCTTCAAGACGTCGAGGCGTGGTGCCGCATAAGAAACGTTTCGCTTCAAAAAGAATAAACCCCAGGATTCCCTTGCAAATAAAACCGAACAACTACGTTTCACTTGCCTTTAATCGCTCAATTAACGCATCGTCAAACCAACAAGTGACGAATGCCACCTATATATTCCAACTTTAAACCTACGCGCGATTTTGATGCGACATCCATAAATATTTTTGCCCTCCAACGCTCCCCCATTTCAATCGTAGAAGTAAATGTGAATACAAACTGATGTAAGGAAAGCTTTCCGGGCGCAGGCAGCTAAGTTATAAATCATTCGAATTCTGAATAAAGTCGAGATGGCCCAAATCCTTAGAAACTACTTATAAAGTGCATGTAATTAATGTTGCCCAACTTTAAGTGACGTCAATTAAACTTAATAGGTAGGTAAATCCGATTCCAATTGGGATTACGATTTGGGAAAGGTGCCGACCCAGCGACATCGCGATATGAAAATTCTCTCTGACAGTTCGTTGCCGGATTAAATGAATGTCGTGGCTTTTTGCGATAAATTTGCAAAATCTTTGTAAACGCTAGACGTGGAGGACTTTTTGTTGCGTCGTCGACCGGATGCCCTGCGATAGTACGTCGTGCCGTAGTTTGAGTGTTTCTTAAAAAGCACCTTGTTCAGAATCGCTTGGCGAAATTTTGTAAATGTCTGGGCTATTTGACAAATTATGAGTCATTAGCGCCAATAATGCCTACGTTTAGAATTTAGAAACGCAAAAAAAATGTATCGATACTCGTCGCTCAGAAATTTACGCGCGCGCCGTTATATAAAATTATACATAAAACAGCGACGCACCTGCCGCAAACCGTTTAATTTTAAATTAACATCCGAATCCGACGCTAAAATCTTCTCGTTTTTCTCGAAATTAATTTGATAATAAATTGCGATATCGACGCTCGGGGAGTTTTAATTAGTTTTGAAAAAAAAGGTCCGCTTTTACACGTGTATCGAAAACATTTTCGATCGGCGTTCGTTAATATAATAATAAAAATTCCACGGGGAAATATGTAAATTATTTTCGATTCGATGTCGTCGTTCGAAATGCTGCTCGATTTAAAAAGAACGACCAATATAAGCTGGACGTAATAAAGTTGAACGCCCGCGATTCGCTTCTCTTAAATACAGAACGAATTGGCGAACGCGACAAATTTTAGATTTTTAAATTCGGTTTTAATTGATAAAGACGATTTCGAATAAATCACCGATTGTGAGACGCGATTTTTACACAGTTTTTATCGAAGTGACAGTTTGATATTAAGACGTGCAGGTTTTTTCCCATATATTTATTGTAAAGAATACGTCTAAAATAACATAATGTGTCCCTGGTCGTAAGCGGAGGAGTTCGGACATATCTGCACATTGTACAAATTCCATCGAATATTTTTCGGCCGAAAAAAAATTTTACCAAGTTTCATTAACGTATAGGTATGCGCGCATTCCTACAATGTTTAGAATATAATTATTTACGGACTCGTTGTATAACATCTATATGTATGTATACGTTATTTTTGTGTTAGTAGGTTGATGCGCTTCGACATTTTTGCTTCGATAACATCAATAAGATCCTCAATAGTTGAGAAGTTAGTTGAAAATCGCGCAACTTTCGGGCAAGAATATACAGGGTGAAATGTTCGTTTCGCCCCCGTATATACTTAACCGAAAGTCGCGCGACTGTTAAAGTTAGCTTTGGCTGTGTTTTTTAATTGTACCTACTTGCTCGAGCAAATTAAGTTCGATCGCCCGTTATCTTTTCTAGTATTTGCTCGAACCTATTGAATTAAAAAACGCTATTACTAAACTCAACAGCTGACAGTCGACATAACCTCTAAAGTGATGAACGCACAAACACTGTTACCCTTAATTGTTGCCCAGGGCGAGAGGTTGTTTTTTAGAAATAAAAAACGAAAATTAGAAAATATAATTTAACCGATTTGTGTTAACGTGTCCCGAAAACAAAAACGTTGTAAAAGAGAACGTATAGTAGGATATGTTAATTTGATTGAACGTTATCTAGGTGATGATTTTAAATCTCATTTTCGCATGTCACGAACAACTATCGAGGGATTGATTATTTTAATCGAAAATTCGATGGAAAACTCTACGACATTACCTGGAAGACCACAGAAAAGTGTAAAACTTCAATGTTTAGTTGCAATATGGGTACTTGCTAATCGAGAATCTTATAGGTTTGTATAAAACTTCTGTATTTACAGTAGTTCCTTAAATAAAATTGAACATTTATTATCTATATAGGTCAATCGCAGATAAGTTTGATGTGTCGAAAAGTACTGTATTTCAGTACTTATGTAGAATATGTGATATTTTAAATCAGTTGGCTGAAACTATAATTAAGTGGCCTGAAGGAGAGGAGGCTGTGCGAGTCATTAAAGGTTTTAAAGTAAAGTTTGTGAAATAAATAATTTATAAAGAATTTCGACATTCAAACATTTTAGAAAAAGAGATTATTCCCAGAAGTGATAGGAGCTATCGACGGATGTCATATTGAAATAAATCCTCCAAAGGAGCATTCTGCAGCATACATTAATAGAAAGGGAAAAACTTCAATGTTATTACAAGGTGTTTGTAATGATAAATGTATGTTTACTGATGTTTATGTAGGATTTCCAGGATCAGTACATGACGCTCGTGTTTTCCAAAAATCTGGTATGTTACAGCGTTGCAATGAAGATATATACTTTCCATACAATGCACATCTTTTGGGAGATTCTGCACATCCTCTTGGAATTCATATTTTAGTTCCATTTAAAGATAACGGACACTTAACAAGGAGGCAAATAAAATACAATATAACTTATGCAGCAACAAGAGTTGTAATCGAAAGAGTTTTTGGAATGTCGAAAGCACGTTGGAGACGTTTAAAATACTTAGACCTTCATAATACAAGACATCTACCTAGTACAATAAATGCAGCATGTTTTTTACATAATTTCTGTATTATTCATAATGACGAAATCTTGGAAGAGGTAACCGAAAGAGATCAAAATGACATTGAAGAACATTTTATTAATAACTTAAATATTGATAGCAGGAATGGCATTGACAAACGAAATGTTATTGCATGTGTTTTGGAATAAAATTTGAATGGCCTATAGAACTCGGAAACAAAATTAGAAACTATAACTTCTAGAACTAGAAACAAAGACTCATATAAAAATTAACTATAAAAACTATTTAAAAAAAAATGCAGAAAATAGAATAATACGTAAAACAATAAGAATATTTAGAAAATAATGGGAATTGAAAATTACTGTGAATTAGAATGATCCTTTATGCATCGTATAAGTTGTTCTAATAAAGCATTAAACTTCTTTTTTTCTTGGAAATCTTCCTCGTGATGTTTTTGATTTTGCTCTATTGCCAATTTTAACAGATCTGTCATATCGGTACTGTTGCGTTTACGTTTTGGTGTCGATATTTCAGAATTCGAACTATCATCAGATAATACATCATCTATAATTCTTTTCGAACAACTGGGTTGTGATAGATCACGAACTATTGTTTTTCCATTGTGTACAACAATTGGTGGATCTATAATAGGAGTTTTATAAAATAACTGATCCATTTTTTCAAAAAACAGCCAATTTTTTCGATTCCTACCAGATTCGTTATTATTGTCACGTACATTTTTGTATGTACGCATTAAACTTTTCCATTTATTCTGTAGCTGATCCCAAGAATACATATATGCAAATTCGTGCATATCATCGGAAATTCTATAACCAAAAGTGTATATTAATATATATTATGTAAATCATTATCAATTTACTTTTTCCATATATGCTTTTTAATTGAATTTTTCTTTTCTAGCAGCTCTCTGTGTTGTTCAAATTTATTAATCAATAAATATATAGCTTCGTTTGTCCATGCACTTGTTTCAGTTGTGTTGCTATTACCAATATCCATGCTCCCTTCCATTTCATTTGATTGTTCAATTTTATCCTTATCTAATAAAAATACATAAAAATTAGTACAATGTTATTTAAAAAACAAAAATTTACCTTTTTCGAAGAATAAGATATTATTGTTTAACAAAATATTTTCATTGGTGTTCTGAAAACATTCATGGTCCATTATTAATTCTAAATTTATAGAAAAATTGCAATAATAACATATATACATTTCGTTGGTAGGTTTATACAATAAATACGTGTAGTAACGAAGAAACTGATGATCGAAGTGATCGTTGTTTTTCAAATTTTGTTAGGTTAGAATACAACTTCGTTCAAATGCACCACTTCGAAACCAGGTGCGTGGAAATCCTGTTCGAGCAAATTGGCTAATAGTTCGAACAGTTTTTGAACGGCAAGGAACACTGATCGAACAATTATCAAACGACACATTTTGTAATGGAGTACTCGAACCAATGTTCGGGTTAAAAAAAACACAGCCTTTGTTACATTTTTATAACAGAAACAATTGTTTCTATGGTGATTGGCTCATAGCCAGATTAAACAACCGGTCCCAAATAATTGAAAATAAACAAATCAAGAGCTTATAACTGACAAGCGACCGATTCCTACCTATTACCAATTTTTTTGAAACGATTCCACAAAAACGGGCCATTAATGGTATTCACAAACGCCCATAGTTGCAGGAGGATTCGATTCTCTCACCGCCGGTCGGACGGACGAGCACTAGACTCGCTCGGCCACCGTAGTTCGTGGCACGTAATTATTAAAAATAAAAAATCATACCTATCTATACATTTTTTTCGAAAATGTCGCGTTTACAAAATAATTGGGTAAGCCTGGTGGTATGGAATACCCGGTATACGAAGAGAAATATTAATATTAAAAGAGAAAAATAAAAATTCAAGAAAACAACACGAGAAGTTAATAAAGAAAATTTAAAATATCGAAAAATAATGTAGAAAACCACATAATGTATATAAACAAAAAAAAAGAAAGTGAACGAGTGGCTGTACATATAATAACAAAAAGTACGCCTAATAAAACCTTTATAAAACAGCAACCGGTAAAAAGTAACAACGAGATTAAAAACGATAAAACAAAATAAATGGAAAACTACAGAAAATAAAAGGTGAAACTAGTGAATCGAGGTAAACGTTCAAACTAATATTTTCTGTAAAAACAAACAAACAAAATATCTCGTTTAATCGAAAACTCGCAATTTTTCTCGATATCAAGTTAAAAACGTCTAAAGCCGGGGCCACACTGACGTAAACAAATAAAAATGAAGGTGACGAATACGGAACGACGTATACGGACGTACACATATTTAATGCATTATTATGTCGATTTTTTCATACTTCGATCCCGTTCGAGTTCTGAAGGTTGCAACGGTCGAAGATGCGACTATTTTCGCGCGACCTCCAAAATTCACATTGGGATTTTCGATTGATATCGTTTCCCGTTCGACCGGAAGACAACACAAATCGCCTTCCGAGGGTGGTGGTCGATCATCGGTGGATTTTTCGCATTTTTCGAAAACACCCCGATTTTTTCCAAAACCAAGAAAATCGTTGAGAAATACGAGGCTCGCGTGACGTGACGGCAATGTGTCTTCGGCTTAAGGTCGCCATATATTGAAACTAAACATTTTTCGTCGAGAACAACATTTAAAATTTTGGGATTACACAAAATCGCCGGTGGACGCTTACGTTTTTCGTTTTCCCTTTTTAGTTAATTTTCATAGAAAATAAAGCTATTGCGGACCGTCTGACAACGGGACTCGGAGTCGGGCCTCATAACTTGAAAAATATTTTCTTATAGTGTTTTGAAAAGCTCTTAGGATAAGCCATGAAAATATGCAACGTAAACGGGGTGTTCACGTAACCTTCACGTGACCTCGACAACGCTGTTAAAGGTCATACTAATATCATTACCCGATTCATCATTTAAAACCTTATAAATTTTGTTCGAAACAGTTTTCTCTAAAATGTCGCGTTTACGAAATAATTTGGTGGCAATGGTGGTCTGGGACACCCTGTATATAATCAAATCTTGTGGACACGATTGCGGTCACAATTTTAATTGCATAAAGCTGAAATTTGAATAATGTATTGTCATCATGAATAGCAAAGATGAGAACTAGAAAAAAAAAACACCGACTGATCGAAATTTTGAATCATCGATTTATCTCCGTTACGAATTATCGGGTCGGTAATGTAAAATATGTTTCGGAATTGCCGTAAAATTCTTTATTAAACGTCTCTCTTTATTATTTTCGATGGAATGCGCCATTTTCTAGATAATTTCCTTCTTTATTTTTAAATTTTTATAAAAATACTCTCGAGAATATTTCTCTAGTCCACGTAATTTTTCCAAAAGACGTATTTCTTTTGAGAACGACGATAAAAGGCGAGGCTCGCGCGAGGACAGTTTCTTTTGAAAATTAGCTCAACATTTAATAACAATAAAAAACTGTCTCGATTATTTTTAACTAATAACAGTTTCGTCGTCGTTTCGAAACGACAAAATGTAGATAATATAAATGTAATTAAGCGGCCACGCGACTAGAGGAAATGAACGAAAGGCTCGTTTATCAAAAAAATTAAAATTAAAGATTTGGGGTAGTTGACGAACGTTTTCATTTCGCGTTCTTATTGTCGTCGAGAGCGAACAATTTCCCATTAACGTAAACGGGAATTTTCGTCCGTCGGTCGTTCGCTCGAAAATTAAACGGTAAACAAATACGTAAGCGTCAATTGAAAACCGCGAAACGTTCGAATCGGGGAGGTTCCATAAAAAAAATATGGAAGTAATATTTCCTTAATTAAGCCGGAGAGAATCAAATATCGGCCTTTATTATTCATCGCCAAACTTTAATCAGAATCGGTTCACAGTTGACCGAATTTAATAATCGTAAAACTGAAACGAAAACATTAAGAATAGAGACGGGACTGGGAATCAGCGGTGGGTGAATTCGTTATCAAATAATACGTTCATATTTCAACCCCGAACGTAATAGATTCACGGATCGGTGTTGTAATTATTATTAACCGTGCTAAGTTAATAAAAGCTATAGGGCATTCGAAACTCCGTCCCCGAGGGATGTGAAGTGGCATTCATAAAAACCGGGCGCGACGTAAATCACCGCAGCTAAGAACTACTTTATCGCCGATATAGAACATACAGCGTGTTCGACGAGAAACGGACCTCGCCGTATCTCGGAAACGGACGACGATTTCGAAATTGCGAAATTATTGCAATGCGGCTCGGTTAGCGGCACGCGTTTCGCAGCGGGAAAAATTAAAACCACGTCCGCCGGTCGCTAGGCGGCGCCACCCGAAGTTAGTGTTTTGCGCGCGAAGCCCCATTTTTTATTTCGTTTCCGGATTTCGCGACGTGTTCATGATGATTTTTAATAAAACCTCCATCGGCGTATCTTCGACGATTTTCGAGAGAAAAAATGATTTTCGAAATTAACAAGACGAACATAACGCGATGCAGAAGAAGATGACAAAAACAATTGAACATTTAATTTGTGTGCTTGTTTTAATTTTTGAAGCGAAACTTCATCTATGCGGCGTCCGACTGGAAGAGTAAAATGTTCGCGGGACGAAACGGAAACGCGTTACGGCGCGCCGGCGTTAAAAAATGGGCTACCGTGTATTTTTGGGTTTTTGGATTTTGACTGTATTATACCTAAGAACTGAGCGTGCGACGTCATCTCTCACTCTCTGTCGCGCACGCAAGAAGTTTCATTTCGGCTGGGCGTCCCGCGACACGCGCTCGCTCTTATATATCACCAGCTGGGACGCTCGGCGCTGTCCGGAAGGCGCAACATAACGGGATAGTCGGGAAATATATTAGATGGCATTCACTATAAATGCTTCGCTTTAAAATCATGAAAATTATCGTTTTCTCGGAAATTACAAAAAAAGTTTTAATAAAATTCATCAAAAATATAATAAAAAAATCGGGTAATTAAACAATTATAAAATCAGGTACTTATAGCGCCATCAAGCGACGCTGGACGTAGTTTTAAATTTTCCTACCGCCGGGACCCAAAGGTGCCGCTCTAGATTTTCTTCGATCTCGACTTCTAGATCACGAAAACGTATGTCGTTCATTGCAGTCGCAATTTTGATCGTAGGAGGCTGAAATTCGAACAGTGCATTGCCCTTACGAATACGAAGGACGAGCCGCTCCTTAACCGGCGAAATCGGGCGGCCCGTTGTAAAATGACGGCCAATCGAAAATTTTAAACGCCGCCATCTCCGTTATCAATCATCGCATCGATAATGCGAAACATGTTTTAGAATCGTCGTGAAATTTTCTGCCGAACATCTCTTTCTATAATTTCCGACAGAACGTACCGTTTGTGAAATAACCGGGAAAACGCGAATATAAATGTGTAAATAATGTATTTCTTTTGAGGCTTGCGCGCGGTCGGATTAAAAAATCTTTATCGAGGCCGTTCCTTGTCTAACACGCCGTATAATGTTAAAACAGCAACTTGCACGAAAGGACCGGCTATAAACTCGAATAATTACACGTTGGCACCCCTGAACGTCTGGCGCCGCGGCGCGGCGCGTCGCGCTCGCGATTGATTCCCGTTAATAATTGCTGTTGCATGGTCTTATCGTCGCCGTTTCTAAGCAACCGGCAGGTATTTTTATACTAACGCGACATTTGTGATTGACTGCCTTATTATTAAAAAAACATAAAACGGCGAACGCCGCCACCTTAAGCGTAATTAATTAAACGTCGTCGGTCTTTACACGAACAAAAGAACGAGAGCATCTGGCGACACGGCGGCGGCAACATGTAAAATATTATTAATGGCTCGAAAGAGCGAAGGTGATCTTCTAATCGCTGAAAATGACGGCGACGCGAAAAACTTCTCCAAAAAAACGCGCCGAGAAGTTCCGTTTTACGAGATAACTTTTATTAAATAAACTTTTTTGAGTGAGATCGTTTATCGTTTTACTTATCGTGACGTAAAAACGGATCGAGTTTTTGTTTGTTTGTTTGGTTAAAATTTAAAGAAGCGCGCGGGGCGATCGACTTCCGTTTAACTTACCGACCGAACCGCCGACGCGGCGCCGGCCGCGCGCCGTGCCGCGCCGATCGACAAGATACGAATAAAATGTGCGCGAGTGTGCACGATAAATCGGAATGTGCCCAACTATTTAGATGAGTAATTTCTATAATTAAACATCATTTATCATATCATAATGAATCAAGGTTGGCACGTCTCTTATTATTTCACCTTGCCGTATGTCTCGGCTTTTGCGTCATTTATCTTCGATGCAGCTCAAATAAATGTTTTTAATAACCGAGCGCGGCTCCCCGTTTCAGACCATTCAAAGAGCCAAGGAATTTAATTAAAGAAGAATACAAGCCCAATAAATTTCTACATAGGTAGGAGTGCAGCTGTATCATCTGTACCTACCTGGATTTGAAACGTAAAATTAACCGACTTTTTCTAGAATAGCTCAATTTCAAATGGGAATAAATCAGTCGAAGCGACGGAGGGTGCACGATACACTCGAACAATTTATTGTTCGATGCCTGCGCGCGGCCAACGCAAGATGTACCATAAATATTTAAACCGTTAATCTTAAGAAAGTGATCTCCCCCACCCCACCCCACACCTACTATCCGCCCTGTAAATAACCGAGCGCC
This sequence comes from Rhagophthalmus giganteus, assembly GCA_036326145.1. Classification (NCBI taxonomy): domain Eukaryota; kingdom Metazoa; phylum Arthropoda; class Insecta; order Coleoptera; family Rhagophthalmidae; genus Rhagophthalmus; species Rhagophthalmus giganteus. The sequence goes on along the minus strand of JARFJA010000021.1, from coordinate 256,117 downwards.
GAAACTCATCAGGAATGTCGGCTAATTAGCTTCTAATTTGCGAGCGTCACTCAAAGGGTTCTTCGCGCGGCCCTATCGTCTACACGAATTGACGCGGCGCGCGGCCGCGTCACCTTATCCGTTACCGGCCATCTCTTTAATACTACACGGACCCGGTTGTCTCATATTTTTGTGGACGTCCTGTTAATTAGCACGTCAACTCCCGTCACTCTCCGACATTTTCAAAACGCGAGCATAATTACGTTTAATTAGGTAATTGCGAGAGATACCCAACAGCTTGCGCATTCGCAAAAATTAACGGAGACCGAAGATGTCCGACGTGACTCTTCGCGGCGTCCTAATTTCACTAATAGGTGAAAAAACGTCGCAAGGAAGCACGTCGCAATTATATTTATCTAAGCCCCACGTTGGGCGCCAAATTGATGACGTAGATCGTCCGCTAGTTTAAGTTGTAACGTGTCCGAGCATCAAGCGCTCCTGGCCAGGCTGATCAAGCAACAACTGGATTGGTCGCCCACAACAATGACGGGGTGGCGGAGCTCCGAGATATCGCTGGCGTTCGAGCCTTCGACCGTCAAATTTCCCTTTAGTTTTTTTCTTCTTATTCTTCCGATGCATTTTCCGTCGTTAATCCGTGTTCGCGACTTTATCATTTATTGTTTTTGTATAAAGACTCCTAACCGAGCTATCAATGTTCGGCAGGGGTGCGTATACGACCCCGGTAACTGGCCGGCCGACCCGGCGCCGGACGTCGCAAAGTGTGGACGGAATTCCCGACGAGTCGTGACGAAAGTCACGTGAAAGGACGAGGCAGGAAATACTTCTTGTTTTCGTTCAAACGGACAGAACCGAGACTGCCAAAGGTGCCATCGGGCTCGATCGCCTAGGACACGTTCGCGTTCAAGTGAAATTCCCACACAAACGCGAGGAAACGCTCTGACAGATAACACCGACGTCCCGGCGGACGTTAAAGAAAACGCGGACTTCGACCTCGTTGTCAGACTCGTTCGAGCACTCCGCGCGGATAAATCAGCCACAACATGGCCACCCTCGGCCGCGCCAGAACATTGAACGTGCGTGGCTTGCAATATTTCAGGCTGATAGAATATCGACGAATGGCTTCCGCAGGACACACACGCACTGCTCGGTCATATGCATAAACGTTGCCAGGAAATTATTTCCAGAAATAGTTGCCTCTCGGTTTGGTGACGACCTCAAAAGCGTCGTGTAACAAATCCCAACCGATCACTACTGCGAACCGAGATAAAATCGCGCATTTGAATGTATGCGTGGTAGTTCGAGGGTCGTCATTTAGAAACAGTTATGTTTAAAAATTAAAATCCGCACTTGTGTACGTTCGGTCGCAATAAATATGGTTTTGCTAGGCAAATAAGTGACTGACGCTCAAAACGTCTTTCAGTTTTGGTTGGCTGTGGAAATCTGCCACAGGACACTCACATATTAGTCGTTAGTCACATATAAAGTCGTTAACGACGACGTTCGCGTTCGATGTTTTTGTCGATTTTCCGTGCGCCGTGTCCGAAGGGCACGCGCAACTGACGCGTGCTCTAATAATAATGTAGCACCAGTAACTCGCGCAATTTAAACTGACGAATTATTTATTTCCAAAAACAAGTTTTGTGGCGAAAGCGTCCAAGACGACGATAAACGGGAGATGGGGGGGGGGGGGTAAAACGCGGATAACAATTTGTTAATTGCCGTATACGTATTTTATTTTTGTTCGACCCCTCCGCCGGTCGCGCCTTTGGAAGTTTCCGCGCGACGTCTAACGATTTCGCCGAATTTGCTCCATTTCGTACCAATAAAACCTCTTAAAGACATAACAATTACGCCAATTACAATGCTGGAAGTTTACCGGAAAAAGTATCCAAGAGCGCTTTTACATATTGTAACGAGCAAATTATGGCGCGACACGTTCCCGAGGAGCGATTCCGAAAACGAGTCGCTAAATTCGGGCAAGTTCGGACAAGAACTAATATAAATAGCCGGTAACGACTTGTTGACAATTATATCGTTTCTTTTTCGATAATTCGACGAAAGGAACGTTTAGCGATCTGCACAAAATACGGCCCCCCCACGTTCTTAATTTTAGTCGCGTTACCGTCCAATCAAGGCAGATGAAGAAAACTGCCATTTCGCGCGGTTTTTATCCTTATTTCATGTTTCGACGTTAGTTTTACGACCACCATCAAGGGTTACTGCCTCAAGTTTGTCAATTTCGATTTATTTCGCCGGCAGGTTGCGCCGAGCTCCTTCGCAACTTCGGAAATTATCTTGAATGGCGGGTAACAAAAAAAAAAAAAACGAGACTGACTGGAGGCCCGTAATTGTCGCAATAAATTTCGTATACATCGGGTTTCGATAAAAATTCGTAGTAGCTGGCTTCGCGCGAACGCGACTCGCAATATCGTTTTCGGACAAATCGTGCCGACATCGACGGGCGAGAGTTGGAAGAAAAAGGTGGGAATTCGCTTTTTTTTGCGGCCGGCTCCTAAACCAACACTTTATTTACTCGAACATCCCTTTCATTTCGAGTTGAGCTTGTTAAAAGCTCCTCCGTCCCGTACCTTTTATTATGTGAAGCTCTTTATGTAGGATTAGGATTAGTTTTGCCCTTACAAATGAAAGATTATATCGTTCGAAATAATATCGGGCGATAATTAAACGTCGCGCTTCCGGACGAGGATTCTCGAGTTTGTCGGTCGCGGGCGCGGACGCCGTTCTTCGTTACCTGCGTCCCCTAATTAGATTTTTCACGGGACGAGAACGGGCGAGTTCAAAAGTGGGCGCCTTTGAATTGAATAACACGTTTTTGTTCCGTTGTGCAAAAAGCGTAATCATATATTTCAGGGTCTCCCCCCCCCCCCATCGCATTATCGCATTAGAATCAACTCGCAGTCCCATCTAAAGCCGAGCTTACAGCTTAATTTATGCAAATTGCGTTTTTGACAAGCGGACTTCGTGACGCAGTGACCTATTACTATATTATATTATTATATGGCGTGCTAGATGGATATTTATTTTTTCACACGACTCGCACGTACGTCGCTCTCCGAATTTAATGCGTCTGGACTTTTATTACGCGCCTCCCCGCTTTTTATTAGATACGTATATACGGAAGAACCCTCGTTTAAGCAGTTGGGCGTTTAAAGAAAAAAATTCGAAAGCCCTTATTATTATGCATGATATCTAATAACGCGCGGGAACAATGTAGACGTTGGAAATCGATCGGTAGGTAAAAATCTGGCGAATGAAAGGGAATTTTATTCGAGTTGGTACTATGGAAACCTTTTCATGGGGATGTCCTATTGATTAACGCCACCGCGGTAACGTAAACCGCGCTCTAATGATCTGCAAAACGCCCCCCGTGCACTTTTTCCGCAGTCATTAAAAGAAACCGCGAAACAAAAGGTGGGTGCAGCCAGGATACCCGCGATCGGGCTGGTCCTGTTTGTCGGATGATAAATGGGAATTTAACCCTGCGTTGCGTCGCGTCGCGTCGCGCGATTTTTTTTTTAAATAACGCGCCGTATACGCCGTAAAACGCGGTACGTGTACAACGAGTGCGTGCCTGGGCTTGTTTGTCGAAGTTTACGAGGAGTAAACGTTGATGTAAAAATCATTACCTAACGTTTATGATTGGCATCAGGGAAAACGTGCGCTCTCGCTGCATTGTATGCACATATACCACCCCAATCGGCTGGGGAGTTTGGGCCGCGCACCGTAGTTAATTAAAACTCGCAAAAGAGTTCGTATGACAAAATAGCTTTGTAGCCAAAAATTGACAGTATCTCATTAATTTTCCGAATCCCTGTCGTGTCGGGAGTGGTGCATTCAACGCGAACAATTAATTCATCGTTGTCGCTTGTTTTTCAAACGAAACGTGTTTAGTCTTGCAGAACGCAACTGTATTATATTTCGCCTTTACAAAAATATTATTATACAAAAACACAAATCAAAAATTAGACAAGCGGACAAATCACTCCAAAACAAAACAAAAAACGTTCTCATTTGAAACTTCATTTTTTATAACAAAACGAACGGGCGACCGTTTAGATAAACAGGTGGGTGTTTACTGTGCGGACGGAGGTCTATTAGACTATTAGAGACATCAAAACCAATTCTGGTGTGGTAATACGCGATCGACGCACCTACATTTTAAAAATATTTAGATACATACAGGGTGATTCGCGAAAATATACCAACCCAAACTTGTGTTTTTTTAAATAGAACACCTTGTATATGTTTGCATTTTTGGATACCCCGTCACATTTATAATCAAAAATGTATACAATTGTATATCTCTATTCACTATCCGTTCTGAAGATATTGTCACTTTAATCCCGAAATAGAATCAACTTTGGAGCCACGACACCAGGGCTGTCATAAAGATTTTTTAAATCTGTTTATACCACCGACTATTGATAGTAGTCGACTTACAAAATGCATGGAAAATTTTTCGTAAAAGCGTAAAACTACACAGAATCATTAATTTGCGAGAAATGTAATTTTTTTCAGTTTTTTCAAACGTAACATCGTGTATATTTTTTCATATTTGGATTGCACGTAAAATGTAGCTACTAAATGATAATAGGTTTCATAGAAACAACACGCGCCCTTCTTAAGATATTGACGTTTTCCGTCGAACCTTGTCGCATCAACGAGTCGATCCATTCAAATTTTATTAACAGGAAGGTCAGGCAGGTGGAAATCTCAGAAAAATTTGAAACTTTGCAGGATTGTAGTACTATTCAACCGTAATCAAGAGCCGTATTCCATTCGTGTTCTTACGCAGTTTAAGAGGGTGAAATTCACCCTTGAAAATTGGAACTTTTTTCGATTTTGCTTATTATCTGTGAAACAACAATAGCTATCGCCAATAAACTATATATTTTTATAAATGGCTGTTCAAGACCTACATTATGATACAAAAATTAGGGGTGAAAATTTTAAGGGAAGGTATTGTGCGTCCAATGCGGACTAGAGGACTCTTAGCTTAACACTGCTGCCGCTGCCACTGCCACTCGTCTGTAACGGACTATAAGAAAAAGTTAGAAACTTCTAAATTTTTCTTTGTACTTTCTACCTTTTTTTCGTCATCGTTTTCTCTGTATCGTCAATTTCCAGCGGAGATTCTTCCGTTGATTGCGTACTTGCATTATTAAGCGTACCTATACCTACGTAAGGTAAAATTTCGTTCACGAAATTAGACCGTCGAGTATTTGAAGAGAGCCCTAACCGAGTCCCTATCCAAGAGCCTAACCAAGCTCGATTTTCAGAGAATTTGTGTTAGAGCTTAAAGGTCCATGTATTTACACTTTATAAATACATGGAGAGTTAGTCGACAAAGAAATATCCTACATTTCCTCGTCGTATTAATCCTTTTAGAGTACACAACACAACATGCAACACTCGCGCACTCACGCGTAAAAAGTCCTTATTAACCGAACAAGCACTCTTCGCACACACGAACAATACGACACCGCAATTTAAAATTCAAACTAATGAAACAAGCACTACCGCTCTGTACCACTGACGCGACTTTTCCGGAATCCTATATATAAATGCATTCGAGTTTATATGTGGATACTTGGAAATCCCATTTTTATTTTAAAAACATTCGGTTCTTTGTTCGCACCTCGATAAGCTACGATGGTGGGTGGCGCACATGTTTTATTAGTTGCTTTGTATTTTATCGGCCACATAAAAATGCGATTAAACTTTTATCTGGTTTATGGTTTGTAATAGGGAAATTTTCAATGCTTAATCGCACACGAATAGTTTTTAAATTTATAATTTTGCGGTATAAAGGCAGCAGATAGTGATTATTCAAATAATTTTACTGCATAAAAAATACCTAATTTTAGAATAAATTTCCTAAAGAGTACATATTTAAATACATATTAGTATATAAGTACATACAAGTACATATTAAGTAAAAGTACAAAACAACTTTAGTTCCGTCGGGTTTATTGGTACCTACAGTTCGTTTTTACGCCAGATCGTGTAGAAGCTTGTAGACGATGCGTTATCCGTTGATTTTCCATATGTGCAAGAACGCGAGCGTCGACGGTCGAGTGTATTTTAAATGTCGGCGTCGTGTTTGCGCGCGCTTTGTGCTCATCGAAGTGTTTGTGTTTGTGTGCGTCTGGGCGTTTCGATGATTATGGTTTTTTGGGATGCGAAAAGAAGAGAAAAAGTTTGCGCAACGAAGAAAGGTAGGATTTCTGTCGACTCTCTTCAACGCGAATTCGTTGAAACTCGACGGCTTGCGAAACACGTAAAGACCCCGGGTACAATATAATAAAACCAAATGTGTCTTCGATAATTGAACGAAAACGAAACGGCCACGAAAAAAATTTCGAACACCAATTACGCGTAGAAAATACAAATGTATACGATATAAACTGTTTGATGTATAAAATCGAATACAATAAAATAGAATCACAATGAAAGACAAACAGATCCTCCGCGGCTTTGAAATAAAATTTTCCTTCAAAAAATAAAAATGAATATACTTAAAAGCATATTTGTAGTCGTTTTATTTGACCTGTTGCTTTTACGTTTTTAAATAACATTTAATGTGACGAAGCGTTACGTGACTACTATTGTTTTATTTTGGAATATGCCCTTTGTGTTTCGCGACGCGGATGCGGCGGCGGCGGCTTTGAAAGAAAACAATGTTCGTTTGAACTGCTCGTCGACGAGTCAATGCGTAACGTCGAATAGTGGCTGGTAACTAGTTCGAACGTGCGAAACGAAACTAATTCGACGATAATCGGGCCGATCGGGACGCGAAGTTTTAATTTCGACCGCGATTCGTCGTTTCGGCAACAAATTGACGACGCGAATCGATAATTGAAAATATGGATTCGCGGCGAATTCCCCCCGGTCTCCGAATATCATTATCATCAGACTTGACACAAAGAGGCTAGTCCTCGATAAAGCATTGCGAGCACGTTCTCCTATAAGGTTCTTATCGGAAGATAAGAACGAAGACCGAGGTCCGGAAACTTGCTTTTGCCATTTGCGTATTCTTGCGTAACGCGCTCAGCTTTTCTCCTACGGAGTCGGTTTATTCTTAGCACATCGACGATTATCTGTTATTCGCTCGATTTTTATTCGCGTCACAAATAAGCCAAATATAAATGTTACGTTCGTCGGCGTTCGGTTTTATTATTTCCCATTTATATCGAAGGAACCCGTGACAGATTGAAGACACGTTCGATTCAAGACGACATATATTTATATCCGAAACACTCGACGAATGAAAAGTCAGTTATAAGATTCTGGAAGTGTAGGTAATTTTGTGCGCGTCAATCGCGACAACCGAGATACGTCGACGTTTAAAAGCGTTCTCTGTTCAGTCGAGGCGCCGGTACTTATTTCGATGAATGGCAAAAAATTCGGAATGCGTTCAGATTCATGTGTAAATACAGAAGGCGCGGCTTGACCATCGACTTCAAATCATCATCATCAATCATTCCCGCCGCCGCATCAAAGAATCCCAGTCGTTACCACGTCGTTAACCTTATCATATTATCAATGACCCCTCGAAGGTACTAGTCTCGCATCAGCTCGGATAACGACGAAAACGTACAGATTTGATAAATGATACTTAAGACGGCAACGCACACGCAAGCATTCTAGGGATTCCGGACAATTTTTCTTTTGTGTTTTTCTATCACTCCGAAATCGGACGCGATATTTTACCGAAGGCTTCGGCAACGGTCGCCGACTTCATGAGGCGAAACGGATCTATATTTGTCGCAGCAATTTTTCTAAAATCCCCCCTCCCCCCACCCAACCCCCTCGCCCGAATTCTCGGACGATTTTAGTCGCGGACGGTTTAACGCGCGGCGCACAGTTTCGGATCGAGCAAACTGTTATTTGCGAGCGGCACGTCGTAACGAGCATAACTTCGAAGTTATCGGAACTAATACGGCGTTCCGGAATTTCGTAATAAGATGCCGGCCGCGACCGATTCGAAAAAATTTCCTTTAAGCGCTTCACTTGCGGAAACGCGGACGTTCCTTTAAACTTTAAATAATACGTCGTAAGATCTCGGTCGTTGCAAAGTTTAATGAAACGTTTTCGTCGGCTTTATAGCGCTTTGTTGGACATAAACATCGGCGCGTTTACCCCTTTGCAAAGCACACAATGGAAAATCTCCACTTATATCTGTTATGTAACGAGCAAATTAAGACGTGGCACATTGCCGAAGAACGACTCATAGAGATAAGTTGTTTACTCTATAATGAAAAGTACCTACGACTCATAATTAGCGATGAGATCATTACTGAAATCCTGAGAGTCGCATCGAGTGTTCGATAACATTCCGAAGATGACTCGCTCTTCGAGTAAGTTCGGCTGCGAACTAATATAAATGGCCGAGTAGCGACTCGTCGTCAGTTGCGATTAGTTACAAATAATTTGAATCGTTCCATTTAATGAAATAATAATTCACTGTAAAATCGTGTTAATATATAAATAAATCGACGATAAGCCAAATGCATCCGAGTAACTGAACGTTAAAAAGAAAAGAACGAACGGAGGTGACCAATCGACCAAAACGTGTTTTGTGTTTGGCAGCCGATTTAGTCACTTGAACGCACGTTAGTTACAATTTAAAAACGTGCTCTCGACGAAAGCGTTCGTTTTGGCCCACTTGAGAACAACCAAAACACCAATAAATAAACATAAATTCCAAAACCGAGAGCTGAAACTTCGTTTGCGACGAAACCGGTCGATGCACGACGCATCATCGGCCAACGCCATCGGCGAAGAGATAAAATTACGTCACGATTTAAGGTTAAGACGCGCTCTTATTTTTCCACGACCAACCAAGATTGAAAGAATTTTTGGGCGTCCGTTACAAAGGCGAAAATCCGGCTCGAACGACCAATCTCGACCAAGTACGGTTTGTTCGGACACCTGAAATATTCGTAATAAAAATTGTCGAAAAATCGAACGAAATTTGAAACGTTAAACGTTAAAATTCGAGTTTCGTGCATCGACTTTGAAAATCGCAGGCGCGTTTTCGATCGAACCCGTCACCGATTGAACGCCCCATTTCGACGAAAAATGCGCATCTTGGACGTACAATTGAGGGCGTTTTCGCGGAAAAATCCAGTTTTTGACCGAACTTGCGCGTCTTCGTCGATGCCTTTGCAACACTTGTACGTGAAAAATTCGATCGCACACAGCTGATTTTGAAACGTCGAAACTTTTATTCATTGACCTTGAAAACTTAGGCGATATCTTAGATGAAGGTTTAGTTGATATTTCGATAAAAGAAGTGTTTTTCGAATGACGATTTTTTCGCGTCTCGTTGAAGAATACGATTTTTGACTATTTTGGACGTCGTTTTCAATGAATAATGTAAATTTATAGAATAGCGACCTTGAAAAGTGAGAAATTATGAGATTTTTGATAGCTAGCTTCGAAAATCGCCATCTTGTTTTTCGTGACAAATGCAACGATCGTTTCGAAGAACATTTGGTTCCCATAGAAATGCAATTTTTAATCATTTTGGACGTGGTTTTCGATGAAAAACGTAAATTTATGATATGGCAACCTTGAAAGGCGAGACTTTTGTGCGGTGATTTCGAAAATAGGTCTCTTTATTTTCACGAAAAATCAGATTATCGTTTCGAAAAACATTTAATTTCCAAAAAATTCAATTTTTGATTATTTTGAACGTCATTTCCAATGCAAAATGTAAATTCACGTTATTGCGACCTTGAAAGGGATTTTTGATTGCTGGTTTCGAAAATCGGCATCTTGGTTATCGTGAAAAATGCGATTTTCATTCAAAATGACATTGGAGAGAAACGGGGGCCGCATATTTGGAATCGGTATTAAAATTCGAGGGCCAAAATGGCATCGTATTTTTTTCACGACATTTATAAAAATGTTCATTCGCTATTGCGAATGCTATTTAATTTAACCCCCCCCCCCTCCATTTCAAGCGAAGACGCTGAAAACTTGGAATTTCGTTTTGTACTAAAACTGAATTTCGAGCTAAAAATTTACTTTAGTAATTACTGAACCCAACAATTAAACAGGCGCCCAAATAACAAAATACTTGTCGCTGCTGCCCCACGTCGCGAAGGTCAGGTGAAGAGGGGAGGATAACAAATTTCTACGGATTATTTCATAATTATTTACACAATATTTACCCGTTCGTCGCATATTTACAATTCAATTTAGAGCGAATTATTCAATACGCCCTCGTATGCGCCCGCCCAACTTATAATTTAACGATCTGCCGCGGCACGAACGCGTTAAAACGAATTCATTTCGGTACTTCGTGTGCAGTAAAATTTTAACATAAACCGCGCTGTACACAGCTATAGGATCCTCGCCAGTGGCGTGCGATAAATTTTTTTCTTCCGTAACGTTTATCGAACGTCGGTTTTTCTTTTATTTTTTTTTTCTAAACGCCGCGGCCGCGTCGGCGATGTTCTCGATGGTATTTTAACTCCTTCGTGTTGAACGATTTTCGTCCCGACACAAAATTATGTGTAGCACGCATGTAGATAATAAATCGCGGCCCCTAATTAAAAAGTGTTAATCTTTGTCTAAATTGTAAATCTGGCGAAGTAACTTAATTATTAAACTTAAATCTTCTTTTACGATTTCGGAAAGGCCAGGGCGAAAATCGGACGGCTATTAGTTTTAAACCTTCAGGACGCGAACGGCGGCGCTTTGATAGACAGAGAGATTTTCCTTTCGTCCACAACATTTTCCACTTTGCGGTAATGTATTCTTTTCCCCACGTGAATGTGACCTCGCAGCTATTTTTCACGATGACAGGTGGACAGAAGCTTGTTGATAAGAACGTGTTCAAACAAGGATATACTTCCACAGCGGTCGTCAGTGGAGATCCTTCCGATAATTTCCACAGACATTTTAATTTTTTGTAGAGCGTCGCGAGCCGTTTCCGTTCGCGTTGTCGGTTTGGGCCGGCGAGTCTCGGTCGTCGGTTTTTTTTTTCGGGCGGGCGCGCGGGCGGCCGCGGTCGTTAGATGATTAGAAAACGCGGGTCCCGGAGCGCGTGCCGGTTTTTCCGACCGAATCTCGGGCAATCGGAATGCGGCGTTTTTATTTGCGTCTGTGATTTGCGGCAGAGATTGAAATTAAGTCGAATTTACGGGCCATTATAAGCTATTTAGGTCCTCCCTAGTGACACGGCCTTATCTCTGGGGCTTTATTTTCTTTGTACGCAAATTAAGTATAAGAATTGTGTGTTGTACCGAGCGTTTTCATTGACGCGCACGCAGCTAGATATAATAATTGTCGCCTTTTGCGGGGTGCGTGCAACCTTGAAATGTGAATTTGAATCGGGGGCGGGGGAGGAGGGGTTAGAAAATGACTTTATTCGTCGATTACGCGATTAGTTTAAACGGTATTAAAAGCGCAAGTTGGCCACGTTGTTCTATGTATAAAGGCCAAATGCCGAAATTATAGTTGATTACTTTTTCGAAGTAGTTTTTCGTTAATTTTTTCAGGTTAACACGCACGCTTCGGGAACGAAAGCTTTCGACCACGTGTTCCGCCCGCAGTCGGTTATTTAGGCATTCGTCTATTTTATTAGTATTAAAACGGAATGCAATTTGCATATTGAACAACGGGAAAATACAAGCAAATTAGTTGTTTGTTTTGAGGGTGAAATTAATTCACTCGATGCGATCGCGGGCTCGACAGCGAAATACCTGCAATTTCAAGCGGGGCTCGTTCGTCCCAAATGAAAACAAATCAAAATCGCTTGCAATGATGCGTGGTTAGCTATAATTGTGTTGATGTGACTAAAGAGCTCTTCCGTTTCATCTTCATATGTTTTATTTTTAAAGTTAACAACTACTTATGCGGCGCCCGATGGGCGACTTGGAGAGTAAAATGCCAGCTAGTCGAAACGGAAATGCGGTTAACAGTGTGACGGCGTCGAGCCGGCGAGACAGCCATCCCCTCTTCCTTTATCGTCAAACTAAGCGCGCGTCGTCATCTTTCAGGATTCACTTAACCTAACCGATTAAACATCAACTATAGGCCATTTATAGACGACTTACGCGATTCGTCGGAAAGAACGTTAGACGTAAAAAACGTCTTCGATTTCGCAAGCTTGAGAGTTGCGGAGAAGAAATTTCGCGGTCTACCTACGCAGCTCGCTAAAGGACTATTTCACTCTAACGATCAAGGTGATGGTTTTCGATTGCTTGCCCGTCGAACGTTAGTGGCCTCGGTCAGATGGGCGTTTTGTTTAGCGGTCTTGTTTATTCTGTTGACGCAACGGCATCGGTACGCACGGAGGTGCGGTGTTCTCCGGTGGCCGCCCGTCAGGCACTCGTTTTCTCAGTAATAACACCAGTGCCGGTAGCGTTGTAAGAGGATTCGAACCTCCGGCCGTCGGTTTACTAAACAAACGGTAAGCGTGTTAATCCATCAGGGCTCCCATTTTCATTTCAGCGTTTATGTAACGAACGTAACCGAGTTTTCTACATACAATATAAACGAAATAAACTAAATGAATCATGCCTTACTTATAAAAATGCGTAGCTAAAAAGAGCATTTATAAAATTAAGCCGGAAGTAGATGTCGAACCGATCGATCGTTCCTTCGCCAGAGGAACGATATTTCCAAAATTCTAATAAATAAAACGAAGGGAATCGTGCATTCCCTCTATTTTATCTTGTATATATAACTAAATTGTATAATGTATACACTGGGAGATCCAATAAGAAAGCGGGCCGTACGTGCTAGGTGGCAGAGCACGCAATAAGATATAAGTGACAGGTGAGTGGTCGCGTGCGATCGCCCCTGGTGCGAGAGGGGTGGTTCGCTGGTAACACGTAACTCCCCCTCCCCCTCCCCCCGATCGCAGGAAGTAACCCGGAGTACCCACCAAATTTTCATATACACACTAAAAATTGTCAATAGTTCGCGTGGGGTTCGTTGAGCTCTCCCGTTCTTTTTCTCGCCGTTGGGTCGCACTGAAAAAAAAAAGTCGGACGTTCACGTGGACGAGGCTAAATACGAATCGTGAACGGTTCAGATTCCGAACATGCCCCGAATAGGATTTCTCTTTCGGTCTGGTGGCTTTCGCGCGAATTCGTGTTGAAAGTTTTCACTCGAACGAAATATTATTCTATATTGAAGATTAACAAGTTACGCGTCCCACGTAAATAGTGCAACCCTTTCGGCCGCGACTATTTACTCTCGCGGAATTTTTATTAATAGTACAATTTACGTTCGGCTACTCGTTTCCGCGGGCCGTTCGTGGTAGATACGGGCAGATATCTCGATGAACATCTCGGTAAATATACCGCGAATCATTAATCATGTCATAATTACTTGACAACTATGTTACACAGAAAAGTCGAGTTAGAAATTACACGAACGCGTCAGTTTACTTTCGGAAGAAATAAATTGCATCGTTTTGTAATTTATGAACGCGCGGCCCCCGTCTGCTTATTCAGTACTTGGGAATTATAATTTTTATTTCGAACCACGCGATCCTTAAATAGCTTTATTAGCGTTTTAATGTCCTATATTATTGTGCCGGGTTATCGCGACGTCACTTTTTTTGTACTTGTACAACATTTCGAGAATTATTTACGATTTTTTCGCCGAATCAGATGGTCAACTTTTATTAATCGACACGCTCAACGGCTAAAATCTAACTCGGCAACAGATAAACACTCGAAAATACGCATACTCACTTAAAAAAAAAAAGTATTTGGTCCTTCGAACCGGCCCAACTTAAATAACCTGGATAATTCGCATTTATATGTACGAAACAGATCGAATTGCGAAATATTAGATTTCGATTCGATTTGAACGACGTGATGTTTGATGAAGTTTGAAAAAGTTTGCAAATGTGATCGTACACTATCTCCGTGTGTAGCTCGAGAAGTCTATTACTTGCTGCGATAGAGAATAAAGGTATCCACGCTTACGACCGGGAAACGAGTTATTTATTGGTTGCGGCGATTTTATTGAAGTGCGCCTTCAATTTATTTGCGCAAAAATCTTCAAAGTTTCACCGAACTTGTCCTTCGCGTTTTGAAGTGTACGTAATACGACTCCGGGTTACCTTAGAAACGCGCGACCGCCAGTCTTCGAGGTTTCGACAGAAAAAGCTAGAAACGGAAGAGAGATGGTTCGCACGACCGCCTCAATCGCACTACGTTTACGGAGCGCTCGCGACGCGCTACAATCCCACATGGATTTATAAAGTAAGAAAACAGCTCAACGAAGAAAACGTGTTGGGTGGCCAGCGAGACTGTCGGACTTGGCTCGGTTAGAGTTTTTTGTGGGCGATGTCAAACGTCAGTGCACGAATGGCCACCCCCAGAACGTCCTAAATAGTTGTTTATTAAAGCGTTTCGACCAAAATATTCGGGGCGAAAAGTCGTCTGCCTTTACTCTTGAAAATTTTAACGTTTGTTCGTTCGGCAGATGAACGGGAACAGGTTACTCCGAACATTGGGACGAATTGAGGAACAAAGGAGACGGAGGAGAGTTTGTACAACGCCTCCTCAATTAACTTTAGCTCCGGCACCGTCGGCGCTATCGTGAACAGCGTAAGAACGGCTCAGAACGAAGAATATGTCAGGTGGCCAGCGAGACTGCCTGACTGGAGTCCGCTAGACTTTTTGCGGAAAATGTCGAAAATTGCACATTAACTAGGTAATACGAAAAACGACGCGCGAATGACCACCTAACACGCCCAGTAACTTCAGAAATACATTGCACCACTTTTGGGACCCAACAGGGCCCAAAATTTTAACATTCAACGTAACCCGTTTGAGTTACGTCCAAAATACTTATTGATGGACACGTTTTGACTAAAATGCGATATAAAGGGTCGTCGGCAACGAGCCCTTTGCAAAAGAACGCGTGTAAAGTTGCCTTAAACTTAAACATTTCGACGTTTGTCGGTTAGATATGTAATACACGTGCCGGTTACCTTGGACCGAGGAATGTTTGAGCAACCGTGCGGCTCACGTCCCAAACGCTTTGCGTTAAAGTTAAACCCCAAGTGGATTTATGTTTGAAATAAAAACGTCTCGACGAAGAACATTATTTGGTGGCCAGCGGAACCGCCAGACTTGGCTCCGCTAGATTTTTTGCGGATGATATGGAAAATTATACGGCATATCAAAAGCGACGCGCGGTACTGGACTTAAACGAGTTCCAAAATGTGGATGTTTAAATTAATTCGTCCGATTCACGTCCGAAATTGACACGCGGACTCTGCCGAAACTTCGCGAACGTGAGAAAGGGAACGTCGATTTCCAAAAAACAAACAAACAAACAATGGGTTGATTCGTCTTTTTGCGAGCAGCGTCGCACGTTAAATTTACTTTCATGACTAAAGTTAATTATTTAATAAATTTATTACTTTATTATTCGATTTGATATTTCCTAAAAACATTTCGCAATTTCTTTTCAGCGGGGAATTTATTTAAATTTTGTAAAACGTCTACTACGGATTAATTTATTTAATTCGTTTTGTTTGCAAATCGTAATAAATTATTAATTAAACTATTCCGCGGTGCGTTGTTGAAGTAATAAATTAAAGATTTTTTTGAAGGAAAACCCGAGGTTTTTATTGTTCTTTTTTTTTAGAAATAATTTATTTTCATACGATTTCGCGTGCCGAACGTATCCCGACGCAGTGCCGTTTTCACATTTTTAACTTGTCGATTTTCTAAGGGAGCCGGACATTTCGACTCGCGCGTTATACAGAGTGTTCGCAAATGATTGGTTTGGCGCGCCGTCGTTTTTAGTTAGTTTTCGATTTTCAATGGCAGTCGTTGATGATATTCACGAAATAATAAACACGTCGGTCCTGATCAATCTTTGCGACGTTTAAGTGTCGAAACGTTAGTAAAAATTAATTTCTAATGAGCGGGAAATTCAAACAGACTTCAATCGTTTACGAACACTCAGGTATTAGGAAATTAAGATAGTAAAATCGAGTAAAACGAATATAACAAGACAAAGAACACGACGAATTTCGCGTCCTGTCGTCCTTGCGGCATAATGGTCTCGCGTCGAAATGGCCGCATTCAACAGGCGTTGTAATATAATAATAAACAAAAGCGTTTTTAGGACTTCTTATTGGACAAGAAATTTATTAAAAGACTGCATCTTCGCCGTTTTTCTCGGCTTCAATTGTTGTATTTGATAAGTCGTCGGACTCTTTGCCCTTTATGTTTTACAAACAAAAAGTACATAACGAAAATGACCGTGTAATCAAAAAGCAGAGGTTTACACGTTTGTTTTTTTTTCTTTCTTTCTGCGAGTTTTGCTTTGAATAGAATTATAGATTGGGCGACTTCAGTTTGCCAACAACGAGGACACAAAGGGACATTCGGATACTTTTGTTACGAAAACACGCAGCTGTAACTAAAAGCTGCGGCACAGCCTGCTTATTTACTTTTCACGTCGATATAATGTTTTGAGGATACGTGCGGCTCGGGCCCTCGCGAAGTTTTTCCGTCCGCTTTATTTTAGATTTCCAGATGTGCTATTAAAACCGATCGCGAATCGGAAAAAAAAATCGACGAAATAAATATTCAGTTTTGCGTAGTTTCGTTCGATTCGAAATATCGTTACTAAGTACTGGGCGTGTAGCTTAAAGAGGAAAATTGACTCGGAAAGTTCACTAAAACGAAATTGAAACTCCCTATAATATTAAATACGATTTTCAAGTGCCAGCACTCATATTGTGATGACGCAGCAAATTCGAGCTTCGTTTTACTGTAAAATGGATTTACTAAGCCCAGAGAGATGGGGGCTTTGTGACTACGAAATGAATCCTAAAAAGATACTGTGCGCCACAAAATTAAAATCGTAATTCATTCTATTTGCGTTTATGCATATTATATTACTAAAAAAAAAACACGTTTATTTCGAGGTTCGTCTGTTTAGGTTTAAAAAACGAAAATAATTCCCGTCGCGGTTTTTTGTAAGCCGACAATAATTGTCGGTTGTAACGTGCGTCTTGGGTTCGTCGCGCGTCACGAGTTATTTTGCTTTTCGTTCGAATTCGTCGTGCCCGACGATCGGGCGGAACGCAAAACGTCGATGAAAAACGGAAAAATCGGTTTTATTTAGTTTCTTTTTTTGGTACCTAACATAACTGGTTAAAATTGTCATTTGTTACGAATGTCTCCCTTAGGAAATATCCATCTTTGTCGTGTACTCCGTGTTGCTGGCATTTGTTCTGTTTTTATCTCGATTATCTTGGCGTTTGGCGAAACATCCTAATATCTCGGTTATTTGTAATCATCGAATCATCTTTATTTCAGTTCATATTTTTGTGCTTAAATGAGCTGTTTGTCTGACGTCACGCTTCCGAGACACGCTCTTGTGTTACTTGAAGTTAACCATAATATAAACGAGTCGTGTTTACGATATGAATTTATCGTTTATCTTGTACGTATTCTCCTCTATTTATGTTAACTTTAAGATTACATGATCAAATATAATTTAATTTTTTCTCTATTTGATCATCTAATATAAATAAATGTATTTTTACGTGTTGTTACACGTTGCCTTGATAAGCTCGTTAGCTTAGCGATTCTTTCGCGGCTTCCCTCGCTTCCTTTTAATCGTTATTGGCCTCGTCTATTCGTTATCTATAAAGGGCATCAATTCAGAGGCGTGGTACTTTCCAATGGACCGAGATCTGGGTTTTCCACTGATGCGTCTTTCAAAATTTTCTAAGGCGTCCCGCGTCGTGCGCCAATGTTTGTAGCGTTCGCTTCGAATTCGTCGCACCCAACGATCGGACGGAACGCAGAACGTTTATTTTTGTACACGTCAAAAGGGCATTGAGCTTAAATTCACACTCGATACTCAACTGCCACGTTTCGGTTGAAATTGTCAGTTGTTACACGGTTAATTTGTCGATTTCGATAGGAAAAGGTTAACGTTATTAATTAAAGCGCGTTGTGTAAAGCACGAAAAGAAACCGCGCCCTCCCCTCCCGCCCCGCGATTATCAAAGAAACAAACGAAATTGGCCTCTTTAACTCTTTACGGTCGCGTTTGTTTTACGTGCAGCGTCGCTTTGTAAAACGTGAGCGATATTATTAAAACCTCACGACTAATTATTTGAACAAAAAAAAAGTTAATTATCGCGCAGCAGTACATATTGCATTTTTAATCCGAATTTTAATTAACGAAAGATACGTAACAATAATGAATTTTTAAGCTGCGGCAGCACCAGAAGCACGGCGACGGCGGGACGTTCTAATATACCTACGTATTAATTTTTTGTGGCCTACCAATCACGGAACGCGATCTCGCGTATTATCTGATTAGCACTTTATAGCCCGCATTCCCGCGTCAACAGCATCCGCAAAACAAATTTTTAAAAGCCCACTCGAAAACGTATCCAGATTAACCTTTTAAACGCCGGAACGTACGCGGCATCTCCAATACGTATGTACAAAAGTTTTTCCGCTTAAAAAACTGCCAGTCGACGATTTTTGAATAACGCCGAGTAGGGATACGTTTATTTTCCTTTATTCAGATGGAAATGGGATCTTTTATTCGAAGTATATTTGAATATATGTCAATTCGCCTCTATTTGAATACGGATCCGCTGTTTTATACAATTCACGTACTACCTACCGCCGATGCCGGCTCGCATGAATTAGTTCCGTCTTATTGATTATACGAGCCGGCGAAATTTTTTTTCTCCCGACGAAAAATTACGCTTTTCCGATTATTTCGTCGTTCGATGCGGGACGGGGAGGGTAGATTAATTTAGTCAATTTCGAGGATAAGCTCTTCGAGATAAGTCGGCCGGCCGGCGGCGCGGCGGCGAAACGCAACTCGTTAAACGTCATAATTTCCTAGATAAAGACGTTTGCGATCCCTTCGAATCGCTATCGGCTAGTTCCGCATTCTCGTGTCCAGCCTAACAATTTT
Organism: Rhagophthalmus giganteus; assembly: GCA_036326145.1. NCBI lineage: Eukaryota > Metazoa > Arthropoda > Insecta > Coleoptera > Rhagophthalmidae > Rhagophthalmus > Rhagophthalmus giganteus. Next base: position 237,146 of record JARFJA010000021.1, on the reverse strand, counting down.
TGTTTTTTTGAAGAGTTTCCCCGATATGATGGTACTTATATCGAAAGGATATACCCTTAATTTAATTTTCATTTGTTTCTTGGTATTTGTATTTTAGGTATGGCCGACATGAACGGCTATTTCGTTTTACGTTGTTTCGTTTTACGTTCGATTCGATGGTGTTCGTTCGAACGAGATATGATATTTATTTAACGTCGAATATACACGTTACCTGTATTAGATCACTGACGCGGGAAGTGCCTAATCAGAAAAATATGGCGAAACCGCAACGTCGCGTTAATTCGCGACGATTATTCAATTTAAGAACGCGATTGTGGTCTTAAAATGTGTAACTTTAACGGCGAGAATAAAAAGCACTTACGTGCGTAAAATGGGCCGAGTTGTCCATGTAAGTGAATTAGCGAGAGTGATTTATGTACAATTATTAGATCTTGGGGAGCGATATTTGCGTACACTACACATGAACCCATCGATTTTTTCTTGCGCTTTATTTTCCAACAACAAACGTCTGTTGTTGATTTTTTTTTGTACCGCATTGAGAGTCGCTTCGACGTCAACCGTGTTTTATATTATATAGGGTGGCGCATCAGTTGTCCTTGGGTCCGAGTTAACACTAGAACAAAACTGCGTGAGTTTAACTCGCCTTTTTTCGTAAATAAATCGTTATTTATACATATATGCGAACGAAGAGTAACTGTTGTCTTTTTTTCAGCCGCACGGTATATCAAACCCTTTAATGTTCAGCACCAAAATTAAGAATTATCACTCAATAATCTAAATAATTACGATATTTTATAATAGGAACTTAAATCAGTTTTAAACAAAACGAAACAGTCGAAAAAATACAAAATTTTTCCTACAGAAGGTGCGTCGCCGTCGTTCAGTTAATCAGAGATTTCGTATACACAACGCATGCTATGCAATTTAAATAATTACGAATGTGTAAAGATCAACCCTGCTCGTATATGTAGATTCACAAATCCAGGAATTTTATTTAAAAAAAAATCAAGGCGTTAAATGTTTGCCAGCGCAACGAGACCACCAAGTGGCGACGGTGAAATGGCGACGGTAAATCGTCCTAAATCGATTTTGCGGATTCGTATGTAACGATCAATCGTCCGAGATTTATACACAACTGTGAGAATCCAGAGGAATTCTATAAAAAAAACCCAAGCCGTTAAATGTTTGCTTGCGAAACGAGACGTCCAAGCGGCGTCGATAAAATGATGACAACGAAACGGCGACGGTGAAGCTTCTTATAGATCTACGTATGTATTTTGTATAGCTTCGTACGTGAAGATCGGCACGTTGTTCGAGATTTATGAATCCCGTCCCTCGCCCCTGTAATTCAGGGGTCGTCCCCTCGATAGTATTAGGATCCAGGGGTTTTCTTAAAAAAATTCTAAGCCGTCCACTATTCGTTGACAAAAATTCTTCCAGAGTACTACGTTACCGTCGTGCAGAGATTTCGAAGCACCTGTGAATCAGTGCTTACGTGCTTACTACAAGAATTGCCGAAGTTATCGATATAAAACGAGAACAACGTGAGAAGGTTGCTGCGCCGGTCTGCAATTTAAACTATTATGAACGTAAATCAGAATTTCCACCCTGTAATTCGAGGGTTGTCCCTCTCCCGCCACAATACATAGTTACAATCCAGTAATTTTCCAAATGTTTGTCGGCATAACGAGATGGCCGAGTGGCGTCGGCGAAACGGCAGCCGTAAAACGTCATTAAAATCGCAAAAGTTCTCCATACAGAGTAGGTACGCAACCGTCTGTTTATTTAGCAGAGATTTCGAAGCACCCGACAATCAGTGAAGGTCACGTACTTACGTACTACAAGAATTGCTAAAGTTATGAATGCAAATCGGGATCCCTACCCCCTGTAATTCAGTGATCGTCTCTATAACAGTTAGGATTCCGAAGTTTACTTAAAAAAATACCAAGCTGTCAAATAATTGCTAGCGCAATAAGACGACAAAATGGCGACGACGAATCGGCGATGGTAAAGCGTCCTTTACAACAAGCCGACAATGTGTTCGCACGCATCCGTTACTTAACATACAAGTTATTATAATTTGGGAATGTTTCAAAAATATCTAATTTAATACAATAAGCCAATTTATTGTTCGCAGTTGCGTAGGCGGCCGGTCGAGATAGTAGAGTACTTACAAAAACTGGTATACGACTGGATGGTTAGTACGACATTTACCTGAAAAAAAAGAAAGTTAGTTTACTTTTAATTTTAATTTTATGGCCAAATAAAATAGGTACAACATACAGAGCGAGTTGAAAGTATGAAATATATCAAAATAAAGAAACGAATTTTTGTAGAGTTCCCGATTTTACGTTTTAGAAATACACATTTGTATGTCAAAATCATCTACAGATATTCCACCTGTTTTTAAGTTATGATGTCATGCGAACTTTTTATAACAGCAACGTCTGATCTTTTTGCGCGATTTGGAAGTTCCAAGTTACAAACGTCCGTCTAGGACAAGTGGGCGCGGCCAACTGGACGCAGGGAAAAGTGAACGCGAAAATTATTACTTGTACTCGTTTAGTCAAAATAAATAACCTCGAGCCTATAAACCGATGGGTTTTCCCTTCTTAGACACCAATACCAGTTTGGGGCCGGAAGTTCGTTGAATACACCAAGAAAAGGCTAAACTTCTTGTCGTAGGCCTTTTTGCGAAATGCGCAAGAATCGGTCTCAATTGAGGAACGGTTAATCGTTCCTCAAAAAGGCCGATGGTTTCGCAACGTACCAATTGAATCTGACTAAACGGTTACAGATAATAGCTTTCGCGTCCACCTGTCCCTGCGTCCAGTTGTCCCGTTCCGCACAAAAAAGTCGAAAAGAAAACGTCGAGGGTCAAAACGACATACGCCCGTAGTTAGGACTTTCGTTTAATTTCTATTTTTGGAAATTCGGGCGTCTGAGCGAGTTCAGGTGTAAATAGCGTCTTAAATAACTCATAACCGTCATTATGGCCGAAGGTATATAATAACATAACATCATAAAGGCTCGTATATCTTGGAGCGCTTAGGAATATTTCAGTTATTGTGTTTAAAATATAATTTATGGTGGCCCTGTGCGGGGCAACCGCGTTTAATTAGCGGCACACGGCCGTCTCGTTCGACGACCGACCGGCTCTCCTTAACGTCTTATTACAAAGCGCGCCCCAACGATAAACTTTGAAGTTATGTTTTCGAATAAGTGCGCGACAGGTCGCCAAAGAATAAACGTTCTTAAAAAACAAAACAAAAAAAACGAGCCGTCAAGGGACGACGCGACGCGACGTCGGCGCTTACTTTAACTTATTAAAACGTCAGTCGATTTTCGCACAAGGAAAAACCAAAAAGACACGACCGTTTCCTGTGATACTTATGTACATCTCGTGGGAAGTGCTTACAAATCCTAATTAATCAATTCTATTATTCGGCGCACTATAATTTCCGGGTTTCCAATTGATATAACCATTAAAGGGGAAATTTACATTATAAATTAATACCGGAAACGCCTTAATGTATTAATAAATCAATTATTATGGTATAAGCGCAAAATTAATCGTTGAAACGCCTTAAGCGATAATGTTTAAAACGTGAAACGTAATGCCGGGGAATACGATAAGGAACATTATCAGAATTGTTGCAGATTCGAAATTCGTACAATTATCGTGTCAATTAAATCCAACAATGGGAGCATTAGCTATCAGCACTACTACATAAATTATTTTTAAACCTGCCGAATCTCCAATAACACAATATTAATTGAAATTGACGAATATAATAAAATAAACATTAAATACAGACAATGGGATGGAAACGTTGACGTAAAGCTACAAACTTTCAAAGCACAACAGCCAGCAAACGCTTATTACAAGTTCATAACTCAATTAGACTACCAATAAGTGGCCCTTAAATCCTCTTAAATGGAAATTCCGATTAAATAATAAATTTCTCACTTACGACGGAACACCTATAAACTCAAGTTAGTATATATATATATATATACATATGGAGTTGGCGTGCATGCATGCATGATATGCGCAAATTATTGGCCGCACTAATAGAGACGAATAAGACCTCGGTGCAGCGGAACTTTAATTCGAACACGTGCATTTAAGTGCACCCTCTCGGCCAGACCGAGCTTTGTAATACAGCGTTTGCTACTTGTCGCAATCCTCGTTCGCCTCCCGGTATTGTGTAACACTTGAACTAAATACATACAAGAGCAATTTGCTCAAAAACCATCGCGGCAACAGCAACTCCTTCAACATCTAATAATGATGCGGTTATTACAGTTTCCACTTCTAAGACAAAGATTTTTCCCCCGTGGCCCTTAAAGATTTCTACATTTTTAAATAGGGCTTATTATACGACACTATTTGTCGTAGTGCGCGCGTATATGTACCTATGTACGTGTTTCGCCGGCTTCGGGCAACACTCGGACGCGCTTTCAGGGTAAATTTCGTCCGGAAAGTGTGAAAAATCTGAAAGGGCAGAGGACGGGGCGGGCGGGCGGGGGGGACGTTGGTCGCCTGAATGCAACGAAATAGCGATTAAAAGATAAGGCTCGTAGAAATAAAGCGAACGTTTCACGCTCGCGAAGTGTTTAAATTCACGCCGTACTCTGAAAGACTCGCGTAACAGAGAGTCGGATGTATGCACTTGAGATTTCCACCAGGAAATCGATTAAGGCATCTACGGGAGCGTTCGCGAAAGTGTCGTATTCTGTGCGGTGTAAATTTCAAGGACACTTAAAGTTAAAGAATCTAGACTCGTTTAAAATTGTCTTACTCGGACACCATTTTGTAACGACAACGACCCTATACCATATTCTCAATGTCGATTAATTGGTAAACCAGTCTCGCATGGTTTTGCCGCACACGAGTCGTATCGATTTCGGTTAGATTTTTGAAACACCCCCGTATATTCGATTTCGATTACCTCTAGCGCGACGTCTGTGTGTTGATTTCGGTCGAGATCGGAGGATAAATAACCCGACATTACTGACATATTTTCGAAACACCCTATATATTCTATAAGTTTTTAAGTATTAATAAACTTTCATTGGTATTTCAAGGATCAAATCGACACGGCTAGCAAAAAAGTATCGGGATTTAATTTAATAATGCCAGAATTTTACGAAGATCGTCCAAACGGGACGTTTCGTCGGGAAAATGTGGACAAACGCGAATGTTGCCTAAATGTTCGTTTTCGCGTTATTTTTCGCACGGCGGTCAATTTGGCGTTTTTGGTGGACGATTTACAAAGAAGGTTAAGCAGGAGGGAGTTTCAGAAAAATTTGAAACTTTGCAGGATTGTAGTACTACTCAACCCTAATCAAGAGCCGTGTTCCGTTCGTGCTCTTACGCGGTTTAAAAAGGTGAAATCCACCCTTGAAAATTGGAACTTTTTTTTGATTTCGCTTATTATCTGTGAAACAACAAGAGCTATCGCCAACAAACTAATATTTTTGTAAATGGCTGTTCAAAATCTACATTATGATACAAACATTAGGGGTGAATATTTTAAGGGATGGTACTGTACGTCCGATGCGAACTAGTGGACGCTTAGCTTAACAATGCTGCCACTGCCACTGCCACTTGTCTGTTACAGACTATAAGAAAACAATTAGAAACTTCTAAATTTTCCTTTGTATTTCCTACCTTTTTCTCGTCATCGTTTACCCTCTATGGTCAATTTCCAGCGTAGATTCTTCCGTTAACTGCGAACTTGTATTATTACATACCTATACCTACGTAAGGTAAAATTTCGTTCGCGAAATTGGGCCGTCGAATATTTGAGGGGAGCTCTAATCAAGACCCTAACCGAGTCCCTATCGAAGAGCCTAATCAAGCTCGATTTTCAGAGAATTTGTGTTAGAACTTAAAGGTCCATGTATTTACACTTTATAAATACATGGAGAGATAGTCGACAAAGAAATATCCTACATTTTCTTGTAGTATTATTAATCCTTTTTGTTTGAAATCTTTTTAAAGTACACAACACAACATGCAACACTCGCGCACTCACACGTAAAAAGCCCTTATTAAACGAACGAGTACTCCTCGCACACACGAACAATACGACACCGTAATTTAAAATTCAAACTACTGAAACACGCACTACCACTCTGTACCACTGACACGAATGATTTGAAGCGACTTTGCCGGAATCCTATATATAAATGCATTCGAGCTTATACGTGGATACTCGGAAATCCCATTTTTATTTTAAAAACATTCGGTTCTTTGATGAAGCTATGATGGTGGGTGGCGCACATGTTTTATTGGTTGCTTTGTATTTTATCGGTCACATAAAAATGCAATTAGACTTTTATCTGATTTATGGTTTGTAACAGGGAAATTTTCAATGCTTAAGGTCAGACGAATAGTTTTTCAATAAAAAATAGAGTAAATTTATAATTCTGCGGTATAAAGGCAGTAGATAATGGTTATTTAAATAATTTTGCTGCATAAAAAACATAATTTTCGAATAAATTTCCTAAAAAGTACATATTTTAAAAATTTTCGGTCATTATCTGCCATTTTTTTTTATCAAATTCCACTACGGCCCCTGTAATAGACCAAACTCCCATCGCACAAAAATCTACGTCACAACACTACTAAAATTTTTTAGTGTGTTTAAGAGTAAATACGGTGGGAAATATTCAACCGGTGGCAGACAATCGAATTTCTATTTTAATCATTTTTGATAAACTTGATACTTGATAAAATTTATTATAGACTTTAGAGAAATATCAATTATTTAGAATTATTGTGGTCTGTCTCGCAAACTGGGCAGTCCTCCCTCCAAATGAATAAATTTTCAATATGTCACCTACTGTATAAAAACTACATCGTATTGTTTTCTCAAATTATAGTTTTAATTGTCCTTTACATGAATGTCTGCCGATGTATGGCCAAGTATGGCAAAATTAGGGGTGAAAATTCAAAGGGATGACACCCCTTAGGATTTTCACCCCTAATTTTTGTATCTTAATGTAGGTTTTGAACAGCCATTTACAAAAATATATAATTTGTTGGCGATAGCTCTTGTTGCTTCACAGATAATAAGCGAAATCGAAAAAAGTTCCAATTTTTAAGGGTGGACTACATCCTCTTAAACCGCGTAAGAACACCAACCGAATACGACTCTTAATTAGGGTTGACTAGTACTAAAATCCAGCAAAATTTCAAATTTTTCTGAGATTTGCACCTGTCTAATCTTCCTTATTAGTGGACAAAAATTTATCGGAGTTTTTTCGACGAACGTCTCGTCGGACAAACGTGGACAAACGCGAGTGCTGCCTTAAACGTTTGCTTTTGCATTTTTCGAGCGGTTTCGGTGGACGATTTATCGAGGCGTTAATAAAAAACATTTTTCGAAGAGCGTAAAGGTGGACAAACGCGAATGCCGGCTAAACGTTCGTTTTTGCCTTATTTTTCTTTCAGGTGGCGAACGATTTGACGTTTTTTGGAGAATTATTTAGCGAACCAAAATGCATCGGGACGCGAGTACGACATTTTTCGAATAGCGGATAAATGGGACGTTTCGTTTTTGCGTTATTTTTCGCGCGACGGATAATTCTGCGTTTTTGGTGGACGATTTCTTGGACAAAAATGTATCGGAGCTTTTTCGACGAGCGAACAAACGGGACGTTTTGTTGGGCAAAAGTGCACAAACGAATCGTAAACTGTTTGCAGAGCCGTTTTTAAGTTCCCTTTTGTCGTGAGCCGAAAGGCCGAAGATTAATAAAGTCTCCGAACATTTGTTTGTTTTTTCAGAAAATCACAAGAACTCGAAAACAAATTGTTCCTACGTAGATCGCTCGCGCGACTTCGTCGGCGAGAGTCCGCGCTTTCATTTTTCAAGGTTCAAAAAACATTCTAATCAAGCACGTTTGTAATTACATGTAATACAGTTTTAATATCGTCGTTCGCTTGTTTCTTTAACTGTGCGTTAAAGTCTCACAAGTTTTTTTTTCTTTCAAATAATTGATTCGTTGCGTCAAAAAACGTCGCAGCGATGCAAATGTGCGAAGCGCATTTTCACGTCGACTAATTTCCTTGCGTAAAGTAGATGTTGTCGTCCGATTTGGAATTCCCTCGGCAATATAAAACCGTACATGTTCGATTAAACGTTTTCTCGTCCTCTACACGTAATGGCGCGGGAACTCCGAGATAAATCAAGCTTTGTCAACAATTCCATTTCGGGAAATACAACGGCCGTTGTATCTCACGTATAGGAAACGTATTTTCCCGGCTAACGAAGAATGAAGGGACGCCCCGAAACGATGAGCAGGCCAATATATCGTTAATAGAACGTAAGTAACCATTACCGACGGCGCCAATGATATCCATTACCGGTAATGCGATTCTATTTAAATTAAATCCGAAATCCAATTTGCGGAAGGTTTTTCAATTTAAGAAACCGTCAAAGCCCGTGCTCGCGAATATAAGTAGTATTTATGACGCCTTTTGATTACTGCCTCGCGTGCCTTCAATGAAACTCCTCCGATTCTTGATCATATCCGTTGCTATTCACTGCGAGTGGAAGAGACCGATGTAAATCTTTTTCAGTGAATGCCCCCGAAAATATACTTACATTTCGGTCGCCCACTTTTCTTATTCAGTCCGTTTTGTGTTATAATGTTTTGGTTTCGAGGGCGAACACAAAAGTCGCACCTCTCCCGCCGCGCATCCGCGTTGTATAAATTCTATGGGCGTTTGTTCTCGAAAATTAGTTTCCTTCGCGTCGCGTCCCGTCAGTTTTTGAAAATGGAAATTGTAACTACAATACTGGGAATTGGAACCGAAGACGTTCACTGCATGCCCCTCGATTATTTTGCATATTAAATCTCTCTTTGGTTTCGAACTAAATGCGAAGGCAAGACACGAATCGCTCTTATTAAATTTTGACGGAATGCGGTAGTTACGACGCAAAGTTTGCCGAAGAACTACATGTAAACTTCGCTCTCGCGCCAACGTGCCAACGAACAACTTTGTTTCGTTCCGTTTCCTTTGAATATCATCACTCGCGGAATTCGGATGTTTTATGATAAAAATTGTTTCCCTCATGATCGCAACAATATTAAGATGATTTTTAACCTCAAGTAGGTCACTCGACGTTCAATTTCCATATAACTCATTCCGGTTCTTTTGCTCGAAAGTGTGTTCTCCTCGAATATCTCGGTATTCAGATGGAAATTGGCAATTTCATTTTACAAACAAGTTATTCGTTTACGAGCACTGTTGATATTGTATACACCATAACATCGCAATACTTGCCGTCTGCTAGATTATTGAACAAAATACCGGAAAGTACCTGAAAGACTTATAAGAGGAAATTCTATCGGCAGTTTCCAGTTTATGTTGAAATTTACATAAACCTAGAAAGAATAAAATTCTAAAAGCATCCCTTTAAAAGCTCCGTTTCACCGAAGATATAACTCCCGCCTTTGTGGGGGGATAAACGCGATATAGGTACTCCCGTCCTTTTTTTTATGTTAACCGTAGTTCTTTCGAAACGAGCGTTATCGTGTTAAATTTTTTTCTAATTTAAACGGGCCAGTTCCGACGGCATTGACGAGAAACCACGACTGAAATCGGAGGTGAGTGCGTCGCAAGATAGTCGGACGTTCATTTATTCATTGACTTTAAATGCAAAGAGTAATATACATTCATAAATCGCGCTAATGTAAACGCCGCTTTAGTCGAGCTGCCTACTTTATTACTTTTCGAAAATTAGTTGTAAACTAAAAACAAATTGGATAATATGTGTCTTCTGTGATAATTGAATCCTTTATTAACAAAAATAATTATCGTTGACTGACAGCAACGGGTAGTTTAGTTAGAGAAATCAGGGCGCGACCAACTGGAATTCGTAGAATTAATAAAAACACCCATGCACATAGATATACATTTTTTTTATATTAAATAACCAAATAGTAATCAGTACGAAATCTTAAATTAAACATAACGAGAGGAAAATACGCACAAGATATCAATTCAGATTGTAAACGTGACTCATTTATAATGGTAACGACCCATGAAATCTAAAATTGTATTACTAAAAGTTATTAATAGAATTCGACAATTTAACGCGACGCACTTTACTTTTAACTCGCTCAAAATGTAATGTTAATATGAATTGAATCCAAGATAGTATTCTCGGAACAAATGAGTAACAATTAACGTTAACGTTAAATTGAAACTATAAAGATAACGTATCACAAACTTACGTGGATTTATTGAAGGTGAACTAAAAATAAGATCTGACCTTGATTATGTTTCGTCGGCTGATCGATAATCGCCATCAAGATGGCATACCACGAGATGACAATTACAAGGAACACGTAATTAGCGGATTGGCCGGGCGGCAAAGTAATCAATGAAAGATAAGCCGATAAGTCTGTTGAGCTCGAAGAAAACAACAATAGCGTGACTAGGAAGCGGGACGCTAGACGAAGACCTCGCTTACGCACAAAAATACGACAGAAATAACGATGATTCTAAATAACCGAGATATTAGGATGTTTCGCCAAGCGGCAAGATAATCGTTGTTGGTCGTCGTGTTCGCCCCAACGTCGGTGCCAACTTGCCGACCGGAAAATTGTAGTTGGCACGCCAACGTTTGCTCCAAGGTCGGTCGTAGGTCGTCGCGTGTCGCCCCAACGTCGGAGTCAACGTGCGGGACTCGCACTTTCAGGCGAGCGCGGCTCCCCACCTGCCGTAACAAACGATGCGCAACTTGTGTTGCCGAATATCGTTGTCATTATTTTTTTTGCAAGACAACTCGCCGACTTTCGCCGATCGCCGTGCTTTTCCACATGGTACAGATTTTAAAAGACCGATTTTTCCGTGCGCGAAACTCCCAAACCGGGAATTCGATCGTAATTCGCTTAACTATACGGCAATCACGGCTGCGGCGAACCCGTTCGCAAGAAAAACAACGGGGGAAACCGTACAATTATTTGATCTATTATTCATGCATCGTTCGGTCGAACTTGGCCCGTTTGAAAACAATAGCTAATTGTCAAAGGATGCATAATTCAGACGCAAACTTGTGCGGGTTTCGGCGCGCACGCTATAATTTCCCTAATCAAGTCACTTTGTGTAGCATCCTGTACAACCGCGCGCGGGCACTCCCTCTCGGCTCCCAAAAGCTTCGACCACGAGACAACCCCGGTTAACTGTTTCGAACGAGATTCGCGTCGAATTTAAAATATTCGACGCTAAAAACGAAACAGAATTTGTAGTCGAACAAAGTCATCTTGATAATGAATGAAAATCTCCCGGAGTCCATTCACGTAGGGCCGCGTCAGCAAAATTTCCCCTCTTGCCGTCGTCGGGGGTAAGTAATGAAAATAATGATATTTCGCCGCGGCAAAGCTCCTTACGAACGGAAACTAATTACATTTTAAAAAAATTATTGCGCCTTTATTCGCGCGGACTGTTTCCAAAGTGATAACTTTCATATCAGTTTTTAAAAGCGACCCTTTATCGAAATCTCCTCTTCCAATTACAACTTTCGAGTGGCGGTATTTTTTAATGAAATCGGAGCTAATGCGAATTTGATTCGGGAACGTTCGAATTCCGCGCGATTTAAATCGATAGAATTAATAAGCTGTCGGAAGGAAACCGAACGATCTGTATTATTTCTTATTTAGGAAAGACCGCTCGAAATTGGCGATAACTATGGCGGTTCTTTATGCGGCGCGTTCGAAAAGTTGCTTATTTATCGATCGATTACATTATAAAAGATATAAAAAGGAAATGAAAGCTAACATCTCTCGTTTTTATTATCGGACATGTAAGAAACTAAGCTGATTGTGCCGCTTAATTGAATTGGTAAGTTGTCCGCGTATAAATCCAGCGCCAACAATGGCGAGTACTTTAACCTCATTGCGATCGGATAACAATCGTTACGATTCAGCAATTTTTTGGACGTGGTTTTTTCGCAATTTTTGGGGAGCGACGTTATTGATCGAAACGCGCCGCTTTGATTTAATTAATTTCGGACGATTTCGAAATAACTACTGTACGCGATAAAATATCGAAAAATCTACATGTAAATTACGTCGCTATACATAAAAGAAAACGTCGAAATAAATGATAGATAGAAAATTTATTTATTTATTTCGCGATGACTTGCCTTTCTAGGTTTTCGGCCGGGTGCGTTATGTATTTTATGGAGCTCGCATTTTCCATAGGAAATTAAGCCGTGTTGCGACCTGTTTATCTTTGACCGTATTTAATTTTTTCGGTTTTGCGATTATTAAAAAGCTCGATCTTTTTATTTTCGCTTTAATGGCCGAGGGGGTGAGAACTGTCGGTCGTCCCCCGTCGGCGTCGCGCCGATAAAATTTTAATTTCGTGCTAGTTTCGGGGAAATATTTAAAAGTTCGCGAAACGCTCGACTAATTTAATTTTATATTATCTACCGCCCAATAACGTCCAAAGTATTAGGTCTTCCGACAAATAAGTAGCCGAAGTTTAATAAATCAATAACGCTTAGTTGTAAACAACCCGAAACGGAAAGCTCAAGAGACACGGTATAAAGCCAATTACGAAAATTATTACGGAGAAACGAAAAAGTCGCCGAATTGAATTGTCGGAAGTGTGGTTGGAGGGAAGGGGGGATTTAACACGTCGAAGTATGCAATGATAGGTATAGATCAAGACACGAGAGCAGGGTGTCATTAATTTAGGGGTCCGCTGTACACGTGCCGATGGCGAAGGAGATTTTAGGATTAGATCTCCATTATACGTCCATCTCCGTCCACGTGGATCTATGTGTAGACCATTTAACTGGAATTTATTCATGTCTGGCAGCAGTCGATTTGCATTGGAACAAACACGGAAGATTGGCCGCTTCCAGGCCACCGGGTCTAGTTCAACTCGCCGCAAAATAAAAATTGTCAGTTTAATTTTATTAGCATTTGTAAGTATGTACAAGGTGCGGCGCCAAAATCCGGACAAAATAAAACATCTTTTTGAAACATAATTTTTATTGCAAAAATGGAGAAGTTTATAATTATTATTTTTTATTAAATTGTTTGTTAGGTCATAAAGAACACATTTACTCAATATAACCCTCTTCTGCTTGAATGACCGCCTCTTCGATTATACTCCGCATTTTGTTTCAACATTGCGACTGTTTCGAGGTTATGAATGTTTAGTACATGCGTCAAGCTATTTGGCCGCCAATCGCAACCTCTCGAAGTGGTATATAACGGCGGGAAATTCAAAATAAATTTTGTCCGGATTTTGACGCCGTATCCTATATATGTTACCGCTAATATCGATAAAATAACTAAAAGTGTGGTTATTATGCATAAAAACTTAGGACGTTGACCTTTCATTCAACCTTAATCTGACCCCGCGTTCACAGACAATTATACATTTAAGACTGTACACACGGGGTTAAGTTAAGGTTGAAAGAAAAGTTAATGGGCAATAAAAAAAAACATGTCAAGTGTACGTTAAAAAGTGCGATAACTACAAGCCAGGTTTACACTGCTCGAGTATATGCGTTACGTTTTTTAATTGTTTGAGTGTACATATGTATGTATTAGGGGGACCGGTAAGTAATGTCGCTTTCTTACATTAAATTCAAACGAATACATTTTTAATAAGTCTTTATTTTTAATCAATAATATAATCACCCTCGTTATCCACAACCTTTTGCCATCTAGTGTGCAAATTTTCAATCCCGGACCGATAAAAATCAATTGGTTTTTGAGTAAAATATCTCGAGATGGCATTTTGGACATCGTCCGAATTTTCAAATTTTTTGCCACTAAGAAAATCTTGTAGGGATCGGAATAAATGGAAATCCGAGGGTGCGATATCGGGCGAGTATGGTGGGTGAGGCAGTACCTCCCACCCCAATTCATTAATTTTTTCCAGTGTTCGCCTTGCACGGTGCGGTCTTGCATTGTCGTGTTGCAGAATGACAATCGCCGGATACTTTTCGATTAAAGATTGGTTCACTCGATCCAATTGTTCACAATAAAGGTCTGCATTAACAGTTTGTCCAGGTTTCGGCACTTCAAAGTGAAAAATTCCGCGAATACTCCACTAAACACGCAGAAGCGCCTTTTTGGGATGTAAACCCGGCTTCGCGGTACTTCGTGATAATTCATTTGGAGAGAGCCACTGCCTTTTGCGTTTTGGATTATCACATAGCACCCATTTTTCGTCTTCAGTGATCAAACGATCAAAAAACGGTTCTGTGTGGTGCCGTTGAAGCAATACGTTGCATGTGATGGATCGGTTGGCTTTGTTCTCTTCGGACAGATTATGGGGGACCCAAACACCTGCTCTGCTTATTTTTCCAATCTGCTGTAAATGTTCCTGGATGGTCGACCAAGGTTGGTTAAGGGTGTTTGACAGTTCTTCGATTGTTTGACATGGATTTGCTTCCACTTCTGCCCTTAGCATGTCGTTGTCTAATGTTGTTGGTCTTCCTGATCGATAGGAGTCAGAGAGATCAAAATTACCGGATCTGAACTACGAAAACCATATTTGGCATTTACGAACGTCTAATGCACTTGGATAAACATCGAAAATGTTTTTGGTCGCAACTGTTGCGTTACTACCCTTGCGAAACTCAAAAAGCATACAATGCCGGATACGCTCTTCTTGTATTTGACTGGCCATTTCACCCCAAATTGCAAAAAAAAGTTTAATATTGAATTATTTAGAAGTGAACAAGTCACAATAACCTTAAAATGACTTTGGCACGCCTTCGAGATACACAATGAGCTGACAAATGACAATCAAATATCGACATGCGCAGAAATGACATTACTTTCCGGTCCCCCTAATATATGCGATCGATTTAAACATTTAAAACAACTGCTCGGAGGCATCTGTCTTCAGTGGTCTTCTCTATGTGGCCTGAGGCTATCAGCGTGGCAGCCAGAAAGATGACGCTCAGGACAGTCTCTGACGAGGCGACACACGTCATCGCCGTAGTGTCGCCGGTGTATCTGCTACAGAATTGGAGAGACGCCGTCTGTTGGACGAGTGACAGGCGAGATGGTCGCGTCGAAGAAAGGGTGCCTGGACTTGGTCACACCACAGTCCTAGAGAGGGTACGGCGACCCAGGTTCTAAGTGATCATGATTACTTTGGAGCCTGCCTTCATAAATATGCACGGGGGTACACTCGCAGTGCTTTTTTTGCGAGGAGGAGGATATCGCGGAACAAACCCTGTTTGATTGTAATGCATTTCAGGTGCACGGGGCGAAGGGGGGAGGGGGCGGATGCTGGATGTAAACAATCTGATAGTAGAAAACATGCCGAAATCGGAGGAAAACCGGGTGATCGTCGAGGCAATGCGGTATAAGGAGACCCACCCCTTCCAAAAAAAAGTTCTCCATCTTAAATTTCGATAGCGTAATATTTGCTCGTTCCCTGGCTTTCTAACGTAATATTTCAATCGATGAATTCCCACTTGCGCTTTAATTGAATAACTAATATCGACACTAACACGTATATGCTCTTTAATTTCCACCCTCCGCTACATCGATTCAAATTGAAGTTGTTAATTATGCCTATTACACTTGACGACAGACACCCGCCACTCGATAAAACTTTTCCATGATTTTTTAATCGAACAAGGGTTTTTACAACAATAGAACGCGAATTCGTTAAAATTAAAACGGACAAAATTTAATTATTTCCAACAAGTTTTACTAGGACGCGTTCTGAAATAGCGCGGAGGGGGAGGGGGGCGATTAAAATATACACCTGTAGGAATAGCGAAATAAAATGTTGGTACAGGAACGGGGCCGTATTATTAATCCCCAGCTGTTGTACTTTTCGAATTTAAGTTTTGCGGGAATTAAATTGGCCGCACGCGCGGCGAAGAAAGTGGTGGTTATCGCTAATCTTCTAATCTTCTTCGGCCCTGAATAATTTCGGCCCCGAACTTATCTAACTTTGTCTTGGTTATTTATATCTAACTTCTTCTTTTTTGTTTTCACCATATATGGCCTTACCTGACACTATTCGACCTTATCCGACTTTGACTTTACCTTATATGACCGTAAGTGATTTTGTCTGACCTAGTACGCCCGTCTTCGACTTAAACAATGTTGAACTTTAAATAATCTTACATAACCTTATCCAATTCGTGCTGAACTTTGTCGAACAATATCTGACTTCGTCTTGACCATTTTCCCATTTAACTTCTGACCGCGTCTTGACCTTATCTGACCTTGTAGCGACATTATTTGACGTGAAAAGTAATAGGAAGGTCCAATTAAGTTATTATTTGTTTAGGTATATTTCAACACAGTATGTCGATATCTTAAAGAATGGTCAGTTTTGATTGATGGACACGGATTAAAAAAAAAAAACGTAACTGATTATGTGT
This sequence comes from Rhagophthalmus giganteus, assembly GCA_036326145.1. NCBI lineage: Eukaryota > Metazoa > Arthropoda > Insecta > Coleoptera > Rhagophthalmidae > Rhagophthalmus > Rhagophthalmus giganteus. The sequence continues at coordinate 220,746 of JARFJA010000021.1, read as the reverse complement.
TTTACAACTAGTCTTGTTCGACTTACGATTAGGATTGTATTTATAGTTGTTCCTTAGCTTGAGTATTTCTTTAAAATATGCATCTTTATAATAACAACAATAGTTTCTAAGGAAAAATGGCAACTTTAGGAAATTATGAATCTGATCTGACCTTGTCTAGCTTTGTGACTTTATTTAATCTTCTCTGCTTTTGTCTTCGTCTTCTGCGACTATCTGATTTCGTCTTGACCTGATATAACCTCGTATATGACATTGCATCGACTTTTCTCGACCGTGTCCGACTTGTTTGGTTTTCTATGACATTGTAAAACCTTTTGTTAATCTTGTATCACTGCGTCTGGCTTTATCCCAACCTTATCCGACCCAGTTTGATCTTATCTCGGTTTCGCATAAACTTGTTTGTTCTTGGATTGCCAGTAACTCGTTTTACGTGACCTTTGCGAATCCATATGAGTTCGTCTTGACCTTTTTAGGCGTCGGACTGTTCTAATTTTGTCCTAATCTTACCTTGTTTTTCTTGATTATATCTGGCTTTGTCGAAGCTTGCTTGACCTCGCGTATTGAGCATATAATTAAATGTGTTTGACCGTTCTCGGCCTTACGTAAGCTTGTCTTGACCTTGTTCGACCTCCCCGACTAGGTCTAGCTTTGCTTGACCTTCGTAATATATTTTAAGTAACAACATTCGCTAACGCCCAACGAATGTAGGAGGATTCGAACTTTTGACTGCCGATTGCCGCGATTCCAAGTACTCGTATAACACAATAACCGATCAGGTTTGACTGTTTGAGAGCTTGTTTGTCGACAGGTAATTTGCTTTTTAGTGCAAATAAAACGACGCACAAACTAAATAACGTAATAGTAAAAAAAATAGAAATTTGAAAAATAAATGTAGATTGCCTTTTGAATTACAAAATGCCCCAACGACTTTCCTACGATTACGCATCCTGTTACGCTTGCATTTAAAAAACAAGACGCAAAGTGCTCGAGCTTAAGAAAGGTCATCGAAAACCCTTCGAGTTGCATAATTTAAAAGGCGCCCACCTCCTTTTACAAACTTGATCTGTTTATGTCGATGATTCGTCGTGCTATTAAAGCATAGCGCGTTACATCTAATATACATAACAAGCGACTGGAGTTAAAGGTCAAATGGAAATCAACTTGGTGTTCTAATAACACATGTTTCCGTGTTTGTTTTTCAGAAGCGCTCTTTAGTTTAACGAATATCCATTGCCTTAACTAATCAATTTTCGGGATTTACTTGTTTTTTTTTCGTCGGAGATAAACTCGGGGGAGGGGGGAGAATAAACCTTTACAAACGAGGCTAATCTTTTGAAGATTTAAACTGAATGTAGGTGGAAGCTACCTACGTATTTAATTGATGTTCGAAAACTTTAAGGCTTAATTAGAAGATACGCGTTTTAGAAATTAATGGATTAGTTTCTGGCATGGCGGTGGCGTTAAATTGAAGTTCTCGATAATTTATAATAAGTAAAGCGATAGGCGAGCCAAAAATTATAGGGATTTCTTTTAATGGGAACCTTTTTAAACTTTCCGATAAAAGTTATAATAAGTGGGGGCGCGCCTGCTATTATTTTTTATAACGGTTATATCAAAGATCACCATTATGAAAAACGATCGAGGTGTAAGGGATCCGAAATAAGATAATAAGATGGTTCGCGTGATTCTAGAACACTCATTAGCTCAAGGTGGTTCATTTGTGCCCGGAGTTCTAATTTATTCCTTCGATCGTAGACCCCAACACGCAGAATTAAGCAATTTGTTTCTCATTTTGACGCCTTTGTTACCCGAGAGGTGGGACTTTCATCTGATTATCCGCCCCGCGAAAGAAACCTCAAGAATAATGTCTTCGAAATCACGTGAAACGGTAATATTCGACAAATCCGAAAACTTAATACCCGGCCGCTATTCGAAACCGCGTTAACAGAACGCGAAACACACGTGCACATAAACGAAAAAATACGCTTTCTCGACAACATATCTTACGCAACGAATTTCGAAATCTTATCGGAGCGAAAGTATTTCCGTGTAACTCCGGTCGATTATTATTTTATGTGCCATTCGTTTAGAAGATTAACGGGAAAGGTGACGTTTTCACGCATTCATATTTCACGCGTCTGCATTGTTTTGACCGCGCCAAGGGTCCGGACGTTTTTTCTATTAATTAAGGCCGTACTCGTAAATACGGCTTTCAATTATCTGAGTGGATCGTCGACGTTATATCGTGGCGGCGCGGATTGATTCGCGTTAATTGCGCGTTAAACGCGGACGACGACGCGCGACGGACGGACGATCGCGCGAGTGCGTAAAAATTTTCGATTTATTAAATTGGTTTATCGCATCGAAGGTCACGTTCGTACACTTCGAAGTGTGCGACGTCGGAAAATGATACCTACGCGCGGCAGTTTCGTTTGCGGCTATTTTTGTCACATTTTGATCGGATCGTGCGAAAAAGCGTTACTCGGACCGCTACCGCGTTTTCTGTTCATCCGCGGAGCTTTATTATCGATTACCGCGTCCGCAGATATCGAGAGAGATAAAGGGAAAAGTGCACCTATAACCCGAATGACTGATTTGTTTTTAAGCTGCAATTGAAAGTTATCCGCGTCGGTAATCCCGCTTTCCATAACGTTAGTTTGTTTGTTTGTTTTTTTTAATTATTGCGAGTCGTTATAATTTAGTGGAGTCCTGGAAATTCGACGCGAGTACCGAACCTCGTCGGTTCGGTGACGAAATAATACAGTAGTCCGCTCTTGAACGATTTAACGGTCGTGGGAGAGGAGGGACTTAGGTGAAGTGAAATACCGTAATGCTTAGCGGGCAGGTGTTTTTAGTGGGTCGAAATTATGGCATCTGCACTAAACTGATTATAGTAGACGATCTACCCAATTTGCCAAATAAGCGTTCGTAGTCCCCATCGATTATATTTACAGTCTTTAATAAATCCGAATTGAGCGATAACTCGCGACGAAATTGAGTTCGAACGCGATATTACCAAACGTCGTCACAATATTTATACGTATAAAAGCCTCGCACGATAGAAACGCAAAGCGTCATTTGCGCGAATCAAGTTCCATTACGCCGTTTTCATTAGCCGATTTAAATGATAAAAGTAACCTGGCGAACGGAGGGGTCACGCGATAGCGCGATTCGTTCAATCGACAATTTCTAAATCGCCCCGAGGCACATGCAGTACACTTCTACCCATAAATGTAGAATAATCGCGGGCCCGTCCATTTTAAAAAGTGGTGCTCGGATTTTCCGCGTCCGATCGTTCGGCACGGGACGAATTTTTCCCTTTAACGTTCCCGATAGAAGAAGTTCCCGGTCGAATTTAAGAGCGATTCTCGGCTCCTTTTTTAGTCGATAAAACTGGCAAACTGTCGATTCGACGTAAAAGTTTTCGAAGAGCTCCGTGTCGAGGCGCGCCCCGCTTAATTTATCGTGGTCATCGGTTCTTCGATCCGGCGGCTAATTGGAGTTTATGCCGCGGACGACGCGGCGCGGCGCGAGCTCGCATTTGTCTAAATTTTCTCGTTGAAAAATAATTGCCGAGAGACGTGCGTTGCCGCGGGAGCGCGCGATGTCGTTTTTCATCGTCTCTCGGTTGTCTAAAATCGTTACGTTTCATTTAACGGGCCTCGTAACGGTTTTTAAATGCAGTCGTCCCTCGTCATTCGCGGGTTTCGCGTATTCGCGTTTGCTTCTCCGAGCCGTTAAAAATTTGACAAGAAAAAAACTTTGCATCAGTCGTGCGAGCCGCTCGTTCTTTTTAAAAACTTATGTGAGGTGCCGCGGGAAATACTTAGCCGACGCATGTAACGTGTATAACCAAGTTCGTATGTTTTGTCCCGCGAGATGTGATCGTAGGTCAACGAGCGACGAGAGAGGATCAAGAGGGACGAAGGGTGGCGGTTGTTTTCGAATTGTAAAAAGGGACACGTCAGATAATAAATAAAAACGGATAGTAGTGTTTTTTTTAGCCTTTTACGATCAAAACTAACACAGACGACGAGACAAAACATATGAGCTTGACTGTACCTACCTATCAGACACGCATAGCTTATCCAAACCTATATGATGTTCACGTCATCGACAAAAAGTTACTAGATTGTTTATTTGTAATTCGGTTTAAAGTTTGGAAAGTGACATATTCTGTAGATGATTTACTTGCGCACATATTAGATGGTATAAAGAAAGACTACAATTTATTAGAATTGTCAAAATACGAGGTACGAGGTGACAGCACTGTGTGAAACGTCATCATCTAGTAATCTTATATTGATGACGTGAACATCATATAGGTTTGGATGAGCTATAGTTTTAGTTGCCGAGAGTTTAAAGACTTTTAAATAAAAGATTCGCAGTACACTTTGCCCGTAAAGTAATGTCCGCCCGCTCTTACTTACATAATTTGTTTGGCCGACAGGATAGCGTGAAATAAATAGGTCGTACATCGGAATAAAATTTGAACGACCTATACTTTATAATTTAGCCACCCAAACAAATGATGAAAGAGCGCGCGGACATTACTTTATAGATAAAGTGTACACGCTACCAAGTGTTTATACGATTAGTTCGTCATTAGTTCCAAAGAATGGCGCAGAAAAACAACCGAAACAATGAATAAAATAGGGCGGCGGCTAAATAAACTTCGAATTCAAATTGTCGCGCTCTCTACCGGCTTTTATTGCTCGTTGTGGACGATTTTTCGTTACCTTCTGACATTAATAATTTAGGTATTTAGAAATTTTCGTATACATATAACGAGTGATCTGATTATTTTCGACTGTATGCAACAGAGGTGCGTGAACTTATCGAAAAAACAACTAATTGGCGCAAATTCTGAAAATAAACTAAATAATTTGCGCCCAGATTTTCATTATTTTCGGATTAACTTATATTCGCGATTAACTTGCATGGTTTCGTCAACTTCACGTCGTGTAGTAGATAAGTAGTCGCATTTTTTAATTTTTTTTCATTAATAATCTGTGCCTACTAGCGACCCAATTTTCATTTTCAAATTTTTATTATGTTCGATTATACTTTCGGTTCAACTTATAATTTCGCTAACTTTATGTTGCGTCGACGAAACAAAGTTGATTTTTTAAATGTTTTCTTTTACCAATTTATGCTCAATTTGCGCCTAATTAAAAATTTAAAAATGTAACCTTGTTTCTTCATCAGCGCAGCAAAAAGTTAGCGAAATTATAAGTTGATCTCGATTATATACGAAAGTAATAAAATTTTGAAAATGAAAATTGGGACGCTAGCAAACGCAAATCATTAATTAAAAATAATAATAATAATAAACGCAACTACTTATAATTTAAACATTTAATTTGTTTGTTTTGCCAATAAACAATCGAATTAATTGCGAATATTTCCGAAAGTAATGAAAATTTCGAAATAAAAATATGGTTGCATAAGGCGGAAATCGGGCGCAATTATTTAGTTTATTTTATCTGTTCGACAAGGCAATACCAAAAAAAAAGAAAAAAAAAATGTTGAGGTTAGGTTACCTAATATTTTATCATTCGAGTTTTTGACATAAATGTTGCCGAAGTAAAAACCAGACTATTTTTTATCATTCGCTTACAAAACGTACATGCGAAAATGACGTCATAACAATGGGTTTCTATAGAAATCTTGATCCAATAGAATTTATAGTTGTTCGTTATTTTCAAATTTTCCGCTCGACCTGTGGCCCAATTCTCAAACCATTCGTTATCAATGACGTCACAACAAACACATTTCTATAGAAACCCATTGCTATGACTTCATTTTCGCATACGTTATGATAGCGAATGGTTCGAGAATTGGGCCCCTGGCCCGTTGTTTGTCCTTAACGTCGCCTACCATCACTTTTGAATCGTCCAAATCAATCTCCACATACCGTTTTCGATGGAGCACGTTGGACGAACTGCAGCTGCACTTTTCTCAAAACGAAACACTTAAGCTAGGCGTACATTATGCCGGGGCGCAACAGATCGCATCGCAGCGCAACCAATTGCTGGAGTAAAATTTAAATGAGTCATTGTTGGGATCTCTGTTGCATGACAACGATTGATTGCGGAGGTTTGCGCTGCGATGCGGCCCGCTTACACTCTCGTAAACAACGAATGAGCTTAGGAAACGTACGAAAATTAAAATATTCTTTATGCTTTTTTATCGGAGTTTGTGTTCCGATATCCCTAACTAAAGTTTTAACTGGAGTATTTCGAGGTGTGCGGCCGCGACATTTGAGCCTCATCGATTTTAAAGTTATCAAAATTAGGGATGTAGCAGCGACAACGCGATTCCGACCACTATTATCATTTATATTCAAACGCCATAATGTTGCCATTAACATTTGTGAGTTCTGCTCAAGTAGCACTCGATAATTTCTAGTAAAGTCGACAACGACAGTGATGAAAGGGAGAAGTTCAAGCTTATACCCGAATGTTATTTAATTAGGGACTTAGCAGAGACACTTTGTGTTATAAGGACTGCGGGGAATAAGCAATGGCTTTCGGAGATCCGATATATTTCCACTTTGATTTCGTGAAGTGCCATTCGACCAACAAATTTACGTTAAACGGGAAGCTGTTGCGCACTACTTACGCCGATTAACGACCGAACAAATTTATTCGGCACTTTTTTAGTTTTGCACCTATCGTCCGTCCGGTCCGATACGTAATTTGACCATTCGGCGCGGTTGCCGTTCTATGAAGGTAAAAATTAAAAACGTTTTAATCTACAAATTGGAAATTTGTTTGCGTTGGTCAAAGAAGGTAATTTCGGTTGCGGTACCTAATAAATAAGTAACCGCGACCGCACACTGATGCGACTGTATTAATATGAATTTATAGGTGCCACTAAAATAACATAATTAATCATGCTGCCAACCGCTAGGGTCGTCGAATGTGTCAACATAAACCCTTCTCGGGATGCATCTAAAGCGTCGACGCTGCAATATAATCAACAAACAACGATAAATAAATGAATATATCAAGCCCGAACGTTAAACAACAATAACTGTAATTCAAGGGCCTCGCAATTTACGCACCGATGCACGTATTTACAAATGTAGCGTGACGGTCTTGCGAGATTTCAAATTATTCCAAAGGTCGCTCTGTAAGTAAACGAGTCGGTTTTAATTTATTTTCGAGTTAGTCTTTGCAAATTTTGTTGCGGAAACGGCACCGGCACGCCGGTGGACAGTCGAAATCTCACAACCGGCTTAGCTTAGCTAATTCGTTCGCCTTTTGGTTCAGTTGCCAAATTTATTGAAGAAATCGACATCCCCAAAATCAAGTACTGACTCGCAAAGATCCGCAACGTTAGTCTCGAATCTCGAAAATGACCCGTTTTTATAGATTTTCAGTTGTAAACAACGATTAGTTGTTGAAACATTCGCGTTCACATCAACATCAATAGATTTGCTTGTGACGAGGCAGCTTTTTGGGTTGGGAGTATCATTAAACGACTGGAAAACGAACGGTTGGTCGTTCCAAAATCTGGTGAAGAAGGCCGAAAAACGGGAGAGAAAACACGTTTAATATGGGTCGGATCATGATAGAACGGAAAGGACCCAGACGGCACACTGACGTTATAATGTCGTTAACTATTGGCCATTTGGGGTCCAATGGGGACGTCGTAAATGATGTATATGTGACAGGTTAATGTCACATCCCAACGACGTCAAATTATGACCAATCTAGTACATTACTTGAGACGTCTAATTTCCTTAAATGGGACGTCGATTTGATGTCCCATTGTCGTAATCCCAACGCATTAATGACGCATCTAAAAGTGACAAAAATAGAAATACATTCAATATAATTATTATTTTATTACAAAAATAAAGGTACAAACAAAGAACCTAAATCTAAGAAATTAAACAAAGTATATATCAAAGAATGAACAAAAAATTATTTAAATTTACCTACTTAATAAACAAATACCGTTATTATTATTATATACGAGTAATACAATAATATGTTTAAGATAAGATGTAAGCGGTAAATATAATATAAGATATACAGTGTGTCCACGAGTTCTGGGATCCTTTCATAAAGCCTAAACTAAGCACAATAGAAAGAACTATTTTAGATAAAAGCTTACTAGTTGTATGAGTCGCACAATGTAAAATTTCACACCAACAAAAGGCATCTAAATAAATTGATAATGAAATGGGGGTCACTCACGCCACAAAGATATCTTAGTCACTTAAAGGTTAAAACCTATAGAAATAAGTACAATTTGTCTGTTTCTTGTAAAACTATGATTTGTAAAATTATTGTAAAAAATATTTACAAATTTACAAAGCAGAACTCACTGCAAAGTAAAACCACTAACCTAACAAAACCGCTGGCGGTAAACTAAAGCGTGATCAGTATACACCCTGGCGGCACACTAACGTTATAATGTCGTCAACTATTGGTCATTTTGTGCCCAATGGGGACGTCGTAAATGACGTGTATATGACGTCAATATGACGGGTTAATGTCTCAACCCAGTGACGTCAAATTATGACCAATCTAGTACGTTACTTGAGACGTCTAATTTCCTTAAATGGGACGTCGACTTGACGCCCCATTGACGTAATCCCAAGGCATTCATGACGTATTTAAAGGTGAAAAAAATAGAAATACATTCAATATAATTATTATTTTATTACAAAAATGAAGGTACAAACAAAGAACCTAAATCTAAGAAATTAAACAAAGTATGTTAATATATCAAAGAATGAACACAAAATTATTTGGATTTATCTACTTAATAACCAAATGACTATATTATTATTATATACGAGTAATACAATAATATATTTAAGATAAGATGTAAGCGGTAAATATAATATAAGATAGAAAGAGTAGACAGTGAAGTAGAAGATAAGACAGTGTGTCCACGAGTTTTGGGATCATTTGATAGAACCTAAACTAAGCACAATAGAAAAAACTATTTTAAATAAAAGCTTGCTGGTTGTATGAGTCGCACAATGTAAAATTTCACAGCAACAAAAGGCATCTAAATAAATTGATAATGAAATGGGGGTCACTCGCGCCACAAAGATAACCTAGTCACTTAAAGGTTAAAACTTATAGAAATAAGTACAATTTGTCTGTTTCTTGAAAAGCCATGATTTGTAAAATTAATTTAAAACATTTCTTCCAGTTTTTTAATTATTTAAAATTATTCGTTTAACTTTAGGTGGCGATATGCTGATTAATTCTTCACTTACCGTTAAGAAGTTATATCAAAATTTACAATGTACAAATTTACAACGTAGAACTCACTGCAAAGTAAAACCACTAACCTAACAAAACCGCTGACGGTAAACCAAAGCGTGATCAGTATACACAGTGGCGTGACACTTTAACTCGTTCGCTACCAGCCGGCTCATATTTGAGCCATATGGTTTTCTCTAACAGACCAACGACTCATATTTGGGACGATGATATAGGCATAGAATTAGTTTTATATCATTGGTCTGTGGGAGACGGTGCCCTTTTGCGTAGTGGTAGCGAACGTGTTAAAGGAACTAGTTCTAGCCATTGACGTACACAGCTAGAATAAATAACTGGATGTGATTTTACTTACTTGTTTAGTTGTATACTACTGTATTTATAATGTATTAACTATTTAACTATTACTATTAATCGCATAGACGCGATAGTGCATAATTCCAAAATAGATTTATATATTTTTTAGATAAAATTTTGGATTAAAACATAAACATGTTAGAAAAAATTACGAATATTTTACGCTTTAAATTAACGCTTCAAAACGTCTTTATCTTCACTTTTCCAGTAAAGATTCAGGGCTTTGGAACGACCAAACAAAGACGTCTCAACGACTTTCTTTAATGACGTCAAATGTTCGTCGTGAAAGTGTCGTCGTGCGTACGTCACTTATTGAATCCACGACGTCGCCGACGAATAATTACCAATAATTGACGACATTATGACGGCAATGTGTCGCCTGGGGAGAATGGAAGGGACTTACGTCCAATTTTGCAAATTTTGACCGACAGTGTTCGTTCGACACCCGAACAGATTGAAACGTTGTTCCATTGGAGAGACATCGTCCAATCGTATTTGTTTTTCAGCTCGCAATCTATAATGCAGGAAAAGATAACAACATCTTCCGGGACAATGCTTGACAATAAGCAGTGGAAAGTACATCGTACGAATAATAACCGCCTGTCGCGGCGTTGTTGCGACAATTAAACCGCCTGGCACGTTATACTGTGCATATGTTAACACGTAACTCGTTTTCGTAACGGCTTCTCGTCTAATCATCGCGCGGGCGGAAACGGCCCAATCCGAATCACCCTCGATACATACCTCACGGACGGGGCAGTTGCGAGCCTCTCGAGTCAATAACGACATCGTCGCGAGTTAAGGGAGAGATTTTTTTTTTCGTTAGCGGCGCCCTTTATGTCGTCTGTTTCGAGTGAGTGCGAGGGTTGTGCGTTCGCGGTTTCGGCCTCGCCTCGCTTCGTTTGTTCAGTCTTCACGGCCCGCCGCTCGAATCTGTTCGGCAACATGTGATAACGACGTCACGGTGTCTTCATGCCCCATCATTAGCATTCATTAGCGTCTGTTGAGAATGCATAATGGATGTGTAATAGGAATTTACTCGGTCTCCGACTGCCTAACGTTGACAACCTTGTTATTACTTGGGTACGCGAGCGATCGCACCAACGTTTGAACAACGACACTGTTTTGACAAAGTTATTTATCTTCTCTTGCGCTCCAATCGCCAATTATAGTACGTATACGTACTTACGTTGTCGTAACTAACTTAAGAAAATTCGCACGATAGTGGAGTCCGTAGGAAAAATGTTGTGTAAGTTAAAAGTTAATTTTAATTTATTTATGTACTTGCCCCGAGAAGCTCATCCTAACATTTTCCGGGCCGACGCCAACTTTCCCAAGTTTGTGTTTCCTATCGAGCCGAGTTTATATTTGGACTTAGGCAGCTCTGAAGTATTTGTTTTGTTCGTACGGGTTTCGATGTTTGTTCTTCCAACAGTTGGTTGGGCGTCAGTTTTTTTTTTATTCTTAAACAATGTTTACTCTCTAACTAGTTTTATGGACGTGCTTTGCAGGTGTTAATGTCCGTTCGAGGAGTTCGCACATTTTGCACATGTGCATAGGAAACGCGCGTCGTTAAAGCGACGAAAATTCGATAAAGCACGTCGACATTTTATCTACAGTTTGTTCTATTATTTTGTTTACAACCCAGTCGGCGATGAGCCATTAAAATCGTTAACGTACACAATTTAATTTTAAATAGGTCTCGTCCGTTGTTTAACAACAACATTGATTTCGAATCGGAAAATATTTACATAATTTCCATATTATCGTCCCTTTATAACGTAACGTTAAATTTACATTAATCCTCCTGCATATTTTAATTATCTACTGGTTTTCGTTAATAATGTAAAGTGTAAATAAAGTGTACAGATTACAATTATGATTAAATGGACACCAAGGGCAATTTTAAATACACATCGCATTTGCAACAATTTTACGTTGAATTACACGAACGATGGTCCTTCGTCAAAGTAACTCTGTACCTAATTTGTACTTAATAACGACTTTATCAGTATGACGTGTTGTCATAAAAAAGAATGACTAATAAGATTCAAACAACAACAGTACCTTTGCTAGTTTTCCACAATTGAATCGATAACAAGCGGTTGGCCAAAATAATTTACATCACATCACATCAATACATCATGTATATCATCTATCTAAAGAGTGACTCGACTTTCCAATTGTCAAATCGGACGAACGTTCTTTTTAAAAAAATTCTGTAGTTTTACTGGAGTTTCTCTTGGAGACAATTTTAAAACGATTTCCGTCGGCGAGCGACCCGCGCCCTGCAGCCCCATCGCAATCCTGGGCACACTCGGAGGTTTCTCCGCCGACCTGCCGAGGCCGAGCTCTTGATCGCCTCCCTCGCTTGGTGTGAGGACTCTGGTCTGCCTCCGTCTTCCGCTTCTCCCCGAACTTTAATCCTCTTAAACTCAACTATGACACGCTACGACTCTTGTCTAAGGGGCAGTTGCAGCGGTCCCTCGGAGTTGGGCGCTGCCATTCGCATCCACCCGTCAACCTATTCGTGGCTGAGTTCTTGAGTATTTGTCGTGGATGGACTCTGGATCGTCTCCAACTTCCTAGCTTACTCGGATATAAGGACCAAATCCCCCGGGTAACCCCCGACACAGTCTCGTCATGAAACAGGCGATCGCCACACTCTCCTTGATGACCTCCAATCTCTTTGCGTTTTCGACTATCCGGGCCATATCGGTAGACGAGTCTCCTGGGGAAGACGGCGCCTGACCCTAGTAGCTCTCACGTTGCAGCCCTTTATTGTTTCTTTGACCACATTAGTGGTCGCACGGGGATTTCCTTCCACGGTTTTTAGGGTGCCCTCGCAATGGCGAGACGATCGGCGAGCGCGCCTTTTCTCCTCTTTTCTTCGCACCTTCTCACGCGTCTCCCTCTGCTTCCTCGTTTTTCAAACCACGTCGCCTGGGAACGCACCCGTTGGTGTTATACGCGTCCCCGCCGAGAACGTAACTTAACATAACCCAGCTTAAACGTGAAATTATGAACCGTAAGGTTTTTACAGCGGAAAAAAGGGCTTTCCTTCACACCACCACTTAAAGGTTAGTGCGAAAAGCGTCCGATGTTCGGCGGAGACTGCTTGATGTTTCCAATCCGGACGATTGGCGGGGTGACGTCACAGTGAATGTTAGCGCGATAACTTGTTTGCAACAGTTTCGAAACAGTTACCGACACCTCCGAGATTTTCGATAACTTTAGGGGCATCGAGACAATTGACAATGTTGCTATGGAAAAATAGACCTTGAAAATAGGATAAAAAATGCGCAGCAATATTTATCACGCCATGAAACAAGCAGAAGTTCTGTTATTCGAAGTTATTGTTGCTGTAAGGTCAGTCAGATATTTCTGGTGTCGGGGTGGCCTGCGCGGTCATCTGACCTGACTCCACTCGATTTATTTTTGAGAATATCTAAAAAGTAAAATGTACTGTATAATATACTGGTGTAAATAATAGACCCCTTAGTATTAACGACCTTAAACTTCGAATAACAGAATAAATACGACAAATTCCGCAATTATTTATCAGAAATATTTAACAGGAATTTATAAATAGTGGTGGACAATTTGAATATTTACTCTAATGATAGAATAAAAATTATGTTTAAAAATTTATTTTTGTTAATCTGTTTGTCCTGTTATTTTTTAGTTTCTCAATAAAGAATTTTACATAAAATTAAGTTTCAACGACTACGGTTTTGGTTGTAAATTGCTATTTCATAGCTCACTAATGCAAAAGCAAAAACGGCAACAATCTCCAAATCTCTTGCTTCAAAGTGCTGTTATATTGAAACATGTAAAACAAACTTCACCAAAATTTTAGGTTGTGCGGAGAATGAAAATACTTTTTAAATGAGGTGCCGCTTGACCAATGTTGCAATTTAAAAAAAATTACGATGACGTCATTGCTTTGACGTCCGTCAATAAAAAAACAAACGAGTGTTGCCAAAATGTAGAATACGTAAAAAGTAAATCGACGTGTACGAGCGTTTTTTTTTTCCAGAAATTAGCAATTCGGATTATATTCCAAGGTTTCCAGACTTTTTATTTACCTTGTATACTGGAAATTCCCAATATTTTTTTGTCGTCTTTTACCGGTGTAGTCACGACCTGAAAATCTCCCGTGTCGTTATTACGTAACTTTTTTTATAAACTTTTAATTGACTACTGATTCGCAAACCAAAGGTTGAATTGTCCAAATGACGGCAAACAGTTTATTTACTTTACCTTCGAATTAATTCAACGTAATCCGTCGGTTGTACTTTATAAAATTGACCACGAAGGTCAATCTCTATCGTTTACCACCAAACCGACTTTAACTAACTATATATTTTTTTAATATTCGTATTCGATTTGGAAAACTCATTAACAAATGGAAAGTTTTGCAACTTTTCATGCACATGAACCCCTAGAAATTGCCCCGTAAAACAGTTCACCGACGATTTTGTTCGATCGGTAAACATTTTAGTCTCAGTTATTACAAAATTAATTTAGGCATTCTAACTGACGGGTTAGGCAAATAGGGCCGCATCTCGACTTAACAACCGATTATTATTACAATTAGAATTGAAACGAAAATTACATTTGTAAAACAAGCCTCGAGCGATAAAAACCATTTCCATAAAACGCCGGTACGAAAGAGGAAAATTAAATTTAAATCAAGTACAAAGGCGTATACATCGGTACATTAAAAGTCTAAAAGGATTTCACTCTTTCCTAGTACAAAGAAAAACAAATGTCGCGTTCCGGCAACATAAGTCTTTTTCAATTCTGAGTTAAACTCCGGCAGCCTCGGTTTTATTTCCTCTCCCATTAGAGGCGGTGGAGCTGCTGAATATTTAATTTTTATTTTCGTGCTTGCTTGTCCATCGGTTTTATTGGCTGCGGGGTTGATTCACACCCTACTACGTATATCTACTACTGTAATGTTTCAGTTTACCCTAGGCTCTTAGTCATCTTCATTATTTAATACTTGTAATGGGAGCCCCTGAATTATGTAACAGTTATCGTACGATCTTTCGAATTGTATCCAGAAGTTCCAACATAAACTTCCGGGCAAATCCTTACTCGCCGCCCGCCTTTGTAAATTTTATTAGTTTAACGGACCATCGATAAGCAATATTGGTTTCGATGGAACCGCAGATAAATCTCGCACACCCAGTTACTGTTTTCTTATTAAGTTACCCGCGGCAACGGCATCGGCATCGGCAGGAGGAGACGAATGTAAATCGGTTCGGTTCCGGAGGCACGTGCACCGGTTACATGTTAATATGCATCGACGGCGGCCGTTTATTTCTTTAGCAAAGCCGCATCGCAGGCACATTTGCCAACACCTAGACTGGCGAATTTAAATTTCCCCAAAGACGCGAACGATGTTTCCCGAACAGATAAAAAAAACACTTAACTGATGGTTTTTCTCGTAATTATGCAAGTTACCGATTTGCTTTGGTGTGGCGCGGCGCGGCTCATGTGCATACACACACACACACAAATATATTTTTTATTTAACTTTACTTGCACTTATTCGTTTATATTAATGTTCATGTCTAAAAATATCACTAACTTTTTAATTATACTTTTAAAACTCCTATTCAGTTTCGCAATCTTAGCATCGTCATGCTAAAATTGTGAAACCGGTTCGACGTTTTAAAAGTGAAATTAAAAGGTTAGCGATATTTTTAAACATGAACATTAATACGTATATGTATATATATATATATATATTTTTTTGTTAATTTTTTAATAAAATCGATCGATAACAGTACGAAGTATGGGAAGTCGCCGGAAACGTTTCAAGATTTCATTTATAAATATGTAAAACCACTTTCAATAATTCAAAGGGATCGAGTGCTCGAAAAGCTTTACGACTTGCCGCGAATTTCCAAAGTTCGCCATTATTTTATACGATTTACAAACCATAAAACTTGACGATAATTTCGGATGCCGAGAAACTTGACGGCATTATGCAAATGCCACATTATATCAATAATATTTCAATGACTCCCCGGCAACGCGGCATAATTCTCGCGAGATTTTTTTATAATTTGTCCTGGGATATGTAAGGGTTCGTCTGCATCTAGAATAATTAGGTGTTTTGTTTTAGGGAGCGGCGTTCGCGTGGAAAGTCTTAACGTCTTTACATAATTGTTTATTGTACAAACAAGAAAGTGGGAAAGCATTAAAAATTTTCATTTCGAAAAAAAGCAAGATTGAAGAGAGGATTAGACGAATTCTCTCGCGGTTTTAATTAATCTCGGACCGGACGTTTTCTCTTGTATGTGCGAATACTTTTTTATTTTAACAATGTCGGCGTCTGTTTTCTTTATTTAATTTTTATTACGAGCGCGATTGTATAAGAGGAGTAGCCCAAAAATCGCGTTTTCGAATATCGAATTGTTGTTAGTTATACAGAGTGGTCAATAAATTACTTACGTAAGTGTTATTTTTAAATTTTACAATTTTTTATAAGAATCAAACATTTCTATTCAGTTTTTCCAGATTATCTCGAAAATGGTGCATTCTATCGAAAATTACAAAGAGACGTGTTCGATTGAGAATTTTATGGCAATTCTAAAACATATTTAATATTATTGATCCGATAATTAACAACAGAGATACTTGTGTTTAAAATTTATGATCGTCCCCCATTTTGAAAGGGGTTGATCGATTTGGCTGGTTAACGAGCTCGTCCTTTGTATTTGTAAAGACAATACACTTTCCAAATTTCAGCCATCTACGATCAAAATTGCGACCGCAATGAGGAATGAAGAATATTTTATATCAAAAAGTGACGTTTAATAAGTACATTAGATATATAACAAATTAAAAAAAAATTATCTTAACAAATAACAAAATTAAATTATAATTAATACCATGATTATATTATACCTAGTATATGACCGACTCAAAATGAACGACCTATATTTTCGTAATTTAGGGATCGAGATCGGAGAAAATCCAAAGCGGCACCAGTGGATCCTCGTAATTAGACAGGCTGCAATAGCTTTATTTTCTATGAAAATTTTCGAAAAGCGTCCGAATAATTTTAGGGCACGTCGCGTCGCCGCGAGGGCCGTAGGTACTCGAGACGAGGTTCTACCCACTCACAAACAAATCAGAAAGCGATTCAATAACTCCTTCGACATCTCGGGAACGTCGTCGCCCGTCTGGAAATGATTTCGTTTAAACGCAAGCGTATAAATTGCTAAGCAACGAATATAGACGATTCCTAATCCGACTCTAAATATTAGTTTTCGTATTAGGGGCGCCTCCGTAGAATTTATTCGTGTATAGGTTACCTAACTGATTTCGGGCGATAGATAACGAACGGTAAACTGAGGTGAATGGTGGTGGTATTGCAGTCTTGTCGACCACAACATCTAAACGAGACCGATGATTATTATTACAACAAAAGAACAAATTATTTTGTCACTTTGTTTAATTGCGCAAAATTATATTAAATTAATTTTTTGCGGCGTAAACATATATTTATTCTATTTAAATATATAGTCGAGTTTATTATGCGGTATTTTCCGTAAACAATACGTTTATATCTAAAACTATGTAAATTTCATAACAAGTTTGTTTAGGTTTCCTTGTAAATCGTTCCGAACTAAATAAATAAGTACATGTTTATCCTACGATATTGGATGTTTAACGATAATATTGTTTTATGAATATTTATAAATTAATGGAAACGCGTTATTTAAATTCAAAAATTTGAAAAGTCCACGGTCGGACTTTGCGTAAAACAATTGCTTAGTTGCAATAAACTACAAAAGGTCCTCCATTGATTGTTATTTAAATACATACCATACAGGGTCGTATTAAAAAAAAACTACAACTTACCTAATTTACTAGACTATGGAATAAGTAGATGAGCAGAACAAAATCTACAACTATGTAAGTATCGTATTTAAAAAAAAAAGAAACAGACATCTCGCCGTCGCGTTAAATTAAATTAATGTTGCGTCTCTGTGTTTATAGTATAGCTTAATATTTCTTCTTTTTCAGGCAAAATAAAGAAATTTAAATTAAACAACTTTAGAAGCAAGGACACCTTCGTTTTATTTAAAATCCAGGAACTTTACAGAAATCGACGAGCTTTAACGTTTTAACTTTTAATCAAGTTCAACGTTAATGCGGGGAAAATTGCAACCTCCAACCCTTTCGTACCTACTTTTTAATCTCGACCCCCCGAGCGGCGTTGAAGTGTCCTTGTCGGTAATATCTAAAAACGCTCTACATATCTCGAGCACATAGTAGAGTTCGCCCTAATTTTAAGTTACAGACAATTGATACTGTCTACATGTAAAGCGCGCGCTTTATTCAATTTCGAACGGATTAGAGGAGAACCGAAATCGTCGATGTTTGACTGACGAAGTTAACGAGTTACTAATGTTTTGTTCGCTTCAAAGCGTCTGTAACGTCGACGGAAACACGACGCGCACAAAAAAAAACTACTCGAAACTCGATCGATTGTATTATGCAGCTTAGTGCAGAGCGAATCCGCGAAAAACCACCACGCGGCAATAAATATCGCAGGGACGCTATCGTTATTTTACATCTTGTATTCCGGACGAACTTGGCTCGTTTCCACGACACGTTCAATTAACAAGGGCGGCCGCGCGTTTTTTCGCGGAGCGTTCAAAAGTCCGCCGTCGCCGACTGCGTATTAATCCGAACGGGCGTGCGTGTGACGGCATCCTTAGAATTGTCGCTTACTGCAGCAATGTGTCGAGAATAATTCAACGGTTATCTCTGCCCTTCTCACACCCGGAGCCGCGCCGGCTCCCTCTCGACAATGCACACAAGCCGAATGGGAGCCCTTTTAGGTCGCGTTTAACCGCTGCGGTCCAACTGGCGACTAAGGTCGCAGAATGATCGTTAGGACGCTCGAAAAACTACGCGGTAATTCTCTTCGTCAAATTTTAAATTCCCCTAAAAAGGCGTCGATTTATTAAATGAAGTATAATTACGCGCAACCGGCGCGAGGTCCTCTTTTGGGAGGATTTTAGTTTGATTTTCAATTAATTTCCCAACCTGGCACTTTGTCCGCGATAAGCAGTCGCAACTAAATGCCCTTTGTCTCTCGTTTTCGACGGTTTACGTACTTATAATTTTTAATGTTCGTCCCCGAACAACAGAACTAAAGTGTCGGTATTTAAGAACCCTTCCTTAAAGGGCGTTTTAACTGGGCTTTTTATGTACTCAATTTTTTGTCGAGGACACTTTGATGTTCATCAAAGTCCGGAACCAACTAAATAAATAATCGCGTCTTTTTGTCGGCGAACGAAATAAGTTCCTGGTCGGAAAACTGATTTATTTATTTATTGTTTTTGTATTCTCCGCGGTTATCTAATAGAGATACACCTTCGGAGCGGACACGAATTTATTCGAGCCGGACCTACGTATGCGCCTACATAAATCGAACGTGTCCATGGAAAATCGATTTCAAAATGCAATTCGAGGCGAGGTCAGAGAAAACATCCGACGCGACGCGACGCGACGATTCGCCCGTTACTGCAACCAATTTATCTCTCGCGCTACACCTTTGCCTACACTAATTTTCGGCCTAATCGTGTTCGACTAAAACAAAGTTATTTTTTCCATGTGTAATTAAGCGAATATCAAAGTCCGCGCCGGGAATGACTGATGACCGCTGGCATCGCCTTTTTTCCATCTGGGGCGGCGTTTTTCCACATCGGTTATCGGAAATTACCGGGAGCTCGGTATTGTACGTACGGGTCGATTATAAAAAGAACATTCCCTTATATTTTTAAATCCTTTATCGGTTAGCGGAAGCGATTTGACTCAATAAAACCGAAATTAGGCGCCTGTATCTAAATTGGCGGGCGATATTTCTTGCTTCGGTTTTAAAAGCGTTTCCATGTTTCCATTCGAATACGTATTAGAAATCAAAACGGCCATAACCGTTAGTATTCTAAACACGAAACGTACCTCCTGTATCGAATTATTTGAAAATTTCTATGGTAGGTAACGTTTTTATTTTTTCTTTTGCGATTCTGCAATGAAGCCAGTCGATCCATTCATTTGCAAGTATATTCGCGTTAAATTAACAAAGTCTGCATGTGAGGTATAGGTACAGCCGGCTACTAAATTAATGACGATTCGTCCGAATCGCCAAGAGTTACCTTAACGCAGTTACCTACGTATCTACACCGTCCCGAAAGGGACCGTTAATATTAAAAGAGCCAACCGTACAGTGGAATGCAAAAGTAATGTCACAAATAACGAGCTTTGTATTAATAACACGGCATAACGAACAGATCTATCAAAAGAACGTACGACAAATTAGACAAAGCTGCTGCTTTAAATATTTTGATCATTAACGCTGTAACGAGTGATTAAGCGCTTGCGGCAAGTGTCTAACTTGCCCCCCCCCCCCCGAAAACAATAATAACAACCCGCTGGGGTCGCTAAGAGTCACCTTATCGCAGTTACCTACGTATCTATACCGTCTCGAAATGGGCCGTTAAAATTAAAGGAGCCAAACGTACAGTCGGATGCAAAAGTAATGTCGAGAATCACGAGCTTTGTATTAACAACACGGCACAAATCTATCAATTGTGACGTACGACGAGTTAGACGTGCGACAAATACAAAGCTGCCGCTTTAAATATTCTGATCAACAACGCTATAACGAGCGTATGAAGCACCTGTGGCGAGTGTCTAACTTGAGCCCCTCGAAACCAAATTAACAATAATTTAGAAGTACAATATAAAATATCTATGTATTTATTTTTAGTTTTTGCGCCCCGAACAGTTAGTTGTGTCGTTGCGTCCTACGCAACGGTCGGGAGTCGCGACATTAATTTTGCACTCGACTGTTAAAACGTAACTCAGTTATTTACATAGATATTTGATGGTTGGAACATCGACGTGAATTCAAAATTAATCTTTTAATATATAATAATTTAGATTTTAGAATGCGAAATCGATTCCTAGATATGCGCGACAACTTTGAAAACTACAAATAGTTGAAACGATGCAATCGTGGAAATAAACGTCAAATCTCCGATTTAATATATAAATGGTCGATGGTCGTACTCTCCCCCTCCCCCCGAGCGTGTTACGTAAATCGCAAACTGAACCGGCGCTTAACCACGTGTCTAGAATGCCTATCAACTTATGTCAATTTGTGTTACGGCTAACGTTAATTTATTTACTCTTTATAAATACGTACTATTAAAAACCTTTGTTCGTAATCCTTAAATTCCAGGAAAACTTCACGATCATTAGAGCACACACGCACAAAAACAAATACTTCGATGATCGACGGACGCGACGCCGAAGTCCGAAATACGTACCGATACAAAACACCAACCGCACTGCACCAGTAACCCGGTTGAACTGAGGTTATTTTGACAAAATCCGCGTTTATAAATAACGCATTGAAGTTATTGCGTAAAGGTCTTTATATCAGAAAGTTTCCTATTCATTGCATGGTTCAAATCCCGATTACTTAGAAAATACCAGCATAATGTAAGTACTATTACGTCGAACTGGGATTCGAACTCGACAATTGTTGCTATCGGTCTAAAATGTTATTAAATTTATTGTAGATACATAATAAAATGTCAGACTTGCTACTGCGACGTTTGAGATGGTTTTCGTTCGCTTTTAGAACTAAAAGGTTGCCATACTAACCGACGCACGGTTGCCGGACGCTCGAGCCACCTATCACGATAATTTCGAAAGAGTTCTATTTGCAAAGCTTCGCGTTTTCATGCCTCTGTTTATGCCACATCTTAAGCACCGCAAAATACCTACCTCCGTGAGCACCTGGATAAGTGAGGACTAGAAAACACCGTCTGCTAAAGATCGTTCGTAGAATTTTAGTTTTTTATTTTCGAAAATAATTTGAACTGTGCACAATTAAAGTCACAAAATTTTTATCGGCAACCCGTATAATCGGTTCAACATATTCACGAAATTCTTTAATCGTCGACCTTACAAGGTCGCATACGTAGTTTAATTTTAATTTTAACTCTACCTCTCTATCTTTTATTATTATTTTTATTTTATATTTTTTTCTCGTCGGATATTCTGAATGTACCATTAACGTCATTACGAAAGCGATTTCGTTACCTATATATTTCAATTTTGTTACTATAATTTGACTGAGTTAATGGACGGTTGGCGATATCAACGTTAAAAGTTTTTAGGAGTAACCGCCCGCGACCCGACTAGACCTTCACGTGCTGCGATAAACGCAGATAATGCGAGTGGATTTTTCACTTTATTTTATACTTGTTCTGTTAATTTACTAATAAAATTATGTTTGTTTCATTTTGCCATTATTGTCGAATTGTTTTTCGATTGCTTTTCGCCGCCACTGACAAAAGTGTTGACGTAACGACGGAACTGATCAAATAAGAGGCGAATAAATAGAACGTGATTGTGTGCGTTCTTTCGTAATTTGTTGAGATTCCACCTTTTTAAAATAAAAACGGGAAATTTTTGGCGTTTATGCAATAACTGTTACGCATTTATAAAGATATTTCGGTAAAATAACTTCAATTACGCGACGTTATCGGTACGACGATATTAAAAACGAAGTTACGACGACACGCGATAGTTTTTTGCAAGCGTTGCATTTCACATTTTGACGTGTCCATGACGAAACAGCTACGGACAACGGTAGCGGACAACTATTTCGAAGGAAGGTAGGTAACCATTCAATTATCAATCGATAAAGTATCGCAATTGTTCGTATTGTACGTAGAAGCTTCGATTACCCACTTCAGTATATAAATAAAACGTATTTGTTAAAGAAAACGTTGCGATTGAGGGGTTCTATATTAGCGTCTCGGATGATTTCGTATCCGATTTTTTTTTAGATCCCGGCTCGACTGCAAATGGGCCCTAATACACTTTAAAGGAAATTTCGATTCAGAGAATCCCATATGGTATATAATAAACTGAAAGAAAGGCCATCTTATCTAAATTGAACTAAATTTTCGCGTTTATTCCCTAAAACCATATCGGCTCGAAAATTTAACCCTTAAACGGGTGTATTATATATATGTACAATACTTTGCGTGGCCATAAAAATTTGTTCATTAATAACGTTTACAGTTCAAGTCGAAAGAGGGCCATAAAATTCGGAGAATAGGGGAATGCCTAAAAATATCCAAAATGTAGCTTACACAATATCCATAAACCGCTCTCAAATATTTACTTCTCACATTTTCCTACTTCTCTTGTTTACTTTCGTCTCTTTAGCTACAAACCCACTTTGTAAACGATATCCTGTTCCGTTACATTCGGGGAGGTTAATATTACGTTTCTAAGACGAGAAGGAAAACCCGATCCGCCTGATACATTTATGTATAAACCGACGGTTATAAAAAGTTTATTGGAATTTATTGTTTACTTTCTGTATACGTTTTATCAACTTACGTTTTACAAGTTTGCTTTGTGTACACGTTCGGCGGTTGTCCGAACGAAAGCAAACAGAAAAAAAGTTTAGCAAATAAATGTTCGTATTTGAACTTCGGAACGCGACCGATAGATTAAACTGTCAGACATACTACTACTGCGTAATAAAAAGAATTACAAAAAAAAACAACAACAACAACCCGAGCGAGAAAGCTCGAAAGGCGGCGACCAATAAAATCGTTTTTTAATTAAAATTTCGTTCGTACCGTTAATTCGGGCTTGTTCGTCGGTTCCTCTAATTGAGTTAATGAAGTGTTGGTCGGCGCGCCCACCTGTTATAATTCCATGATATAGATGCGACCCCCGAAATTAAAAACTAACAGTTCGTAATACACCCGGATTCGCGTTATTGCATTAAATGTTGTTGTTTCGTCTGAATTATCGGTTTATTTGCTTCAATTTGTCGTTTACAAACCGTGACAGTGTAATTGAATAAAATTACGAGCCGGCTCCTATTTAATTTCCTACGAGTAATTATTGCCTACCGCGAATTAAAACGGCGCGCTCGTCGAAATTTATTCGCGCGGACTAACGTACGCGCGTTACGCAAATTACGTCTACAATGGGAATTTTTTCGTATTTAAATTGCATTGCATAAACAAGTTGGTTTTATCGATAGGCAATGGGCCAAAGGGCGACTCGTTTTGTTTTTTTTTGTGTTCGAAAATCGCGGGTTCTCGCGTTTGCGAGAGACCCTTCGCGACTTAAGGCTGTTAACGTCCGTTGTCACACCAAACTGTGTAGCATGACGGTTTTAAGTGACGCCATTTAGGCCAGAAAGGGCACTTCGTTTTAGACTGGTAGACCAACACATCGTTATTAATTGAAATGGACGTCGGGGCCAATAAAAAAAGCCGATGAGCTAATCAGACAAGGTTCTGCTGCGGTTTCTCTGGGCCCATAACCTGCTCTGGAAATACCAACGAGTGCAGTACGAAACTATGTCAAAAACTAGACGCGCACTCGGCATATTACCTACTGAACTAACCGCTCAGGATATAATGTCGGTAATGCCATCGTCGATTGGATTATTCACCAGCCGGTGAATTTTCCGAAGAGAGGGGGTTCTTTAAAGGTATAAGATCGCTCTATGTATCAACGAGATACAACGGGGACCGCGCGAGCATTATTTTCAGTGTATTCGTCCGACTTAACCCAATCACTCCAACAATGTACCGAGAGATGACCGTCCAATTGTGATGCCTCTCCATCATCACCTCCATCAGGTTATCCGCCGTGAGTCATTTCCCTATAGTAGCCGACAGATCACGAGGCGTTCCCTGGCGAATCTCATGCAGAAGAAGGGGATGTATTCGGCGCCGTCGACCTCCTCGCAGAAGAAGCAGCGCAAGCACAACCTCCCTTTATACCTATGTAAATAAATTCCAAAACGTCCAAGCTCACTTAAAACCAGGGCAAGATGGTAGTTCAGTTCGTCGTGCGCCCTCCCCATCAACACTCCCACGTTCGGAATGAGGCGATGCGTCCATGCCCCCTAACCCTCGTCGTTACTTTTTCCAAGTCCGCGTGTCTATCCACCGGCGGGATCCCCGCAAGGATATGAATCGCCTCGCGGGAGTCCGTCCGGAGGGTACCAACCTCCCTCAGAACCATTCTACGGGTTATCATCTCGTACGTCCCTCTTGTGCTTGCAATCTCGGCGACCCTCCACCACACCCGCGCCGCGTAAAGCTTTACAGAGTACGCCACGGTTACCGAGAGTCTTCTTCTAGTCGTCAATAGCCGCCCCACGTTGTCGTGCGGTCCACCTGGACCACCAAGATCTTAATGTGCCGCCCAGGCCGTGCGAGAAGTAGACGTGTCTCTCCAACCACTCGGTCGCCATGTGCATCGCGAGGTCACCGCGCTGCATAAGGACCGCCTCGGTCTGCGCACTCACCAACAAGGCGAGATCGTCCTCGGGAAAGGGCAGTCACAGTACTCCGTCGTAGATAACATTCCACAGGAAGGGCGAGTCGCTCCTCTACCTCGTCGTCTTTCAAACGTCGAGGAAAAACTCTTTCCGCAGCAGCTGTTAAATATGCGGAACATCACTTCCGGTATGCCGTCAAATTCCGGAGCCTCATTTGTCTTCGAACCTCGCGCAGCCACCACAAGCTTCTCGCCTGTGAATAGTGGCACCTCATCCGGTTCCTCCCGCATGTCCAACTCCAGAACAGGCGCCGCCCCCCGGAAAGGGGGGGAGAGAGAGAAAACCATCCGCCAAAAATCATAAATAATTTGAGAATCGGCGAATTTTCCAGTCGATAAGTTGTAGTTGTAAATACGGTACGTTTAATGGGGACTCCTTCTTCTTGGAGTGCTGTCTACTAGCGGAGGTTAGCGCTATCGACGTCGCTATTCTGAATAATTACGTGGAGGAGCAATTGAATCAATCGCGCAGGTTTTTCAACAATGACGTACGACGTCCACGTCCAACGTTCTTTTCTCATTATTAGTCTCGGCAGGGTATATCGTTCTCCTTTTGCTTATTTTCGTTTAGTATCGCATCGTAAGCTTTAGGGGAGTCGCAATTATTATCGGGATGAGTCATTTTCTTAGACTGATCGCGCGCGAGTCGCTATGGGAATTGGCCACGTTCACGTTCTAAAACAACAAGTTGGAAACCATTTAGCGTTTAAAATGAACGAGTCGCGACCGGATGAAGGCGGGCGAGAAACCGAGGCCCAAATAAATAGGTTACCGTACGAATTTTTCTCAGTTTTAAATTGCGACCGCTCCACAAAATATAATAAAATGTCGCCGCTTTATGGGCTTTCTTTTAGCTTTATTTTTTAATCTACAATTTATTTATTACGGGTTTAACAAGTCTGCGAACTTTATAATGTCAGTTGGAACGGCTCAAACTTTAAAGTGTTGGGAAACTACGGGTGCTCGTTAAAGGTAGAAGAAACGACGGCCATCATTATTATTACTTTTACGATATTTAATTTTTTTAAACGGTAGACAGGCCGTAAAAGAATTAGTAATACGTTAAAAGCGAAATAGCGCGTTTTCTTAATAAACACGATCGAATTGTTTAGGGGTGGGAAACGATCCGCGAAGAACAATGTATTTCACTTTATTGCGAGGAATTTAAGTTATCGGGGGATCTATTGAACGAGTATCATAAAGCATCGATTTTCTGAGTGGTTAACGTGTCTGAGGGCGTAAAGCATTAGTAACGGAATTATTGTTCTGAGTAATCTAACTGATTTATTAGGAACAAAGGAATAATCTCGGCGGCGCGCGGCGATTCCTAAAGTGTCCGATTAATATCGCGCGCGCGAGGGGTGCGATTTTCATTTTGTTTGCGGAACAAGTTCGTATGTAGGTATACCGACGTTAATGATGACAATTTGTGTTTTTCTTGCGCTTTTTTTAAGATGGATTCTCCCTTCCAGCCTTTTCATTAGTCACTCCCTCACCTAAAAGGGTTCCGTAAAGCGTTCACGTATTTCTGCCTCGTCTGATTAATAGTATTGTTTTATGATAATTTGTAGGCACAGCGGCTTATGTATATTTTCGCGTTTTATTTCGATGAGTTCGAGATCGTATTTTTACGCACAAGCGCTGATTGCGTTTTTTGAACGTCGAGACGTCTCCCCGTTCGTCGGTTTCTTTACGACTCGAGCGGGAGATGGGTGGGGAGGGGGATAATTTGAAATTGTCTCTTAATTATTTTTAGGAAATAATTAACAATCATTTGCTGCCGTGATAACGCAACGCCAAAAAAGAAAAGAGGTTTAAATTGCTAGAAAATCTTTAAGGTTCAACAACCGATTCGCAAAGCGTTTCGTTCTGTGTATGTGGTTCAATGAGCTCATATTGAAATTTCTGACGATATACTCCATTCAGTCGATACGTTCGCAGGCAGGACCATCAATAATATTTCATTTGTAAAATGCTACCTAGATCGCAATTTTGAGACCACGTCGACGTTTCGAATTTCGTGCGGCCGATATCCCGGAATTTCACTTATTATATTTTGATTAAAAACGTGAGCGTCTTATGTACCATTGCGTTTGTGTTTCGAAGTCCACAGCTTGTCTTTAAAAAATCCAATTAAACACCTATTTGCATTTTTGTAATGAATTATTACGTACCACAGTGGGGCGAGATACCGTAAAACGTGGCAGAAACTATTTTGATTTATGTAACTGTTTTAACTATTTGGTATACATTTAGATTGAATAAATATAGATCATTTATAATATTTTACAAGTTTTATTTTAAAAATAAATGTAGAAAAGGGCTTAAAAAAGTTAAAATAAAAATACCCAGTAATAATTGTATCTTATAGAAGAAAATATGATCTCGTGACATTGATTGGTTATCACATATGTTGTAATTTAGGACCTGCTGAACAAAAAATGTAATACGTAAAAAGTTATATAATGGTCAGTTTTTTAACTATAGTCAAACATGAGCTGTGATGGGCGAGTAGATGTTGTTTGGGAACAATGTTTTTCGAACATTTCATAGTAAACCATTATTTTTATTGATCACAAGAGAAATTTCATAAATATTTTTTATACGTATAAATTCATATATAGGGTGTCCCTGAAATTGGGTTTACAATAGGGGTAGGTACCTACCTATACTGAACTAAAAATTTCATCGCAGTAGGAAAACATGTATTGCTTGTGGAATATTCGACTTATTTTGAAAATAAAGTTTATCAAGCAAAAAAATTACATTTATTATATAACGTACGAACTCAAAAAACTATCTTACTTAAAAAATAAAAAATGTCACTGCTATTAAACTGTTCAAAAACTTTCACAAAACAAACTTTTACAAAATCTTCGTAAATAATTTTAAAAATAAATTAATAATTGAATAAAAGATGGCCTAATAAAAGGAAACAGAGAAAACAGAAAATGTTTCTTCTTCTTCATCAGGTAGACTATTCGGGTATCTTTTTCTATTGTAATTAAACTATTCTAATCGTAAAATTAAAATAAAATTACAGTTACAATAGAAAAACGTGCAGTTTAATCGTCTGATGAAAAAGAAACACTTTCTGTTTTCCTCTTCTTCGGGATGCGATTCATCTGTATATCGAAAAATATTTGTTTCCGCGAACATATATAAAACATCTGTATAAAATTGCTTCAACTTGTTTTGTGGGATACTAAACAGTTTACTAATTCAGCGATTTTACAACACTAACAAAAAACATGTAAAATTTTTGAAGTTTTTCGTCTTTCTGCTACTTCTACAATTGAAGAAGAATGGAAAGTTACTTTAAAATATTCGAAATACCGGTCGAAGTTTACTTAAATTATTTTGCAATAAACACAGAGTCGGCTGTAAGCTTTGTCTTATAGACCATTATCTTCTAATGTCGCAAAAAGTCGCAGTATTTTTTTTATTATGTAGTAGCTGTATGTATTAGCTATACTTCTATGCAAAAAATGTAATCCGATACAACTTGATAGTAAACTAAAAGTCAACGACAAGTTGATTTAGTGACATGAAGGAAATGAAATTTAGTTACAAAAATAGATTAATTGTAATAAACAAAATTGGACACGTTAATGAACAATAACTTATTAAATAAGTTTATGTACCTGTAGACTTTGCATCCATCTCGATTTCGACTCACTTTTGTATTAATTATCTATATAAAACTAAACGAAGAACAGAACAACTATTTTGTCGTGTAATAAACAATTCATACGAGTTTATCGGAATTGCCAGTTCTGCCTGTATTACACGGAAATATGTGATGATAGCAGCAATTGCTTAATCGTATAACATCCATAGATGATTAAGCTATTATAAAATATGAGTTTAAATAAGTAAATGTGATATTTCAATTTTTGACTTTCTGTCACGTTTTACGATATTCCGCCCCACTGTGCGTGCGTACACGTAATCAATATCTATTTACTTTAACTTATCGATGGTTGTTGTCGAAATTTCAATTTCGATTATCGTACGTTAGCGAAAAACCGCAAAATAACTGACGTAAGAAATAATAACGCGAAAACTTGCGGATAAAACCGCGCGCGAAAATGAACGCGGAAGTTTGCGCGAAAAATCGGCGCTAAATTCGCGAGAAATAACGCAACAGTTAGAGCGAGAAATCGCAAGAGGAATTTACGCAAGAACTCGCGCGAGAAATTCTAAAGAAAATCGCAGAGAAGGCCAGCGCGAGAAATCGCGCGGGAAGTTACGTCGGCCAACGTTAATTTTCATTTAACCGTAACCGGACTTGTTTTAGAGTTTAATTCACGAAATTTACAACCTATTTCTCGAGCAGATTTTCTCGCACGACTTTCGCGTCGTTTTTTCTGTCAATTCTCGTGCACTTTTTCGCTTAAACGTTCCCGATATTTCTCGAGCACTTACGCGCGCGCGCGCGAATTTTCCCGCAAAAATTCGTGGCGGGAGTTTTTCGTGCGATTTCTCTCGCAAATAATCGTGTTACTTCTCACGTCAGTTCACGTGCGGCTTTTCGCGCAAATTTTCTCCTGAGACTTTTCCGGCAAGTTTGCGTGCGATTTTTCGCACGATATTTTGCGCGAGTTCTTCTACGATTTCTCACGTAAATTTTCTTCGCGCGCGCGCGTTTTTGTGTTATTTTTGTGCGAATTATCGCACGAGTTCTTGTGTGATTTTTGCACAAATTCACTTGCGAGTTCGTTTTTACTTTATTTTAACAGGGTAGCGTCCTTTGAAAACTACTAGTCGATAGGAGTTTATTTTCAAAGAGTTCGTAATTTTTTGAACCTTTGAGTTGTTTTCAAATTTGCAATTTGATCAATAGTTCGGCATAGAATTTCGGTGAACTAACGTTAAGTATGTATTTTGTTGTGTGTTAAAAAAAGTAGTACAAATCGTAGTTACTGTCAATGTGTTGTTCTTCACTCACGTTTAATATTAGCTAATTAACTAGGAGCTGCGGAGTTTAGCGGTCGGAGGTTCGAATCTTTCTGCATCCGTAGACGTTTATGAATATGATTGCTAACGCAATTTAGTAAAACCGAGAGTAAAACACAGCTAAAATTGATCGGTCAATTAGTGATACCGGAGCCATTAAATAACAAAAAAATAAATAAGTCGCTTTTTTTCTTGAAATCTGATCACTTTCCCCATTATTTCCGTAGGTATTTACAAGCACACAAATGTATGTATACTACGTAAATAATTAACGACCTTCGTGATTTATTAATTATTAGAAAATTGCTCGGTCTGTTTGAACGTCTCCGATTGGACATTTCAGAATTGCTGTCATTTGAATTTCACGTAAAAAAAAAAGAAACAACACGCTACGACGCCAACTAATAAACTGCGACATTAGTAATTTATATGATCCGACGATAATAATCGATGCATTGCGGAACAGAAAATGGTTACGATGTTCTTACCCTGAACGATAAGAAAGCTATTAAACATGTGGTAATAATTATATTACCTACAAGCTGTACGTAAATTAAGCTAAAGCAAAGCTCGCTTAACTGGTACCAGCGGTAATTATTCCGCAATTCTTTAATTATGATCCATATTATATATCAAAAGCAACCGTAACCGTAATGAAGCGTTGAACCTAATAAAGTCGGCCATAAATTAAGTTAGATTACTGAAGTTCCCGTGTAGCTACTTTTAAGGAAATTAAAACACGAAGCACGACAGAGGTAGAATTTTTTACGTGCAGAATCAATATTATTAAATAAGATTTACATAAAGTCGTCTAACAAAACGAAACGCGACCACTTACGACGAGATCGATACCTACTTTAGAACTTTATTCATTATTTTAATGTTCGCGTACTTATGATATTTGAGTTCGGATGTTCAGGTATTTATCAGAGCCGCCCTATATTAATTACGAGTCGTCCTTTATGCGAGATCTCCCATTTATAAACCGATGTTAATGTTTAAATGCAAAGACGTCCATTTAATTTAATAAGCGATTACGCTTAATAATTCAACGAAATAAAGTCCAGGAATGGAAAATAAAAAGTGTTTTTGAACGAGTTCGTCGTGCATCTACTTAAAACCGTCAGGGTGACATGACAGGGTACACGAGAGGAAGGTGAATAATATTTCAGACCTGCCTTTATAATGCGGCAGATTTAAACGTTAAGACATACATATTTTATTACGCACACGAATAACGTTCCCAAAATAATTTTTTATTATTCGAGCTCGTTGCGAAACGAACGTCGTGTTGAAGGTGTTTTTTCGTTTTGGACTCGCGAATCCCTCGGTAGTTCGATTAATAAATCCATAAAGATATTTTGCGACGAGAGCATTTGCAAGCGGTTTGTCGCGAAAACGGTTAGTAATGGAAGAATAAATTAATTTTAAAGTTTCAGATCGGGAACGCAATTAACGCATCTATAACGCTTTGTAATCGATAATCGACAAATCTGAAACTTTCAAACGAGCTTCGCTAACGATAAGTAATGGTTGAAATTGTTGTTCGATGCCCCTAAAATTATTTTATGTAGGCAACCAATCGAGGACGGCGGACGTTCTGTTGCCTATATCGACAGGACGTGCCGTTCAAACTTCAAAGAAGTATTGACGGTCGGTGCAAACTGAGGGACTTTCGCCTACGTCAATTTCTGCTCAAGAACTATATCTTTGTTTAGAAACGATTAACCGATTAGGTTTCGTTTTACAAGAAGAGCAAACATTAACCGTCTATTTAATTGAAACAACTGTCCTTTCGGATGACCAATAGCCCCTCACGTGGCCGCAGTTAAATCAATCGCCGATTCAGCTCACAAGGAAGGTTAGGCAGGTGGAAATCTCAGAAAAATTTGAAACCTTGCAGGACTGTAGTACTAGTCAACCCTAATCAAGAGCCGTATTCCGTTGGTGCTCTTACGCGCTTTAAGAGGGTGAAATCCACCCTTGAAAATTTAAACTTTTTCGATTTTGCTTATTATCTGTGAGACAATAAGAGCTATCGCCAACAAACTACATATATTTTTGTAAATGGTTGTTCAAAACCTACATTATGTGGACTAGTGGACGCTTAGCTTAACAATGCTGCCGCTGCGACTGTCACTTGTCTGTAACAGACTATAAGAAAAAAATTATAAACTTCTAAATTTTTCTTTGTATTTCCTACCTTTTTCTCGTTATCGTTTTCCCTCTATGGTCAATTTCCAGCGTAGATTCTTTCGTTGACTACGAACTTGTATTATTACATACCTATACCTACGTAAAGTAAAATTTCGTTCGCGAAAGTGGACCGTCGAATATTTGAGGGAGCCCTAACCAAGACCCTAACCGAGTCCCTATCCAAAAGCCTAACTAAGCTCGATTTTCAGAGAATTTGTGTTAGAGCTTAAAGGTCCATGTATTTACACTTTATAAATACATGGAGAGTTACTCGATTTTTCCTCGTCGTATTAATTCTTTTTGTTTGTAATCCTTTTAGAGAACACAACACTC
This sequence comes from Rhagophthalmus giganteus, assembly GCA_036326145.1. Lineage (NCBI taxonomy): Eukaryota > Metazoa > Arthropoda > Insecta > Coleoptera > Rhagophthalmidae > Rhagophthalmus > Rhagophthalmus giganteus. Next base: position 188,218 of record JARFJA010000021.1, on the reverse strand, counting down.
ACGCATTCACACGACAAAAGGCCTTATAAACCGAACGAGCACTTCTCGCACACACGAACAATACAACGCCGTAATTTAAAATTCGAACTACTGAAACAAGCACTACCGCTCTGTACCACTGACGCGAAAGATCTGAAGCGACTTTGCCGGAATTTTATATATATACATGCATTCGAATGCATTACACAGATACTAGGAAATCCCGTTTTTATTTTAAAAACATTCAGTTCTTTGTTCGCACTACGATAAGTTATGAAAGTAGGCGCTGTATATGTTTGCTTTGTATTTTATCGGCCACATAAAAATGCGATTAAACTTTTATCTGGTTTATGATTTGTAATAGGAAAATTTTCAATGTTTAAGGGCACACGAATAGTTTATAAATTAAAAATAAAGTAAATTTATAATTCTCCGGTATAAAGGCAGTAGATAGTGATTATTCAAATAATTTTACTGCATAAAAAATACATAATGTTAAAATAAATTTCTTAAAAAGTACATATTTTAAAAAATTTCGGTCATTATCTGCATATTGTTTTTTATCAAACTCCACTACGACCCCTGTAATAGCTCAAGCTCCCATCGCACAAAAACCCACCTCACAAAACTACTAGAATTTTCTTAGTGCGTTGAAGAGATAATATGGTGGGAAATATCCAACCGGTGGCAGACAATTGAATTTTTGTTTTAATCATTTTTGATAAACTTGATATAGCTTATCCAAACCTATATGCAATCCACGTCATCAATAAGAGGTTACTAGATGATGACCTTTCACACAGTGCTGTCACCTCATACCTCGTATTTTGACAGTTCTAATAAATTGTAGTCTTTCTTTATGCTTTCTAATATGTACGCAAATAAATCATCTATAGAATATGTCACTTTCCAAACTTTAAACCGATTTACAAATAAACAATCTAGTAACTTTTTGTTGATGACGTGAACGTCATATAGGTTTGGATAAGCTATACTTGATAAAATGTATTATAGACTTTACAGAAATATCAATTATTTAGAATTATTGTGGTTTGTCTCGCAAACCTAGCAGACCTCCCTACAAATGAATAAATTTTCAACATGTCACCTACCGTATAAAACTATAATACATCGCGTTGTTTTTTTTCAAATCATAATTTTAATTGACCTTTACATGAATATATATGTCTGTCGAAGTAAACATATACCCAAGTATGGCAAAATTAGGGGTGAAAATTCGAAGGGACGGCACCCCTTAAGATTTTCACCCCTAATTTTTGTATCATAACGTAGGTCTTGAACGGCCATTTACAAAAATATATAGTTTGTTAGCTCTTGTTGCTTTACGGATAATAAGCAAAATCGAAAAAAATTCAAATTTTCAAGGGTGGATTTCACCCTCCTAAACCGCGTAAGAACACGAAGGATTAGGGTCGACTAGTACAACAATTCTACAAAAGTTTCAAATTTTTCTGACATTTCCACCTGCCTAACCTTCCTTGTCAGTCAAGTCCCAACATCGCGCAGCTTCTCCAACCGATTACGTTTCGTTTTCCAAAAAGAGCAAAACGTTAACCGACTATTAGCTCGAAATCATTGTCCATTCTGTTGACTGGAGACCTCGCGTAGCCATCGTTAAATCAATCGCCGAGTCCCAAAAAACATCGTAAAGCCTTTTCGACCGGTTACGTTTCGTTTTCTTCTTTTTAACGACCGATCGCTTCGGTCGTTCGCCGCACAAAAGTGCACGTAACAGTGCCCCCCCCTCAAAAAAAAAAAGTTATAATCTCCCGATAAAACGAGTGTTCATTAATATTGCAAATTAAGCACGTGAAAGCTCTTCACGTTAAAATTCCTCTTTCCTACCAAGTACAAAGTACAAAGTACAAAAGTACGGGATAAATGAGTGATAATTACTCCGTACATACGACGCGGCATGCGATCTTTACAAAAACAAAAGCCCGTAAGGTAAGGACGAGATAAATTAGATAGATAAACTACACGGCGATCGGGCGACGGAGAATGCGAGGGGGATGGGGCAGGCGGGGAGGTGGGGGCTAACAAATATAACAAAAATTGCCCGAGAATCATTTTTACGAGCAAGAGGGAGCCGAATATATCTAAAGATATTTTTCACGAGTGTTTCGTTTGTAAAGCACATCATCGGACCAAGTGGAGGAACGAAAAGCGCCACGCTGCGTGAAAAATGTTCAACCGTACTTTATCTTCCTCGCGATATTACTTCGTTTTTAAGAAATTAAGGTTTACCACGTTTATTTATTTTATATATATATATATATATATATATATATATATATATATATGTATGTATGTATAAATAAACATGTGTGTCGCTCGAGCGAAAAAAGGAATATTTTTCTGCACTTGTTAGGGTTTATTTCGAAACACATTGGAGGGAATAAAGCGAATCACGACAGAATTGGCAACTTGTTAGATTTACAGACCGTCGTTCCGTAACTGCCACATTGTTACCGACTGTCCGTTCCGCCACTACACTGACGCCTCAATATGTTTTATCACCTTCGACTTCGCATTAACGCCGTTGTCCTTGCTATGTTATTGTCCTCGTAAAGGCCGACGAAATTACGACAAAATGATTCTAAAGTAACATCATTCGACCGTCCATTTTCTTATTGCGCTCGAGATTACCGCGAGACTTTAATTAGAAAATGGAATTACGACTTACGATAATTTAAACTAATCAAACTTTAATTTCGCATTTTTAAAAAAAGGATTCGGCGGATAAGTTTATTTTCGGTTAAATGCGACGCGTCCGTCACGTTTGTCTTCTCCCGCGATCGTTTTTACAGAGGTACCTAGCGAGTAACTTCGTAATTACCGAAACGAAGTTCGGCGTTGAAGTTATAAAGTGATAACGATTTCCACCGATCACGTCGGCGTCGTCGGCGGGCAAAAAGCGACGTTACCGCGGAACGACTGCAACATTGTCGCACGTGCAAAGTGTACGCCGATCGATAACGGGGGGAAAAAATCTTGCGAACCGATTAACTAATTTACGGCCGAACGTTACGGTTGCCCTGATTAGTTTTAATTGCCGCGGGGGCGCGTTTCGCAATTCTTAAATTAACGCGAGCGTTCTTACGTTGGACGTGTTCCGACATGGGTTCGGAAATTTTAAAATTGACGTTTTTAAAATATCGGGGGGGGGGGAGGGAATAAAAAGATCTCAGTAACGTCTTGTCGAATTCAACAGAATAATTTCAACGGTTTCGAATAGTTTAGGTCTAGTGCGTAATTAAACTAATTAACCTTGAACTCTAAATTGGTAAAAGAATTGCGTGTTATCTTTCGATTACTAGCTGAGTAGGTAATATTAGTAACGTGAAATTTTCATCTAAATAAAATGGGCGCATTCGGCAGGGCTCGCTGCTTAAACAGCAAAAAGTAAGCGCCGCGTTACAGTAGCTGACTACAACTGAACGACCTTATGCTATTGCGATAAACGCGTGGCACAACTGACATCAATTGAATCGCTAAGGCAGCGCTTTCCCGACTGAATGCGCCCAACGATACTACTTGCGAATCATATTTCTTTCTCTGTATACAGCACGAATTCTAATTTTGTATTTCAAATTAGTGTGGAATAAAATAATTTTAAGAAAAACAAATAGGGTCGCATTAACCTTGAACAGTCGCCACAAATAGCTTAAATTCTAAGTAAAAATACTCGTCGAGTAGAAAATGTTACTGGAAAGTCGATTAACGGATATTCAACGTAGGCGATTCATAATGAACGGTTCGATTTGAGCTCTTGCGGTCGACTTGCCGTTATGCTAGCGCCACTAGAAGTGAAGTTGAACAAGTTCAATTGTACTACGTCACGTCGCTGTAACAGACTTTCCAATAATAAGAAATCATTAGCTTTCTTTTGTTAAAAAGAAAAAAGCTTTTATAAAAAACTAGTGCCCCGAAAATAATACCTCGCGCCTCGCCGACTGCATTAAAACAAAACAGAACCGCACGCTCGGGGATTCCCTCCCGAACCCCTCATAAAGATCATAAAGATTACTTTACTATCTATATAAAAAAAAAATTTCTATACAACAACGAATAATTTCCTATTCTACCGATCGCCGTAATTTCCGCGAAATAATTGTTTAATTTATTTTATCATTAACGGAAATTATTCCCGAACAAAGGAAGTAGGTAACCGACGTTGGTTCTTTTTTTTGTTCGACGCGGAAGACGTTTCGATTCCGATTGAATTTTTCAGAGAAACGCCGCCTAAAATAGTAATCGCGATTTTTGAACGGGTCGTCAACGTCCGGAAGATAGTTTACTATTATCCGGAGAATATTCCCGTTATTGAATTCCGACCACGTATCTTCCCCAATTTTTTTTATACTTGCGGGTACGCTTGTTTACGCTTCCCATAGGTACCTACGTACACCTACACGGTATACGTAATGCCGTTTGACAGTTTACTTGATTTACTGTTACGACGGTTAATAAAAGCGGAAAGCGATATTGTTTTTTTTTACCGATGGACCGCACAACAAGAGTTCCGGGAAGACGGCTGCTTTAAAAGTGCCTTTCGTATTAATTTTTTTTTTTGAATTACAGATCGAGCAGGTGCAAATAAATTTTTCGTGGAGCTTTCGAGTGATTAATTACAAATTTTAAAGCGGACACCGCCGGCACTTAAAACATTTTTCTGTACGTACAAGTATTGATAATTTTAATTTTCCATTAAATTCTAATTGATATCAGTGACACGATTGTGGGGAAATCTGGTAGATAATAGTTGCGCCTTAAATTGCTTGACATAGGCAACGCGCAGCGAGTCGATACGGCGAGCCGAGCCCACATCGGCTTCTGAAGTATCTGAAGTCGTGAGATCGTGAGACGTCTGGCCTTAGAACAAAGTCGTGCTGACGCAAACACTATGCCCATCAATGGTCGTCGATATGGGCAGAACTAGGCGAGGACGCATAATTCGCTGCTCGGCGTAAGATGGCGAACTCGAGCCGATCGCCGATTGTCGAAAACCCGACCAATTCATCGGAGAACGTCCGAAGGACTCCGCGAACAGCGGACTTGAGAAGTCATTGGTGACCGAAGAATGTCGATCGAGTGCCGTGGATGCGACAAACGTCGAGGTTATCTCGGAAGTGTTCGAAAAAAGTACGCCCGCCATCGTGGGTCACGAACTCCAGAAGCTCGATAAAAATGGGTTTGGTTGAAAGGGACGACGATCGGATTGTTGGTGCGAAAGGTCGCGTCAAGGCTGTCGATAAACTTAGGTTGTCACTTGATCACCGAGGCTATGCTATTGCCTTAGGGTTGGATTTGTGGTGGTACTATTTTTAGTAGTAACCCAGGCGGTACACTTCGTTATAATGTCAATTATTGGCCGTTTGGGGCCCAATGGGGACGTCGTAAATGACGTATATATGACGGGTTAATGTCATAGCCCAACGACGTCAAATTATGACCAATCTAATACGTTACTTGAGACGTCTAATTGACGCCTAATTTCTTTAAATGGGACGTCGATTTGACGTCCTATTGACGTAATCCTAAGGCATTAATGACGCATCTAAAGGTGAAAAAATACAAATACATTCAATATAATTATTACTTTATTACAAAAATGAAGGTACAAACAAGGAACCTAAATCTAAGAAATTAAACAAAGTACACTTCGTCCAAACCTATATGCAATCCACGTCATCAACAAAAGGTTACTAGATCGTGACGTTTCACATAGTGCTGTCACATCGTACCTCGTATTTTTAGTTCTAATAAATTATAGTCTTTCTTTATGCCATCTAATATGTGCGCAGGTAAATCATCTATAGAATATGTCATTTTCCAAACTTTAAACCGAATTACAAATAAACAATCTAGTAACTTTTTTTTTGATGACGTGAATTGCATATAGGTTTGGATAGGTCATATGTTAATATATCAAAGAAGGAACATAACATGATTTGGATTTACCTACTTAATAACCAAATATCGTTATTACTATTATATACGAGTAATACAATAATATGTTTAAGATAAGATGTAAGCGGTAAATATAATATAGGATATACAGTGTGTCCTGGGATCATTTGATAGTACCTAAACTAAGCACAATAGAAAAAACTATTTTAGATAAAAGCTTTCTGGTTGTGTGAGCCGCACAATGTAAAATTTCACACCAACAAAAGACATCTAAATAAATGAATAATAAAATGGGGGGTCACTCACGCCACAAAGATAACCTAATCACCTAAAGGTTAAAACCTATAGAAATAAGTACAATTGGTCTGTTTCTTGTTAAGCCATGATTTGTAAAATTATTGTAAAAAGTATTTCTTCCAGTTGCTTAAATATTTAAAATTATTCGTTTTAACTTTAGATGGCGATAGGCTGATTAATTTTTCACTTACCTTTAAGAAATTATATCAAAATTTACAATTTACAAATTTATAACGTAGAACTCACTGCAAAGTAAAACCACTAACCTAACAAAACTGCTGACGGTAAACCAAAGCGCGATCAGTATGCACAGTGGCGTGACACTTTAAAGGAACTAGTTCTACCCATTGACGTACACAATTAGAATAAATAACAGAATGCAAGTTTCCTTACTAGTTTAGTTGTATACTAGCATATTTATAACGTAAACAACTATTACTATTAATCGCATAGCCGCGATATAGTATAATTCCAAAATAGATTTATATATTTTTTAATTAAAATTTTGGTTTAAAACATAAACATGTTAGAAAAAATTACGAGTAATTTACGCTTCAAAACGTCTTTATTTTCTCAAATTCAATTAACGTAACATGAAAACTTCAGTTTTTCCAGTATGGATTCAGAACTTTGGAATGACCAAACAAAGACGTCTCAACGACGTTCTTTAATGACGTCAAATGTTCGTCGTGCGTACGCCACTTATTGGATCCACGACGTCGCCGACGAATAATTACCAATAATTGACGACATTATGACGTCAGTGTGCCGCCTGGGAAGTACTTTTAGAGAAAGTATAGACTACAGAATGTCGTCCAATGGTAAGGACGTGAATTAAGAGGCCATCGCGTCGCTAGAAAATCAAAATAAACATGGTAAACCAAAACTGAAAAAAGAAAAGGATTGAGAAGTACTTGTGTAATAAGAAGAGGTACGGCTTCGTTGGTTCTAGGTTGGGACCACATGAGCGTCAAAAGCAACGGACGACGCCGTAACAAAAACATGAAATTGATTTATTCGACCTCGTAAAAAATTAACGTGTTCTGTCCAGAAAATGAAAAGGAATCAAATTGTGTAGAAAGCACGCGGTTGTCGTTTAAACAAATGGCGCTAAGTCAGTGGCAACGTGTTGAAACCATAATTCCATAATTAAAAAAAAAGGAATTACGAATTGGAATTCGAACCGTACTAAGCCACTTAATCTGTTAATCATGTAATTATTATTAGGTATCCAGCAACGGAAAAGTGGCCAGTCCAAAATACCGGGAACGCCCCAGACGAAATCCTTACAAAACTAAATATTAAAAATGACCAGATTTTTATTTACCTACGTATGCTCGTCCTTCCGGTTCGAGTGTGGCGTCGGGGAGCGTCGGATAAAAATGGGCAACAAAACATATACGTCCTTTATCGTTGTAAAACGCGGACCGGTAATAATTCAATAGAGAAATTCTTGTTAAACAGGTCAACACACAAATCACCGAACAAGCCAGCGGCCATTACACAATATCAAAACGAGGAAGAAAAATGAGCCGAGACGCTTTTAGTAAATTTGACGTTTGTAGAACGGAAAAAAAACCGAAATCGTAATTCAAAAAAAAAGAAAAAAGAAAAAAAAAGAGAGAACCACTTCCCAAACAAGGGGCACGTACAATTTATAACCCGCACGTGCAATTTGTAAGGAGAGCACGATACATTAATCAAAACTAGGCGGGCAGCTCCCGTCGAGATTTAATTAACAAATAACTATTAGCGGAATATTCGGGAATGTGCATAAAGACGCAAAAGGTCCACTTTCGGAAGGATTCCAAATGTCAAAGGGATTTCGAGCGAACATGCAAATTTGTCGGACGGACAATTCGTCCGATAAGCTCGGAAAAATAAACGGGGGGGTCGTGATTACGCCGTTTTCGCCGCGAAGTGCGAGCCCCCTCCGCAATTTTATTTTCTTCGTTCGCCAACCGCAAATTGATTCGGAGAGAACTAGAGCAAAATAACAAACCCATTCTGGCGTTTGCGACTACTACAATAATATAAAATTTTCAAGACGTTAGCACGTTACGATGTTAATGCGGCGCATAACAATAAGCGAAACTTTTTCGAACAAGGCACAAGGAAACTTGAAATTATTTCCTATAAAAACCCGCACGGCTTTCGCCTCGAGATTCGATGGAGATGCAGCGGAAAGTTCCCGATCGAGTCGAGAGTCCTTTTATCGGTTTATTATTTCTTTTTTTTTTTCGATTGAAAAAATTATTCGAAAATGAAACGTTTCGTTTTCGCTTTAGTTCATCGAAAATCCGACCGCCGGTGGAGATGGCGCAGCGCTGATTGTGTTGGTCTGTACAAATCGTTTTCAATCGCTCCCTCGTTAATCTCGGTAGTGGACTTTACAAATTGTAAATAAATATATAAAAAGAAAGAAAACGGTCAGATTGGATTTTTGTTCGCGGTTTTGCGGTGCACTGAATATGTTTCGGACGGAGGGCCGACGAATCGATCTTTTTGATTTCTCGCGCGCGGCCGCGCGAAATAAAAATTAAACTGTAAAGGGTCGTCCGTACGCTACCTTTTTGCTTGCGCAAACTGCTCGCACGGCTCTGAATTTGCACAAATAAATAAGTTCAAAATGCGAATTATTTGTGACTAACATGGCGACGAAACTTTCTCGATTAGTATTAATTAGATTATTGCCGGGACGTGTGTGTGTGATGGTTGCGAGTGCCCGTCGGGCACAGCGTTCAAGGTACAAAACGAATCGTGAATAAAGACGTTCGAGCGATTTTTACATACTTATAAAGATTTTATCTTTGCACGACGAAGTAAAAGACGCGGCGTGCGGACGACCCCTTAACCCCGTAAATTTAGATGCAACTTTGTATCTTACAGAATTCGCAAGCGATATATAAGGACTTACCGCAAACTTGATCCTGGAATCCTTTAGTGAAATCGTGACTAGGAAATGCGACTGCTTATTAGCGCAGAAATTCGCTCTAATATCGGGATAAAGCAGATTATGTTATCATTGCTTTAGTACTAACTAAATATTCTGTTCGTGCTATTAAATTATGTCTCGGTTTGTTTAAAGATTAACTTGTTATCGTTTTTATTTGAACGACGTCGACGGGGGAGATTTTTAAATAAAAATCGGTTTGTGCGTTTCTCTTAATTGAAGTTCTCGTGACACGGCCCATAGTTTTCTTAGCGACATCGATTTTAAATCGCAGAACTGCTCTTGTACAACGCAGATTAAGAAAACCGTGCACCATTGTTCGCATTAGGCATCAGAAATTGTCGGGAATCCGAAACACATTTGGTACGCCGATGTCTGTCTTGAAGCACGTATAGTGTACGCGAATGCGGTTACAAACCAAACATATTATAGCGGAATGTGATAAAACATACTCTCGAGAGGTATATACAACGCAGAAGTTAGTCTATGCGGAGGGAAGGTTATATTGATATAAATGAACAAGGATAACTGAGATTTATGGCGGAAAGTTGCAAGTGACGCAGCGCCATCAGTGCATATGTGTTTCGTTTCTCCCTTCCGCTATTGATCGTTACACGATATTCTACAGGAAGAAACTTACATCTCATTAACTAACAGAGAGTTTTACGTCGAATTTAATGGCGTGGAAGTAAATCTCGAGATGAGAGTGCAAATGATATTGATTGCGTCGACTCTCTACTGTCTCGTTGCGAAAAACGCGGCGACCATTCCAAAATTATTACTACACTTAACGCAGGTCCGTTTTATTTTCGTTAAAAAACAAAAATTCGAAAACCCGCAGCGTAGTCGATTATTCGATATCGCGGTCCGATTCGGGCCGTACATGTTTGTCTAATTATTTAGAGTGTTTGCTCTCCTCAAAAATGTTTTACGCCAAAATTTGCATCAAGCCCCCCCCCTCCATGTAATATGATATATTGTTCGGTAAACAACAGATAAAAGTCGCGGTAAACAGGCAAAACGTGTTTCATCAATTTTAAGGGCGCCGTTTGCGCTATTTATTTAGAATTTTTATATTTACCCCGCGCCTCGTCGTGTAATACCATTAAGGTCGACACTTTTACGTGTCTAAATAGACATACGAAGTAGTTATTTCGACCTCGACGCTTTGCCGCGTGTCGCTTCGCTTGTAACGCATTCAAAATGTTATGCGTTCGGCGGATATCTTCGCTTAAAAATTAAATCTTGCCGTGCCCGAAGGGCACGCGCAACTGACGCATGTTCCGGTAACGAAACTAATTAGCACTAATCGAGAAAGCTCCGTCTTGTTAGCCCGCAATTTAAACTTATGACTTATTTATTTATGGAAGTTTCCAGTTTGTAGCAAAAGCTCAAATTACACGCACAAAACAAATAAACTGTGCCGTGCTCGAATGCCGGCTTAGACTTTTTTTTTGAGATTCTCTAAGCCGATCTCTCCAACCGACCCGCCTTTTCTATCTTCTCTTGACAATTTACTGGGAGATGATCGTCCAGTTGCGTTTCCTCTCCGCCATCACCTCAACCAGTTCATCCGCACAGAAAAGTGAGGCGTAAGTGAAATGGTAGTTCAATTCACCTCCACGCTCCTGGGTCCGGGATGAGCTGGACTTGTCAGTTTGCCAAGAGCCTAGCCCTGGCCGCCATTTTTGTCAAGCCCGCAAGTCTGCCCCCGAGTTTGATGAGAAAGTCACTCCTCCTCGCGGAAGACCATCCGGTAGGCGCATGCTGTGGGACACCTCAAACACCTCCACGACCCTCCAACACACCGACGCCCCGTACAAAATCATGGAAAACACGACGACTGCGAGTAGTCTCCTTCTGCCCGTGGTACCCTTGGGTACATCATCAGGCGCTTCAGCCTCTGCTCGTGGTCCCTAAAAGCTGTCTAGCGGTCCGTTCTCCTCTCCATCCACTCGACAATCATATTTATCGAGAGATCTCCGCTACGCTCGAGGGCCATCACGGTCCGAGCACTCGCCACCAAGACTAAGTCATCGCCCTCTCGGGGAAGGGTAGCTGTAGCATTCCGTCGTAGGGTACGTCCCAAAAAAAGACCTGCGGAACTCCAGTGCCAACCGACAGGACAAGCCGAGCCTCTCCGTCTTGGCGAAGTACCCCCACAATGATGTTTCCGGGGTACTTCGGGAACTGTCCTCTACGCATTTCTTCGAGAATCACTGCCCAACAGGTCGTATTAAAAGCATTGCGTCTCGTTCCTCGTCTTGTCAGCCTCTGTGAGTATCTTGCGCAGAGCTACCACCGACGCCTTCCTCCGGACGAAGCCGAACTGGTTCCTCCAAACTCCTCCACAATGTTCGGGGTGCCGTTCAAACCCGGAGCCTTACCCGTCTTCGTCCTCTCGCACGTCCATCCCCGACACCGCTGCGCCCGGACAGGAACAAACAGATGATCACCCGCCGCAGGTGAAGTTCGAAGTTTGCGCATGGCTACACGATAGCCCCTTCCCCAAAAATCGTCGTTTTTATTGTCAGCCTAGACTAACAGTGGAAAGCGTAACGGCAAAGAAAACCACCGCTTTCTCCTGTATATATAATACAACAAAATCAAAAAGCATTTCAAGCAAACAGATCAATCAGATCGAAACCTTTCTTTTTTTAAATAACATTAAAAGCAGAACAATGTAATTAATTTATTAATTTTAAACTAAATTTTGTTAAATAGCCACCGTCAAAAATACAACGTCATAGCAATAAATTGCCCGTTGACTTACGGAACGACTTGTCGTTCCCCGAGTTAATAAAAGTTTTCCTGAATCGAATTAAACCGTAGTGGTCAGCATATTAAATAACCGGGTCGGATAATTAATCAAAAACCGTAAAGCAAAAGATCTAAACTTTTGCCCTCGAGGACGTTAACGCTTACGGTCCATTAGCGAGGTTTTCGGTCGATCGAGCTCTCGTTAAAAATCCGATTATTTATCACGTGCACCTACATATTCAAAAGCACATTGGAAAGAGCGCTTAAATGTAATTTCTCGGTAAACTTTTTTATGCAGTCATCGTAGTTACAAACAAGTTCGACGAGCCCGTTTGATTTCTAACCTCGGGCTCGGTTTTCGACGACAATTCGATAAAGCGGCGACTAATACGTTCGCAAGAGTTGTTTGTAGTTTGTAAATAGACCTCGTTGACTGCTTAATAGTCGTGGGTGTTACGGGGTCGTTAGTTGGGTCGTTATCGAGTCGACCGAAACTGTTTTTGCGCCACTTCTTCGTGTGAAATGTTTTGTTTGCCGATTACGCGCGCGTATTAGGTGTAATGATTTAAAAATAATGCAAAAATTTACACTTATTTCAATAATTGCGAGAAGAATAAAAATAGACGAATCGTGGTTATGTATATAAATTACTGAGCGATAAGCTTACATATTATTTACCTAAGATTTTATCGTCAACAGATCAGCGATTAAAAACGCTTGCGGCCACATATACCTAGTTCAAGTGTTCGTTGCAGTATTGATTCGTTGGTAAAAATTGGTTAATCGAATCGCAGCAACGCGGCCCTCGTAAAAATTATAGGCGCGCCGCTTAAAATATAACGTTATCCGTCAATCGCGAATCATTTCGATTAACTCCTTGTCGTCGTTGATTTATTTAGGGCAGATTTTCGCAAAATCTGTCTCGAGCGTTCGGAACAAGAGACCGTTATTAAAAGCGCGTCGTGCTCGGCATAATGTCAAGTTAAAGTTTACGCGAACCAATATTTGTCTACGCGTTAATCTATTTCATATTGAAACGCGCGTGTTTTAATGGAACGATAAGACGCGTTATCTTTTTAACAGTTTGGGAATACGCGATACCCTTCAAATTAATGAGCTTGTTGTAAATTTATATTAAGAGGGTCGTCAAAGATAGGTCGGAGTTGAATATTTTACGCGGTTTCGCGACCTTTGCACGTAGGTGCTTGGTCCGTTTTCAATTTTTCTCGCATAACTTCACACGATAACACGACCGGTTATGGAAAATCTTGCGCATTACGCGACGACTCGTGACAGTATCGAACACTTATTCAAATTCCGAAACGTATTCAAAACGTGAATCGGTAGGAAATATATTCCATATAGTATTACATTCGGCACAACCGAACCAATTCAATCACTCAATTTGATTCCGAACGAAAAAAAAAACGAAATGTTTCCTTGAAAGAGTTTCGGCACTGCTTCACGGAACGAAACGAAATTTAAGTTGCCGCAATAACAGAAAAATTCCGTCGCGTTATCAAGGGTAAGTAGGTATACTATAAAACTTTTATAACTACCCCGAAGGTGGATAATTTTTATATATTGTGCATTATACAAACAGTAGGTAAGATTTTAATCAACATTAGGTTATTAAAAGTGGGCGAGAAAATCGATGCGTTCGCCACACTTTCGCTTATGTATACGTACAGAGAAAGACGGGACTATATTCACACCTCGTGGGGGTGCCACAGAGCCCTAACCCAACTGACATTGATGTGGCGCTTTCGATAATAATTAATTACCTCGTCATGATATGGGATTTATGACTAAAGCCAGTAATTTGTAAATTGAAAGGCCGGCCAAATTAGATTTACATGAATTTATGCGCTTGCCGTGTTAGCGGTGTCGGCGTCGGCGTCGCGTCGCGGCCCCACCAGCCGAGGCGTTACGTCCCTTACTTTATTTTATTGCACGTTTTGCGTGCGGTTAAATTTTAACGGTCAACGTTACCTGAAATAATTTTTTGTTAAAAACAAAAATAACGTCCAATGCAAAGGTGCAAATTTCGAGGTCATCTGCAATCCTCAATTTGCGCCGCGCAAAAACAAAACATTTTTCGGCCACCGACGCTGACGGGCACCGTTTGGAAAACAACGAACGACAGTTTTTGTGCCGATCGTTAGCGTTTCAAAAAACCAGGTCAACGGAGTTAACGGAACAAATCGACGTTTTTACGATTTCCTCAAAAAACGACGCATTTAATCGAGAATTACAAAGAGAAATGTTTGATAGAGCATTTTATGAAAATTTTGAAACATATTTCGCATTGCCGATCCGATAATTAATAACGAAGATAGGCCGGTTTCAAAAAGTTTGATCGGCCGCCATTTTGTAACCGGCGACGGGTCGATTTTCTGGTTTCAACGAGCTCGTCCTTCGCATCCGTAAGAATACGCCGTTCAAATTTCAGCCTCCTACGATCAAAATTGCGACTGCTAGAGCGGCTATAACATTTGTTTATATACAGGGCGATTTCAAAATGTTGCACTAACAGCAGTGCATTCTATCGGCTGTATTTTTGTAATCATTCGTAAATGTCTAAGTAAATGGCTGTGTCGGCGTTTAATTACCCCATTCGATAATTATTCGTCGTGGAAGTTTATTTTCACGGACGGATAATACAATTTCGGTGACAAAGATAAAGGCGCTCTTTGGGATTTCGGGTTGTGGCACGGTTCGTAGTGATTCGACGTGCGCGTTTTTTTCGCGTAAACGTCGCCCCTCCGAAGCCTTCCCTTAGGTATGCAGAAGAGGAGGCGAGGCGACCACGAAATAGTCCGGTGCCAGTCACGTCGTTATGCGCAGTCCCCCGCGGTGTCGACGCCAACGGTCAGCAGTTCGGTCTGACCATCATGCCATAAATCCTTGCTCACTCCAGGGACCCCTAGGATATCCCATTTGCGAGAGGTCGCTCTCTCCATTTATATATTTTCGGGGATAATTAAGCTTATGCGGTTGTTTTGAGGTGTATGTTTAGTTTCGAATGTAGATAACTGACGGTCAAAATCTACGTTTCCTCTTTAACGTTCCTAAATTATAATAATTAAAATACGCGTCGCAAATTGAATTTAAATTTATTATAGGACGGCGACGTGATTTTGTTAAAATTCGATTAAAAAGTACTCCTCTTCATATATAAAATTATTCGCAACATAATCTGTTTGTTGTAAATCAAGCGTCTATGTAAAAAGAAACGACGACCTAAAGATCAAAATAACAAAAACAAAAAAAAACTGCGGATCTGTCCGTTTCCACGGCAACTTTCGGTAAATGACCCTCGAGAACCACTAACGTGATTTAAGTCGGCCACCAAATAAAAGCTCCATTTCGCCAGCCCCCCCACTTTTGATTTGGGGGTTGAAACTTCATCACTCGTTAGTGCTACGTTAGTGCTGGTTTGTGCCGTCAACCCCGACGTTAGTGCTATTCGCTAAAGGGGCGAACTAGCATGAAGGGCTGGCGAAATGCGAGCCCCCCCACTTTTGATTTGGGGGCTCAAACTTGGCCAATCGTTAGTGCTACGTTAGTGCTGGTTTGTGCCGTCATCCCCGACGTTAGTGCTACCCGTTAAAGGGGTGAATCAGCATGGGGGGCTGGCGAAATGCGAACCAGTTTAGAGTTGGAAATTGTAACTTGTTTTCATTTTATTCATTTTCTTCCTTTTACTTAATTTTTTAAACACGAACCTAGTATGAAAAGCTGCGACTTGTGAACTAAATAGGTAATTTTTTGTAACATAAGCTCGTCTTTTAAACGGAATAATGCAATAAAAACACACCTTATGAAACTTGTTCTTTTAAGAATATTATGAATATTAGAAAAAATTATTATTATTTTGTCAGTTAAACGCTGGTTGCCAACCTTATTAATGAAATTGAAGAAAATAAGGTACCGGCAATATTTTATTGTCTATTATAAACGAAAATATAAAACTGACGTTTTGCAAATTAACAAGATGAACAAGAATAGAAACAAGCTATAGTTGCTATACAAGCTATTTGGATAAATATACATATACTGAAGTTGAACGATTTTAAGTGGCAAGTGACGAATCTACTTAAAGAGATTTGACTGTAGTTACAAGAAATTTTTATGATCATTTAAGATCCAGCTGTATCTACTTAGGGTTAATTGTAACTCGCAATTTAAACTATAGTTTTTTCTTAATTATTATTGTTGTTACTACGAAAATGAACAGTTTCAACTTTAATTTAATTGTAAGTCTAAACTGACATTTTACAATCGGTCCTGAATCATTTTTTTTAAACCACTTTATTAATGATTTTTCTTTTTATTAAGTAATTTATTGTTTATAAAATATTCTCATATTTGTAGGATGATTATAAAAATTTACTTAGGTTCATCATTATTTCAGCGCTTGGTCGGTAATGAGTTCATCACAGATTTTGTGGAAAAGGAGGTTTGTATTTATTGCCTTTTATCAAAATTATATTCCAATAAACCTACCTTTTATACGTAATTAGGCAGGTATATGATATAAAAGGAATACATACTTTAAAATTCAGTTTGGTAAATATATATGTTACCTACCTACTAAACTGCATAGCAACTATAGCTTATCCAAACCTATATGATATTCACGTCATCAACAAAAAGTGATTAAATTGACAAGTTTGAGCCCCCAAATCAAAAGTGGGGGGGTTCGCATTCGCCAGCCCCTCGTGCTAGTTCACCCCTTTAACGAGTAGCACTAACGTTGGGGTTGGCGGCACAAACCAGCACTAACGTAGCACTAACGACTGACGAAGTTTCAACCCCCAAATCAAAAGTGGGGGGGGGGGCTGGCGAAATGGAGCTCCAAATAAACTAGTCGAGAAACTACGCTAAATCGATTGAACAAAAACGAAAAGGCCGCGGTTGTTTTTTCCAAGTAACGTTATGCGAACTGATGCGCATGTCTGACGTTTATCGAAACCTCAAGCGACCTAAACGCGGTGCCGCGTAAAGCTCGTTCGGTACGTCACGACGTCAATTCGCGTTTCTCATTTACGAAACTGACCGCAAATTAGGTTTGCGCAGGTAACACGAAATGAAAGACAGACGTAGAGTGTAAGTGAACAGACTTCGAGTCGTGGCCTGACCTCGGAAACGTCGATTGCCCATCTAAAATATAAAAACCTTCAAAACGCGTATTTATCAGATAATACGGCCGGGAAACTAAACGAGGTCGCGTTATTTTACGCGAAACATCTTATTTTGTCAAACAAGGTCAGATAATCCGAAGCCGAACAAAGACGGATTGCGCCGAGCGAGGTCAGAAAAGATCAGTCACGGTTAAGCAAGTCCAGGTAAGACGGCCCGGAGAGCTAAGGTTAGAAAAGATCGAATGAGATTAAGATATTGTCGGACGCGGCACTGCACGGCCGTGTAAGGCGAAGCAAAATTATGCAACTAGAGTCATCGGGATATCGCTCAAGGTCGTATAAGATCGGACGAGGTAATACAAAGTCATCAAGGTCATATGCGGTCAAAAGAAAGTCTATGCAAGATCAGACAAAGTCCGAGAAGTTAGAAGCTTAGGTAATGTTATAAAAGATCAAACAAAGGTCGTACAAAGTTACCAACAAGATCGTAAAGGTCGAATCGAGCCGATAAAGATCAGAAAAGGGACCTGGAAAGCTCAAATAAAATCAAACGCGAGCTCAGATAATGTCGTTTATATAAGGTCGCGTTCGAACGATCTTATTGACCTTAAGCGGGTTTTGGGCAAGAACGTCGATTGTCGCATCGCCGAGGTCTTTTTTAAGTTTGTTTTTTTTTGTGCCGCCATCTGCGAAATATCGAATGCGTAAGAATAAATTTTTAAAACTTTTACAGTTTGCGCGACTTCCGCGAGACCACGACGTACGGGGTTTTTAAAAAATGAGCCGTTAGCCATTAGCATTCGTTGAATCAAACGATGTAGGTAGGTAATCGCGATGTGCACGGGCATTATCTTGAAAACGACTCGTTTCGAGACCCATGTCGTCTAGGACTTTTTTGGAATCGCGCCATTTGCGACCGTCACTTTCGAAACGCCCCGTATAATAAAAATACCAGATTACCGGGCGTTGTCACAGTAATTCCTTAATATTTATTACCTACACATATCTAATACAGTTAGACGCGTACGTTGGACATATCCATTTAAATCACATTTACGGAAATTACGAGATAGGTTTCGATACATCCGCATGTTCACGTATTATAACATAAACGCGATGTGCTTTTGTTGATTATGGACGTATTCGCGTATTTATCTGTTTCCGAATCGCCAACATATACATATAAAGGTATAATTTTTCCCTTTTGTGACCTATTTTTCGAAATGCGTTCGGGTTGCCGAAATTAATTACGGTCCGCAGTTTGGCTGCGCGCCGTCGCGGACAAGGAGGCGCTTTAGACCAAAAGTTACTCGCATTTCATATTTTACATTATCGTTTTTAATCATCTCGACGCTAATCGAAAACAATAGTGGGCACCTGAAATCTAGCAGGAATTTTTAATTAAGAGCGGGATAATATAACGCCAAAAATTGGGTCGGAAGCAGCTCGCGCTTGGAACATTTCGAGTGACCTTATTGTTTCAATTTCCAGATTATCTCCGAATCAATAATTTTACGTAGCATGTAAGTATTTATACTTTCCGTCGCGTTCGGCATTCTTATGGGACGGCTTTAAGTCGACGGTGGTTGGTTCAAAATCGGTAACCGTATACAGGGCGGTTCGGTTAAGCGTGTACAAATCTCTGGGAGGGGTAGGTTGCACAAAGACAAATCGGACTTTGTATAAGACATGTTGGGCTCAATCGTCATATTTTGTTGTCTATTATCTCTACTATCGAAACCGTCTATTCTTAATTAATCACCCTGTATATAATCAAATCTTGTAGAAACGATTACGGTCGCAATTTTGATCGTAAGAGGCCGAAATTTGGACGGCGTATTGTTTTTACGAATGCGAAAAACGAGTTCGTTAACCAGCTAAATCGATCGACCCGTTTCAAAATGGCGACCGATAAAGTTTTTTTGAACTTAGTTATTTCCGTTATTGATTATCCGATCGGTAACGTGAAATATGTTTTCGAATCATTGTGCAATTCTCTATCAAACGTCTCTCTTTATAATTTTCGATATGATGCACCGTTTTTGAGATAATCAGGACCGCAAGTTGTTTGTAAAATCCTCGTTTTCGTTGTAGTCGCGCTATTTCCCGAGAAATCGAGAAATCCTGCGTATTATCAAATTAAAAATAAACGGCGGACTTACGAATTTAATAATCCGATGAAATAAAATTTCATTACGCGCGCCGTTTTTCCAATTATATATTAATTTAGTCGGTTTTCCGTTTGATGAAGCGGCAGCTCCATTTTTTTTTAATTCGAGCGTAGGTTTAGTATTGTGCGTTATTTTTGGGGCTTATCTTTTATATATGTATTAAAAAAAAAACTGGTGTTAATTTCCGCAGCATAGTTGACGTGCCTGTAATTTTGTATTGTGTTATTTACGATTTCGAAAGCGCTGTTTAAAATACTTGAAATGAGTTGAATTTAATCTACGTAATCGTACTCGAAAGTCAGCAAACCGTTATTATTAAATCTGCTGCTCGACAAAAACTTCCCGGAATATCATATTTTTGTGCAATAATCGGCTTCGTAAAACATTTAATGGCATATTAATTAAGTGGAGATGCGCGAAAATGAATTAAATTCAATTTAATGTTTGTTCGAAGGGGCGGGGGGTTGCTGTTGTTATTTAAAATAAACGGACGGTCTCAGAGCGCCGGAAGTTTTTGCTTTTGTTTTCGTTTTGCAAACGTGTTCTGTGCGCGCGGTTGACTGATGCTCCTGAAATGTGGACATTCGATGGAAATTATAAAGCTCCGCGATTCGTTTTATTAAACAAACGAATCGATCGAAACAACGATTACGTTCGGATTTTTCGAATTTATTTATTTACGCTATTCATCGCAAAATCAATGTCAACTCCCTAAGCTCGTCGAGAGCCATTTAATACGAGTTCGTAATCGACGACAATCGAACATTCCCGAAACATAACTCGTTTCTAGAATATTCCAGAATGTTCCGGAATTCCAGAAAGTTCGATCATAATCGGATACGAGTTAACGCGCCAAGACTTAATTTACTCGATTTCAATACGACGACCTCTGTAAAGTTTGTGGTTCGCCGTCGCCCTATCTGTCGGTTTGCTTTATTTAACGCAACGTGATTGATAATTTCTTCGGAAATAAAAGCTTGTTTAGATCAATATCGTCCTTTTGAAATAGTTAAATATGGATTTAGGCAAAATCGGCTTTCTTTGACTTTTGTTTAATGTTGTTCATGCTGAAGGCGCGGGCGAACTAATTTCGTTCCTTCGCGACAGTTAGGGTTATTGAAAAATTAATATTACGGGCACACCTACGCGCTCCGTTTCATCTCCTGTCGTTTGTATTTTAACGCTTACAGTCGCGAGTAGTTAATTATTTATAAGAATTAAGACCAACGTACGTTATTTTTTTCGTTTAACTGTCTTTAAATTGCAGGTTAACTTGAAACGTTAACGTTTATTCTCAAAAATCCTCGGGCGCTTTATTACATCTGGGGAATAAGTCTAATGGCGTCTACTTTATCTGTGTCCGCTTTTATCCCATTTCGACGATAATGCGCCTTACATGTTTAACTTTCGATAACAAAACTTGTATTTACTTCGTCGATTAAACTTTGCACACCTTTGTCGCGGAGTCGTCCGTAATATTTGTAGTACCTTCACTTGTTCGTGTCGATTATTATTATTATTATTTTATGAATATAAGACGTACCCTATTTCGTAGGGTGAACTTTTGAATAATAGAAATCGTCGAGTTCAACCTCGAGTTTCTGCGACGCCTATTGAATTTCAACTTTCATAACGGTCGGAAGTTTGCGTCGACGATTTTTTTTTAAACGATTTTACTTCGTAAACGTGTAGGTGCAGCACACGATAAAACTCGAAACTCGAGACACGGCTAACGACGAAAGCGCCTTTAATCGGTCCAATTACGTGCCAAACAAATTTTGACGAGTTAGGCAACCCTACGCCTTCGGCACCGTTACTACTGATTTCGATATTTTATCATTTTAAGCTGTATTTCCACATAGCCTGTCGTGTCGCGTTCGGCGCCGGTAGTGCTGTTTATTTGGAGGTGGTCCTGAATCGGCCAGCTGTATGTTGCTCACCACATGGCTTACTGGTTGCGTACATACTTAGATGTCCGTGGGCGATTCTAAGCGCCGCGGCATGATCGCAACACGACAGTCTACGTGGAAATAGCGCTTTAAATTGTAAATAAACGTCTTGATTCGCGACAGAGTTTGTTCGAAACCTTAAATGGGCGTTTCGAAATGTCAACCGATTCCGTTTAAATAAAAAACTAAACCTATTCAAACCGAATCGGTTATTTAAAAGATGGGGAATTAAGAGTTTGTGGGTCGAGAAGCGAGATCCTGAAGGGGAAATCGCGTATTTTACTTTTGAATTGGGGTAGTGGCACGCGAAGTAAACGTTTTAAATTGCACGAGTTCGCGGTTAAAGTTAAACGCGAAAGCTTCCGAAATTAAAATAAAGAATTTGACGGAACGCAAGTGCATTGCGTATTAAATGCGCGTACGGTCAAATACTTGCTCATTCAACGGCCACTCACTTCAAATAGGGAATTGATGTTGAAATGTCGAGCTTAATCGACGATATAATTAACAAACTATACGTCAGAAACTAAAATTGTGTCAAAATATTGTATCGAATAAATCGTGAACTATCTAATCTGTTTAGTTATTAACAAGTTACGGTTATATAATTGATACTTGTAGTTATTTACATGAGTAATTCAATAGTAGATAACTATTTAATAGAGCGGTATGCCGACACGTAAGTAAATAATTAAATTATGAACGGAATTCATCCACTTTTGTTGTTTCCAATTTGAAAGTTGATTACTGTTAGTACGTACAAACGTAATTACATTGATTACGCAACCGCAATTCATTTAAATTACAATTAATCGACATAACTTCAACCGAAAAATGTCTGTAGTATTTTTTATCTGTCTGATTTATTCTAAACAAACTTTACTCAAATAATAATCAAAATGTCGAAGAAAAAATTATCTAAACAAAATGACAACGTCCGTCACGGACGCAACTAGGTTTGGGGCTATTTTAGGATTGACAGGAGGGGGGGCGCAAAATAAAATTGTCATTTCGTATAAAGCTCTTAGTAGGTACCTACTTCTGTAAAGGATGAATTTCCAAAAAATTGCGAGAAAAATAAACTTACAATTTTACGCGACAAACCGAAACGACATTCAAGTGAAAATCCGATTACGGGGTCGCAATTTTGAGCGTGGGAGACTGAGATTTTGCTGGCGTATTTACCTTGCAAATGCGAAAGAGGAGTTCGTTAACCAGAACAATCGATCGGCCCGTTTCTAAATGTCGGCCTATCGAAGACTTTCGACCGAGTTATTCTCCGTTGTTAATTATCGAATCGGTAATCCGAAACACGTTTCAGAATCGTCATGCGATTCTCTATCGAACATATTTCCTTGAAATTTTTGTTAAAATGCGCCGTTCTCGAGAAAATCGATCTCCAAGATGCGCATCTATGGAAACGCATCGATTTATGTATGTATGTGTCGATTAATTTAAACGCGTAATTTTCTTAATTGTACCACGATAATATACACGCTAATGCAGTTATTAAAGACATTTAAAGTAGGCGATTGGTTTTATTTGCAAGGGAACCCCCGCGTTTCGAAAAAATCGGGTTCTACGTTGGGCGTCGAAATAAAAATTGGTGTTTAATTTTACAACGTACTAACCTTGTGCTATAGATAATCGCGGGGCACAGCAACGGGCCCTTGTTATTCGGGGGGGGGGGGGTCTTGTTGCATTCAAGGCCCAGATGGCGGTTGGAGACAGCTGAAAGTTAAAATATATTAATAAATTGAATGATTAAAAAATATTCAGCAAACGACATATTTAACAATTTTCAATATGCAGGTGACAAAATAAGGGGTTAGTAAGCTGTCTAACGACTAATTAAACATAATAAGTACCTACGTAACAGATACAAATAGGTACACCGATTCGAATATTTAGAATAACGTCTTGAATTCAGATTACGAATGTAATCTCCCACATTTTGAAGGAGGGATGGCCGTCTCGTCGGCTTGGCGCCGTTACATTTAATCGCATTTTACTGTTTGAACGGGAAAGTCCTGACGTCCACCGGTCCCATTCATGATGGGTATTAAACACGATGAAGTCTAACCTATCAAATGAAACCTATTCCGCTTCTCTAGTTTCGCTACGGCCCGCACAGTGTCCCCTCGAAACGTGTCTTCTGGGACGTATTTATGCCCCACCCTGTACAGGGTGGGGCAAAAGTAATGTCATAATGTGAATTGGCTGCCATTTTGTTAGAAATGAAAAAAATTGGGCTCTGTTTTCACGGAAAGTTTATTTGAAGGTGTAAAATTGATGACGTTAAGTTGAAAAAATATCGGTCAAATGACCACCTCCTGAGTTGATGCACATTTGTGCTCGTTTTACGGCATTTTGAATTGTTGTTCGCAAAATATCTGGCTCCAAATTGGTGATTTCTTCTTCAATGTTGGCTTTCAAGACTTGCAAGGTTTGTGGTTTGTTGTGATAAACGCGAGATTTCAAAAAGCCCCAAAGGAAGAAGTCTGGCGCCGTGAGATCTGGCGATCTGACCGGCCAGTTCAAATCGCCAAAACGGGAGATCACGCGGCCCGGAAATTGGTGGTTCAAAATCTGTATCGTTGCCCGAGCTGTGTGAGCGGTTGCTCCGTCCTGCTGGAACCAACAATGCTGGAGACCTAATTCAGCAACTTGGGGGAAAAAAAACTGGTTTAACATTTGTCTGTAGCGCTCACCAGTTACGGTTACGGTGGTGCCATCGGCGTCCTCAAAAAAATAAGGGCCAATCACTTTTCACTGCAAATGCCGCGCCAAACAGTCACTTTGAGGGGATGCAATGGCTCTTCGTGCATTTAATGTGGATTCTCCGTGCCCCAGAAACGCGAATTTTGTTTATTCACATAACCACTTAGGTGGAAATGGGCTTCGTCGCTCATTATGATTTTGGATACGAAATCATCCTCTTCTTGCACCAGGTTTAACAGAGCATGCGAGTAAGTTAACCTCACTTGACGGTCAGCAGGCAGCAATTGGTGAATGGTTTGCACTTTGTAAGGGAACATCCTCAGGTCTTTCACCAAAATTCGATGCAACGAACGTCTGCTGATGCCAAATTGTGTGCATCGTTGTCTCGTCGATGTTTGTGGACTCTCTCGGACGTCCTCGGCCACAGCAGCGATATTCTCGATCGAACGAGCAATACGAGGCCGGCCACTTCTTGCGACATCTCTAGTGGACCCACTTTGCACGAGACGCTCAGCCATACGCTTCATTGTTCGCGCACATGGTGCAGGACGATGAGGAAAACGACGACGAAATTCACGCTGCGTTAAAACAACAGACCGGAAATTGGTCAAATAAGCAGTAACAATAATTCCGCGTTCTTCAGGTGTGTATCACTTTATTGCTTGTTGTCAACTAATTCTCTATCTGTCTACAACACAAATGTCACAGAACAATGACATTTGACGCCATTTGCAAAAATTACTTTTGCCCCACCCTGTATAATTCCAAATTCGATGTCTAAGCAAATAGCCAATAAAACCAATTAAAATTAATAAAACACAATTTAAGCCGTATTTCCATTTAGCCCGTCACGTCGCGGTTCAGCACCGGTTATGCAACTTGTTTTGAGTCGACCTCCAGTTGCTGACCACATCACCTGCTAGTTATGTACCTATCTATCCGGCTATCGCCTCAAAATAAATGTGATCGTGTCGTCACGACACGACAATAATAATAAAAACAAAACAGTACTTTTACTTAAGTTTATTATGAACGTAGATAGTTGAAACATAGCGGCGATGGCTTTTGGTAAGCCATACGACGCACGGCGTCGATAAAATGCGCCTAACAACGGCGCTGCCGATTGTAACACAACGGATTAAACGTATTTCGCTCACTATTGTTGGGGTTGTATGTACTTTGGGCGCAACCCTTATTTTTCTGAACCACAAATTTGCGCCTCTGTCCGAGATGCACTCCCAACGATACTTGTGCGCAAATGGTCACTGGTTTTTCTGGACCGCTGGCGTCTGATGCTCACTGGTAGTCATTGACTACCCGAGGCACTCTTAGCACTACAACGGCTACCGTTGTTTTCCGCGCATATATCCGCTTGAATATATTGATCTCCGTTAGTGCGAAATCGAGCAACATTAGTGTTGTTTGCCGCGTATAAATCCGCTTAGATACGGTTCGAGAGAAATCCATCGCTTCCTAGTGATTACAATAAATTACATTTTACTGATTACTATGTTTTCGAATCTTTGATTCATAATGCGTAAGGTACATAACGTAGAATTTATGTCCCAAATGAAGAATTGCGGTTCTGTTGGCGTCACTTGGGGGCAAAATTTTAATATGGAGATGCGAAAATGAAACCCGAGCCACTCCGTTTTCATTTTCTAATTACAAAAAAAACGCATCGACGGAACTTGCGACCCTTAAATTCGTTGCGCGTCAAAAAGCGGTCGCCTTTTTTTACTTAACAACTGAAAGCCCGACGTATCTGCGACTTTTCAAATTGTGAAATCGTTAAGACGCGACACGTCGAAGTCGAAAGTCGCAGACAAAACGAAAAGGTGCCGTAAACGATCTCAACAAGCGGTATAGTTTCACGGGAATTGATAGTTAAGCCCAGTTAAGCTCCGTTTTCTGTGTGTATGAAGAACAACTACTCCGACATGATGACGATAATCCCTTCGCCTATTGTTCCCTCCGGTGTGGTCTTGCTCTGCCTTAACGCAAGTCCGTTTACGAGGCCTATTGTCTTCGAATAGGCTTTTTTAATTAAACTTTCCCGCTTGTTTGGGACGAGTTTAGTCTGTCGGGTTTGACGTGGGTTTAATACGAGGAAAATTTGACAGCCTATTTAACGAAATCAAAATAATGGCAAATTACAGTTGGTAGGGAATCGTGTTATCCTGTTAGCCAAGCTTCAACTAATCCACGAGACGTATTTGACGCAAATATTTGGCGATGCCACGTATCCGGGAAGTGCACACAAATCGAAACGGCGGCAGCGATTTCGAGAGGCCCGGCCGGGCCGGTTTTAAATGAAGCTCGATTAATTAATAGTAATGGAAGACTAAACAGTTTGGAGTGATATGTTTGCGGATCTCTTCCGCGCGTTGCGAGACTAATCCCGTGTTTGCTCTGTCATTAGATGGACGGAGACCGTGGCCGTACGTTATCCAGGCCAGAAACCGTTTTCTGGGCTAAATGAGTTTACCCT
The DNA here is from genome assembly GCA_036326145.1 of Rhagophthalmus giganteus. Taxonomy (NCBI): domain Eukaryota; kingdom Metazoa; phylum Arthropoda; class Insecta; order Coleoptera; family Rhagophthalmidae; genus Rhagophthalmus; species Rhagophthalmus giganteus. The sequence continues at coordinate 161,816 of JARFJA010000021.1, read as the reverse complement.
TTTAAGGAAATCGATTTTAAGCGCACAATATTACCGGGCCGGGAACGCGTTTTTGCTACATAATCACCGACAAAACCTTTTACTAAACCGTTAACGGCACAATCATAAAACGAAATCAATTACCCGCGATTTATTTCATTTGAAACGCGGGTCTATAGCGACGCATGCAAGATCGTTCTTATTTGCGGTGGCTGATGGTTGTGGGATTTATAAGCTCTGCATTGTGTTTGACAACTTTTCAAAGTTTGTTTTGTGAGCAAGTAGAGTGTTAACGGCTTGTTGTGCACCGGAGGACAAATAAATTAACGTCTCACTTGGCAGAACTCGTGTATCAGAGAGTTGGCGAGAACTTGCGGGATTTGTTTAAGCACCGAAATTAGAACGTATTCGTGTTGATCCATTAACGCTAATAACGAGGGCCTCGGTCCTGCTACGTCAACGAATTTTCACCTAAAAACTCGTGTCGCATTTAGGATTAAGTCGCTTTTATCGGCCCGCTTAATAATGCGGATAATAAATGGTAAATATTGCTCGTAATTAATCAAACGACGTATATTAGAGCACCATTAATAACGTCCGCAGTTGTAAATGACGCGATGACAAGTACAAGACCTGGATGACCGAGCGACGGCGGCACACTCGACACACCTGAGACCTCGAGATTTAAGCACGGATATCGGTTCGAGACGGAAAGTTTACAAAGGTTTATCACATAACTTAGCCGAAAATATATTTCACCTCGATAGCAAATGCGTCGGCTTAAAAAGGTCGCGCGAACCCGCAAATACTAGAAAATTTCACGTCGTCCCGGAAACGTAACGAATTTCCGATTAATAATAACATTTTTCAAAAAAAAAAAAGAAGAATTTCGTTACTTATGACGACGAACTGTTTGGCGAACGAGTTATCAATTAAAAGAGGAGAGCGAAAAAAACGCTGATCGCGACTTCCCGCGAAAACGTTCCGATAGACTATAGAGAATAGAGGAGAGCTTCACTTTATTTTGTTCGATATCCCCGATATTTTCTAGAAGATAGATTTTCGGAGCGTCGGATAACCGAGCGAACCTCTTATACTTAATCATCGGACTTATTGAAAATATGTAAGGACAAATATTTATTCGATCGACTCCGGCATTTATTGGATTTTAAATTGAAAACGTTAAACGTAGATGTACAGTAAACGCCTTCTTGTATTTATTTTCGAAGGACGACGTTTCGGGTTTTTTACCCTTTATATATTGACGTTTTTAGAATTTAGTTTTTATAGTTACCTACCGATAAATATAAGTTTCTAAACTTGCTTAACTTTATTGTCCTTGATTTAATTGTTCGACAATGCATCGAATCCGATTTTTTATGTTTTGGAAGATCGCGGGCGCGTTACTCGTGCCAAACAACCCGAGAAACAACGAAATATATCAAAACAGCTGGATCGCCCGGATAGCGCAACCTGACGGGATAATTAGAGTTCGCAATTAACATATGGTATAGTTTCACTTCACTATTTATCCGCCAGGTAGCGCTAGATCCAGTTAGGTGTCGATTGCCCTCGAAAATGATCGATTATTTGTTCAACGATGCATCGAATCCGATTCATTATGAGTCGGAACGTCGCAAGAGCGTTTTCCGTGCCAAAAGACCACCTTGAATAACAAAATATACTGGATTGCCCGGGCAGCGCAACCTAACGGCTGCCAAGTTCGGTGCGGATCTCTTAAGAGCGCTAAGTAGTGGTGTCCATATTGGAAAAACGCGAATAAAATTTGTGACCTTATGGAATTGATTATTTAAATTCTGCTTTTACCGTAATGTTAAAAATTAAATTAAAAATCTCGGAAGGTCCAAATAAGTAAAAAAAATAGAAGACAAAATTGCTAACTTCTTTTATAAAAGCCGTGTAAAAAATCTACTAACCTTCCGAGATCGTATACGGTGAACTGAACACTTTTTCTAAATAACATTTTTTGATAAAACTTTTAGATTTCCTGCAATTTTAAACCGCAGTAAAATTTATTCCAACTTTATAAATACCGGCTACTATACGTAAAATAAGCAATTTGACAACAAAGCTACGATATCTGCATTTACAGCGGGAGATTATGTTTCTCTGATTCAGAATAATTTGTTGATGTATTTATTAACTTGTGCGAGCACTAGTTTCTTTTTAAGTATTTCCGCCTCGCCTGTGATCTTTGGCGCCTTTACTATTCTGGCTCCCGCGACCTAGGTATTCTTTTCAGTACGGATATAAGTAGCGTGCTTAAATAAGCGTTTTGTTTTAAATAAATTTACGAGACGCTCCTATTTCATAATAAAACTACAGCGTCTATTATTATTCTTCTTTTTATAAAATTGTGGTAATAAGCCAATAACAATAACAAGTAATTAACACCATATATTTCAACTCTGTTTAGAGTTATCTTCAAGTGGTAAAATTTTATAATTTCCGCAGTAATAATCAAAAATTTGGAGCAAGAAGGAAACTCCTGGTAGGTACTAATCGTATCCTTATTATATTATTATTATGGCTATTTATTAGGGTCATTGGCCCTAATTGTAAAATTGTAAGTGTATTAAATAACTACAAGTCAATCACCATTTTTTTACTACAGTATGTTGAAAGTGTCTTACAAATTAAGTTCATTAACAAATTCGGTATTACCTATGTTAAAAATCAAATTTAAGTAACCATTACATTATTTTGTACATTAATTTTAACGATGTTCGAAAAATAGTAATACCCTCACCTTAAGATCATATTATCAAACTAATGTTTTGCTAAATTCATTACAACTACAACCACAGTTTCAACAGTTTTTACAGTTTACAACCATCGTGTGGTTGTAAAAAAGGTATTCTTCTAACATGCATTATTTGCTGATTCATACATTTCGTTTCATGTTTTTTAGATTACCGTAGCAAAGCGTGCACATGTAGGAAAAATCGAAAGAGTTGCATTGATTCCTGTAGATGTATGGGACAAAAATGTACCAATGCAGTGACAATTGCAAATGTGTCAATGTATAATGATTAAGATGAATGTTAAATTATTAAGGGTGTGTAATATCAAAGCTGTTAATTTAAACTGCGAAAAGTACAATTTTTAACGAAGGTAATACCAAATTTGTTAACGAACTTAATTTGTAAGGCACTTTTAACATACTGTAGTAGAACAAGGGTTATTTAATACACTTACAATTAATTAGAGCCAATAGTCATAATAATAACAGACGTTAAATTTTAAAGTCGCTGTAGTTTTATTATGAAATAGAAGCTTCTCGTAAATTTATTTAAAACAAAACGCTTCTTATATTATGTACTTAATTACTAAATAACGGATAAGGTGTATCTACAACAATTATATTATTGTATTGGCATATGTATTTTAGAATTACGTATAGAAGGAGAGAAGGCTACGGCAAAAAATAAGATGGGAGCGCTGAAAGAAGTGTGATTCAGAAAATGCAATTTTTACATGTTTTCACTTTTAATTATCTATCTTAATTATAAAGCCCTGCAAAAATATAATTCTTGTGCCGTCGAATGCTATATAGATAAACCAAACTTTTTTAAAGAATAAAATTTTTCGATATGTCCTACTGTTTTGCAGTTATGACAGTATAAACGGGAAAAAACGCAAAATTGAAGTGAACTTTTTACCAGTTCGAACTGAGATATCGGCCCCGAAAGTTATTTTTCTCCATAAGAGCCTATGTATTTCGGGTTTTTTTGAAATTTTTTAAACAATTAATTTCACAAAACCAATTACGAATTTTACGGCAAAAGAAAGTTCACCTTTAGTACTGGACGATTTTTGACGTCTTTTGGCTTTTTAAATAAAAAATACGTTCTTTCGGTCTGTCGAGGTTTCATCTTGTAACCTCGACAGCTCCACGACAGTCATTTCTTAGAGCTTCGAGTACTCTACTATAAGTATTTAAATCGAAATACCTAGAACTTTTTAAGTAGTACCGGATGTTTACGATAATAATGTATCACCTTATAGTAGCTATGCCTAACAGTGTTGTCATTAAAGCCAAACGCGCCAAGTCCAACTAACAACGTACAAGGTCAAATTCGCTCTCATCAGCTGATACATATTGCTCTTAAAGCGTTTAAAAGCCCATACGAAACATATACACGTCCACGTTGACTTTCATAACAAATTATACACCTCTAAGTGTATAAATGAGTCTATAGAGACTCGAGCGTGATTTCTTGGAGATGATTTGAACGCTTTCGGAACGTTTAACCAAGTTTACTGATTGTTCGAACGTGCATCACGCCAATCACGAGGTGGAGGGGGTACTATTCTCGAGCCATTCGCTTACAAAACCTACGCGAAAACGACGTCGCAACAAACAGATTTCTATAAAAACCCATTGTTATGACGTCATTTTCTCATACATTATGTAAGCGAATGGTTCCGAGGTAATTGCCCCCGTGGTCGCGTGGGTTGCAACCATTATAACGACAATGTCATAATAGAATTTCAAGCGTTTCTGTAACAGAAAAAATTCAATTCGAAATGTGCATTGGGTGCGAGGCGAAATGGGACAAGTGGACGCGACCATTGACGCCATTTAATATAGGCGATTTAGCAAAATGTCCAAGTAACACAATGCCGATTGGAATAATACGGGACAAGAATTTTGGCCTTTTATCGCCGATTTCCCAAATTACACGGGAGTTTATTAATTAATTAACGAAATATAAGTGCAATGTGCTAGTGTAGACGAATTTAGTTTAGGTTAGTACCTCGTCCTCATCTACACATTTTTGTTCACGGTGTGACCGGTCACGGCGCAGTCGCTTCAAGCATGTTCCTCTTCGAGACGACACTCGCTGCCTCCGCCTCTCGATACCGCCTGCCAGGTTCTTTCGTCGTCAATTGTTAGTCCTACGATGTTGTCCGGTGTTAACTTGTCGCCAATTGCAGTTTCAACTTCTCTCCGTTCGACTGTCCACCTCCCGCAGCGGAGGAAGATATGTTCAGTTCGATGGTCTAGATGCGATTCTCGGGACCAAGTTGGCGGGACCCGTATCGTGATCCCACAGGTGTGGATGGGTATCAAACAACCCGAATGACTTTACTCTGGGTCTTCTCGAGCAGAGCCCCGTACACTTTGATGGACGTCCACCCTTTCCACGACGAGGTCCCCTTAATCAGAGAATCAGAGTTTGGTGACTCGCTATTTCTCTTGGCGTCCACCATGACGCATCAATCGAAAGGTCGTTTCAAGGGAGAAGTTTATCCGCGCCCTTTCAATCTATTTGTCGTATTTTATTCGTGTTTTTACAAGCGAAACGGCACAATACCGCCAGCGACCCACGCGGCAAAATACTGGAGAGGGGAGGTGGACCATTAGCGAACGCTCTCGTATTCGGCCACTAATCTATTTTGTTCCCCCGGAAAGACGACGCGTTTCGTTTTAATGATGTACGTAGGTAGATACATTTTACGACGTTATCTACTCTTTCAATACAAGCCGCCCACGGTAGGCCGCAACTGTACGACATAAATCAGTAGATACTACAACGCTAATTAGCGACACAAACAATAAATCAGAAACAACAAAACGTACGCAATAAACAATAGATAATTACAAATCTAAATATTAGCTCATTAGCATGTATCGTTGGCGGCACAAAAGGGACGGCACGATATAGGGCTCTCGATGACAAGAATATTATTGCAGGTGCTAAATCGATAAAACCGAAGTGGAGATAGGAAGAGCATCGCGACGCGCCTCCTGGCGGGTGCATCTGAAATTAATACCACTGCAGTATTAAATTACCACTTTGACAAACTCCGACCGAAGTTACTCCGCCCTTGTTGCAACGGTATGTACTCTTGATTTTGTTTCGTATCCTCGTCGTATTAAAAGGGACGTGCAAATTATTGCCTGCAGGGGCCACACTTACTAGTTCGCTAATCTGGCCTAATTTTGTCACTCGTAAGTAATTTAGCGGCTAATTTAACTTTCACCTAGTACCACTAGATCTCGAAGTTATATTACACTAAAGGGATGGTCCGCGTCGTATCGTAATTCGATAGTTTAAACGCCCCCGTTGATCGTTTTCGATTAAATCGAATTAAGCCGCAATCGATGGCCGGCCGTCTAGACATTTAAAAATACGACGTCGCGCGAAAAGGTAGGTAGAGACAAAAAAAAAATAAAAACGACTATTTTGCGGTGCGATCGCGTTAAAAATTTATACCCCGTCAACTGTGCCAATTTCAAGCGTCAATAGACTCAATGAGCGACCACCGTTCGTTTATTTGCCAGAACAATTTTTTTTACCTCCCCGTTTCGCAACCGATGATTTACGGTGTTTTACGCGGTTATTTTATGTTCGTTACACATCAATTATATATACGGTTTTCGTGTTCACAAATAAAATATCGAACAAAGGGCATGACAAATAATGGAAAGAATAATTGCGCCCCGCAGAGTGGATGTTTATATTTCGGCGTTTGGCGCCTATGTACAACAAATTAGCGACGATTTTTGGAAAACGGAAAATCTCGCGCGCGCCCTACGCCGCAGCAAATCCCGCCGAACGCAATCGTTAATCTAAATCACGAAATTAAAAATTGATGCAGTTACACGGATGGCACGGATATTCGGGCCGCGCCCACTATCAATTACCGTCGCCCTATTTAAACTTGACCTCGCGTTTTAAATAAATGCACGCCGCGCGCGCACGGCAAATAAACCGAACTTCAACAACTATGTCTAATTAACGGTCAACGTGGGCGACCACCGCAGTCCGTATTATTCCGACAGGAGCGTATTGTTATTCGGGAACGTAATTTAGGCTGCATTCGGCGTAGAATTAGTTCGTTCGCACCCTAATTAATAGCATGTCACGGCATTTAGAGTCGCCCATGGATATATATGTACGCAAGCAGCGGGCGATGTGGTATGCAACATACCGCTGGCTGGCTCGAATTACACGACAAGACGACGCCTGACGGACTAAGTGGAGATACGGAGTAAGTCTCTTCGCGCACATCAGTCACGTCACGTCTCAGTTTCAGTTACCGTCCAATCCAATGCGAACGAAACTGGCGAAACTACGCCGGTCGAGTGTAGATAAGCCCATCTCGAGGTTTGGGTCTTTGTTATCGGTCCTCTCCATGACTGTCGGATGTCGTAATTATAAAGTACCTAAAAATGGACACGCCATGGTTCTTTTGGTGGTTCAGGGCATTTTCCTGCTTTTGGTTAAAACCGTCTCGGCGATCTGCCCCTCGGCCTTTTACCCTCAATTTTTTCCCGAACCACTAACTTCTCCAAATTATCATTTGTTCTGCGAGAAATATGTCCGAAGAATTGAATAGTCCGTCCATGTAGCTAGTAACATATTCTGATGGCGGTGGTTTATCCGCATTTTCAGTCACGACACAATTCGCGTTCAACTCATCCAGAGATTTAGATTTGTGACAAGATTAGGCCTTTGTTAGAAGTTATCTGAAAAGCAATTGGATTATGAAGCTCCTTCGTGAATAGGATACCTGGTAGTCCTTTTGCGAACTTGTATTATTACATACCTATATTTACCTCCGCAAGGTAAAATTTCGTTCGCAAAATTGGACCGTCGAATGTTTGAGGGGAGCCCTAACCAAGACCCTAACCGGGTCCCTATCCAAGAGCCTAACCAAGCTCGATTTGCAGAGAATTTGTGTTAGAGCTTAAAGGTTCACGTATTTACACTTTATAAATACATTGAGAGTTGGTCGACAAAGAAATATCTTATCTTTCCTCGTCGTATTAATCCTTTTAGAGTACACAACACTCTCGCGCTCACACGCAAAAAGGCCTTATTAAACGAACGAGCACTACTCGCACGCACGAACAATACGACGTCGTAATTTACAATTCGAACTACTGAAACAAGCACTACCGCTCTGTACCACTAATGCGAATGATCTGAAGCGGTTTTGCCGGAATCCTATATATAAATGCATTCGAGTTTATACGTGGATACTCGGAAATTCCATTTTTATTTTAAAAACATTCGGTTCTTTGTTCGCACCTCGATAAGCTATGATGGTGGTTGGCGCACATGTTTTATTAGTTGCTTTGTATTTTATCGGTCGCATAAAAATACGATTAAACTTTTATCTGGTTTATGGTTTGTAATAGGGAAATTTTAAATGCTTAAGGCGGCAATCCCACTGCAGTCACTGCCACCCACTACCATCGACTGTCATCAACTATCATCAACTAAAATATTCGTGTGCGGTCTCACCGAAACAAGTAGTGACCATCAAATTTTAAATTCCGCGCTTTTTTTACATTTAATTTCCCCTACAGACATATCAATATCGCCAACTTTTTACTTTATAATAAATGAGCAAAGTTGTTTATTGACGTTATTCGATATTCATACACGAATACGATGATTGCTTCGGCTGATTAAGATACCGAAGAAATTGTAGTTATGTACTACATGTGGAAAAAAAATACACAAACGGCGAAACATGTGCTAAGCGCATGTGCATTATTAACCACCGCCAGCCACCAACCACCGAATTTAGAACAGGTTGGAATTTTCAAACTGGTGGTAACCGTTTGATGACAGTGGGTGGCTAGCAATGGTTCAGTGGGATCAGCGCCGTTTGATTACGTATGTTTAAATTTTAGTTGATGGCCGTGAGTGGTTGACGGTGGTTCAGTGAGACTGCAGCCTAAGGGCATACGAATAGTTTTTAAATTAAAAATACAGTAAATTTATAATTCTGCCGTATAAAGGCAGTAGATGGTGTTTATTCAAATAATTTTACTGCATAAAAAACACAATTTTAGAATAAATTTCTTAAAAAGTACATATTTTAAAAAATTTCGGTCATAATCTGCATATTTTTTTTATCAAACTCCACTACGACCCCTGTAATAGCCCAAGCTCCCATCGCACAAAAACCTACGTCACAAGATTACTAAAATTTTCTTAGTGCGTTTAAGAGTTAATATGGTGGGAAATATCCAACCGGTGGCAAACAATTGAATATTTGTTTTAATCATTTTTGATAAACTTGATACTTGATAAAATTTATTATAGACTTTAGATAAATATTAAATATTAGGGGGACCGGAAAGTAATGTCGTTTCTGCGCATATCGATATTTGATTGTCATTTGTCACCTCATTGTGTATCTCGAAGGCGTGCCAAAGTCATTTTAAGGTTATTGTGACATGTTCACTTCTAAATAATTCAATATTAAGCTTTTTTTTGCAATTTGAGGTGAAATGGCCAGCCAAATACCAGAAGAGCATATCCGGCATTGTATGCTTTTTGAATTTCGCAAGGGTAGTAACGCAACGGTTGCGACCAAAAACATTTGCGATGTTTATCCAAGTGCATTAGACGTTCGTAAATGCCAAATATGGTTTTCGTAGTTGAGATCCGGTAATTTTGATCTCTCTGACTCCTATCGATCAGGAAGACCAACATTAGACAACGACATGCTAAGGGCAGAAGTGGAAGCAAATCCATGTCAAACAATCGAGGAACTGTCAAACACCCTTAACCAACCTTGGTCGACCATCCAGGAACATTTACAGCAGATTGGAAAAATAAGCAGAGCAGGTGTTTGGGTCCCCCATAATCTGTCCGAAGAGAACAAAGCCAACCGATCCATCACATGCAACGTATTGCTTCAACGGCACCACACAGAACCTTTCTTTGATCGTTTGATCACTGAAGACGAAAAATGGGTCCTATATGATAATCTAAAACGCAGTGGCAAAAGGCAGTGGCTCTCTCCAAATGAATCACCACGAAGTACTGCGAAGCCGGGTTTACATCCCAAAAAGGCGCTTCGGTGGGTTTGGTGGAGTATTCGCGGAATTGCTCACTTTGAAGTACCGAAACCTGGATAAACTGTTAATGAAGACCTTTATTGTGAACAATTGGATCGAGCGAACCAATCTTTAATCGAAAAGTATCCGGCGATTGTCAACATTCTGCAACACGACAATGCAAGACCGCACCGTGCAAGGCGAACACTGGAAAAAATTAATGAATTGGGGTGAGAGGTACTGCCTCACCCACCATACTCGCCCGATATCGCATTCTCGGATTTCCATTTATTCCGATCCTTACAACATTTTCTTAGTGACAAAAAATTTGAAAATTTGGACGATGTCCAAAATGCCATCTCGAGATATTTTACTCAAAAACCAATTGATTTTTATCGGTCCGGGATTGAAAATTTGCACACTAGATGGCAAAAGATTGTTGATAACGAGGGTGATTATATTATTGATTAAAAATAAAGACTTATTAAAAATGTATTCGTTTGAATTTAATGTAAGAAAGCGACATTACTTTCCGGTCCCTCTAATATTTAGAACTATTGTGGTCTGCCTCGCAAACCTGACAGACCTTCCTTCAAATGAATAAATTTTCAATATGTCACCTACTGTATAAAACTACATCGCGTTGTTTTTTTCAATTTATAGTTTTAATTGTCCTTTACATGAATATATATATATATATATATATATATATATATATATATATGTGTGTGTGTGTGTGTGTGTGCCGATATAAAAATGTACTCAAGTATGGCAAAAATTAGAGGTGAAAATTTTAAGGGCTGACACCCCTTAGGATTGTCTTCCCTAATTTTTGTATCATATTGTAGGTCTTGAACAGCCATTTACAAAAATATTTAGTTTGTTGGCGATAGCTGTTGTCGTTTCACAAGATAATAAGCAAAATCGAAAAAAGTTCAAATTTTCAAGGGTGGATTTCACCCTCTTAAATCGAATAAGGGCACGAACGGAATACGGCTCTTGATTAGGGTTGACTAGTACTACAATCCTGCAAAGTTTCAAATTTTTCTGAGATTTCCACCTGCCTAACCTTCCTCGTTAGTCCATTAAAACCGTAATCGGACGACTTGTCGGTCCAAATTGATTCGACTTCTTGTTAATCGGGATTTAGACGCTGATTATTCTCTCCACGTGCCCAGGGGATTAGTCGTACGTATACGATCGACCGCGTCCGACCATTTAGTCGTCCGACTACGGTCCCTGTGGACGGCTAGGCTCAGAATCGTCGCTTTCGAACTTTCGTCGCGGCAAAAATTTGCGCAAAAAGAACAGGTAACGGCTCACAATCAGAATATGTTACATATTGAATGATGATATCCAATAAATAATCTTACGCTCGTGCAAATATTCTACTCATTACGCATTTCGATTGAATAATTAATTTTAGCCGACGACCACTTAAAAAAAGACGAGCCCTAGCAACGAGAACTTACAATTGCAAAGGTTGATTAAAGCCGTCGCGTTCCCGTTTCGATCTCGATCTCCAGAAGAATGAGAATTGAGCGCTACTTTCCGCGACTTATAACAAAGGTGTTCGTTAAATCGAGAAACAAGAGCGTTATAATGGGACATTTCCATCTGATACCGAGATATGAAGTGGATATAAATATGCAATGAAACGCTCGTTACAGATCAAGTGGCTATGGAAATGACAGCCGTCTTAGGAAACGACGACTATTGTTACAAAAAATCGATGTCCACATAGTTATTTGCGTTTATTTATGTATTATTCTCGACTTTTCGACTTTCGCGCGACACGACGCCAATAAATTTAATCGACGAACCGAATGCGCAAAAAATACACCTTAAATTGCCTTTGTGTTACGGCACAAAGAGCGCCCAAATCGATATTCATATCGTTCCGATTACTAATTCATTAGCTTTCTTGTCGTCGAAGATCGGACGAAACACAATGCATTTATTGCACGAGAACGAGCCCGAGGAAGTGCATTAAGAGGTTCGCTCGACGAAAAATTATTAAGTCGAAGTTAATTACGCTCGGGTGTGAGGGGGGGGGGTGAGAGAGAGGGAGGGGACTTTAAATTTTAATTGCGATCAAAGCGATTTCCATTGTAATCGTTTAATTTTGCGTTCGGATCGCTTCGCTTAAATACTAATTCGTCAATTTTATTCCAGGTTATTATCAACTTTTGCCGACGTAGATTGTATTAGCTAATTCTATCACTCTCTGGAGCTCGTTATGTTGGATTAGTTCCGTAATATATGCATTAGACGTGGAAACACGAGCGAGTTGGTCGTGAAACTAATATGACGATGGGCAGAATTTTCGACGATGCTTAAATATTGGAGTTCGTCTGGTTTTTTTTGTGTTTTTCTTTAAATAATAATAACGATGAATATTCATCGCGAGCAAGTGGCTTCCAATCGATAATGTCGAGCGGTTACCTACGCGTCGAAACAAGTTTTGACCGGGCTTCTCGATTTATCGCATCGTCGTCGTAAAATTTGCTCTCGTAAAAGGTTAAATTTTACATTTCTTAAGGTTCCTTCGTTTCCTCGAGGGAGATCGTTCTGCTCCGACAATGACGCGCACGTTAACCACCCACCCCCTCCCCCTGCCCAATTTACTTACACGCGAATTTCCCCTTTTCAGTCCATCGAAGAAGTTTATAACGCGTATGTACATAAGTTAACTAATCTTGAAAGTAAAACGCTTAGTTACGGATTAAATATTAAACGTTATCCGTGGTGTTCGAAGAGCATTTCGGCGCTAAACTCCGCTTTTTAAAATGCATATTTTGGCGAAGATCCGACGGCGACGTTATCGCATCGCGCGCCCCATTAAAAATAAAATTTCAAACGAAATTGGCGTCGAAAAAAAAAGATATCGGTAAAATTTCGAATTCGGAGACGTCTCCGAGGGTTATAAACGGCCGGATGCACTAGAAGACGGACAAATCTGAGAGCTCTATTGAGCCGAAGACCACATGAAGTGGAAAATTTACAGATAAAAGTCGGCCAAGCGGAACAATGTCCGGAAGAGCTCAATATATGATGGACTTTTAACTCGAAATCGCTGTTTTCATTTTATTCGCGTTTTTTATTAGCTCGAATTGTTAGGATTTACGTTCCGAAAACTTTAAAAGTAAGCGGGCGCAAGTGCGCCCGCAACATCGAGATCGTCGAACTTCCAAAAACCGCGCCGTTTCGATCGAAATTTTCGGTCTTCGTCGAAGAACAATAATTATTCGAGTTATCCGCTTTAACGCCCCCGGAGAAGCGAGAACGTCGTATCGTGCAGATCAAAAGATAGGGCGGCGATGGTGAAATTCCGGAATCTTTGACTGCAGACGGGATAAGTATAAAAGAGAACGACAGAAGAATAAGGAGAAGCGACCGTGAAACGGAGCCCCGCTAAAAGCTATCCAAACTAAGCACATTTGCGTTATTCAACGAGGGAACTCCAGGGACCGCTGAATGATACTTTTTATATTTCATGTATTTTTCCTTTAAAATTTTTATTCGCGAGTATTTTTCTTGTATAAAAGTAATTACTGAAAATGCTCCACGTTATGTTCTTTTCCGCTCGACATAAAACAATTTTCTCTTTTGATAATAAATACGTTATTTACGGTTAAACGACCGCTTTTTGTCCTATGTATTAACGAAAGTATTCGCGCAAAATCGGCACTTTTGTAAAGCTCAATTTGTCTCGAAAAGAGACTAAAAATTATTGTGCCGTACAGGTATATAATAGCGGGCGCGGTTTAATCCTCTTAGTTATCGGTTAAGGCGCGTTTTTGCGCGCGTCCCGTTAAAGGAAAGCCACCCGAACCACTTGAAGCGTTCCGCATCGCAACATACAACGCGGTGGCCAATTAATTACCGCCCAGCTATTTAACATTGAAACCCCGAAAATTACGACGATTTTGTTTAAAGACGCTCGCTTTAATTATTAACTATTAATTCGGCTTGCATTCGCCGAAACTTGGTCGCGCTGATTATCGAATTTCAAGGACCGCGCGTCTTACTTATTTTTTGGTAGGCAAGTATATATCAGGTTGGGGAAAAAGTTTCTTCGTATTTTCGCGGTAGATGGCTTTAAGATCGCATAACTCTGGTACTATTAATCGAATTTAGTAATATTTAATGCAAATGAAAGCTGACATTTCACAGAACAAATTAACCTAAAAAATTGTGATATTTATTCACTCAGTCAAAAGTTATTGCGTTTTGAAAATGAGTGAAAATAAAGAGGAAATTAGATACATTTTGAAATTTTATTATAAAAAAGGGAAGAATGCGACTCAGGCTGCTAAAAAAATTTGTGATATTTATGGACATGATGCAGTATCAGTACGCGTTGCACAAAGTTGGTTCGAGCGTTTTCAAGCTGGAAAGTTTGATATCAAAGATGCACCTCGCTGTGGTCAGCCAATCACCGAAAAAGTCGATGAAATCATGAGAAAAGTTGAGCAAGACCGGCATATTAGTAGTTATGATGTTAGCAAGGAACTAAAAATCGACCACAAAACAGTTTTAAACCATTTGCAAAAGGCCGGATATAAAAAAAAGTCGACGTTTGGGTGCCACATGATTTGACAGTGAAAAATTTAATGGATCGAGTTTCCATCTGCGATTCATTGCTCAAACGGAACGAAATCAAACCATTTCTGAGACGGCTCATTACGGGCGATGAAAAATGGATCACGTACGATAATAATGTACGAAAAAGATCGTGGTCGAAGCAAAATGAAGCTCCGCAAACGGTGGCAAAACCAGGATTGACGCCAAGAAAGATGATGTTGTGTGTGTGGTGGGATTACAAAGGAATATTTTATTACGAGCTGCTCCCACCCGGTCAAACAATTGATTCTAATTTCTATTGTCAACAACTGGAAAGATTACGTCAAGCAATCGAGAGAAAGCGACCAGAATTGATCAATAGGAAAGGCGTTGTCTTCCATCACGACAACGCCAGACCCCTCACATCTTTTGCGACTCGTCAAAAATTGAGAGAGTTTGGCTGGGAAATTTTGATGCATCCGCCATATAGTCCTGATCTTGCACCATCAGATTTTCATTTATTTCGATCTCTACAGAACTCTCTTAATGGTGTAAAGTTGATTTCAAAAGAGGTCTGTGAAAATCACTTGTCGCAATTTTTCGCTAAAAAATCACAGAAATTTTATAGTGATGAGATTATGATTTTACCTCAAAAGTGGCAAAAGGTGGTCGAACAAAATGGCACATATTTAGTTTAATAAACTTCATTTATAATATAAAAAAAACTTGTTTCATTTTCATACTAAAATACGAAGAAACTTTTTCCCCAACCTAATATATATATATATATGAATTCTCGTTGCGCTTTAACGGCGGCCATATTCGTAAACATTTTCGTGATCGGCAGTTACGTTTCACCTTGAAGGTCGCGATAAAAGAATCAAAATTCCACTTTTCCCGATTAAATCGTTTTTTCAATAGTCGTTTACTCGACGAACAATTTCGAAATTGTGGTATCTACCAAAATATACAGGCCGTGTCTCCGGAACGAGTTTACTTTATCGTTCAAAAAATTCGCAAAAAAGTTTGTCCGGATTTTGTACGTAGGTACAGTCAAGTTCGTATGTTTTGTCCCGTCGCCTGTGTTAGTTTTTATCCGTAAAAGGCTCGACAAAAGAAAAAGATTACTGTTCCTTTTTACAATTCGAAAACAACTGCAACTCTCTTCGCTCGTTGGCCTGCGATCACATCTCGCGGGACAAAACGTATGAATTTGACTGTGTACATAACTAAAGACAATTACGAATCCTTTGAACGACCACAAGGTCGAAACGCCAGTTGACGGCATCTAGCAGTGATAGCAAGAACCGAGACTATCAATACATTTCTAAAGGGTAAAGATAGATTTTCTGCTACATTTTTGAAAAGCAGCGGTAAGACGGGGCAAGTTCGGCGTAGCGGGCGACATTGTCGCTGTCTCGTTTTCGCCGTATGCCTTCAGTTGGCTCTTTGACGTGAGTCACTTGTTGGCGAGGTTACAATCGTTTCCGTCCCGTTCCTTTGAAGATTATTCGAATTTTTGCGTTGCTTGGGAACCGGATTTAAGTAATTTAGCTTTGACAGTGCCGAAATTGCCCGCATTTATTGTTTAACTTCGATCCGTTTTTTTTTAAAGGTAAAATAGTACCTGGTGCATAAACGCAAAAGAAAGACACAAAATTCGTGCCCCCCAACGTCGCACACAGCGACACCCTATGCTATCCTGATGTCGTCCCAATGTCGCTAAAGGTCATATAATATCCTGTGACCTTGTACAACATTGAGTTGACATTGTGTGTCCTTGTGTGACATTGGGGTGTCGTTAAGTGACCCGATAGGAAATTGGAGTGCTGTTAGGTGACATGGTGTGCCGTGAGAGTGACATTGGGAAACATTGGATAACCTTGAGCAGCTTTGGGTAATCTTTCGAAACATTTGGGTAGCATTGGACGATCTTGTGTGAAATTAGTTGACCTTTTGTTGCATTGGGGTGACATCTGGCGATCTTGTGTGGTATTAGGTAATCGGAGAAAGCATGGAGGTGACCTCGAGTGACATTTGGTGATCTACATAAACCTAGCTACTCTCGCCGTACTCGTTTTTTCGACTGTTCTCGAACTCGAATGCGTCTTGTCCATAAACGCTAGCAGCCAATTTTTCCCAGTCGTCTTCCTAGACGTATTTGATTTGTAACAGTATGCTGAAAGGCCAGTCTTCTAATATCAAAGCATCTTCTGCAATCAGCGTGACAATATGCTCCTTAAGTTGAACATGTAATGTTCCTCGCAATGAATATTTTTCGGAAGCTCTTTTTCCTGCCAATACTGTAACGTAGTTCTTGGCCACGTCACGGCGGGAATGTTTTTTTTTTATACCCATTTTTCAATAGCTTGTTTCAGACAATTTTGTGATTGCCATTTTAGGTAACCAAAAAAAATCAAAATCGAAGTTAGACTAATTGCAAGTCTGCAATTGCGGGCATTTTCGGCATTGCCGAACCCGGCTTGGGAACCGTGGTCCGCATGTAAGGCCAAATTGCCTCTCCAAATGGTTCGCGGAGTTTTCTTTCGACTACATTTCGACAACTAGTTGACGTTGCTGATGCGAACGGTTTGCTGGGATGTAATTTAGCCCCCCCCCCCCGACCGCTAAGCGTTTAAGACGTTTCGAAATTCAGTTGAACAATTCGATTATGAACGCCGCACAACGTAAACAGGATCAATGCAAAAGTTTAACGTGTCAGACACGTGACATGGCAGATATGATAAGTTTGTTCGTGCAACAAATCCTGAACAAATTTTCAATTATGTATGTGTATTTTAACCGATCAAGGTTTTAGACATTGACTAGCGCTTGTGAGTGCATTTATATCTAGTTTAACGTAGCTGCATAAAGTCTGCAGACGACGAGTCTCGTCATGTCTTTAACATTAAATATTTAAAACGTTTTTATTTTACTTTTTATTACTACGTATAAATGTCTATATCGAAAATATCGACACGTTGGACGTCTATAGATACGAATCCTGCATCGAATTCCTGTTACATTAGGTATTTAAAATTGAACGCGACAACTTTTCAAAATTACCATTTCATGACCCTTTCAATCAAATCGACACGGCGATGCGGTCCAAATCAAAGGGTTAATCGACATCGCGGTGTCATTTTAATGCAACCCTCGCAACAGCATATTTACATGGAAAAAAGAACGAACGCGAATAACAACCGCAACAGTTTCGGATAGATCTAGTGTTAGGCTTCATTTCCAATCCAATTATTGGCGGTTTACATATTTAATATCGCCGCAACGTTGCGGCCGCCTACCTGCGTACTGTGGAGCTGAATCTGTTGGGGGCTTCGGCTGACAACTTGGGTAACGCCACCCGCTACTACATACGTCATTGCAATTACATCCATAATTTGCTGACGACACATGAAATTTAACCGCATTATTTGCTTTCGGATTTACGCCTACGCAAATTTCGTCGTTACGTAACAATAAATATTTAGGTACCTATCGACGTTTGCGGGTCGAAAGGCTTTTTCAACAGCTACTGTCGTATTTAAACAAAAACGAATCGACAAGGTTAACACCGCCGATCACAACAATTAAATGAAACGGTTCGTTTGCGATTTATCACTCGTGCGTTATGCATTGTCGGGAAAAACCCTTCACAATTTATAAATTTATACCAACTAACTAAAAGTTAAACTTTCCAGGCTGCCCACCGCCGTATTTCTTCATATATGCAAATAATTTACGATTACGGGAGCTTCGAGAATTAAACGGGGATAAAAACGTTCCGAGTCTCGTAAGGGACGACCGTGTCTTTGCGAGGAAATCGTTTCGTTATTAACGTGTTGACGACGAATTTAAACGTTAATATAAGCACCGATCGATTTATTTCGAATGTAGAGCGCTTCGCGTGTATTTAATTCGTAACCGAAACTCGATATCGATAATTTTATTGCGACGTACATATTTATGTATTGCAACATTTTTATAAAATGTAATTTGAAATTTATTTCATTTTGATTTTTTCGCCCGTTTTCCTTTAACAACCTCCGTTGCACATCGATTTTGATGAAAATTTTATCATAGTAACTACTACCCAATAGATGATGTTTGGTGGAAACATTAGCTGCCATAAAGACTTCGTTCACGTTTTATTCAATACAGTTGGTAAAATGGTGATTATCAAATTCATAGGGCTGTTATCCGAACGGTTTTAGATATAGATTTGAAATTCGTAACATTTCAATTTGAGGTTATTTTGCAAATTTTCGAAAAAAAATTTTTTTTTTACGCATAGTTTTTGAGCACGGCCGCCATTTTGAATTTTTTTAAAAATCGTTAGAAAGCTTATTTTTTTCACTGTTTAACCATCTAAAAATTGTATGGAGTTATAAAGGGTGTTACAATAAGACGGATCGATGTTAAACGTTAATTAAAAATCAGTGGTGTACAAAATTGAAGATTTCTTTAATAAAACATGTTATTTGATCCATTACAATTAAGTGTGAAAGATAATGTCCGCCAAATGTTCGCCACGGCTCCAGCGGCACACGTTGATCCACTTATCGAAATTTTTTATAACATCTCGGCATAATTGCTCCTCAATCTCATCGATGTGCCGTGAAATCTCGTCTTTGAGTTGCCGGATGGTGGTTGGCTTGTTGGCATAGACTTTACTCTTCAGATGGCACCAAAGAAAGAAGTCTAACGGTGTCAAATCGCAAGATCTCGGTGGCCAATTGACTTCGCTGTATCGAGAGATTATGCGTCCGGGAAACTTCTCGTGCAGTAAAGCGCCATCTTGTTGAAACCACATGTCATCGATGTCATAATCATCCAATATTGGCCACACAACGTTGTTTAACATTGCGCGGTAGCGCTCGCCATTCACCGTGACCGAATTCCCAGCACCATTTTCAAAGAAAAATAGTCCAATGATTCCTCCAGCACAAAAAGCACACCACACAGTGACTTTTTGTGGATGCATTGGTGTTTCGACAATTGCCCTTGGATTTTCATCAGCCCATATTCTGCAATTCTGCTTGTTGACGTAGCCATCGGGATGGAAATGGGCTTCGTCGCTGAAGAAGATTTTGGTGGAAAATTCGTTATTCGCTTGTCTTTGTTCGTGTATCCAATCGGCAAATGTACGGCGCTCGAAATGGTCCGTCGTATTAAGTTCTTGCGTTAATTGAATTTTGTACGCGTGCAACGACAGATCTTTCGTCAATATCCGATGCAAAGTGGCCGTGGACAAGTGTAATTCCTGTGCTCGATGTCGAATAGAGGTGTTTGGGCTCTAGGCCACATTCTCCCTCGCGGCAGCAATGTTTTCGGGTGAGCGCGTCCTGTACGAGCACGTACTGGCTTCTTAACATCTGCCACAGACCCAGTTTCTTGGAATTTCTTCACAATTTTGCCAATGGCACTCTCGGTTGGTCGATTATGCGGGCCGAAAAAATCACGAAGAGCGCGAAATGCACTTTTGTTTGAACGTCCATTTTCGTAATAGGCTTCAATAACTTTAACACGTTCTTCAATGCTCAAATGCTCAAACGACTGAAGATGTCAAAACAAAAAACTAACCTCAAAAAACAATTGACGTTTAAGCTCCATTCACACTTAACATCTGTCCAAACTATTGTAACACCCTTTATTAGGAAAAGTTAAGATAGAATAGAAAAACGTTTTTCATATATCTATTCGTTCATTTCTTCTAATAGGTATATTGTACTTTAATTCTTCTATTTTAAACTTACTTTAAAACATAGGAATCATTACATTTATAATATATTATTAAAGGAAACCATAGCTAAACCATACACACCTTTCCTTTTGCAACTATTATTTTGCATTTTACTACTCCCGGCGCACAGTGGAGTATATGATATGAGAAGTTGGCCAAAAGTCGTATTTCTTAAATCAATTATGTAATGTAGCTTAGAATCTCCCAAAATAAATAAGACTCTGGGCCGTCTATCTGCACCATTTTCTTGTCGTCAGTCCAACTATAGAAGGGTCTAGTTCATTTGTTATTTGTCTGTAACTCCGGCTTACAGGTAACTTTGTCAAAGCTCTACAAAACCGTTTGTATTATTTTCAAAATATTAGTGTATTAGAGAGTTTTTGTGAAATTTTCGAAGAAGGACTCTGATCTAGAAGGTATGTATATAATTTAGTAGAATATATGACATCTTATATCGAAAGATACGTATATATTTTTTGTTTTAAATTAAACATAAAAAATAATTTCTTTTTCGATTACTTTTAATAATCATCGGTCATTTAGTTATACTTCCAAGCGTTGCCAAGCAACAAAAGTTGCTTAGTGTGAAATGTCAATTATGTAGCTGTAATAATTAACTATTTTTTTTTTACCAAAGTACACCATTAAATTTTTATTATTTTTTTAAATAAGGTCTACGTGTTAATGTATGTATTTTTCAAATATTTGTATAGTCAATAAAATTAAACAAAATTAATAATAAAACACTAGAAATGCTGCTTCCGGTTGAAATTCCGAACCTTGCCAAATATAACATTATCCCTATCATGGGGATTCCTAGTGATGAGGAAGATGGCCAAAACACATTCAATGATTCAGAACACGAATCAACCGACTAAAAGTTTGATAGTTGATAGTTTGTTATTATGTTATTTTTAAGCAAATTCCTAATTGTTTCAATTTATTTCATTAGTTGTTTATAAGTTTATTGTAATGTAGCAACAAATTTGATTTCAAAAATTTTATTTTTTTTCAAATTTTATAAAATCTGAGTTAAAATAGCTTTAAATGATTACTTGGACATAATAGAGACACAAAAACGCATAAAATAGTTTTTGCCAACTTTTTGTGTTAAATACCTCACTGTGCGGCGTGACTAACAATTGTTTATCATATAAAATATAAATGAAAATTTTTAGCAATAAATTTTTTCACCAAATATGATCTGTTTGGCAGTGGTTATTATGATAAAATGTGTAACAAAATCGGTGTGTATGATTTAGCTATGGTTTCCTTTAATAATATTTTATAAATGTAATGATTCCTATATTTTAAAGTAAGTTTTAAAAAGAAGAATTAAAATAAGTACAATATACCTATTAGAAGAGATGAACGAATAGATATATGAAAAACGTTTTTCTATTTTATCTTAATTTTTCCTAATATAACCCCTTACAATTTTTAGATGGTTAAACAGAGAAAAAAATAAGCTTTTTAACGATATATAATATACCTCATATTTCCTTTTTAAAAAATTCAAGATGGCGGCCATGCTCAAAAACTATGCGTGAAAAAAATTTATTTTATTCGAAAATTTGCAAAATAACCTCAAATTGAACTGTTACAAATTTCAAACCTATATTTAAAACCGTTCTAATAACAGCCCTATGAATTTGAAAATCACCATTTTACCAGCTTTATTGAATAAAACATAAACGAAGTCTTTACGGCGGCTAATTTTTTTACCAAACATCATCTATTGGGTAGTAATTACTATGATAAAATTTTCATCAAAATCGGCGTGTACCCTTTGGGTAACCTTCCTTGTAAGTACTGGTTGTGACTTTTGTACGCCAGTCTCAAGAATATTTAGATAGAGCCTCAACACGTCTTTAACCATCATTACTGTATCTAAAACCCTTGGAAGTTTTGCCTTCGGCGAGAACAAAGCCGGAAACGGAAAATCTTTCCGCGATATCCCCATCACCGTGACACAAAACCAAAGCCACTCCGATAACTTTTGATACTGCAAGGGCATTTCTCGTCTTGTGTTTCTGATGTTGTTTTTGTGGTGTTTATGCCCTTCAGATTGAATTTCTTCACTGAACGTTAAATCTTTCAGAGGCAGAAGATTAGAGTCATTTAAGAGCTCGTCAGGATTACCTGAAGAAAACGAAAATTTTGTAATGATCACGACGGCCTCGAATAAGTTGTTCCTCTTTTTGAAATAGTTCTGTGAATCTCGAAGACACCCTTCGGCTTTAATCGTCGGCTTTTTCGGCAGGTACCACGTTGATTTTTTCGACTGCAAATGTACGAAGAACAGATGAATTTGTTTTTATTTCAATTAGTCTCTCGGCATCACTTAACAAAGTCTCACAAGAGACTTTGATGGAAAAGAAAATATTTAAAGGCAGCAGCTGCTATTTCCGAAATATCTTGCCCCTAAACATTGTAAGACTTTCAAGAAACCATCGTGTACGCATTACGAATATTACGCGTGCCGATGTTAACCGGCCCTTTAGGTCGCACTGACGAAACATCCTCGTTGAATAGACTCCAAACCCTTTTTTTGTCGACGTTTGGGCCATCAGATTCTAACGTGACGATTTCCTGCAATGGTAAATTTGCATCGCCCACTTTTTATCGGAGCGAGTCGCTTCCTGTCAATTTATCGTGCCTCGCCACGCCGGGCTATAACATCGCGTAGATACCGACGGACGAAAAAAATAAGGTCATTCGACTTTCGCAGCGTTATCATCTCTCGAAAAAAAAAGTGCATCGCGAACAAAACTGTCGCCGCGTGCTTAACGGCTCAATCGTTCGGGCGAGTGCGAACTTCGTTTACATAAAACGTCCTGGGAAATATAGTTCCGCTTGAAATGAGGCAATTTGTTGACGATTTTATTGGGATCGGAATGCACTTCGTATGTAAATCAAATATTGTTTACCGTTACCGTATTCCTCCAGGCGCGCGGTGTCGGCATCACGCGGAACACCGACTGGATAAGTGGTGTGCAATAAATTGTAACCAAGTTTTCGATCGGTCCGTATTTCGGGCCGTTTGTGACCGTCCATTTGTTCGTATTTAAATTTGAGGGGGACGATCGCTTGTTATTTTATTTCGGAGAATATCGATACCCGCCACCTACATACATATATTATTGTATAAAGTGTGGCGTTAAACGGAACGACAGCCGCGAGCGACATAATATAGATATCTGTTCGATCTTTAGCGTCGAGGTACGCGAGCTTTTGAAGGGTGACAGGTGGAGAATGCGGTATATCTGACAATGCCGGCTAACCACCTCTTCCGGTTATCGAGTCCAACAAGAACATAATGAGTTTTTTTTATGCGTTTCAGTTGTTCTTTTTTCGTTGGTGTTCGATTATCGACTTTAACTGTTAAATTAATAGATAATCGGAATTTTTTAGGTCGCCTACAAGTTACGGGAACGATCGGCGAACCTGCAAATGTACGAACGACGCTGCGCTTATTTCGTATAGGCCTTCGTTCAAGCGACAGCGGGCGTCCGCAGAAACCTTTTCTGGGGGAGAGGCGAAGCTTGGTGCCAAATCAAATAATTTCAATCGTATAGCAAAGAGTTTGGCCAACTGGTTCGGCCACGGTCAGAAAACAATTTCGGCAAACGCGTAATAAAATTGCGAGGCAGACAATTTCAGGAAGGGCGAGAGCCCTTCGCGGGCTTCGCACCGCGTCGCTTCGTTGTCACCGAGTGCGAGACGTCTATTGGTATGCGGTCGGGAAATTTTGGCGGCCAAGAGCGCGAATTCTGTTACGACGCGAACGGTCAGTAGTTGTTTTCGACGGATTGTCAAAAATCGTCTATCTAGTTTATCTAGGAGTTTCTTTTGGATCAAAAAAAACCTTCAAAAATTACAACTAAGTCCTAAATCGTTTTTCGAAAACTTTTTTTATATTAGAGCGTTTCGTTCTCCAATTGGTTTTTCGGTTTTCTTATTTTAAGTCAAACTTGAACATAGATTGTTGACGATAGTTCGAAACGAGAATGGAATTCATTACGGATCGCTCATCTGGCGTCTAGGTAATAACTTCGTAGTTGCAGGACGTCGACCAATTAAGAGGTCGATTAATTAATTCGTCCTCCAATTATTACGTCGACTAATTAAAACCGTCGCGTCGCAGCCTGAAGTTTGTTCATTAATTTCGAGTAAACACTGTCAGATTGTAACGTTAGACAATCGGTTTAGATTATTTTCCTCGCAGCTATTAAATTTGGGTCACTTTTAGCGAATTTTCATAGAAAATAAAGCTATTGTGGCCTGTCTGATAACGGGACCCTGGCGTATTCTTTTGGCTTTTCTCCGATCTCGACCCCTAGAGATCACGAAAATATAGGTCATTCATTTTGAGTCGGTCATATATATTTATTTATATTTATATATTTATATTCCGGTCGCAATTTTGATCGTAGGAAGCTCAAATTTGGACAGCGTATTGTCTTTACGAAAACGAAGGACGAGTTCGTTAGTCAGCCAAATCGACCGGCCCGTTTCAAAATGGTGGCCGTTAAATTTTTTTTTTTTTTAATTCTAATCTCCGTTATTACTCATCGAATCGGTAACATAAAATATGTTTTGGAATCAACATAAAATTCTCTACCGATCATGTCTCTTTATAATTTTCGATAAGATGCACCGTTTTCTATATAATCGAAAAAAAAGTGATAAATTTTTTTTAATTCTTCTAAATTTCTCTCGTAAATGTTATTTTTCAAAAAATGTATTTCTTTCGAGGAAAATTTAAAGAAACGGAGATTTTTGACATGCGACATGAAAATTCGATACCGAAACTTGCGCGGGGTCGGATTTTTAAGTTGGACCACGACGAACGGTTTCGTAACTAAGGTGCTGCTTAGTGTAACGTTCATGAAGATTCGATTCCGATGGCAGGCCTTTCAACTTCGCAAGATGTAGAAATTCACCAAGGGAATAATAAATGAGCGAAAACACGCAGCCGGAAATTAGTCTGTTAGGAAATTTATCTAAGAAACTAGAGCCTACTAGTAAATGATAGCTTATTAATTTATAATGGCGCTTGCTGATGAACAGCCTCAAATTTGAGCTTTGCTTAGATGCGATTTCATCAAATATTCAGTTAACGAGTATAAATACACCGTAAACGCGAATGTTCCTACGTAGGATTCGCGCGGCTCGCAAAAATAGCTGAATACACAAGTGATAATAAATTTATGTATGGACGCGTAAATTATAGTTTCGTGCGATAGATGTCGCCGCTTGTGTAGGGACTTAAATCAACGCCGGCAAACGATTCATAGTATTAGTAATGTTCCCTTCGATAAAATAATATTAATTGTAAATCGAACACAAACATGTCGAACGAGAACTTAATAAAAACCATCCAAGTGTAGAAAAGTATAGTTTATTCAAACCTATATGATGTTCACGTCATCAACAAAAAGTTACTAGATTGTTTATTTGTAATTCGATTTAAAGTTTAGAAAGTGACATATTCTATAGATGATTTACTTGCGTACATATTAGATGGTATAAAGAAAGACTACAATTTACTAGAACTGTCAAAATATTAGGTACGAGGTGACAGCACCGTGTGAACTGTTCATCATCTAGTAACCTTTCATTGATGACGTGATATCATATAGGTTTGAATAAGCTTGTAGTTGCCTAATAATGCACGCGCTCCGAACTGAGTCGGCGACGGAGAGCGAGACATGACGTCGCACGCACTTAGTTCGTCGATGAAGGACGAGAAAATAGCTGTCTCGACTGCGTGGCGCCGCACCGCGCGAAAAATCGTTCAACGATTATACGGAATCCGATCAATTCTATTAACTTATTAACTTATCTCTCTCCCTAAGTTACTTCAGCGTCTCTCTCCGGTCCCTATCCTGATTTAACAGCAGCTCCGCGCACTCGTTCCGCTCCCGCACGAAACGTCGGTGGTCCGCTCCGTTCTCGTTCGCCTAGCAACCTGTCGCATGTTTTTTAAGTCAGTCTTTCCTTTGTTCCTGTTACATCCGTCCTCAAACGAAATCTTCTGTAGTACACGCCTTCATATATCCGCGTCCAATTACAGACGGAAGTCGTTTCGTATCTTTGGTGTTCACTTAAACGTCCACTCGTTCGAATTTCTTCCCCTGATCGGTACTAATTTCCCACTCGTCCCACTCTACATCGGTCCCATTTATGATTACTTCCAACCCTCTTTTGTTCCATATTCGTTTTCGGCATTCTCTTCATATTTTCCATTGCTTCTCCACTGTCTGTTAAAATTGCCCATTTATTGCCCCGTCTTGCTACAATTCTTTTCTGTTCTTCTCCTAGTCGTTTTGTAACCAGATGCCGGATTGCCGCCTGCTCTGCACTCGTCCCTCCTGCATACATCACTTTCGTCCCAGTCGCGTGTCAAGTGTTTCGGTCAAACCCTTTCTCACGGTGTATTTACCATCTCTGCATATTTAATTAACTCTACCTTTTTCTTTTCTCTTTTACTTCTAGCCTTTCAGCCATCAGCTCCGATTCAGCGTCCTCTTCTCCTTCCTAAATTCATTTTAACACAATCGCCAGGATGTTTCAACTAGTTTTTTGGTCTCTCACATTCGGCCACTGCAGTCGACTTCTCACTTTAATACTCGGTTGTCTTGCTTTTCCTCTTTTGTTTTCACGACATTGTATTTTAACCCCGCGGCCGGTTTTTGCGCACCGCACGAAGTTGTCGCAATTAAGAGGGGGGTTCCATAAGCGAGAATCAACAGATGTCGCTATGGTAGATTCACTTCGGGAAACGATACTAAAAAACTATTAAATTTTATTAAAAAAATTTAATTGATAATAAATACTAATTCAATTACCTAGTTGCTCCCTATATTTTTATCCTAAAAAAGTTAAAGGAAGAGTTTTGCTAAGTTGTACACATGCTTCCGAATATTTCACATTATAAGATATTTAGCTACTATATGACTAAAATATAATAAGGAGCAACTAGAAGAAGGTTCAGCGAGAATACGTATACGAAAGTACAGGGTGTAATTGTCGCTAGAATTCGTAAACCTTTTCCCGAAAAATCGTCATTTTCAAGTATAAAGCTATCTTACAGATAGCTAATTGATTTCGAAGAATCTGTCTAACAAAATTGTCCAACTATTATTGAATAGATGGCGCTGAAAAAATACTAGAGTGGTAGTTTTTTTTATTTGCCGGCTGATTCGTGGACATTAATCTCCCGTTTGATAAACAAACATCAAACTGCATAGGTGGCATATTTCGTTGTGAAATATTTATAGTCAACGTACCTATACCGAAAATGAACTCGTAATTCTTATACATATAAACTAAAACCAAAATTGAACTCCTGTATTTTCTTACACTCTAAATAGTGAAATTCCAGCCATTTCTACAAATGTGTACGTGATTTATAATGTTGTATAAAAAGGTCTAATTTTAAAATTACAATTAAAAGTAACTATGTAGGTAAATTTATCATACCTTCAATTTTATTTATTCGCAAATTTTCATTCAATAAAATATAGAATCTCATTCCGGTTTGTTTTTCGATTAATAGCATAATTATTTTGCATTTCGACGTGTCGTTGTTTATGATTTCTGTGAATTACTGAGAAATGCTGAGAATGCGGCGGACGTTTCCCATAAATAAGTAGATATGTATACATACGTTATTCGCGATAGGTCTCAACACGTCATCAATAAAACCTCGTATTTTTATAGTATTAATAGATTTTAGTCTATTTTGCCATGTCATATGTGTGCAGGTAAATCATCGGTAGACATCGGAGTGCCATGTTCAAAACTTTAATCTGAACATTACAAATATACAATTTAGTAACTTTTTATGCATGACTGCGTGCATTGGACCCTATCGTGAATAACGTATAGCTGCATGTATTTGAGAACGAAACTGTAACTATTTAACTTTTAATGCAATTAATGGCATGGCATAATAATTATTATTCTGAAATACATACATAAGTAATTACATTTGTGCATATGTCAGTAACATTGGATTTTCTATTGTTACAATTTTTATTTTGTATTAATAATGGCACTTCTCTCACATATTACACAAAAAATAAATTTTAAAAATCAATAATCATTATCATTGCGACTTTCTTGAAGAGAAATATTTTGAACTTTCCGCTCCTATAATTTGGTAACTTTTTTGGTTGCAAGTTAAATAATTTTTTTAAGCTCGTTAACTTGCATTTCATTATTTTTGTGTCTCTCATCAAAACGCCCATTCTTTATATTCTGCAACTTTATATCCTAGAATAAATAATTATAAACGCTAACAAAGTTTACAACGTAAACATAATTAAATTAGATGCCAATGCATCAATGAAAAAGCGCACTCTGTAGAAACGATTTAGTACAAGAAAACAGGAATTAACGTTTAAATAGCCGATGCCAAAATCGCGCCATCTTACGATTAAACCGTTTGATATTAATTAAAATAATTAGAAAAATACTACTGTGGCGTTACTAGCGGAAACATGTAGAAGCTGATTTTTCCAGCCCCCTCTTAAGAGGGAACTGAAGGTGTTAAAACAAAAACGTAACATGTGAAGTACCATAATTTTGCTCGAAAGTCACGAAACCGCCGCATTGGAATATTTAAACCAATAACGGCCAAAACGAAAGTTCACGATAATGGATGAAATTATGCAAGTCTGAGGTTTATCTTTGGGACGAGTTTCGTACTCCGAGTCACATGCATACGTCTGCATGCATATAGGAAGGCAAGAATCCGGAGTGTTTGTTGTCGTTTAAGTCACGGGGTTGTCGTGTTAAAAGCTCATCTGTCAATTTACCCATTTATATTTTAAAGCTCCACATTAACGACGCCAAATCGAACTAATCGCTAGTGCATTAAGTTGAAAACAAAGCGACGTCGGAGCGGAATAAACGCCTAATAAACAAACATCGATTGTTATCAATTTATAAGCCTATAAAGTGGGGTAAAGCGTTCAAATTTAATGCTTCCATCACGTAGACCGCTGCCCAAGACTATTTGACCTGCTCGTCTCTCCGACGCACCGTTCTAAATAATGCAACTACCTAACCTGCGAGAATCTATTCTCAGTTCATATACGCTATCCCTCCTGCATTCTATGTATAGTAATAATGCACGAAGACGACATATACGTATTAGCCTTGGGGATTGTGGCAACCGGATGTATATACAGAGGAAATTTGCTTGCAGATCGTTACTGTATAGGTGGTATACACACAAAGATACGCGCAACTAAATGCTTGAAAAGTAAATAATGCGTGACGTATCGCGACGATTCGGCTTTATATTCATTCTTTCGTAGGAATCTGCCGCACAACCACCTCGAGGGATAGTAATTAATAAAAACGAGTCGAGTTGTACTTTAAAAAACACGTTCGGTAACGAGCAAGATAAATGTTCAAAAAATAAAAATTGTCAAGATTGTTAATATGGAAATAGTTATGGTCGTCTCTCATTCAAATCCAATTCATTACAATCTTCTTTACTTCAAAGAGGATCCATAGAAGTTGAACGCATTTGCGTCCCTTTGATATTCGGTATTGATGAGGTAGCATTTTTCAAATTTTTCCCTTAAAGCCCCGTAATGCTACCTAAAATTTACGATTCATTTGCGTTTCAAATGAAATATATAAGTACGCAAGTACTTTACGAAACGCGATTCTCGAGTTATTAACGAAAAAATAAAATAAAATAAAATAAAATATAAGGTACATTCCCTCTAAAAACATAATAATATGCCGATTCAAACAAATCATTGGCCAAGGCAAAACTTAAAACAATGTGTATTTTCCCCAATTATTAAAGCAAACGCGGTAGGTGTATCGTAAGCTGACCGCAGTCTCGCTTGGGAAAAGAAAGAGTAAATAAATGGAATAAAAACAGGGAGCCGAGAGCGAAAGCAAATGAAACTCGACAAAGGCCAAACTAAATTAACAAATGCGTTAGGAAACGTGAGTAAATGAATGATTACGGGGGTTTGCTTTAACGATTTTTTTTACCATTCGTTCAGGAATTTACGTCTCGTTGACCAGCGATTTTATCCCCTCCTCCCCCACGGTCCCGCGGCTAGGCGAACAAAAATTCATTAACACCATTAATTATGATAAGTAACAAATAGACGAAAATAACGCGCACGGTGCGTTTGTCAAACTTCGAAATTATTAAACGAATTTTATTTAAATCAATCTCCGTTTTAAAATACTATGAAACTGTGTTTTTATTTAAACGGACGAGCGTTGTTAGTGCCTGTAAATCACCTAAAGCGCTTTGTTGGTTCGCAGCCGAGTTCAAAATAAAATCGAGTTCGAAATAAAACATTTTATGCGACGGTGCCAACAGTACCAGCAAGCGCGCACGTTGGGTTGCATGTATTGGATCTGGGGGGGGTGTTTTCTGGCAACTTTCATATTCTTAAGTTTTCCAAAGTGGACGGCCTGCAGATGACATCGGTCGAAACGCCTTCAACTCGGCGCGTTTGGCCGAATTCGAGAGACTTTTCGGCCTACACCAGGCGTGCACCAAGAGCTCCGGCGTTTGATATTTCTTCCAGGACCGATGGTCACATTCATCTCTTTTTTTTTGGTGACAGTTTTAACACTTGCCAGTTAGATGTTCTTAGCTTCTTTCCTGCTCGTTTTGTTTTCGTCACGCTCCTCTGTCTCATCACTCATGTCTGCCACTCATCGTTTCCTCCCTCAGTACGGCCTTCGTAGTCGTTTCCATTTTTTAACGCTCCTTAGCCAGAAGTCTCGCCGGCATCAAACAATTCCTTAACGATGAGGCCCAATCGGGTCGTGTTAAAAGCGTTCCTGACATCGAATGTCAAGACAGTACACAGCTTCCGTGTGCGCCAGGTACCTGCGTTGGCGGCTCTAACCCTCCTGATCACTTTCTGTGTTGCCTATTTCTTGGAGACGTATCGGAATCATCTTTTCAAATAATTTCGACGCATGACCTCAGGATCGTCTTTGGTAGCGTGTTAGCAAGCACCTTTACCGCTTCGGGGGGGGGAGGGCTCCGTCTGGGCCCAGTGCTTTCCGTGACCGCATTTCCGGTCACATCCTCATGCCTATCTCCAAGTACGCGTCTGTCTTCGCGAGAATCAATCAACCCCCGGCTCATCCACCATAGCGATGAAGTCTTCTCGCATTCTCGCCGCCATTAAGAGGGCAAGGTCGTCGGCTTAGCCCACAACCGCATGGGAACACCAAACGCAGGATCCAGATTCCGGAATCGAACACTGAGGGACTTCGGCGCTCACCGCAAAGGTGTACCGCACGGTTTCGTACTTAACGTACCGTTTCACAAAGTAATTCTCGATTATGTGTTGCGGGTTGCTAAGTTCGGGCACCGCATGCCGGTGGTGGGGGAGAGAGCAACAGCGTCGGTTTCGTCCCCGCCCAAACTCATTCCAAAACTATGTAAATGTCGATCATGTTTTACCGGATCGATCTGGTGACAAATGTCGCCAACGCCAGAGCGCTCAGGGTGGGACGTACCTGCCCGATGGACTTCCTCATTCCGGAGGGACGCGACATATACAGGGCCAACAAAGAAGATAAGGCCGCCGCGAAACAAGGGCTATTTTTCGAGTAGCAGCCGAAAATAAAAAGCAGCGCCCGTCAGGACCCGTCGCCTGATCACCGATATCGAGGCGTGGGCGTGGTAGGAGTGTTGATGACGTCACCGAACGATCGATCACTTCTTCAAAAAGTTATTCGATCTCGACGGAGATTTTCGCCCCGGATTGCGCAGCGGTCGTTGCGCGAAAGTATTTTTGCGATTTATTTTCGAATAAAATATTTAAAATATATATTTTATTATTAAGCGGAATTATTCGTTTCATTGATTTCGAATGCTGTCATTGGCTCTTTTGTGTCATCAAAAATCATTAAAATTTGCAAAAAGTTCACGGGGATGGTCGAATTAAAATCAGTATTTATATCGTCGTTTTCGCGCATAGTTTTTAACTAATATTCGGCTTGATATAAAAGCTAATGTTATTTGCAGAGTTATTGCGCAAGTTGACTGATTCAATTAGTTTTGGTTCCGCTTACTTAACGACTGATGTACGATTAGTTGCCTATGCAAAGCAATTCAAGGGGCAATTAGAAATCTTACGCCCCCTTTAACTCGTTGTTACTATTAATTTTTTTTGCAGATTTTCGTATAAAATCGACGTCGCTCCCGAAATCTAAAGGCAACGAATCTTAACGAGCACTTAATTTACTCTAAAACGGCAATTACCTACGGAAAAATTCGAATTGACGTGCACGAGTGCACAAAATTACATACAAGCAATTACCGATTCACTTTTGAAGTTTATTTTTATCGTGCAACGACTTGTTAGTAATTGAAATTCCTCGGGGATTTCCCCACTTTCTAACTACCTTCCCGCTATACATCATCATGATTGGCCGTTCTCCCATGGGACTTGTCAATCTGCGTTTGGCAGATCTAGAAATATGTTCATTCGATTCGTATTTTTCCCGCAAACATTAAACAAGCGAGTGCCCGGCCTGCGTGGTCTGAATCAATTCATAATTCAGAATTCCTCCCAGATTACTTTTTTTTTTATGATACATTATCCTGTCGTTCCTTTTTTCTAATATCATCGTAGGGATAATAAAAAAATCTGTCGTTAGATTCGCTCCCGTTAACTTACGATTTATAGATAATATTTAAACCGCGCCTTTTGTTTGAAAGGCGTCCGATTTACCTATGCGATGTTGGAAAATTTAAACGTTGACCAATCAAAACGAACGTCGACGACGTGTCAATTAAAATCGCAGAAATTGCGTTACGATCGAACTTAGGTGGTTGTGCTTTTCGAAAATATTCGTTAGACAGTTGTTTCGTTATCTAATTCGCTAAATTTTAGTGCAATGGCTTTGCGTTCGGTGTATCAAATTTCCTGTAATTTAAATAAACCCGTAAGTAAAATTTTATTCGGTTCGCAATAGTTTTTACATCTGCTTTTTCCCGCTTTCGACGAAAAATTTACGCTCTGCCGAGCATCACGTGTGAGAAATTACGTTTTTCCTTCGCATCGTGTCGTCTGACAGTTGCTGTCATTTATTACAATTTCGCCCAACAAATACAAATTTTCCTACAATACCTGAATAAGTTTCAAAATGCAATTCGGCCCTGCTAAAATATTTGTCGCTTTTTCAAATATTTAAGTGGAGCCTGCTCTAGAATGTAGATTGATCGTCGTCGAGCTTTGTTTATGATTCATCAAACGGCTGTAGTAGTATGTAGTTTTTTTTTGTGTGCGTGCGACATAACGGCGTTAATATGTCCTAAAAGCGTGACGTTTTATAAATATTTACAGACATTTTACGATACGTAGTCGTCAGTTTTTAATCGTTTGCCATTTTGCTGGAAAACTAAGGTCGCATTTAATTTCAGATTTTGCCGCTAAATCGGGGAGCGGAGCGTAAGACAAGGTTCCACGCGTTACCATATAGAATAGAAGATGCGGAGAACAAACGGCCTAATCCTAATCAACACCAACCGTTGTTATCCCAAACCTTCAACAAACGACTATTATCGTCGAAGCCCCACGATTTGAAAATCGAAGATATTCAGACAAAGCTCAACGTCGATAATTCAACGATCACCCGCGAAGTTATTCCTTTAAAGATAACGCCAGCCAAAACGGAAAAAAAACGAGTAACCCAACGATATTACTTGATAGACACTAATCCGAAACTGACGGACAATTTCTTCAACGTTTACGACAAATTCATGGAGCAACACCACCAACGCAACAAGAAACTGCTGCCCCATCTGCAGCCGAGAAATTTAAAACGATACGGCGCAAACAAAAGTTTGCCGTTTCCTCGTGCGTCTAAAAAACGAAGCCTCAATTATCCCACGGACGAGTCGAGTTATTTAAGTAAAGTGTCTAGGGGCAGTTGTGAGGCGCCCAAAATCGACAAGTACGCCTCGTCGAACGAGTCGACTTTCGACGACCGTTTGGTGTCGAGCAAAGGTATGCACACGCAAAATTTCAACGTTGCGCTTCCCGCGATACAGTTAAATAAAAACGTCGATAACCAACTGAAAATCGGAGATAACCAAAAGCAAATCGATTTATGGTGCAAACACTACGCCCATAAAAATTTTAATCAATTCCTGGAAATAATTTCGGTTCTCAATTCGTCCGACGGCGACGGAAAGAATCGGCTGAACGACCTGCAAAAGGCTATTTTACAATATGTGGCCCAATTACCCGGCGATTTAAATGATAAATCGACACAGTGTTTGCGCGCGATATACGCAGAATCTCTTAAGCACTACTTCACAGAGGACCAAGAGAAGAAAGCGTTATTTTTGGCATTCATCAACAACGGAAACCAAAACGTCAAATTATCCTTAACGAAGCAACCGAACCTGGATATTGGCAAATGTTGGTACCATCAGTTGTTTATGTTTTCCGAACAATTCGAAAACTGCAGAATGAGGTATATTATCGGCACCAAAATGAATTCCAAGAAACTGTCGAGGCTGCTCACGAAATATTCTAATTTAAATAAATGTCTGGACCGAAGCAAGCACGATTCCAGCGACAAACCTGCGAAATTGTCGGAATTCTTCGATTACCTAGAGTGCCCGTTCGTCGAGCAATCGCGACCTTTAGACGTGCCTCCTTTGAAGCCTCCGAAAAAAAGGGCCAACATTATCGAGCCGCCCAAAATAGTCGCGAAAGTGAAAGAGAGGATGCCGCGCGCCGACGACGGACTCGTAATAAAACCAAAAAAACTGCCGCCCTTGCAGGTTCAGCACTGCAACCCTCTACAAACGATTTTCGAAGAAGGCCGCCCTCTACCGCGCCTGGTAAAACGTCCGGTGAACGATCCCACGAACGTTTGTCCGTCCGCGCCCGAAGAGTGCGAGTCTCGCGCCTCGCAGCGCTCCGACGACGATTTAAAAATCGAAGAGAAAATGTTGCCGAAATTAACCTTCCAACACACTCCAAAACCGATAGTGCAAGAACCGCTCTCCGTACCTTTACGGCCGCTGCCTAAAGTCGAGGTACCCGAGCCCCCGAAAGATTGCCCCAAACCCAAAAGGTGCTCTCAACCGAGGGCGGACAGGTGTTTGACGGTGACCAAAAAATCCCTACCGAAATTGCGCGTCTCCAAATGCCCTCCAAGACAACGAAACACGTTGAAATCTGTGCCGTTGTCGCGCCTAAGAAAGTTCAAGGCCTTGGACCCGCCCCGTCCCGTTGCCGAGCCCAAACCGGACTGTAACGTGAATCGGGCCGACTTCATCTCCGAATACAAGGTGCAGGTGAAAAAGTTGCCGCCGTTAATATTGAGCGTCAATAAGAACTTGATCAGCACTCGCAGCTACCTGAACAAGCAACGTTCCTCTAGCGGCGCGTCGGACAGGAAATTCAGTATCTTATCGTTTATCAAAAATCCGCTAACTTTAACAGTGCTCGCGTGCAATCTGCTGGCCATCGATTACTGGAAGAAAATAGCGACCGAACAGTACAAGAAGTACTTCTCGCCCTCCCCGATCGAGGAAGTCGTTAAACAGTCGTCCTCGAACGTCGAACAGAAATTGGACGGAAAGCACGAAACGAAATCGTTCGGGAAGCTCGCGTCCGCATCCGAGGACGACGGTGGCGACAGCTCGGTCCTGTTGAACCCGTCGCTCGCCTCGAACATCCGTAAATTGAGACAGTGGGACGGTCGTTGGGCGAAGCAGGAACCAAGTAAATTGAACCTCAAACTTGGAAGCAAATCGTTTCCGACGCTCCAATCGGGTTCGCTCTTAATCGACCCGTTCAACGAAGAAACTAAAACGATCTTCAGGTCGCACAAGTTCTCGCGCGGCGGTCGCGCCACCAAAAGCAAACGTATGAGTTACGTCATGAAACACGACGCTAACGTTCGCCCGTTCAAGGGCCTGACGCACACGGCCAAATTTCCTACGAACAATTTCGGTGCGTTCTGCACGCACAACAGGACGCAACAGTCCGCGCGCGAAGAATCCGAGCCCGTAAAACGAAAGCAGCCAAACGCGAGGGAGAGGACGCCTCCGCGTCCCACGGTCTTCAAATTGTTCATGCCGAAAAGTAAAAGCGAGTCGTCGTTTTTGGAGCCGAAACGTCCGATAATCATGAAGCTGAATCGACTGGAATCGACCACTCCCAAACTCAAACCGGGCAAGCGAAGGCGCAACAAGAAGTCGATGGTCGCGAAAAAAAACGATCGTCAATCGACCGTGGATCAGCCGAAACAGGGGGCGCAAGGTGCGCAGGATCGCGCGAACTTTAAAGGGCTGGGCGACGTCAAGAGCGCCCAACTCCCCACAATCAAAGTCGTCGAGTGCAAAGGAACGTCGAAGAACGTCGTCGCGCAGTTGAAGAGTCCATCGACTTCTTTGGTGTGCGTCGAGAAGCTCGAATCGAGAAATTTTTGGCAAAACATCCGCGACTATTTCAATATGCAGTTCGTGAACAACAAAGACATTTTGGACGCCGTGGAAGAGAACAAGCCGACGAACATCGACCTGACGTCCGCGATGACGACCAACGTCGACGAGTTTCCGCAACAGCAAACCAAGCAAACGAAACAATTAGCGTCTCAAGAAACTTTAAGCACGCCGATGAAAACGTACAAGTTGGCGGAGGCGTTAACCGGTGCCAAAATAAGCGAGAACGAGGTCGAGGAGCGCTGGTGCAAGAACTGTCTGAAAAATATCGTGTACAAACCGCGAGTCGCGTCGCAAGGCAAAATACACAAAAAGAAAACAAGCGTCACTTCAGCACGATGAACGTATTCACGAGAGCGTTCGGCGGCCGAATGGCGGCCGCGCCGAAAGTGGTCAAGGTCACGAGCAACCCCAACGGTAGCTTGTCGAAGGGGATACGGGAAACGATAGCTTCGATCGAATCCAGAGACGTCGAACTGAACGACAACGTGTACTATCATCTCTTGAAACAATTGCAAACTATGCCCGAACGGCAGGTGCGGGAGCTCTTCGA
The DNA here is from genome assembly GCA_036326145.1 of Rhagophthalmus giganteus. Classification (NCBI taxonomy): domain Eukaryota; kingdom Metazoa; phylum Arthropoda; class Insecta; order Coleoptera; family Rhagophthalmidae; genus Rhagophthalmus; species Rhagophthalmus giganteus. Next base: position 124,663 of record JARFJA010000021.1, on the reverse strand, counting down.
GCCGGAACTCTTATTCGGTCGCGCCAAGTCGGTTACGAATCCAACAGACGCCAACATAGTCGATTTTAGACAGTTCACGCCGACACCTTCGAGATCTTCGAATATGCAAACGCAACTTGAAGAGCTGGTCGTCATGGAGGCCTTCCTCGATCTCTGCAACAAAATAAACGAAGGCCAGGGAAATGGAGGTGAGTGTCACGTGGATAAATAAAGCTCACATTCAAAAAAAAATTCTTGTTTACTTTAGGTACAATCGACGCTGAAGACATGAAGAATGAGCTAAACGCGTTTTTAACATCAAAATGAAAAAGCCCCAGTTTCGACTTCGTATATAATTTGGAATTGCCTTCTGTAACATCGATCTTTTTTTCCAAATAAAATACTAGAGCCCTCTTTAGCAAGATATTATTACTGCGTTGTTTCAAGTAAATGCTTTTCCCCAGAGGAAACCCGCTCTGGTCGATTTTCTCTTCATGCATCACGCACCGAAAGGGTCCCTCGAGTGAACGACGGCAATATATTTAATGAAATGTTATTGCGGGGCCACTAATTATCTCGAAATCGTCTGACGGTGGCGTACGTGTCTTTTGTGTTATATAAGAGGATTTAGAGTTGCGAACGAGAAACGTACATATGTGCGTATAGTAGGAACGTTTATGACTAGATCTACTAAATCGTCTACTTATGCGGCGACCTGATTTTACTTTTAATAAGCTCAACTTATGTGAATTTGTGCATTTTTAATATTGTCTGTGGATAAAATTAACATTTAAAAATAAAAAACGACCTGGACCGGGACTCGAACCCACATCCTCCGGTATAACAGATCGACACGTACAGTGACGATGCACGTGCGCGCACCAACTTTAAGTAACAAAGCGAATGATTAACAATCCCATAAAATATTTATTCGAACAGTTCACCCTTCATACAATATACCGGGTGGTTCATTTAAGTTGATAATACAAAATATCTGACAAAACTTTTTAGAAAGAAACGTTTCAAATAAAAGTTACTTAAGAAACGATAAGATGAAATTCACGCTACTTCATAACTATCCAAGTGCATATCATAAAAACAAAAAAGTAGGAAAATCCAATTAAATTGACGCCCTTCTACCTCGACGCACTTTTCGATTCATCGAAGAAACGGTCAATGTGTACGTAAAAGTAAAGTTCTTTCAACGTTTGCACAAGCATTTCGAATGTACTCCTGTATGTTTTCTGTAGTTGTTAGTATATCATTAAAAAAAATATCTGGGAATCTCCCGATTTTTATGGGGTTATCTCAATCGATGCAGTGGAATTATATCAACGTACCAACGAATTCAAAAAACACACAAAAATCGCACTACTTCTACATAGGTAGTACACATTAAGCGTTTTTAAGCGATAAGTGCATCGAAGTAGAAGGGCATCACCTTGAGCATTCAATACAATAATCATTCAATTGAATATCGCTACTATTTTGTTTTTATGATACCACATTTCGATATTTACGAAATAGCATGAATTTCTTCTAATCACTTTTTATATTTTAAATATCCATTAAACGTTAAAAATATCGTTAAATTAAAAAAAATTGTTAAAACAAAAGTTGTTTATTTTATCGCGAAAAATTAGAATAGAAAATAAAAATATAAATTTTCTTTAAAAAAAATAGTTTGACCTTCGAATGACCTTAAAATAGCCCTCCAAATAAAACATGCTTAATGAAATTCGCTTTCCCCCTTTAAAGTTAATTAACTTCTATTTGAAACATTTCTTTCTAAAAAACTTTGTTAGCGAGATATTTTGCATTATCAACTTAAATGGGTCACCTGGTGTATATATAAAAAAAAGTAATGAACATATCGGAATATGTCCTTTTTCAACGAGATTTTCTACGTAAGCCGACAAATAAATTGTCATATTTAGGTGCGGCAGTCATCAGAGCACGTACACGGTTCCTTCGCTATTTGTCTGGAAAGGCGACACCTGCACGAAACGATTTCTTAAATGGGAGCTTATCGAAACTTTTCGATTGGACAATTTGCTGCTTATCGACAAGGAATTTCAATGTCCACGTAATTTATCAGTCGGTTGTTATTACCGTCTTTTTAATTCGTGCTAAAAAGGCAATTTTGCATTTCGATTTGTTAAATTTAAGGTTTAAATTGTTTTAAACAACTTTAACTAATTGAATGGAAATTAGCTTGAAGAATATCAAACAGCGATAAATAGGTTACGGGATTGTTTAAAATTGCAGTTCCCCCGGAGAGCGTTCGTCGTCGAGCGTTTGAAAAAATAACACAAATCATTTTGAACGGTGACGTTACAAACGTTCAGTGTGTTCTATGTTGTTGGCAACAACGTCTTCCATTAGCAAATTAGGCCGCAGCGCCATCTATCGGCAATCGTTTAGACTATCTAAAAAAATATTTTTTTAATAAACGGCAGGATCGGCCCTGTATAACGATTATTAAATAGCTACTAATTGACTTTTATGTCTTGCAAATGTTTTTCTTTTGCGAAGGAGCGCTCGTCGGTAATGAGATCAATTTGAGCCAGTTTGGAGTTTCTTCTGTTGGAAATGGGGCGCGAATTCTTGTAGTCCTATTATCGGACGATTAACCCAACTCGTGGATGGCATGCAGACAATTGCTCGAATGGAGAATTTCTCGAATTATGTAGCGACACGAACATTTTCAAAAGTGAACGAAAGGGTAAAGTTTTGCTTATTGTCTTGTGCTTTGTCTAATTAAGTCGGTAAGTTTAGACTAGTGCAGATGAGGTAAGCTTAGGTTAATGTAGATGAGGCGAGTAACGTTCACTAGTATATCTACATAATTCGAAGTATTAACGATTAACTTCTGGCCTCGAGTTGATCGTGCGACCAATATTAACGGTAATCGAACTTACGCGAGTTACTCCTACTGTAATTATCGGCTTTCAAGTAGTTCGGTAAACTCCGCGCGTACACTGAACCAACTCGAGCAAAGTGAAATAATTAATTCGATAGAACTTCATAGCGTTGCGAGATGACGCTTAGAAACCATCGTTGCTATGTACGTTAACAGGTCGACCATGTCAAATTAGAACATTAATTGGCCATAAAAACGATGTTTCGTCGTTGTCGGGTTTTTCATATTCGGCATCGTATCAACAATTCGATTTAAAATAATCTCCGAAGTATTTAAATGCAAGATTTAGTATCCAATTATAAAATACGGCCGACGTAGTTTACTTAATTGTTTCGGCAAGATCGTACATTTCAATCTGGAGGAATTTAAATTTTTCACGTTTTGCTACTCCTTATTTGATAAGATTTCATCTTGCTAAAGTTCGCGAAGCAAAAGTAATCCCTTTGCTAAATTTAAAATCCTAAAAGTTCGTGAATGACTTTCTATTATCTTTTTTTATAGCCGGAATATTCAGATTTGTACGTTTGACGGATTTTATCAGATTTAAAAAGTTTTAATGTAAGCTCCAGTTTCTTATGATATCACGGTTAGTCATATATCCCGATGCAACACAGTCCGTCCCTTCGGAATTTTTCTTTAGAAATTCAAATTCGCTCGATTTTCGAAATAATAGTCGCGCTAATTGCGACGCGCTGTCCCCCGTTTCGCCGCGCAACGCCCGGAATTCGTTGTAAAGTTTGTTATTCAATTAATACTTCATTTTTTTAATAAGATATGCGCGACACATGCCCAAGCGTAAGCTTACATTTTTCCATTTCAAACCACCCGAGTGCAACAGTTGTGACGTTCGGGATGCAGACATGAATTTAATATAATTCGCGCCACGTCCATGGGGTACAAAAATATAAAACTTTGCGGCTAAAATAATGTAGTTTCTTTTGTCTTATCTTCGAAATTGCGTCGTTGCCTTATATTCTCCAGTTACGGTCGAATATAAAACTTGGCCAAAGAGAAGTTAGTTACCGAACCTTTAAAAACTTCAATTCGTGAAATATTTATTACGACGAACAGTATTTTTTACGTTGGCTAATATTTATTTTTGTTCGCGCCGGTCGAACGAACGTCGGGAAATTGTTAAAATGGAAATTTCGACGAAATATAAATTTAAAATCGAGCCCTGTTCGGCAAGGGCGTGCGTCCGAAAACGAAAACAAAAACAAACGTAGACGCGCGCACGTCGAACGTTTCGCATCGGAACCGACCGCTATTTGTGAAGTATTTGTGCGGGAAACATCATCAACAAAACATTTGCAGACGAAACAATCACAATTCGACTAAGGGCCGGTTTTACAATTATGAGATATACGTTAGACAAACTATTCCTGGAATAACTTTCATGGAAACCATTGTCTCGAGAAACGTTTCCATAGCCGTTATTCCAGGAATAGCTATTCTGCAGTATAAATCGTGTTTGTAAAACCGGCCCTTAATGATAATCGGGATCGTATTTAAAAATCGACGAAATATTAGTTGGCGCGTAGATTTTCCAAAAAAAAAAATGTTTTCTCGATTCTCGATCATTGTGGAAATCGATTTCGAATTTTGATGTGGTTTGAAAGATTTCGAGGTTCGATAAAAATACTAACAGAAGAAGACGTTTTCTGTTGACCTCCGCACACGTGGACGTCATCAGCAGTTGACATCAATTGGGACGATGCATTTCCTCGATTCCTTTAACTTCTTAAGCATTTTCAAAATCGACTTCGAGGTTCGAGGGTCAAAATTCGATAAAAATGCTGGCCGAGGAAGACATTTTGCGTTGACCTCCGCACACGTGGACGTCATCAGCAGTTGACATCAACTGGGACGATGCAGTTTCCTCGATTCCTTTCAACGTAGTTCGCAGAAACTTAAGAGGCTTCGAGGTTAGATAAAAAATGTTGACGGAGGAAGACATTTTGTGTTGATTGCCACATGTACGGACGTCGTCAGCAGCCGACATCAACTGAGACGATTCCTTTAAACTTCTCGAGCATTTCCAAAATGGACTTCGAAGAGACCTTGAGGTTAAATAAAAATCGCCGACAAAGGAAGACATTTTGTGTTGACTTTCACACATGCGAAAGTCATCGGCAGCCGACATCAACTGGGACGATGCAGTTTCTTCGATTCTTTTAAACTTCTCGTGCATTTTCAAAATCGATTTCGAAATTCGAAGGTCGAAGTTGGATAAAAATGTGTTATGATGCCGCACCGCGCCGCGCCGTCGACTTCCTCGCGCAGAAGAATTTTGGACGTCTTCGTTCAATATTGGTTTCTAAAGAAGACGGTTTTTGGGCGTTTCGCGGAAACTTTCCAACAATCGAAGACACTCTGCAGGTCGACGCACTCGGACGCTGTTGGCCAAAGGACGGAACGCATCGCTGCGCAGCACCGAACGATGAATGAGAAAATCATGGTTATCACTGTGCGCCAAAACCAAGAAGTCTTTTTTAAGCACTTAATCCTTTAAGTTTCGAATGTTCTGAAGCCAGACTCGATCGAATAACATCTATCTACAATTTCGTCGATTTCCACCACATAATTGTTGGCGTTTTGTTGGCAAAAGTTTCGTTCTCGATATCCTGAGTGACGAGTTTCTAAAGAAGTCGTTTGCCAAAGATCGGAGCGTATCGCAGTACCAAACTACGGACGAACAAGATGCCGAAAGTTCTTCAACGTGTCAAGACGTTTTTGTCTTTCTTCAAGCGAGTTCACCCGAACAGTCGCCATTATTTTTCCGATAGCGTCGAAACCCGTATCTTATCGGTCATTCGACATGGCCATAGATCGTGGCGAAATGTTTGAACTGTGAATGCGTTTTGCTTCCGTTTAGTTATCGTATTCGATACCGTGTCGCTTGTTTTCATCATCTTCTACTTGCGCATTAAAGTTCTCGGATAAGCACGCGACGCGAGCCGAACGTGCTCGGGCGCCAAATATATGCGAGGATTAATTTTCGCAAAGTATCTTATCGAAATAGTTACAAAATCAAAAAGCAACTACGTCGTTACTTAACGAAACGGCCATTCGGCCTCCCTAGCTAGCTGCGTTCCATTTATAAATGTATGAGGCAATTCCTATATTTATTTTTATATCGGTTGAGTGGGAAACGGGGAACAGCTGAAACCAAGCGTTCCTCAATAATAAGTAACGAGGAATACGTCAAGTATCTGACAAGGAAGACGATTAGATGCGCGTCGCGTAGCCGAAAATTCCCGCGCAAAGGCCAACGTTTTAATTGGTCGGTGTTTTTTTTTCGAATATTTTTCAAGACGATAAAAATTTAAACGGAATATAAATGTAACGTTTTATCTCCGATTTTGTCGCTGTACGGGGCCCGTAATGGTCGGACATTAGCCGAGGCAATGGTTAAAAAATTGTAATTAATATTTAAAACTCGTTTAGTTGACGAGCCATGCCTTAACTTTACGACGTTTTTAATTAAGATGGCGCGGTTAATTTTACTCGGCAGGAACTGAACATAAAATGGGAAGACGGACTAATTTTCTTTATATAAAAATCGTGCGACGTCGCCTTTTTATTCGAAAGAGACTGGCGAACGGGCGGCCAGTCGCTTAAGTAAAAATCGAACGTTTACGACTATCGTCCGTTTTAAACTACGTAGTGAACCAAAAGTTAAATAAAGGATTAGATTCTGCCCGTACGTACATGTGGATCATTGGGAATTAGCTACATCCATGAATCTTTAATGTGACAGTTTGCGAGTTCCGCAATATCTCACTTCCACTTCCTTCTTCGTTCCGCAGATCGTATTTCATAGCGCGATGTATTCGTGTATTTTTTATTTTTCAACAAAAATGCCGTTTCTTCGAAGCAAATTACTTTCGGGTTATTCGATAAAGTTTTGTATATATATATATAAGCGAATCGATGAGGGGGAGAAGTGCGTAATCAGTAACACAATCATATCCGAAGTTGTAAACCAAACTTTAATACTTTATTGTGTTTAAAACGGATCTCAAAGGGCTTCAATTCAATTTTCCGTTTCGAAACTTTTCGACAAACGAACGCGAAATCAATTACGTTATTTTTCAAGGGGGAGTACTATATGATGTAATCAAAAAATGAAGTGGCTTCGCTCCCGCAACTGTGCAAGCGCGTCGTCTCATTAGAACCTAAACTTGTTTCGTATTACTGAATACGAAATGAGGTAAAAAACAACTCTACTATTTTCTTATAAAAGAAAAGAGGCCGTTCTCGCAACGACATACCTCCCACTTTAATTTACCGATTTTTTTCCGCAATTCGCCGCAATTTACGGAACGAGGAAAGGAATGACGCAAAATACGTTTTACGCGGTTTTAGTTGGTTAGAGATATGTTGCATTCGAATTTAAAACGTAGGTCTACCTAGAGAAACGTTGAACGCTCAACAAGTGCCATTTAAATTAACGAGTAGAAAACGGAAAATCGTTCGGCAGTTAATTAATGGCAGACGAAAAAGCTCGGGGACCGAAATTTGCGTTTTTGCGGGTTTCGAAATTTTCACGATTTTTCGGCTTCATTTGTTCGACTGTAACGATTAGTTCTTACGATGCCGAAGTTTAAAAGGAAAACTGCTCGTTTAATTTTTCCGGTAAACTCCCCTTTAAACTTAAACTTGCCGAAATCAAATTGCAAAGATGTTAAGTATCTATAATAATTAAACGGCGTCGATAAGGTGTCGGCCACAAAACCAACGCCGACCCAGGCGGCACACTGACGTTTTAATGTCGTCAACCCATTGACCATTTGGGGACCAATGGGAACGTCGAAAATGACATATATATGACGGGTTAATGTCACAACTCAACGACGTCAAATTATGACCAATCTAGTACGTTACTTGAGACGTCTAATTGACGTCTAATTTCCTTAAATGGGACGTCGATTTGACGTCCCATTGACGTAATCCCAAAGCATTAATGACGCATCTAAAAGTGAAAAAAATACAAATGCATTCAATATAATAATTATTTTATTACAAAAATGAAGGTACAAACAAAGAACCTAAATCTAAGAAATTAAACAAGGTATGTTAATTATTGGTAATTATTCGTCGGCGTCGTCGTGAACTCAATAAGTGACGTACGCACGACGACACTTTAACGACTAACATTTGACGTCATTAAAGAACGTCGTTGAGACGTCTTTGTTTGGTCATTCCAAAGTCCTGAATTCTTACTGTAAAAACTGAAGATAAAGACGTTTTGAAGGGTTAATTTAAAGCGTAAAATATTTATAATTTTTTCTAACATGTTTATGTTTTAATCCAAAATTTTAACTAAAAAATATATAAATCCATTTTGGAATTATACACTATCGCTTCTATGCGATTAATAGTAATAGTTTTATAAGTTATAAATACACTACTATACAACTAAACAAGTAAGTAAAATCACATCCAGTTATTTATTCTAATTGTGTACGTCAATGGCTGGAACTTGTGCCTTTAAAGTGTCACGCCACTGTGCATACTGATCGCTTTGGTTTAGTACCAGCGGTTTTGTTAGGTTAGTGGTTTTACTTTACAGCGAGTTCTACGTTGTAAATTTGTACATTGTAAATTTTGATATAATTTCTTAACGGTAAGTGAAGAATTAATCAGCCTATCGCCACCTAAAGTTAAAACAAATAATTTTAAATAATTAAAAAACTGGAAGAAATATTTTTTACAATAATTTTACAAATCATGGCTTTACAAGAAACAGACAAATTGTACTTATTTTTATAGGTTTTAACCTTTAGGTGACTAGGTTATCTTTGTGGCGTGAGTGATCCCCCATTTCATTATTAATTTATTTAGATGTCTTTTGTTGGTGTGAAATTTTACATTGTGCGACTCTTACAATCAGCAAGCTTTTATCTAAAATAGTGTTTTCTATTGTGCTTAATTTAGGCTCTATCAAGGGATCCCAGAACTCGTGAACATACTGTATATCTTATATTATATTTACCGCTTACATCTTATCTTAAATATATTATTGTATTACTCGTATATAATAATAATATCGATATTTGGTTATTTAGTAGATAAATCCAAATAATTTTATGTTCATTCTTTGATATATTAACGTACTTTGTTTAATTTCTTAGATTTAGGTTCTTTGTTTGTACCTTCATTTTTGTAATAAACTAATAATTATATTGAATGCATTTGTATTTTTTTTCATCTTTAGATGCGTCATTAATGCCTTGTGATTACGTCAATAGGACGTCAAATCGACGTCCCATTTAAGGAAATTAGACGTCAATTAGACGTTTTAAGTAACGTACTAGATTGATCATAATTTAGCGTCGTTGGGCTGTGACATTAACTCGTCATATTGACTTGTCATACATATGTCATTTACGACGTCCCCATTGGCCCTCAAATGGCCAATAGTTGACGACATTAAAACGTCAGTGTGCCGCCTGGGATATCAAAGAATGAACACAAAATTATTTGGATTTACCTACTTAATAACCAAATATCGTTATTATTATTATATACGAGTAATACAATAATATGTTTAAGATAAGATGTAAGTGGTAAATATAATATAAGATATACAGTGTGTCCACGAGTTCTGGGATCATTTGATAGTACCTAAACTAAGCACAATAGAGAAAACGATAAAACGATGTTAGATAAAAGCTTTCTGGTTGTATGAGTCGCACAATGTAAAATTTCACACCAACAAAAGACATCTAAATAAATTAATAAAATGGGGGTCACTCACGCCACAAAAATAACCTAGTCACCTAAAGGTTAAAACCTATAAAAATAAGTACAGTTTGTCTGTTTCTTGTTAAGCCATGATTTGTAAAATTATTGTAAAAAATATTTCTTCCAGTTGTTTAAATATTTAAAATTATTCGTTTTAACTTTAGGTGGCGATAGGCTAATTAATTTTTCACTTACCGTTAAGAAATTATATCAAAGTTTACAATGTACAAATTTACAACGTAGAACTCACTGCAAAGTAAAAACACTAACCTAACAAAATCGCTGGCAGTAAACCAAAGCGTGATCAGTATGCACAGTGGCGTGACACTTTAAAGGAACTAGTTCCAGCCATTGACGTACACTATTAAAATAAATAACTGGATGTGATTTTACTTACTTGTTTAGTTGTATACTAGTACATTTTATAACGTATAAAATTATTACTATTAATCGCATAGAAGCGATAGTGTATAATTCCAAAATAGATCGATATATTTTTTTAGTAAAAATTTTGGATTAAAACATAAACATGTTAGAAAAAATTACGAGTAATTTACGTTTTAAATTAACGCTTCAAAACGTCTTTATCTTCACTTTTCCAGTAAGGATTCAGGACTTTGGAATGACCAAAAAAAAGACGTCTCAACGACGTTCTTTAATGTCGTCAAAAGTTCGTCGTGAAAGTGTCGTCGTGCGCACGTCACTTATTGAGTCCACGACGTCGCCGACGAATAATTGACGACAGTGTGCCGCCTGGGGAAGTAAACTAAAACTAGCTTGTTTTTTTTTTAACGTTGACGAACTCGTTTTGAGCTACAAATTTCTGCACGCGCACTTGCAGGTACGAATTCGAGGTTCGTAAATTAAAAACGCCAATTCGCGAGAACGCAACACGTCAACAATCACGAGAGGATCGTGATCGACGTTGATTTTAATAAACGCGACAATTAAATGACAATTTTAAACGATTCGACGCATCAATTATTATATTCGCGCCCGCGTCGAATATCTGGTCATTCGACATCTCGTCGTTTCGTCCCAACTTAAATTCCACGCCGTTAAAAAAAAAACGAGACGGCCCACGGCGTCGGGATTGTTTCGCGCGTAAACCCGAAACGACGTCCGTCCGTTCGAAGACGGTTTTCAAAACCGTCGACTAATTAAATTTCGCCTTGACGCCCATAATCTAATTTCCGACGCGCAAAATCCTAATGGCGTGATTAATTTATTACAGTTAAACTGACCGTTAAACTAATTTTCGGTATATTTGGCCGAATTATGGGGCGCGCGGAAGTTTTAGCGGTTCTATGTATTAATTTAATTATCGTTCCGTTCGCGGGCGCGAGGAACGACCGGGACTTTGTCGTTTTCTAATTGTTCGCCGAACACACAAACCGGACCATTAGAAGTGCATTAAAACAACTTTCGTACCACGCCCACGTTAGAAACGAATCATGCGATAGTGCTTTGTTTTATTTAGTTGCATCGGAAACATGTTCTTTCCTCGTACGAAGGAAATCTCGCGGGAAAACCGACATTGCCGTAGTCGTCGAAGGTGCAAAAACTTTTTCAGGCAATACATCGACGGTGAACTTATTTGCGCATATTTCGTTATAAAAAATTGATAAATCGATTTTGCGTTACGTTTCGACGACACGGGCCGCGAAAAGTACGAGAAAATTCAAACGAAAACGGAATGCGGCGGGTGGCGGCTGTGCTGCGTCCCGATGGAACTGGCTGTCGGCGCATCAGGTTTGCACCGTGGGACGACCGGAACATGCAGAAGACAACTTGCGGACACCTGAATCCCACTGATGGATGGTCGAGACGAATAAAAACATCCACCGAGAGAGCCGTCCGTTATCCTCGAGCATTCCTAATATTTTACGGGGGATGCGAAGGCGCGAATTAACGGCGAAATATTATGTTCTATTTCGAGAGTACGAAACGCGTCTCCGAACTCTTCGATAAACTGCGATCGATTTAAATTACTAAATTAAATTAACGTTTTCGAAATAGAGGAAACGACGAAATGCCGCCACGGTTTAATCATAAACAGTTGTATCGTTCGTGTTACGCATACGTAACGTAGCTTACTACTCGATAAACTTTTATGTTAAAAAAGCCCAGCGGATTCAGGTCGGCCGGCATTACTGGTCAATAATAGAAATCTCCGTTTCTTAGACAAAAAATAATGTCTAAGCGAAAAGCTCAGCTGGTTTATCCGATCAATCTCAAAATTGACGCGACAATCAAAAATCGAAATTTTTACTTTCTTTTTAATTTCCAACGGCCGATTGCGTCACCTCTCACGATGACAAAGACACCGGGCACCGCGCCAGCACCGTATAATTAATACTAAAATACTAATTTTTAATTTTAACAAGACAACAGGGCTTCCAGCGACACACCCCATTAAAAAAAGTAAATCCGTAAAAAAAGTAAATCACTGGAAGCACTGAATATAACGAACAACGAAATGACAAACTACACGTTTTTAAATCGATTTAAATTTTTTGAGAATTCTCGAAAAAATCCCTTAGTTATAGTTCACGTTATTTTTTTGGTAAAATTTTGACCGGAACGGTTTGAGATATAACGTTCAGAACAAGTCGCAAACGACTAGAAAACTCGTATTTCTAGTATAACAACGCAAGAAATGACGAACTGCGGGCGTTTAAATATATTATATTTTTTGCATAATCTCGATAAAATAACACTACCTGATACGCATAGAACAGGTGCGAAATTACTTGAAAAGTAGTTTTTCAAATATAACAAACAAGAAATGACAAACTACACGTTTTTAAATAGATTTAAATTTTTTGCGAAGACTCGAAAAAATCCCTTCACGTTCACGTTTTTTGTTTTGGAAAAATTTTTACCCGAACGTTTTACGACGCAACGTTCAGAACAAGTCTGGAACGACTAAAAAACTCGCTTTTCTAGTATAACAAAGTGAGAAGTAAATAGATAATCATTTTTGCATAATTTCGCATAAAACAGGTCCGGGATTACTTGAAAAGTAGTTTTTCAAATATAACAAACAAAGAAATGACGAACTACACGTGTTTATAATTTAATATGTGAAATACTAAGTGATCATAACAAGATACAACAGCAGTTAAACACATTCATACATCTGATAATGTCCGCGTATCACTAAAATTTAAACACCCATTACAACTTCACTAGGAACCAAATCACCGAGAAAATGACTCCTTGTACACAGTCTATTCTTTTCTCAGATTCGTGAATAAATAAAAAAAATAAATAAAGTAAATATCTAGACTAAAAAGTAAATATAAGTAAATCCGTAAATAAAAGTAAATCACTGGAAGCACTGCAAGACAATTGCGGAAATAAATCCGCCATTTAACGTACAATAACACGAAATTAAAGTATAATTTTAATAGTCCCTTAGGAAAATGATTTTTTATTCAGAATTGTAATTGGGTAATAATTTGCGCTCAATTATTCATTTCCGAATTTTATTATTATATTGGGAGATATTCGCTATTAACTCATCGTTTCTCCCAATTTCGTGCCGCGTCTACGTAACAGGGTCGCATTAAAACTTTTTTTTTTCTTTTACTAATATTTTGCGCCCACATTCGCACGCCGAGAAGTGAGGGACGAGCCCTAGCGAAAAGAATGGCGACAACCACACGTGGCCGTGTTTCCGAACGGCTTTTTATGTTTAAAAAACAAAACTTAACTTCTGAAGTAAAACTTCTAATGCGACGCCCCGCATAATGGGGAGCAAAATGCTCGCAAGATGAAACGAAAACGCCGACGAGACAGTTATCTACCAACTAAGCGTGTGACGTCACATCTAGTTCTCTGTCGCACGCGTAAGAGCTTGTCTAAATGAGGCAAATTACGCGCGTTTCAAATCGCGCATATTTCGCCCACATTCGCATTCGCGCGTCGATCGTGTGCAATACGTCGGAAACTCGACCACCATTGCACCGTTATTGCGTCCAGTAGTCGGGCGGTAGTATACAGTCCGAAGACTGAGTACTGATGGAATCCTATTTCGATAACGACAATAAAAATAACGCGCTACTCGAATTGCGCATAAATTGTCGCGTAAAAGTGAAGCGATTCAAGTTGCGCGTATCGAATCGCACGATTGTGTGATACTAGAGGTCCGTATAATCCGTCCACGTGCGCACGAGCCGAAATACTAGCGACGCCGTTATTGTGTCCAGTAGTCGGACGATAGTTCACAGTGCGAAGACCGAATACTGACAGAATCCTACTTCGAAAACTCGCACGATAACGCGCTACTCAAATTGCGCGTAAATATCCGCGTAAAAGTGAGGAATTTACGCGCGGATGTCCGTATATTCTGTCCACGCGTTACTCGAATCGCACGTAAATCGCCTTATCTGGACAAGCTATAAATAGTTTCGCTTTGGTCGTGCGACCCGCAACGCACACCTGTTTTTTTTCTTCTTTTTTTAAATTGGCTATCTTGAAGATGTTCCTTCGAAAAGGCCTACATTGTATTTTTTGCCGTTCGAATGGATCGTTTTGTTCGTACTGTGCGTAAGAACGGAACCGATTTTGATGAATTTTTTTTTTAATGTTCCGTGAAATCGGAAACATTTGTATCGTTTAAACAATTATTACAACAAAATATAAAGCGACAGAAAATGGTAAAAAATCTACGGGGAACGGATAAACCACGTCGAAATAATATCACAAATTCCTGTAAATATTTTTTTTCTACGGCGCTGCCTCGTTCAGATGTTCAACCCTAAAGTTTATTGTTTAAAAATAACGTTTATTTTTCGTTGAAATTTAACAATTTCTGATTGAGATCTTTAAAATGGTCCAATAGGCGTTTTGATGCCGCCTTAGGGGCACCGGGGATGCGCTACCCCTAACCTTTCCGACTCCGAAATATTTCAATTTCTAATTACATTTTCGGATTTGCCAGACATTTCGGGATAAAAAAAAGGTAGATTTAGATAAAGATTAAATTATTTCTAAAATTGAATTAAATTCTGTCACCTCGAAAAAACAAAAAAAAACCGCGCCCTATTGTTTTAAATTAATTTTTGTTTTACTTTTTTACTGGTTGTTCTATTGCGCAACCAGGGCTTTCGCCAATTATAATATTATTATAATGTTATAATGTTAATGTCTACTCGGTTTAAACATTATTAAAAAAAAATTATAGCGACTAACCTATTTCGAAGACAAAGGGGTAGTTAGAGATCCGGCCGTTTTCGTCCCAAACCAGACACGCGCACCACACTTTCAGGGTTCGTTGGAAAAACGAAACAAATTAAAAGTCGATATTGTGCATTTTTAATCGCATTCCACGCTAAACTTTCCATTATTTCTAATTCGTTAGAAAATACTTCACTTTAATAATTATTAATGACGTATTTATCGTTAAGTTATAACGTTATATATCTGAAAATGGACGCCGTTCTATGTGGGGTACCCGATAACTAAAATTCCGACGAAATTTTAAAACAAAAATGTATTCGGGCCGTTCGCGGACAATTTAAATTCACACTGCACTTATGTTCAAATTATTTATTTAGTTATTGGATTACATTTACTTAAATTAATTCGCGTTAACGTTAAGACACCTTAACGCGCCGGCGTTCACTCGTAGACTGAGCCACTCGATGTTGCTGTGCCCAACAACAACGCGTCACCAAAAAGGAAGGGGTTGAAGGCCACGTACTCGTTCGCAGATGCTGCGTTGCCATTAACCCACAACCTATATAAAGCAATAATAACATCATAACCTCGCAATTTTTATAATTATTAGTGTCGGGAATTATTATGTCGATTATCGACCGCAATTTATATGACGGCTTTTTTTAAACAAATTACCTATTATATGTACGTACTATGTACTATTCGTTAGTTACACTAAAGTATGTCTTGTATTAAACGCACCATTTTTCACCAGCTCGACAATTAAACATTTATTTCTAAACTAGCTTTTGCCGATCGCAAATGTTCGAAAGAACGTATCCTAAAAATGTCATAGATAATACGGACAAACTGAACGAATTTTTAAAAAACATACATTCCCCGTTTCGTCCTCTTAAGAGTGGAATTTGGAAAAAAATTCTTTCGTATTAATTGTCCAAATCATAACAGTAACGTATCCTCAAAATTTCGTGTTTCTAAGACGTGTGGTTGAAGCTGGGCGTCGATTTGTCAAATTTTCAAAAAACCCACGTTCTCGATTTCATCCCCTTAACAGTCGAATTAGGAAAAATCCTTTCATTATGATTGTTCACGTCATAACAGAAATGTATACTGAAAATTTTGTGTTTGTAGGACCAGTGGTTGACGCTGGGCGTCGAAATGTCAAATTAAAAAAAGAACGCACTTTCCTGGTTTCATCCCTTTAGGAGTCGAATTTGTAAAACTTCTTTCTTGATGGTTGTTCGCATCTTAAAAAAAAATAACGTATCTCGTAAATTTCGTGTTTTTAACAGCAGTGGTTGAGGCTGGACGTCGATTTGTCGAATTTTTAAAAAACGCGCTTTCTTGGTTTCATCCCATTACGTGTGGAATTTGGAAAACATCTTTCTTAGTGGACGCCTGCATCGTCAAACAAACGTATCCTCCAAATGAAATGTCGCGTTTCTAAGATCGCTGGTTGAGGCTGACCGTCGAATTGCCAAATTTTTGGAAAAACGCCCTTTCTCAGTTTCGTCCTCTCGCTGGAGAAGGCAACCGAGGCCAAAACCCGCCTCTCACCTGATGCGGGTCACCCAACGTTGGGCATCATGGACAAGTGGCAACCGACCGAAATTTGTGACAAAATCGATTATGTCTATTATCAGACCTAATTGACTTTGACCTTGACTCAATTACAATTGAACTTTCTCCTTTTTTATGACGAGTAATGGGTTTTTTAAAGCGTCCAAGAGCCTTGTCGGAATTCCCAGAATTAAAAAAAAAACATTCTCCTTTTTATGTTGATTAATAAGTTTTTCCATGACGTCATGAATGTCTTGAACTTCCCGTTTAGATATGTATTTTGTTTTAGGCTACTCACTTTACGGCATGACTAACCAAATTGTCGTAAATACTGCACAATACTGTAAATCAATAACGTATTCTTCCGACAAGGTTTGACGTCATGGAAAAACCTATTAGACATCATAAAAAAAGAGAAAGTTTAATTCTGGGAAAAATCTATCATTAAGGCTAGATTAAGGTCAACTAGGTAATTAAGTTTTAGTCTTGTACAAGCGAACGGCTCAAGGACCGAATCCTGTGGAACCCCGACGGTCACCTGGAAGGCATGTTGTACAACTTTTCCTTGTACACAACCCCGTAATCCTTGTCAAGGATCAGCACCCATTTCGCCACAACACCGATACTTGCTGGACCTTAATGGTGGCGACTAATAATCGGGTTGTCGTTTATTTTGGAGTCGTTTGTATCTACGTTAAATTTCGCATTTCGTAGAGCGCGCCGGAACTTGTCCGAATTCCATTATCTCTGGTAATACCTATATCTAAACGGGCCGTAAATTTAAAGGTCGATTCGGATATTTTCGAAATACATTCCGATGCCGCGAAACAACTCGTAAAACCATATCTAAATATTTTAATGGCATTTATCGGAGTAATAAAACACGTGCAGATATCAACATTCCTTTGTAATTTATTATCTATTAAACTTCGGTCGTCACGCAACAACTGCAATGCATTTATAACGTAGTTCTGGTAAAACGGCTTCAGTTCGACCGGGTTTTTTAAATACATTTCCAGTACGTGAACATATTTTAAATATCGGAAATTTTTATTTTTACTAGACCAATAAATTTTTATTGCTTGTTGGGGTTAAATCTGTGTGATACACCACTTCTGCCCGTCCTTGGTGGTATCAATTTTCATCCGTCTTCTATGTTGTTACTTGTGTTGCGTAATAGACCCCGACGTCCGTATTTAGTATTCGTCGAGGTGTTTGTGTTTGTGTGTGTGCGCGCGCGCTCCGATAATCGTGGAGTTTTCTCGAAAAGTAAAGATTTAGTGTCCACGGAAATGAGTTAAATGCAACGAACGAAGGTAGAATTTTTCTCAACGCTGTACTACAAGTGCTCCTGAATTCCAATTTGGAAAATCTTGGTGAATGAATTATCGATGTTCGAAAGCGTTTTAATAGAACTCGTCTTCGACTTAAGCTAGTTGGACGCTCACTTTTCTGAATATTTTCGTCGGGAAACGAAAACGAAGGTGCTTTTTCTAGAAAAATCGATATCGATTAATTCGCGATCGAATCGCAATTTTGAGAATAGCGAGTTTAATTAAACGATATCGTCGAATGAAATAAGTGAGTGCGTACGTTTAATGCTGTGCCGCCACTAATTTAAATTAATTGTCGCCGCATTTAGGCGAAACTGTATAATTGTAGGTAACCAACAATCGAACCTCCTGACAACCAATTGAATGTCTTGAATTATTTACTGACAGCTATACAAACAAATGCGACCGAGAAACCTCAAATTGAACAACGCAACGTCTCCGTGCAAGTCGACATAAATCACAAACAAAGGAGATTGTTCGGTTAAATTGCGGCATTATTCGAAAACGGCGGTCATAATCGATATTCGCCAATTACGACCGAAACGAATCCGGCAATCGATACGTTCTTCATAAAAACAATCCGCGATTTAATATGCGAAAAGTTATTCGTCTCCTTGAACGCGCGCCGTTCTTTCGATGGCGCGTAACAAAACCGAGATTAATAATAAATTGGCTTTTTTACGAAACATTGCGTTCGAGATAATACGAAATCTATCGAAAAAGATCGACAATAAATATATCGAACGTTCGACAAAAAGGAACGGGAATATCGATCATACGAGGGCCTCTTAATCGTAACATGCGATTTCCTGTCAATCGGGTTTTTTCCGGTGCCGTGGTAACTGTATATAATTTATAGGTGGGACTGACCGATGCGACTACGATGCTACGCGTTAAAGTTAAATCGACCTTAATAACGGTCGGGTTATTCAAGGGCGCATAATATTCGCATTTTCGGCCTTGTTCAAGCGCACTAACTGCTATAGACTTAGGAGCAAACAATCTCATCAAACTTAATAATGATAATGTGCTAACGGCAAAGATTCCATCTAGATGGCGCTATCGGGCGCGGTTAGGGTTGATGCAAGTTTAGAAAGTTGGTCCGTCCTAATAGTTGGTCATCGGGGCGCCATATACTACGGTTAGCGGCAACCGCAAGGGTCCAACTTCTATATTATTATGTATTGCGGACGTGTTAATTTCGTTACTTAATTATTGTCGTCGTTATTGTTACTATCTATCGGTGACGGATTGAAACATTCCGTTTGCCCGGAGATTTGCACCAAAAATTATCGCCGTCAACTAGTTAACCAACACTTAACGTGCATTTTAGAAGCTCGGTTGGGGGTAAGGTTTTGCGCAACGCACAACGCGGCCGTATTGTGTGTTGCGTACGCGCAATTACGTAATGAAGTCCGCGAGTGTACGTAAACCGGCGTTCGGCTTGCCTAAAATAACCCGAATTCAAATTTGTGGAAAACCGCGTGAAGAGCCGACGATTTTCGCGTTTGAATCCGATCATCCGGCTCGCCGAAGCAACCTTAAAAGGTCGTCCGAAGGTCAAATCCGATATTCCAGATCGCAAACGCTTAAATTAATACTGGGTGTGGGGGGGACCGGCGCGGCCGACGATTTTCCAAATGCGCCCCCCCATATCGCGAACATCGGAGAATCGAGAGGAATTAGGTAACAAAATTTCACGTACTGGGTAATTTGGTTATGTCGTGATTTTGTGACTTCGGCTCAAATAAGAGTTACAAATGGATCTCGATTTTCGGGAATTGCGGATTGCGCGGAATTTCGCTGAGAAATCGAAAACGAATAGGATTTATTGAAAGCGATCGCGGTAGACAGCGAAAAAATGTTATGATTAATGCGGCGGGGGGGGGGGAGGGCTAATACACTATGTCCTATTTGTTTTATGTAGTTTAGCGACTGCGTCGATTCGATTAATGCTTTGCCAAACACTAATTAGAATGAGTCGTTTTTTTCTTCTTCGAGAAAATTAACCTCCTTTTACTGCATCGATATTTTAATCGAAGCAAACGTAGGTAAATTGTTTAGATTTTAAGCTGCAACGTCTTATAGTTAAATTAATAACGTATTTACGCGTAACATATTGAAGTAATCGGTCTTATCTCGAATCTGAATGAAGCTTACATACGTAACTAATTACGTCGTACCTAATCGTATTAATCTATTTTGTAGCCTGAAATAATTATACGCGATCTATTTACGACTCTTGTTGAACTCGTTGTTTAAAATTGTCGGCGCTTTATGTAAAAAGACGTTTAAGATTAATTTACGTCGGAATGTGCTATTTAAAAGGAAACGCCCATCGATCACCTAAATACCTACACGAATTAGTAAAAAAAAATCAAACCTAGCACGAAAATCCACTTTTAAATTAATATTGTTATATTATTAAACGCGCCCATTAAACATTTACACGTAACGGCGAAAGACGACCATGACCATCTGTGGCCAAATAAAACTAGGCAGTTTCAGTTTAATGGATCTTGATTTTCAATCATTTTGTCGGCTTTCTAATCTGCCATTAGGAAATATTTCGAGCTTTTTTCTCGTCAGACGCGTAAGATTCTTAAGTTCGTTGGCACAGACGACAATCGTAAACGATTGAAAAAACGTGGACGTTGCGGATGAACATTTCGAGGGCCTGGGACATCTGGACGCGGCCGATCGGGCGCCGGGACGGTAAAGGCGCCCAAGATTGCGGACGAGTCGGCAGTACTTAAAAAATATATACTGTTTTGCACGCAAGTAATCAAGGCCACCTTCGAAAACGATAGTGAGCAATTATGGAAGCTTTCGTTAGGTATTGGACTCAACCGAACTCGATCATTCAATAGGTTTGTGTAACTGCTAGTAATTGAACTTCTGTTCGTTAGAGTGTATTATTCAAAATAAAAATAAGTTATAAGTTTATTTGCGTTATTTACATTTTTTTACATTGATAAGGTTGATGTTATTTCGTTCTATTCGGCTAAACTTTTATAAAAATATTTATTTTACATCAAACGGAAACCTCCAAGAAACGAAAAATTTCGTTGGTCCCGCCAGAATAATCTCGACTGCGTTTTAGCAGAAGGACGCAATCCACATTTTTTGGTGAAAAAAATCGGAATATTGTTACCAGATTTTAAAAGATGATGTATTTGCTCTAGATGCATAAGGTCCACCAAAAAAATCGGCTTGCGCTTAGCTATGGACGACACCAAATGTGCGCTCCTGTAAAATTTACTTCTTGTGGATTACGTCATTCTGCAAAAAGCCGTCTACATTTTTAACAAGCCGAAGCGGATACCTTTATAACGCGGAAGCGGAACGTAGATTACGGTCCCAATGGGCACAAAATTAGGAATTTACACCTGTTAATGCCGAATTCGGGTATCTAATGTAAGACCTTTACTTAGTAATCTGTAATTATTGGAACTCTTCATAAAGACAATTGACAACTTATTTTACCTATTTGTATTTTTTCAACAAATTAAAGTAGAATTTATTTCAAGAATTTTCTAGATTATGACATGATAGCCGCATAACGAGTTTACAGTCTGGCCGAAACTGCACATAATCTCAATTGCACGTCGTAAGCGATTAATTAGTGTCATAATAAATGTATAAACTTTGATATAAATTATATAAGTGTAAATATTTTTTTAATTTTAAATAATGATTGTTGTATAATCGGTCGTTCCAATTAATGCCCCTATTCTGTAAAAGTTAGTTAACATTATGTTAACGTTAAATTATGTACATAACATCTTTCTGTTAAGTGATGTGCAACATTATAGCATTAAAATCGTATTCTGTAATTTGCAATGTTGAAATGCTTTTAATATTTTTACTAAAAGTTGAAAAATGTATATTTTTGAACCAACGGGATTTATCACATGCGCAGTGAATTGTTTTCATTCCCGGTATTTTCGAATATTGTTTGGATTTGTAAGGTTATTAGGTTATGTCCATGTACCAAAAAATGAAGTGTAACTAATATCTAGGAATATCCAAAACCAAAGTTTTAAACATATAGGCACCCATATGATATGTTAATTAATGTAATGATAATTACCTTCAAATATGCAGGAATAGCACTTGAACGGGCAGTAGATAAGTAAGGTTTCAATCGATTAATTAACATTATTGCTAAGTCTTTTGTAAAGCGAAAGCTTTTTTTGAAACACAAATCTGATAACACTTCAAACGGGTTTTGCGTGTCTCGTAAACCTCGTATATATAATGATTTATTTACATTTGTACCGGTAGGTGTTAAGGACTATTCCTAACATGTCATTATTCATGTACAATTGAGGAGCGTTTTTTTCAAAAACGATCGTGTCCAAAAAATCCTTTTTGGAAAAAAACGCTCTTGAAGCGAAAAACCGTTAAAATACGAAAACCGGCTTTGATTTAAATGTTCATGTGACATGATCGTTTTTAAAAACACGTTCCTCAATTGCAGTTTATAAAGAAATATAGTTCCTATAATATATATACGAGTTACTTTTCTTCGTCCTCTTCTAGTAGTATATATGTCATTATAACAATATTACCATCCATCCCTTAAAGATCAACAAAAACTATTGACACAAGAAACGAAAATTACCTGCCAACATAACCTTACAAACCCAATGTAAAATTGTTACATTCACGTTTTACCTCACTGTTATTTTACAGTGAATTTTACTAACATAATGTTATTAACAGCGGACATTTTCCTTATAGAATTGCATTTTCGTTGCATACTTTAAAATTTTACATTTTTATGTAGTTAACATAATGTTAAGCGTAACATTTGCTTACAGAATCACAGCATAAATCACAACGGAATAAAAACTGTTGTGTCCCGGGATCGATTTAAAATCTATGTACAATTTAAATATCTTTATTGTAATTAATACAGCAAAACAGAATCAACTAAATGGCATGAACGCTTCTACCGTCGCCAACACTTTATGATTTTTGAAGAAAATCAAGGTTTTTGTGAAAAAAATATCTGTAATCAGCCTGAACAGGAATTGTTGAAGTTAATTGATTCTCAGAAAAATAGTTTCCTGCCAGACCGGCTAAAATATAAGGTTGTTTGGTAATGACTTGCCGCTTTTTACAATATTTTTAATATTTTATTTAATATAGTTAGGATTAAAACAGAATTAGGTCAAATATGCGCCGTTTTGTTCGATAATTTGTTGCCATTTTGAAGGTAATTTCATTATGCCCCTCTCGTAGAATCCCTTCTCCCTATTGGCAAAAAACTGAGACAAGTGGTTTTCACAGTCTTCTCTTGTGTTGAATTTAATATCACCAACAGAGTTTTGCAGCGACAAGAAGAGATGGTAATCCGATGGTGCAATGTCAGGACGGGTGCATTAAAACATCCCAACCAAGTTTCCGGAGCTTCTGACGGGTCATCAAAGATGTGTGTGGCCTGGCGTTGTCCTGATGGAACACAACTCCCTTCCTATTGACCAATTCTGGCCGCTTCCGGTCGATGGCATCCTTCAAACGGTCTAGTTGTTCGATATACCGCTCAGAATTAAGTGTTTGGCCCGATGGGAGCAGCTCATAGTGGATGATTCCCTTCCAATCCCACCAAACACACAACAAAACCTTCCTGGGCGTCAATCCTGGCTTGGCCACCGTTTGGGCCGCTTCGTCTTTCCTCGTCCACGATCGTTTGCGAACAACATTATTGTAGGTGACCCATTTTTCATCGCCAGTCACCATCTGCTTTAAAAACGGCTCCTTTTCGTTGCGTTTCAGCAGTAATTCGCAGATGGAAATGCGGTCGATTAGGTTTTTTTTGGACAACTCATGTGGCACCCAATTATCCAGCTTTTTAGTGTATCCGGCTGCTTTCAAATGCCTATGGACGGTTTCAGTGCTTAGCTGGAACTCCCTCGCGATACTTCTGATAGTCACATGCCGGTCTTCGTGGATTTTTTCTACGATTTTGTAGACATCAGTGGTTATTGGCCGTCCACTGGGTACAGGGTCTATTATGTCGTTTCGGCCGGCTCTAAAACGCTGAAACCACTCTTCGGCGGTTCGAATCGACACAGTACCATCTCCCACAACACCATTAATCTTGCGATGCGATTCGCGTGCGGTTTCGCCTTGCACAAAGAAGAATTTCAAAATAGCGCGAATTTCGGCATTAGTGAACTCCATGTTTCAGCGACTGCCACTTGTGAAAAAAAAAGTCAAAACTAAACAAATGACACGTCGTTTTGTAGCTAATGTCATTACTTGTCAAATGACATACAGAGTTGCCAAATGCTGCTTTATTTGCTTGCTCCACAACGCTTCAAACTCCCTCTAGCGAAAAAGCGGCAAGTCATTACCAAACAACCTTATATTAGTATCTAACAAAACTTACATTTTCATTATTTTCCTATAATAAAAAGAACCGCCTTACATACAATCTATCGAGTTTGGCTCATGAAAATATAGCGGGAAAACTTAATTTCTGTAAAAAAAATTCAGTAGTACACTACGTAGTGTACATTTTACCGAAAATGATTACGAACAATCTTACATATTGAAAAAAAGTAATGACAAATTATAAAGAATAAACTAATATTAAAACAAGACACCGTTCCATCTTTGAAAATTGTCCAATTATGTACGTTAAGAGATGAAAATTCAACAATAAATATAATAAAATATAATTAAGGTGATAGGTGATCAGCGTGAATTAAGTAAAGATTTGTTTAGAAATCACTATCAGCTATAACGATGAAAACAGTGTTTTTTGTTTTTCGGATATGGAAAACGACTTTTTAACCCTTTATTTTTGCTCAAAGGTACCCAATATATATGTATTAATAACAAAAAAATGCACAAGCGATACTCGTATTACAACGGTAATGCACGCAGGTGCTGATAAGGATTTAACATAGATAGGTAGTTGTGACGTCACGCATTCGAATGCTAAACGATAGAAAAAAAAAACAAATTTGAACTGTTATGATACGCTTATACCTACCGTAGTAGATTACTGTGCGACAAATAGGTAAAAATTATGCTAACTTACTCTAACGCTCCCTTTTACAAAAAAGCTGAATTAAGAATATAATTTCTCGCAAATAACCGCGAAATTTCAGGATAATTTCCGTTTACATAGAGATTTAAAAACTATACCTTCAAACCGTTACTTTTTGTTAGTTTTAACATCACAAAACTTGGCGCAAGAAGTTGACAAAGTTTTATGGCAATATGTTTAGAAATAATATGTTTATTATGAAAAAATATGTAAATTTTAAATCTGAAAATTTTTATATCATTATCAAATTTTGTCCTGTGTTAGTAGTACTTGTTCAGAATAATATTTGTTAATGGCAAATGTTTATAAAATCAATACTGTTTTTGTTGTTATGTTAATACTAATTATAATTAATAGGCAACACAGTATACACTTCAAACGCAACCTTAAGTAAACGAGAATGTGAGTCTGGTTTGCCAGTCCGCCTAGTGAGCTGCAAGACTTCCGGTACGAATAACTATTTATTGTAGTTTACCGATTACTTACCTACCTCGAAAATATTAATTTCCCCCTATTATTCGATAATTTAATTACAAATTAGTACCTCTAATTTCACGCTTAATGGCGTCCAACGCAACGAACTGTCTCTGATGTAAATGCGACTCGCGCTTCGGGCAAACTAAAAACAAACGTCAACTCGTAACAAAACAATACGATTTCCAAAGATTAGTCTTCTTGACTAAATATAAGTAGAAGCCGACTTAATTAGTTTCATCGACTTTTCCTCTCCGACTCCTTCTTTTGCCGGGTCGTTCTCGATCCGTCCTCCAGTTTAACGCAAGATTCCCGACGTACTACCACTACTACTACAAAGTCAACTCTGTTCGGCGGATTATTTCACAAGCAGATATGTTAATTCGCGTATCGATTTTTGCATCGGGATAAAGGCCGTATTGTTCCGCGTCGCGTCAACTTTCGCTGTCTGTTTTCCGTAAGACGTACTCTTCGGGAATTGAAAAAAGTTTCGTTTGCACGTCTGCATTCGTAATGTCCCTCGAACTCTGGAGCACACGCGGCTAAAAAATTAATATAAGTGGCGCACGGAAGGCACGAGGGCGGCAGCTTTTAAGCTTTAAGATGTTTATTTTGGTCTGAGACGCTATAATGTAAAATTTATTTCATAAGCATTACCCACTAGCCAAAGATCTTCCAAGACGTAGATAAGAGCAAAACGAGAATAGGGAAAGCACATAAAGACCAAGAGAATAACGAAAAGGTTCGAACTCGCCCTTTAAGTCGTTTAGGTAACTTCAAATATTTAGGCGAAATTTATTCTAAAGACTTCCTACGTCGAATATATAAACAAAAGCTCCGGAGATCTATAACTTTCTCGGTTAACTTTAGACCGTGCCTAGGTAACTACGTACTTTTTATTTGGGCGCCGCGCCGATATTAATTAAGGCGCAACTTTCATTGTTTTAACGGAGTTTCGAACTACCTGAGCTGTTAGCGATTAAAACAAAATTAGGACGAAGATGTCGCTTTAAGCGGCTTATTGTAATTTACGAAATTGATACGAGGAGAGGGAGGACGGCGGAAATATGTCGGTTGTTCCGTTTGTTTCGGAAGAAAAATACATTTAAATTTGTTTTGTAACATCGTTCGGAGAAGAAATATTTCGGACAATTTAAATAAAGAGCGACTTGCGGCTTTATTTTTCCGGTTAAACGGTTAATGGGTTTATCGTCCGATTGATGCGGCGTCGGTTACCGTATATAGGATCTACGGTGCGAAAGCCTGGAAGTAAATCGACCTCGAAATGGATCATCTTGGGGGGGAACTTTATTTCTAGTTACGTTTCATTGGATGTAACTGTTAAAGGATTTTAAGGGAGTGCGAGGGCGATGCCGTGTTCGTGTCTTACTTTTAATATTATTATGTTGTATTTAGAAGTTCTGTTATGACAGTCGTATGTGGGCGGGGGTAGTAGGGGGATATAGAGAGACTTTATTGCCTTTGATCCGCTGTACGTCATGTTTTCAACAAAAGGCGACGAAAATCTCGTCGACAATTAGTACAAAGCGGCGAAGTGTAAGAGGATTACTTTATCCCACGTAAATGCGACAACGCGATAACAATGTAATATTGTATCTATATTACAAACTATACAGGGCGATTCAAAACTTCAAGAGACGATATTGTTATACAATGCACGTTAGTAACATAAGCGATGCAGCGCTAGAGGGCACTTCCCAGTGAACTTTCAATAAGCACTCGCCGTGGAAATCTTAGCAGGGACGAATTGTTTCCCGAATCAACAGAAGACGGACGTGCATTTCGTGTATGGAACCGAATGACCCGCCGTTCGACCCATTCTTTGGAAACGGGCAAATCTTTTATGGACCTTGTGAATACTCGGTGGCGTGGGACTACCGGGCTCTGACGTCGCATACCCACGAAAGCCCGAAAACCGCACAACGTCACTTTTCTTCCTGCCCACATACAGGGTGCGTCCAAGAAATTTCCGGAATTATTTTTTACCTCCCAAACGAAGCGCGAGCGGGCGGCCGCTCCTGTCGGGATAGGTGGTGGGGGTTCTCAGGCAACAGGGAAAAAATATTCAGTTGCCTCCGAACCGCCGGAGAGTGTGGATTGCTTGTACAGTGAGACCCTGTTTGGGTGACGCGTCACGACTCACGATGCAGCGAAATGTTGAACAGCGTGTGAACATCAAGTTGTGCGTTAAACTTGGAAAGACTGCTGGTGAAACTTTACAAATGCTTCGGACAGCTTACGGGGACGAAGCAATGAAGCAATCAAGTGTGTACGAGTGGTTTAAAAAGTTTAAAGACGGCCGAGAAGACGTCCAAGACGATTCCCGAGCAGACGGTAAACGGAGTTTTTTTACAAAGGAGTCATCGAGCGTCTAAGAAAAAGAGTCACCCGCATCCGCCCGGAGATCGCCACCTGGGTTCTCCATCATGACAACGCGCCCAGCCACACATGCCTTCTCGTGACTGAGCTGTTGATCAAGTATGGTGTGACAATGCTTCCCCAACCCCCCTATAGTCCGGACGTGGCTCCAAGCGACTTCTACCTGTTCCCCAAACTGAAAAGAACACTCAAGGGAACTCATTTTGGGACCACCGATGCGGTTCAAAAGGCTGTGACGAAGCAACTCAACAGCATGTCAGAAAACGACTTCAAGGGCGCGTATGAAGATTGGAAAATTCGGTGGCAGAGGTGCTACGATGCCGATGGGGACTACTTTGAAGAATTTTGAACAGTTGTACGCTTTATTTGCAATAAATCGTGTTTTATAGCCTCATTCCGGAAACTTCTTGGACGCACCCTGTATGTCGGCTCTCGCGGCACTCCTCTCTAGTTCTAACCTCCTTCTCGCAATGTTCCTTCTAACGCATGATGATAGAGTCCCAGCGTATGGCGTTCAGAATGAAGAGGATTCCGAAGAAGGGCCAATTTCGTGTCCCATCTGCATCAGACACCCGTTTAGCACTCCGAAAAAGACCGCAACAACGACTCCCGCTCCCGTTAATCGTGGTATCGAGGTGGCGTCTGCGCAAACCCGTAGCGTCGCCTGAGCCGTCCGAGGGTCGGGACCAACACAATCTTGTAACCCCCGTCTTAAGGGTTTCCCGACAAAGGTCTGGTACCGACCCGCCTTTTTCGCTACCCTGGCGGCCTTTCTCGCCTCTAATCCGAGTTTCCTGACGATGCACTGGAAGCGCCTACGTGCTCGTAGGTATTTTCCCCGCTTTTCGGCAATAACCAACGCCTTCTGGAAGTCTTCCGTGCGACCACATCGTGGTTCGCCTTGCGGGTCTCGCCCGATCCCTAGGAACAGACACATCCTCGATTACCACCTCTACGTAGAGGTGGACGCTGAGGGACTCCTCCCGTGGGACTCTCCATAACCCAATAAAAGACACCAGCATTGACTTGACCCTCTCCCGTTAGGATACCTCCACGTGCCGCTACTCAGCCGACCTCTGTCTCCAATCCGGCGCTTCGAGCCGTTGTTGCTCAGGATCGCGGAACAACCCGCTGTCCTATTGGGAGCGGACGAGTTGTTATGATTTCTGGGCCACAATCGTCAAAGAAAAAAAAAACAAACAATCAGGCACAAATATTATGTTCCGCGACGTTTACGTGCGTTTCCAAAATAAATACATAATAATATATAAGAAGTGGAAAATTGTTGGCGTCGCGTCGTAGCGAGACAAACTCGGCTCCGAAGGAATTAGCTTTGGCTGTCTGCCGCGATGACGGCTCTTACGTGTTTCCACCTAGGCAATAAGCTGCGGTTTGCGCGCCCGTACTGTTACGTGCCCAAGTTGATTCCGCTTATTTGTCAATCATCTTTAGGAAATTGTTTTCAAGTGCGAAAACAGTTTTCGGTTTGGAAAATGGGGAAATTGAATTTTCTGAAATTCGAGCTGTGCAGCATTATCGATTCGGGCTAATGGGGGCCGAAGTGCGGCGCGTAGGCGACGCGAGAGGAGGGAGAGGGGAATGCCTCTGTGGCCTCCGGCCATTTGTTTACCATTTCAGAGTACAACGGTAATGTCAGAACTTTGTATAATAAATAGTATATCTTCCACTAACTCATTACATTTCCGGCGCAATTTATACGAAGAAGTTCGGCTATATACGGGGGGAAAAAAAAAGAGATAACCCCCACGCCGACTTGCACAGCTCGCGCGTGTATCTCCGTAATTAATCGCGATCATCATTTCCCGTTAAACCGCGTTTTTATTATTTTGTTATTTCGATCTGAATAAATTTCTCCATTTTATGCGTTGTAGAAGCCGTCCGAGATCCGCGCGTTCCTCGAGTTTCCTTTGTCATAATAACGCGAGAGCTTTTGAATCGGAAAGAGCTTTACTACGAGACTGCCAATGACTCATAGTGTTCTTTTGTGAATCAACGAGTCGTAACAATTTAAACTGTTTTCCTAGTTCTAATCGTCGTCGTCGTTTCTACGACGTTTTGTGCCGCGTTTTGCGCATTTCGTTAATTCGAATAATGAAATGCTTACATCGAAAAAACGCGCATTTTTAATTTATTCGTCTTCGCGTCGCCGCGCGATAATTTGTTTTTTGTAAAGTCTTTGATCTCCGCGAAATTCTTATGCATTACCGAGGGTCCGGAACAAAAAAAAAACGGGGCGATTCGTCAGTCGATCACGTCGACTTAGGGACGCCGCTTTGTTAAATAATGAATCTTGATTTTCACTTTGTTATGGATATCGAGTGAGCGAGGCCGCTTCTCATCTTTTCCCCGTTTAAAGTCTGTACTTTCGAGATAAAAGTGATTTCAGTTAGACTTATTTACATATTTTTCCGAGTCGGAATTCTTTTAACGGCTACCTTAAAAATGGTGCTCCTCAAATTTATCTAATAATAATAATAGGTAGGTACGTTTCGTTATTAATAAACCTTAGGTGTGTATTTTTTTTTTTTGATAACGACGCCGACGGAAATAAAAGAAACGCCCGTTTTGGGTAATTACTTCTTTTAAAAAGTCTCCCGAAATAAATTAATTTGGAAGATAAGCGCGTTTTTTAAAGTCGTTGAGAAATATTCCTTGTTTTTAGAACGTTCAATCGGACTTCAAACCATTATTTTCTTCATAGTCTAAGAGCTGGTGAACATTTTCACATCCGAGTTTATACCTCTTGAAATTTTGTAGGAAGGTAGTTTTTTTAAGTCTGGCAACTCCGGTTTCGAACTACCTCACAATCGTTTAAAATTGCAAAAAAACGGGTAAGACATTGTTATTTATACCTCTTGAAATTTTGAAGGAAGGTAGTTTTTTTAAGTCTGGCTAAGAAATTGACAGTCTGGCTAAGCAACCCCGGTTTCGAATTACCCCACAATCGTTTAAAATTGCAAAAACGTTATGTGAAATTGTAAAGGGAATTGTAGTGGGATTTCTATCTCATGAAATTTTATAGAAAAGTAGTCTTTTTTTAAGTCTGCTTGAGGAATGAACCACCTGATTAGGTAAATACGTCCGCGAACTACCCCTAATCGTTTAAAATTAAAATATATTCGAAATTTTCATTCGTACCTCTTGAAATTTTGTAGGAAGGTGGACTTTTGTAAGTCTGGCTAAGGAATGGACAGTCTGGTTAAGCAAATCCGGTCGCGAACTACCCCTTAGTGATTTAAAGTTGTAAAAAAGGGGTGTGAAATTCTAATTTCTATCTCTTGAAATTTTGTAGAAAGGTAGGTTTTTTTTAAGTCTGGAAGAGAAATAAATCACCTGATTAGGTAACTACGTCCGCGAACTACCCCTAATTATTTAATAATTAAAATATATTCGAAATTTTCATTTGTACCTCTTAAAATTTTGTAGGCAGGTATCTTTTGTAAGTCTGGCTAAGGAATGGACAGTCTGGTTAAGCAAATCCGGTCGCGGACTACCTCTTAGTGATTTAAAGTTGTAAAAAAGGGTGTGAAATTTTAATTTCTATCTCTTGTAATTTTGTAGAAAGGTAGGTTTTTTTAAGTCTGGAATAGAAATAAACCATCTGATTTGGTAACTACGTCCGCGAACTACCTCTAATCATTTAAAATTAAAATATGTTTGAAATTTTCATTTATACCTCTTGAAATTTAAGTCATCTCAATTTCAAACCTACTAAGAAAATTTTTACAGGAAGCATGACGATGTCTATGACGGGCCGATATGCCTTCCGATATAAGGCCTCTTTCCCACTCGCGTGTCTACGTAATGCTCTCTCCGCCGCACTAATGTAAAAATTCTTCTTTCTGTTTTTCTTTTTGGGCGCTAAGGCCACCAGATTTATCTGGCTTACGACACTTTTTTCTTTTAAATATTATTAACAAGCTGCTGTAAAAACGTCCAAATGTAGAATGCAATTAATGCATTATTTCAAAATGCAACTTTAATACTGTCTGTAACTAGGTTAAAACCGGCCTGGCCGTTTGGCAATTATTTTTTCATACTTCAGTAGGTATGAGATGATATAAATTTCAAGAAGTTCGAATGAAAATTTCGAATATATTTTAATTTTAAATGATTAGGGGTAGTTCGCGGACGTAGTTACCTAATCAGGTGGTTTATTTCTCTTCGAGACTTAAAAAAACCTACCTTTCTACAAAATTTCAAGAGATAAAAATTAAAATTTCACACCCTTTTTACAACTTTAAACCACTAAGGGGTAGTTCGCGACCGGATTTGCTTAACCAGACTGTCCATTCCTTAGCCAGACTTACAAAAGCCACCTTCCTACAAAATTTCAAGAGGTACGAATGAAAATTTCGTATATATTTTAATTTTAAACGATTAGGGGTAGTTCGCGGACGTATTTACCTAATCAGGTGGTTCATTCCTCAAGCAGACTTAAAAAAAGACTACTTTTCTATAAAATTTCATGAGATAGAAATCCCACTACAATTCCCCTTACAATTTCACATACCGTTTTTGCAATTTTAAACGATTTTGGGGTAGTTCGAAACCGGGGTTGCTTAGCCAGACTTAAAAAAACTGCTTTCCTACAAAATTTCAAGAGGTATAAACGACAATGTCTCACCCCTTTTTTTGTAATTTTAAACGATTGCGGGGTAGTTCGAAACCGGAGTTGCTAAACCGGGTGGTTCGTTCCCTAGCCAGACTTAAAAAAACTACCTTCCTACAAAATTTCAAGAGGTATAAACTCGGATGTGAAAATGTTCACCAGCTCTTAGACTATCAAGATTCCAACGTAATGTGCATTTCGCAAAGTTGGCCCAAGCACAGATCCCTGCGGAACTCCGCACGTAACGTACTTCCGCAAATGAGGCGACGCCATTGTTTATTATTCATTCCTTTACGACACTTAAGTAAAAAAGAAATTTCAATCGAAATCGATTTTTTAGATTGTTGAATGACGTAATTCTTTACGCCAAACGGATGCCATAACGAGAGGAAATCGAACCAATAGACCAACCCTGCCGTAAGCTGTGTAAGAGATGAACTTGATTGGTATGAGCGCCCCGATTAAATAGTTGGAACGCAACGACCTTTGCACACGTAGTGGAACGTCGCAAAATCTCACAAATCTTGGATTATATTACTGTATAGATCAACGAATGATAATTAATCGCACTATAGCCTATCCAAACCTATATGCAATTTACGTCATCAAAAAAAAATTACTAATTGCTTATTTGTAATTCGGTTTGAAGTTTGGAAAGCGACATATTCTATACATAGATGATTTACTTGCGCGCATATTAGATGGTATAAAGAAAGATTACAATTTATTAGAACTGTCAAAATACGAAGTACGAGGTGACAGCACTGTGTGAAACGTCATTATCTAGTCATCACCTTCTATTGATGACGTGAATTGCATATAGGTTTGGACGAAGTGTAATTAAAATGACGGGGAATGCACCAATTTTTTTTAACTAAACGCAAATCACAACCGACTCAAACAGAGGTGCTTTCGGAAGTTTTCGTTACCAATTGACTTTCGCGCCGAATAGAAAAGACATTTCTCGTACCGAACGAAATTGTTTAGAAGTTAACGCGCGCACAATTAGAGGACGTAATGATGTAGTTTTTAAACGAAAACGTTACATTTTTTTATAACTTAAAAGGATCGGCTTTTTCGGCAATGAGACGACGTATCTAGGCGCCCTTACGAGCGCCCAATCGCTATGTAGGTGACGCTTTTTCATCGTCTTCTCTTCTCAATAAACGATAGTTTTTCGGTGCTGTCTGCATGCGCGCGCTTCCATATAACGCAATTGTCTTCATCTTTATCTAAGATAAAACAGTTAGTCCACAAACTGTCTGTGGTGAGCTGTCGTGATCTAAGACGTCCTTTTCCTGCTTCGTTTTCTCGGCTTCGGCGTCGCTACGTCGTCCGACGCGCAGCTGCCAGACTCGCGATTCCTGTCAAGGAAACGTTCGAAAGCGTTCTCTTGCAAAATTTCACGTTCGCAAAACTAAACGTACAAACGAAAACGTTGGCACCTCTCAATCTGTTTAACGGTTCGGACGTAAAGTCAATTAACAAAAGCTCGCGCAGCTCGAAAGTTAATCGCGAAGCCGAACCGACAAGCGCGCTTTATGTATAGGCACTTGGAATTACTCGCCGGATTCCGAGTGTTTCATTTTAAAAATTGCGACACCACTTTAGCGGGCGAACAATAACGCAAATTAATCGCGTTATCCATAATAATCCGCGTTTAATAACGACAAACCGTAACAAGTGGAATTCGTTCGAGCGAAACCGAGCTTTTTTCTTTCTCGTGGTGAAAATAAGAGGACGTTCGTCCTCGGCAGCTTTTAGATAATTAGCGAACTGTCGCGGCGCAACCTCCCTTTATTTTGTATAGTATATATATATATTTTATTTGTCGCTTTCAATTTGTTTGACGTAATTATACCTAATTATCGTCGTATGTGGTGGAAAATTGTAGGTAGTTGTTCTAAAGGGCACGAACTAAAGTAAGTAATAGCCGCTTTACAAATTAATTAGAGAGTATGTCAATAGATGACAATAAAACTTTTCGTAATTCAACTTTATCTCGGGACCGTTAGTGGAAAGGTTGGGGTGTAATTTAGTTTCGATTAAAGATTAAGGAAACTTGGCGTAACCGCAGGGCATTCCTATAATTTTGACCAACTTTGCAATCAAGTAGCCTGACTTCTTCGGCACAACTTTGTATCCCCGATAATGCCTCGATTCTTGATTAATTACGTGAAAATGTTTGATGTTATCGGAAAGTTTTACAAGTCGTTTGCATTATTATCGGTTCGAAAGAAAATGCGGTCTCGAGATTTCGCAAAATTCCATTCGAATTATGTCTCGTCGTTATTGTTTTACTATTTACGGTTTTTAAGTAAATGGCCCTTATTCGTCGGCGGAGTTTTTGAAGAAACAGATTTATGTTACGAAAGTTTAGTCGAAGTAAGACGAGGGGAAATCATGAACAGCTCTTAAAACTTTTGTTTTCCGCTCTCGAGCACAGCTGGACGTAGAATACACTTTACTCGTTTTTCCACCTCTTCAAACATGAAACTTTTCAGATAAATTTGTATTTCGAGACCACTGAACAACTGTAAACACGATGATATTATTGGTACTTAAAAACACGACAAAAAAAAGCCCCGTTTTCTGACATTGCCGTTTGTTTTACCTCGTCCTCGCCCCATAAACAATTTTATCAACGTCGAACAAGTCTGACCCCCGGCACGCTTGCATTATTAATACCGCGTTAAGACAAAAACGAGAAGTACGTTTCCAAAACAGCATTCGACCATAATTCATCTGCCCGCTATATAATACAAACTCCCACTTTCGCCGAAAGGAAAATATATTGCACGGTTCGCTTTTTAAATATGTCTCCTGATGTAAAAAAAAAATCGAGATGCGGATAACGCGCGGAGAATGGATACTTCGAAATCATTTATCATGATAAATTTGGTTATAGACAGGGCGTCGGCGACTTTTTTGTTTCTGTTTGGAATTTTAAATGAATTCGGAAAGTTACGCGCGACGAAATTTAATGCGCGGAACCGACAAACTATAAGAGGAAAGTAAGGTAAATTATTATTGTCGAAAATAAAAACGGCCCTCTTGGTTTTTTAACCGCACCTGCAACTTCTCAAACTTGGGTGACCGGCAACTGGCTTAGACACCGGAATGGGACAAGTGGGCGCGGTCAATTGGACGCAGTCAACTTGGCATAAACAACTGGACGCAGTCAACTGCACGCGAACCAACTAAGCGCAGCCGACTGGACGCAGGAACAAGTGGGCGCGAAAATTATTACCTGCGCCCGTTTAGTCGAAACATATTAAATGCACGTTAAGTGAACTAATATAGATGTTGCGGCCTCATTGTAAAATCGACCTTTTTTCGAAACAATTGCTTGACCATTCTCCGTCAATTAGACCGACGCGCTTCGGCCTTTTTGCAAAAAGCCTAACTAACGCCAGGACGGTTAACCGCCCGATTGCTTGACGATGTGCGTTCTGCAAAAAGACCGACAAGAAGTTTAGCATTTTTACACAAATAATCTTAAATCAGCAGCCGAACGTCCGATTCGTGGACTGAATCGTGGAACGCCATCGTCTGATAGCCAGAAGAATGGCTATAAGGACCGGAAAGTGCCTACCGGACGATAGAGTACTGGCAACCGAAGTTGCTTCACGCCAGAGAGACGTTGGGCATAAGTCTCGACATAGATGCATCCGGACGCGTTCGTTGAAGTTGACGTAACGGTTAACTGTGACCACTAAGATCGTCACCTGCTCGTTACTAGGCATGCCTCCGTCTTTGATTGAACCAACTGCAGGCCCCTCTCGACGGAAATTTTACCTCTTTGTATCAGGTATTTCGTTGTCCTAGCCGATACAACCGAAGTGAGGTCGTCTGCGTACCCCTCTCCTTCGCAACTACCAAAGTGTCACCTCCCCCCCACTCGCCAAATTATAATCTAAACTAACCTCATCTTTTGTCAGCCTTTTTGCAAAAAGGTCGATTGTGAAGTGCGTCAGTCTAATTATTGGGGGATGGTTAAGTAATTGTTTTGCAAAAACATCGACATCCACGCATATTGTTAATTTACCTAACCTGCATTTGGAGATGCAACGTGATGACGTCGAGGATTAATCGGACGGCTAAAAAACCTACTTCGGACATGCGATTAGTCATCCAGAAACTTACCATCTAATTATATAATGGAAAATAGAGAGCAAAAGGTCTTTATGGTGATTTTTATTTTGCTCATCTAATATGGCTGCTCCTCCTTCATTAAATTTATTGGGTGAAATTATACTAATTAATAGATTAGTAAGTTGAAGATCTTACTCTATTTTATGTTTAATATTTATTTCTTTTTTTGGTGGTGCTTATTCATTATATTTATATTCTTATAGTCAGCATGGTAAATTTTATAGTGGTATGTATATATATTCATTGGGGTATGTTCGTGTCCGGTAGACGGAAAATCTCGTGTCAAAAGAACTTAAGCGATCGCTTCATTATTCAGAATAGCCACAAACAAAATGCTCATTGGTGGATACAACGAAGAAGAGACAGAGAACGTGCAGGTAATAAGTTTTGCGTTCACTTGCCCCTGCGTCCAGTTGTATCTGCGTCCAATTGACCGCGCCCACTTATTCTAAACTGTCGTAGATACCGATCGGCCGGTTGAATTTTTAGATTTTCGTCTGGTTCGAACCTTCGACTATCGGTTCGGGAAACGAGCGTCGCACGACTGCCGGGTCACCGCGATCGCCACCCGCCGCTTAAAAATAGGGACAACTGAGGCGCCGATAAAACACAACTTCGGCCGCAAACTCTCAAATTCGCCACCGAAACAGGAAAGTTTTCTTCGAGCAGTAAATTCGAAACGAAACGGTCGCGAAATTTATCGGTCGCGACGCACTCTATATGTATATACATATATATATATATATATACTTAACGAATATCTACACGCGTCGCTTCCGCGTCAAAAGTTCGAAAATTTCGACGTGCCATAATTTTTATTTGAAAAAGTCATACGACAAAAATAATCGAGCAATATATCTTGTGTAAGCCTCGGAATGCAGAACCATTTAAAAACTTTTATGATTGTTGAAGTTCGAAGTGTTCGAGACGTGGTGCTTTTTTAAGTTCAACTTCGGTTGGAACTTTTATAAGATTTTAGAATAAGTTTTATATATCACGTAGGAAGATTACATTTTCGTTTCTTTGTCTATGCGATATTCGACCGGATACACCGCTTTAACCGGCATTAAACCGCAACTCGATTTGTTTACAGGTTGCGAACGTTTAAATGGAGATTAGCGTCATCCCCCGCACATTTGTACTGGCTTCGTGATACTTTTAATTAAAGCGTTTTCGGAGTTTATAAATTATTCATAAAAATATAAGGTAGGTAATCATTAATTTGCGCTTGCCGTTGTTTCGGACGCGTCAGCGTCACATTCGTTTCCCGTTTCGGTTCAGCAACAGCATTGCGAAGCTTTTCTGTTTACTCTGAATGTATCAAAATGATTTTTTTCTTATGTTTAAGTAACGTGTAGGACGTGAGGACGGTACTGTGAACCTCGCACTATCAGGGATGTGTTCGTAAATGGATGAGGGCTCCACCTCTCCAAAAATAATTAAAAAAAAATTCATCGATGGTTGTAACGGGATTCGAACTCGCAACCGTGATCGCTCACTAGACCACTATTGCGGGTGCAACGCCGTCGTCGTTGTTCAGTTGATTTCCAGAAATTTACGGACCACCTCGAACGAGGTCGATTCGAAATTTCTTCGTTGGTCCGAATGAAGCGCCATGGGAACTCCAAAACGACAGAAGCAGTCGATTCGGTAAGACTTTTGCACCGCTTATGTGCCACTCAGATGGAAAATGACGATTTTTAAACTATTTTCTAACGTCAGTTGGTTGCCTGGGATGAAAAAATTCGTGGTAACTTGTAAAAACACATATTAAATACACAGTATTTTTAATTTTTGTAGGATTTACGAGCATTTCCCGATGCAAAGCTGTGCAAGGATTCTGCCGCAGTCCTCGACGTAACCTGCATATTGAAAATTAAATGTCGAGAGGTGGAGCGACAGTTCGA
Organism: Rhagophthalmus giganteus; assembly: GCA_036326145.1. NCBI lineage: Eukaryota > Metazoa > Arthropoda > Insecta > Coleoptera > Rhagophthalmidae > Rhagophthalmus > Rhagophthalmus giganteus. The sequence continues at coordinate 86,295 of JARFJA010000021.1, read as the reverse complement.
TGTAACCGAACTTTCAACAGTTAAACAACAAAATTGTTCGGACAACGACATTATTGTAGATCGCAGTTTTTCTTTAGCCGAAAGACGGTTTTATAAGAGTAAATTGATGGTTTGTGTCCCGGAAACGGTATGTTTATTAAATCAAAATTGTTGTGCATGCGTATAGTTGTATTGTTACAGAATTTTCAACTTCCATCGGATTTTAAGCTGTGCAACGATTGTCACACCGTACTGGATCAAATCTACGTATTTAAAGCTAAATGTCTAGATGTAGAAAATAATATTAAAGTGTATCTAAAATTACATGACGCGGTAGATTTAAGAGGTCTCTAGGTGTGGTGTAATGCATTCGTCAAATACGAAGTAGGTGGTCTGGGTGATTATGCGATTAAACAAGAAGAAATTGATTTAGATAATGAGATGGAAATAATGGAAGATGTACCGTTCTTTCATTTGTAATTCAGTTCAAAATTCGGAAAGTAACATATTCTACCGACGATTTGCCCCGTACAACATGACAATGAAAAACTACAATTTATTAATGCCGTAAGAATACGAATTACGAGATGACACTGTGAGATGAAACTGTGTGAAACGTCATCATCTAATAGTCTTTTATTAGGTTCTCTAATTTTTCCAGTTGTTTGTGTACCTATTTCTTTTATATTATTTACGTTTTCTTTAGTATTAGGTACATTAAGTAGGTAATGAAATCTGTTGTTGAATTATGTAGTAAAAATATTAAACGTGGACATTTTTAAATTGTGTACTTATCGGATATTGATACAAATTCAAAATTTGGTGCAAAAACTTTTACTGTAACGCCATCTACCGATCAAAAATGAAAATAATGTGAGTTTGGAACGTCTTCAAAGAAAAGTTCATTTCACTGTAATTTTTAACTACAGATTATCTTATGCGTACTTGAATTAGTCTCGAATGCAGTGGAAAAATAATACGTGCCTGTTTATATTTTCAATTAAATAATAAAAATGAAGTGTAGGGTGTTAGGTACGTTGCCTATTATAAATCTGTGTGTCATGTTGTTTATTAATTGTTAGCGACGCCGTAACGAAGACGTCAGCCACGGGCGCAACTAGTTTCTTAAAACTTAAAAGTGCCGCAAGTTAGACAGTTGCCACGGGCCCTTCATTCACTCGTTACGGCGCTGATTGTGAGTATGTTTGACATAGATTGATACTTACCTACGATCGTAATCAGAAAAAGTTACCTACCACCTAACGATAAGCACTAAATGTATGTAACCCCTTACAAAGCTTTAAACAGCAACCCATTATACAAATATAGATATCGACGGCGTTTTGATAGAGTAACTTAATCCACAAAAAGTAAATTTTACAGGAGCGCACAGGAGTTACTCGAACATAATTTGAATTTCAACGTGTCCGCTGAGTGGTGCGGTTGCAACACCATCAGTTGAGCTAATAACTAACTAACAATAGTATCAAACGTTTTTGTCAATTGTTTTTGTTGTCGTCTTTTGGTATTATTTGGTCTTAGGTATAAAAATTTACCCCGGTTATGATGACCGGCATTAAAACTATTACAAGACCTCGTGTATTGTTTTTGTCAGTGACTCGTTTGCGGAAATTCGTCTGTTGGCTTGCAATCTCAGAATGTAAGGCACTACACGTTGCGTGGCCCGCCCTGCATGTTATATTAAATTTGATATAAACGATAACGTCTTAATATCGAGTATGACCCGCAATCTTCGGGCTATGTTGTTGACGTCACGCCCTTCAAAAATATGCCTTAATGCCAAAATGCAGTTATCCATCTTTCTCAAAAAATTTTGTAAATTGTTAATCGATGCAGTTATTCAACCATTTTCTTCTAAAGGTTAGAGGATCTAATATCTTGCAGATAATAATTGTGTATTCTGTAAATCATTTTTATCTACAAAATTTGAAAATGAATTAGAAATAAATACCTATCTTCCAAAGCAGTGGGTAGATATAGATAAATATAGTGGGTAGATAGTGGGTTAAGAATATTACAGTTAAGTTTAAAAAGTAAAAAGATATATATGATTGTATTTAGCAGAACACATCGATTTATGATCTTCTACTAAATGGTATAATTTATATAAATATATCAATCAATTCCCTTCTTCCCTTTGGTGTTGAAATAAGCATAATTGATAATGGATAAATAATCAGACACCATTTGAAGCATCGGTTTGTATTTTTGATTACTGCTCATCGATTGTTGAATATGTTTCGAGTGATATTCGTTTGGCAACAACGTGAGAATTTGCACGTGCTGTCATCTTCCTAAAAACAGCTGAACTACAAATTGACACAACTTAACAAACACAGCACGAAAATGTTCCTAGGTTATAGTAATTTAGGTTAATTTTTATGCCCTTTGTTCTTAAAAATGGTTAATTTTTAACTTTTAACATTGTGTTTGTAGTACGTAGCTATGTTTCATGTATTGCTCAAAGTGATTTTTGTTCCCTGAAGTGACGTATTTCCTTAAAATACTATTTTATGTTTGATTGCAAATTTAATAACTTGTTGATCTTACTAAGAAAATGCAATGTGTTTGTTGAAAACTAGAAGATTGGATGTATCTATACAAATCTTGAATCTTTCGTAAAGATGCCTCGTTTTCGTAAAGAATGTATATAAATATTGGTTACATTTGACCTCAATATGACGGACCCCGATAAGCAATCCCCGTATTGCGCATGAATTAATCTTTCGATAAGAACTTTAAAAAAGGGAAACTTTCGTTGAATTCTCTCACTTTCATCGTGGTGTTCGGGGCGACAAAAACTGGGAAGCGCTTTTCTGAAAGTAAGATGTAAATTGTTAATAAAAATTTAAAAAACAATCGCCGATAACGTTTATGGTGCAGCTCTTTTTTGTATGTTTACATGTAAATTATATACGTATAAAGTACTGTGTCATTACTTTCCATAATAACGACGTCGAAAGGATATTAGCTCCGATATGGGGTGGGATAGTTGATCATGCGACTATTCATTTCAGAGGGCTCGACGAGCGGATAACGATTTCGTGGTCAAAATGACGCTAGATCAAATATTAAGATAACTATGTCCGTGTTACCACTCGTTTGAACGGTCTCGGCGAATAGATGACGAATTTGATGCGAAACGGCTACAGACGTAATTTCACAACCGGATTATGCGGTTTTAACAACATGCTGAGTAAGTGATAATTTTATTTTAAATTTATATGAAATTATTTGTTTAAATAAGAGACGGGCCTTGACCGATTTGAGGCTGGGGTACCCCTTTACGAGGGTGTTAAATCATCTAGACGCATCGTTAAGACGAGCTTACAAACCTCGCAGTTGTGTCGTCGATGATGATTTTTATTACTCCACGACTTCGTCGATCGGCTAGTCTGTACGGCAGTTGTACAGAAGTTATTTAAACAGTATCCAACAAATCGTTTCTCGTCGTATATTCCTTCGATGTGTGTCGTGAAGACTTTATTGGGTAAGTGGCAGTTTTATCTTAAATTTTCAACGTAATTTGGTGATTCTAATGAAAGTCATAAGTATATATGCTTATAACCTTATTATCCTGAGTGTATTCTACTAAACAGGAGAAACGGTTGCAGATAAGAGAAACAGGGGTAGACCACCAACTCGCTGTGGGGATGATACAAAAAGAATAGAAACAAATTGGATACGACTGGCCCAAATTTGAAGGAGGCTTATGTCCAGCAGTGGACGCAAGAAGCTGATGGATGACGATGAGGATATTCTACTACCTGCTTAAATAATACAGACGGGCCTTGACCGATTTGAGGCTGGGGGTACCCCTTTACGAAGGGTGTTAAATCATCTACACGCATCGTTAAGACGAGCTTACAAACCTCGCAGTTGTGTCGTCGATGATGATTTTTATTACTCTTCGGCTTTGTCGGTCAGCTAGTCTATACGGCAGTTGTACAGAAGTTATTTAAACAGTATCCAACAGATGGTTCCTCGTCGTATACCCTGTGGGTGTTTTAAGTTGTACACACACACACACAGATATATAAATTATAAATTTGAAAAGTTTGAATTTAAGTTTATGTGTGAAAATTATAAGTTATTTTTTTATAATTACATAACATTTTTAAAATAATGATACGAATCTAAAATTATCGAAGTTGACTTTGAAGAATTGCAAACATCACTCCGGTTGTACTCGTAAGATATAAATTTGATTTGAAGTTATTCGATGTAATAAAAAATTTTGATGAGTGTTTGATTAAATAAATGTAACATTTTAAAATATATCTATGTACAGTAGTAGTATTAGACGGGGTGTTGCAATTTTAGTTGCCTTTAATTTATCCTGTACGTAAAGGTTAACGTGGGAGATAAAGGTCAACTAGGAGATATTCTTTGGTCGAACATTGGCAATGTATTTTGAATCGTAAAAGTGTGAAGATAGAACTTCCTAAAAAGGTATAAGAATTTGTTTAAATAATTACCGATCGTGCTAAACGGATTAAGGGAAGTTTAGTTATAACAAAATAATTATTTCCGAAGTAATAATTGATCAGCGAAAATTCGGATTTTAAACACACAATAAATTAGAAATAAAATCCTTCATAATTGAAGGATTTTGTTTGGTTCTTGTTTGATTCTTATCGTTGGAGGAACAATATATCGCTTCTCGTTGTGACGTCCTTCCATCAAAAAGGGGATGTATATATCATCTTTATTCGTTGGCCTCCAATTCAAGTATTACTGGTCAAGAGGCACAAAAAAAAGAAAAGGAAACCAGGGAATCAGGTTAGATTTGATTTAAGTATTTGATGTATGAATTATATGGGACGTTCCAACGAAATTTCTTCAGATTTATTGTTTTGAGTTAATTAAGAAAAAAGTATTAGGTAAACTGTAGAGTGTAGTATAAGTGAAATAAAGACAATTTAAAAAAAATCAACTTTTAAATACTTAGGTACATAATAATTATTTATTAGTATTAGTTAATTAATTGTATGTATGTAATTTAGTTGTAAAATATATATATTTTTAACCATTATTTGAAGTCTTTGTTTAAAAAAAACATCGTATACGAACAAAGATTTAGTTATAATTTTTTCAAAACAAAAATTTGTAACTTTTAATCGAATTTTAGGGTGTATCTTAGGAGTAGGTACAACTAAAACGATACTTTTTTCAAACTCATACAAAATTAAAATATTTTTCAAGACATAAACTAGAAATTCAATGTTATCGTTGTGATACAAACACTTTCTAATCCACCAACGGTTCCGGTTATAGAAATTAACTATTAAAAAAGATAATTATCCTTATTTTGTTATTCTCATCATCATATTTGGTATAAAATAAAAATATTAAATATCCTAACACCCTTAATATATATATGTTTTTTCTTAATTACTTAGGAAATTAATGTAATCAATATAGAGATATGAAGGTGGAATTATGTTAAGGGTAACAACAACAACGTTTTACATAAATATATTATATTTATTAAAATAATCTAAAATATTTTCTATTTTCTTAATTACATAAGTAGTAGATCTTATAACCAATTCTGATAGTATTTTATCTCCGTTATATTTCAGTTTTATATAATTTAACAAATATTTAACATTTAAGGAAATATTTAATTGTAATTCAACATCGTTAAAAAATAAATCGTAACTTCCATTGTAATTTTGTTCAAAATTCAATAACTTATAGAATATAAAATCAGTAATTTATAATTTTTTATACAATTTTTAGGTACAAACTTAATTATTTCAGTACTACAATTAACAATGGTATAATCCGTTAATTCTGTTACAATAAAGTTATCGTTATACGTACTAGTTAAAAGGCTAGGTAGAACAGTTGTAAAATCCGAAAACGTGATTTGTATAAACTGAACACCTGTGTTTACACCGTTTTTTACTATCCTGACATATGGAACGAAGTTGCTAAACGGAGCGACACCTATCTCCAATATCTCGGATTCGTTATCATTTAACGATATGGTTAGGGCCCACAGTAGCCGTTTCTTTTCTTGACCAAGTCGATTCTTCTTCTTCTTACTATGTTCATCGTCGTGAATAATCAAATTATCACCATTGTTTCTTGAATAAGGATGTATCTGATGTGCCTGTAAAGAATGTGTGTGATCTTTACTCACCCTTGACATATTTCTCCTTTGACATCACCATGTTGATCACTCGACTCCGTTGTCGAAGTTAACTTTTTTTCTAAAAGTCGTTGTGTATTTATAGCAACAAAATTTGTGTGAAAGTAAAAAATTATATCGTTAAGGAAAAGTTTCGTGTTTTAAAAAATAACTATTAGGTGAACTCTAAAGGAAGGTCGTGACGTCAAACAATACAACCTAAAGGATGTTACGTGAGCCTTTGGTGCGAAAATAACAATGTGTCGTTAAGAAAAATTTCGTGTTTTTAAAAAACAACCGTTAGGTAAACAATATATAGCCTAAATGAAGGTCGTGACGTCAAACAATATAGTCTAAAGGTAGGTTTTTGAAGGATGTTACGCGAGTCTTTGATGCGAAAGTAACAACGTGTCGTTAAGGAAAATTTCGTGTTTTTAAAAAACAACCGTTAGGTAAACAATATATAGCCTAAATGAAGGTCGTGACGTCAAACAATATAGCCCAAAGGTAGGTTTTTGAAGGATGTTACGCGAGTAATTACTGAGAAAGTGACATGTCGTTAAGGGAATTAGAAATATCCTGAAGGAAGGCCGTGACGTCAAACAATATAGCCTAAAGGTAAATTTTTATGGTCGTAAGGCGATTGTTGAAAATAGCCTGGGGAAATATTTGGAGGCCGTGTCGTCAACAACATAGCCCGAAGCGGTGATTTTGAAAGTGAAAGGAGAAAGTTGAAGTGATTAACAAGCGGGCACCCTGTATCAATCAAGGTCAACTAGGTAATTAATGAACGGGCCCGTTTCTACTACCATTTCGCCCCAATTGTCCAAAATCGTTTGATAAGCATCGACATGCATCGCCACCCGCGAAAAATAGGCCCCACACCACGATTCAGCCGCCCACGAAGATGGTCAAATTATGTATATCGTACATGTAAATAATTTGAAAGCTTTATTATATTCAGATAATTTGATACAGCGGTTATGATTCATATAATTAATATAATTCACATTCATTTTGAACAAAAAGATGCGAAACTTGCGACGTGCGCTTTCCTTAGAGCTCGGGCGCCCGGATCGGGAAAACCACTACCCAACCAACGCGTCGACGAACAATCGGAAAGGGCACGAAGCACACAAGCTACCTAATCCTAAATTATTAAAATTTTTCCGACCCTTCCAATTTATACATATTATAATCGTCATCTTCGGAATTAACGCCTTACGAGAACAAATAGAACGGATAACATCTAGCAACATTAACAAAAATAGTTTTAAATGTACAATGGAAAGGGGGGGGGGGGCGCTCTCGTAGGGCATTAGCACGAAAAACGCCTATAAGTACGATGCTCGCTAACGGTCGACTTCCGAGCATTTCGATGGCCGTTCGATGAGGACTTCCTCCGAACGATGCAAATCGAAATGCCCGAAAAACGACGAAATTGTGAAAAAGCTAGTACATACATATAAAAACAAAACGATATAAAATTATTCAATTTTAGCTACTATTCGCGGTGTAATCTAAGGTGTATGTTTATTTACTTAGGTAGTACCTATAGTCAGTTTTGCAAAATGTGGATCAAAATATTTCGCTATATGCTTTTTTTTCTTTCAAATTTCACACTTAATACAAAATATTTCATCTTTCTCAATTTGTCACTAAAAACGAACGTTTGCATACAAATAATTATTTTTTTTAATTTTTGGGGCGTGTGTGAAAGCAGTACAGAGCGAAAGCTAAAGATGCTAGATTTTTTTTGGTTACTTTCTGTATACCGAGCGTGACAAATTCCACTTCCAGCTTAGGTTCGGGACGCCATCGGTTTAATTGTTTGGTGATAGTATTGTCTTAGTTAATATGTTATGGTTATATCCTTTTTTTTGTACTAGGTTATTTGGGTCATTATAGTTTATATATAGCTTTTAAGACGCTTAACTAACTAAATACAATATTTATATAAATAAAGAATTATAAAAGTCGTATTGTTATCATTTTACTTCTTGCTCTCTTCTTCCATGTCTCGTAGAAGTTGCTTCATTTCTTCGGATAGTTGGTGTTGGTCTGTCACTTGTCTGCAACGAGAAACGAAGGAAATTAGTACGTTTTCTAATAAAACAATATCGAAAGTTGTAAAACATCCGATGCCCATTAATGTTCTACGACGGCAACTTATTTTGTGGTTCGATATCTTGAACGTCTTTAACGTCGTAATTTTTTTTAAGATCGACTAATGGTTTTTAAATTAACTCGCCAAACGTAATGAACAAATTAAGATAGGTACGGCACGAATACCCCCACCCCTTTACTCCTCCCCAACCACCATTGCGAGCACTTTTAGGTTTTTGATAAATACCGTCGGCGTGTGTGGGTACGTACCGTTGTGTAGATGTACCTTGTACGGGATCGCCCGAGGCAGCTTCTTCGTGTTCAGCTAAAACATAGAGACGAACATTAACGACACCTGTATTCGACAAAGGAGAATCATAAAGCATGCCAAAGTGGTGCTTTAAAATTTTGAGACGTGTTAGTGCACCAGCTTGCTGTGATATCGATAATTTGTACACTAACATCGGTGGAAAAAAATTGCTCAGCCCTACCATGTTCGACAGGACATAATACACACACATTATAAATACATCATAAATTCATATCTACATAAAAAACATTGATTCGGACAAGTCGTTCACAAGGATTTTGTATGCAAAATTAGAATATTGTGCTACACGATCTCATCACATTTAATAATTTCTATTTACAATAATTAAAATTGTATTGCCTGCAAGCAAATATTCGATTTTAATACCGAGACACAACAATTCATAAGCAAAAAACATTTAGAAAAAATGCAATATTGTGCAAAATAAATAAGAAAAAGCTCGAAACTAAGGAGGTTTGAGGTTAAGGGGGCACTTGTGGACTGACATCGAGAGTATGTTAGCTACCATATTGAGGTAAGTTAAATCGCCAGTCGTGCTCCCTCGGATCCACTTCAATTTGGTCGTCAACACTGATTTCGTAACGCAGTGGTCGTCTACGGGAGGCTTGTGCTAAGAAAAATCCCATCAGGAAAGAATTCTACTAGTTCACATTTTTATAGACAAAAAAAAGAGATAGTCCGCAAAAATTATTCGCAAAAAAAGCTCTCCCCCCCCCCAGTAAAGTTCGCGGAATTCTTTTGCGTGGAGCATCGTTTTAATTACTGATTTTTGAAACCTCTTATGCGGCCGCCCAAATGCCCAACGAGATGAAACGAAAGTGCGACGACGTCAAGCCGGCTAGACGGCTATTCCCTCTTCCTTGAGCTAACCAAGCGCGTGACGTCATCGCTCGTTCTCTGTCGCATACGTGAGAAGTTTCATTTCGGTCGTGTGTCGTGCAACAGACGCCGATTTTCAAATAATACATAAAACGTGATCAGGAAATCGATTTTTTTTTAAACCGACCGCGAGGAAATGTCCATGTCCTATCGTCGACTTTCCCTAACCTAAATGATCGCAATATACGTACGGTGCGAAAGCGCCGCTACGCTAAAAAAAAATAATAATACGCCCACAAAAAAAAATCTCTAGCTACTTACATTTGAAGGAAGCCGGAGGCCGAGGCGGCGCAGGTTCGGGCGACTGCCAAGTTCCCGTGACCTCTCCTAAAGGAAAAAATCGCCATTTACGAATGATAATCTCGAGCGATAAAGCGGGAAATTTGGCTCGTTATTATGAAAACAAACATCTTTCGGAAAATCGTTAATATTTTATGATTTTAACATGCAAGTTAAAATAAAAAATCGCATGCCGAAACGAAACAAAACTTACCCCCAAACAAAAATCTGCGGTTGTGCGGTCATATTATATATATATATATATATAAAAATAAACTAGAACGGAAGGATTTTTACATAGGGGTTCCATCAAGCGATTTTTAGAAACTATTTGGTTGTAACATAACTGGGAGGGAGGAAATCAGGAATGGACAAACCTGCTGCTGTATCTCCGGCAATCGAACTAAGCAGGCCGTGAACGGACGAAGTGGGATCTTGGCCCTCCACGTGCCTCGTTCCAAATTTCTGGGTGTAAATTGTCTTAGTACCATGTCCGTCTGTGTATGTCCGTTTAATCGCCCCCTGCGTTTCGGTTTCGTCTTTATCGTCGGCCCTCACGACGAACCGTTTATGGACGATCCTTTTTACGTGGACGTTTCCGTCCGCGTCTATTTCCTCGAATTCTTCGACGTTCTCTCCTTCGTCGAAGTCCTGAATGTACTGTCGTAACTGTTGATCGGCGTCCGGACCTTTAAAAGTGATTTTTCTAATTTCGGGCGGCAATTCCACGTGTCTGTGTATCGTATGGGAATAAACGTCGTCGTCGTCGCAAGGCTCGATGACCTCGGTAACGTAAGGTCTGGCGTCATCGTCGATGTATTCGGTCGTGTAACGTTTACCGTCGCCGTCCAAATCGTCGTCGAACCACACCTTTCGAACGGCGGCGGCTACGTCGACGGTCTCTCTCACGAGCGAGCCACTCGGATCGATGGTGTCCGTCGACGAAACCATGGTGTTCGAACCGCCGCTCGTAAAACTTCCGGAAAACACGGAGTCGGTTTCGTAGTGACAAGTGGCATGGGTGGCCGTAGACGTCGAAACGTCCAACGGATCTTGCGCCTCGAAACTCAATTGGTCTCGCAGACAAAATCGGTCCAGTTGATCGTCCTTCGCGGACGAACTGAAATCCTTCCCCGTACTGGAGCTGCTCTGATCGTACTGCCCGCCGATACGCGACCCATCTTCGTCGATCGAATCGCTCGATAAGACCGCAACGTGGGCACCTGTTCCGGTCGGCAATTCCAGCGAGTCGCTGGAAGTCATCACGTAACTTTGATCTAAAATATCCCTAACTTCGATACTATCGGTCATTATCGTCTCCTTGGCCGATTTTTGTTGCACTTGAAATTCTATCGAGTCGGTGCTGGCGGTCATAACATCGGCGGGCGTTGTTTTCTGATCTAAACTGTCCGAACTGTCATTTCGACTGGGTTTATCTAACTGGAAATCTAAAGAGTCGGTCGACGTTACCATCACATCATCGGGGGTCGTCCACGAGTCCCTCCCGATCGTTTCGTGCGGCAACGGAGTGTCGAGATCCAAATCGGGAACTTTCGAGACTTCCTCCAACGAATCCCCGCGTCCGATCGATTCGGGCTTTTCGTCGTCTTTCACGTCGATGAACTTCTCCACGTTGGACTGAGCCTGTCGAATTATCTCGTCGATTTCGAACATGCGTTTTTCGTAATCTTCCTCGTCCGAATCGGGAATAAGCTTCTTATCGGTTCCGGACATCGTTTCGCAACTTTCGGTCTCGGAAGCGATACTTTCCTGTCCCTCCTCGATCGTCAACATCGCCTCCTCCTCCTTGACCTTCTGTTCGATCTTCGACACCGCGATGCACGCCTTCTCCAGCCCCTCGAATTCCTTCAGGGAATTGACGGACACGTCGTCGCCCTGTCCGCTACGGCTCGCGTAATAACGTTTCCCGAAGCTACCGTTGCTGGAAGAGTCCTGCGACCCCTGGAGGTACCGGCGGTTCTCGAGCGACATGGCCCTTTCCAGATTTTCGAACTCCTGCAAGCTCGACATGGAGACGTCGTCGTGTTCGCCCGATCTCGTGAAATATTTACGTCCGGCCAGGACGTCGTAGTCGGGCGTGCTCGAGAAAGAGTCCTTCACGCTACCCAAACTACCGCCGGACTCCTTCTGGGAACCGACGCTGCCGATTCTGCTCGAATTCGGATCGAAATCGGCGATCTCTTCCTCTTTGATGTCCTCCAACGGGACCCTCTCAAATTCCATTTCGTAGCCGTAACCGGCCGCCATCAAAACAGCCTGGTCCCCTTGAAACTGCTGCTCCATCCACTTCTTGTTCGCCTCCAATTCTCGATCGTATTCGTACACGTAATCGCGAGGACTGGACCCCGCGGGTTCTTTCGCGGTGACGCCCGCGCTCTTTTGATTATTTGCGATCGGGGGGCTGTCCTCGAATTCGAAACCCAGCTCGTCGCTCGACGATCCGTCGGGATAATATTTTAGGTCGGTCATTTTCGTTTTCGGCGACGTGGACGACTTAATAAGGTACTCCTCCACTTCCTCGTCGTGCTTCTTTCCGGACCCCTTTCTCGACGAGATCTTCATACTTTTCCCTTCGGTGTCTTGCTCCAGAGCCTCCTTTCCAACTTCCTCGATGATCACGAAGTCGTCCATCAAATCGGGCTTCTCCAACATTTCGAACGAGTCGCTGTTCGGCGATTCCGTCTGCGATTCCGCGCCTTTCTCGATGGTTTCGCGCACGGTTTTTTCCACGACGGTGCCGGCGTCGCTCCTCGATTCCGTCACCGCCTTGTCGGACTTCTCGTCGAGAACGCCCTCCTCGGGCTCTTCGGGGATAGCGACCCCGCCGTCGTCCAAAACGTACTCTTTGCCCTGATCCGTCTCCTCCGACGTTTTGCTGCTGGAATTGGAAGCGGGCGTTTCGGGCGTCGACTTTTGCGTTTCGGCCTCTTGTTCTTCCAATTCTAAATCCGGATAATGGAATCCTCGATCGATTAGAGGCGTCATATGTTGAGTAACTTTAATGTCTGGAATCGAGCCGGGACTGTGGTCCCTTATTTGAGCCTTCCTCTCTTCCAGTTCTTTTTGGGCACGTTCCCTAGTTTCTAGTTCGTGTTTTTCCGCGTCCTCGTCTTCGAGAATCGGACAGATTTGTTTGACTTTGTGGGCCGGCGATATGTGGGCAACCATGTTGAAGGCCGCCTCGGCCTCGGCCTCTTCGAAGCTCGATTTTTCGCTCGAGCTGGCGCTGGTCTTGCCGTGAGAGTCTCGTTTGTCCGGGATCTCTTTGTGAAGTATCTTGTGAACGACGACTTCGTGAGTCCTCGCGACGGCCGACGTGCATTCTTGCTCGAACTCGCCGATACCGGCTTGCGCCTCGGAACTAAATTCGAGCGTGTCGTCGTAAGATTCGGGAGATGCCGTTTGTCTCGGTACGCTCCCGGATCTGTTTTCTTCCTGTTCTTTCATATCTCGATGGAAACCTTGGTCCGCTTCCGTCTCGTAGCTTTCCTCGCGTTCGGTCTCGTCGATGTCCTTTTTCTCGTCGCTTCTAACTTCTTTGATGCTCAATTCTGTGGTATATTTGTCGCTTTCCGCCAAGTCCGAGTGTAATTTCCTTGCGACCGTTGCGGTAAAGGCCGGCGACACGAAAGCGCCCTTGCTGTCGCTACGTCTGTGCGTTTTCTTCGTGGGCTCCACAACTTCGTTGTACGTCGGGAGGTAGTCGGCGTGCATCGGATCGCTCGGTTGTTGCACTTCGACGTTTTCTTGGTACGTGGTGGGAGTGTGCGGTCGCGACGTCACTTGAGTGCTAACATTTTGTACACCATCCTCTGCGATTGCGGAACTGGTAATGGTGACCGAGCCGATTGGCACGTCGAAAGCTTGAGGATAAGTGGACGTCGAAGAATCTGAAGTGACAATTTGGGTAGGCGTCGAAGGTTCAAATTGCAACAAGTGGGCGCCGACTAAGCTTTCTCGGCTTCCGCGCGGCAAATTTTCCATATCGTCGATGCTCAACTGTTCGGATATTCCGGATATATTCATGCTGCCCTCTTGACGTTCAGAATCCGCGCGCGACAGCTCGATGACGGTTCTTAAAGCAGCCACGCTCGACGTGCTCGATAAACTCATACTAAGCACGCTACCGTCGTCGAGACTGGTGCCGAACCGTTCGTCGCCTTCTTGGCCGATTTCCGATTGTGGAGAATCGGCCACCAAGACTTTAGGCTCCGGTTGGAAGGTCATTTCCTGCGACCTCTTCATTCTGGATGGAATTTCCTCGATCAGTCTGGGTTCGTTGTTGAATTCGTCTTCCGAAATATCCATGGACCCTTCCATGTCTGGATAAGACAGCATGTCCGAGTCGCTTGATTGTGCTATAGGTTTGGTCGGCCGTTCCTTCTCGAGCCCCCCGTCGTCCCCGTTAAATTCCAGCTCGGAAGCCACCAGCGTTTCCGAAATTTCCGACACCTCTACGCTGGCCAGATTTCCCGAACTTTCGCTGTCGAGACTTTTCATGCTTTCTTTCGAACTTATACTGCTCGCGGCCGTGTGGTATTCGGAAACGACGTGGGATCGTCCCGATATGTCTTGGGACGTTAGGGCGCTTTCGTATTCGGAGGAACCTGCCGCCAGTAGGCCCTCGACGTCCGACGAGCAGGGCCTGCTCTTGCAGCTGTCCAACTCGAAACTGTGGTAGTGGCTTTCGCCGGAGCTGGAGTACGTTTCGAAGTCCAAGCCGGATTTTCGGTCGGGCTTCAAATTTCCGCTGCTACTGCTCGTGTCCGCGTCTCTTTGCGTTTTGGTTTTCCTCAAAATCACGTCGTGTTTTTCGATCGCTTTGCTGACGGTCTCGGAGTCGCCCTTGCGTCCCGACGAACAAGTCGAGAATTGGTCGGGCGACTTGAACGACTCGTCCTGGCTCGATTTCGATTCGTCGCTGAGGGTGCGCTCGATCTCTTCGTGCGTGACGATCGTGATTTCTTTATCTTTGATCGGCTCCTCGTCGGCCCTCTCGATTATTTCGGTGACCGTGGTGGTAGTCGTTTCGCGATGGGTTTCGTCCACGGTTACGGAACCCCTGGTTATCTTGACGTGACTAACTTCGACCACTTCCGATTTTTCTAACTTAGAGCCATCGTCCTCTAATTTGGTTTCGGTGGTGTCCTCGACTTTAGAGATCACCTCCTGCTTAACGAAGCCCTCGGTTAAGTTTGATTTCACCTCGGACACGTCCGTCGTTTTGTCGTCTAAAGTTTCGTGTAGTTCAATTTCCGCCTTGTATTTACCGGAAGCGGACATCGTGTCTTCTTCGGACGTTTCGGTTACAGTTTTCGTAGTTGTCGTCGTATCGGTTGCTGTATCCGTCGATTTGGTTAGTTCGTCGATTTTAATGCTATCTTCTTCTGTGGTGATGGCTGAACTTTTAACGATCTGACTGGAATCCTTTTCGACTTTTTTATCAATTTGATCTATTAAAGTGTCTTTTTTGACATGTTTAAATTCGGATTCTATGACGGCGGCCGTTATAGAACCGTCGTCTTCTTCCTTTATCGTATCTTTGGTCGATCTTCCCGTTTGAATGGTCTCGATGATCTTTACGCGAACGTCCGGCTTTGAACCGTGCGCGTCCTCGTCGATCTTGGTGCCGGTCGAAAGTTTTTCCTCGTACTCCTTCTTCATGAAATCGTAAACGCCGCTGATGTCGGCGGTCGCCTTCTCCGCCTCGAGTTGTTCCAAAATACGCGCCTGACTTCCAGACGGCGAATAATCCGTTTCGGTTCCACTAAATTTAAGATCCTCGTCGGTAATTTCCATGCTGGACGCTTGCGTGTCGTCGCGCTTCAATTTCGAGAACTGCCGCTGTTTCCTCGCAAGCACGGACTCCACTAATTGCACCTCGCGCGAATCCAATCCCTTCGCTTCGGCCAGTTCGCGCAAGTATTCGGACACTTGTCTTTTCGACAATTCGGGCGTGACATCGATCGGCTTTTCGGACCCGCTCTGTCGCTTTTGGATCTCGCTCTCGATGTCCTCCAATAATTCCGCGGCTATCTTTTGCGCTTCCGCCGGCAAAATGTTCTGGTGATGCAAACTTTCGAGAATGATTTGTTCTATTTCGCTGTGGCTCTCGGATCTCGCTCGGTCGGACGCGAGCGAACCCGAACGATCGCGAGAAACTTCCGAGCTCGACTCGACGTCGTCCGATTTAAACGCCGCCGCTATTTCCGTGGCACGCTCGAAGCTCGGATGCGATTGAACGGAAACTTCCCACACGGTGTCCTCCGTGTTTTCTTGTGGGTGATAGATCGGGGAGGAAACTTCCGATTTTTCCGTGATAGGACTGATCGGGCGAGCGTGCTGTTGACCTTCTTCGCCGAAAGACTCCTCGCTGTCTTCGCTGATCCGTCTCTGTTTCCCCGATAGCGTCACCGTAATTTCTGGTATCTGTTCGTCGGTGCTAAACGACGTTCTAGAAACTGATTCGATCGCGTTGAGGGAGTCCAAAGATTTAGTTTCTAGATCTGTCGCGTCTTGGTCGTTGTCCGTTATTTTTTCGGAATCTTCCACTTCGCTTTTATCCACGTGCACCTCCATGGAGTCGCCTGGCCTGGATATGCTATCGTCCTTGTTCAAAGGAATGTCGTTGTACTGTATCGTGCCGTCGTAAAGATCCGGCGACAAACTTTTATCGGACTCGGTAGAAGATCTTCCTAATTGGGAAACGTGTTCGGCCGGTTTGTGCGTTTGAGAATCATCTGGCAAGATGGGAGATTTGCTCTCCAATTTGTGCGCTGGTTTCGTGTAGGGTTTGTGCGTTTTGTCGTCGTCGTCGTCGTCGTCGTCCTTGTCTTCTTCTTCGTCCGCGGGCGGGATGCTGCTCGAAACAGTTCCGTCGACGACTTCGTCCGGTTTGTGCATTAGCGTAATATCGGATTTGTACGTTTTTCTTTCGAATTCGATTTGTTCCATCATAAAGCGGTCGACATATTCTTCGGCCAGCTTATGTTCGTCTTTCGTTCTCGCCGTTTCACTATCAAAACCCTTGGCTAGCTCTTTAACTGACTTTTTAACTCGGTCATCTTCCGTAACTTTAAACGTGTCGTCGAACGCCTTCGCTAATTCTTTCACGTTAGGCTGATGGGACAAATCTTCAGGCGCGCTCCTCGTTCCGGACGGCTCCTCCTTCAAAACCTGGAGATTAGCTAACGCTTTATGTTCCGGAGAGCCGTCCTCTTCCGATTCGGTCCCGAATTGTTCCTCGACCATCTCTTTTCTAAGCTGTTCCTCGAAATATTGTTTTCTGAGTCTCATCGATTCGGAAATGTCGTACAGGTCTTCGGTGGGCAACGAATACGATCTCTCGTAGATGCTTTTTCGGGCCGGCAAGACGGGCTGGAAAACGCTCATTTGTCTGGTTCTAATTTGAGGCACCCTATCCTCGATTTCCGAATCGGAAATGTAGTGCTCCACGTCTTCGCTGTCGGATATGTAGCCCTGTTCTTGGCTCGGGTACGCTTTGTCCGAATCGAAACTGTCTGGAGCTTGACTTATTAATTTTGATTCGACGTCCGCGGGCCTCGAGATCTTTATACGTTCGTGGGCCGGGTCCTGAAACTGGGCTTGGTATTCGCTCATAATTTTAGACGGCGTCTCGTCGAAAGACGTATCGTCGCTGGATATTTTTGCGATATCGGCGGTGTACGGGGCGGTGCTTTCGCTCGGCGTGGAATCAAACGAGATCCCGAGTTCTTTCGCGGGCTTCGCGGCGACGTCCTCCACGCTTTCCGATGTTTGCAAGGCCGACCTCGGTTTCGGCACGGGCGGTACGATAGGCTCTTCGTGCACGGAAGTTCTCTTTTTAATTAAAGCCAACTGATCCGCGCCAAGTTCGTCGTGTAGACTCGAACGTTTTCCCGCTTGTCTGGCGGATTCGGCGTCGCCGGCGATGGCTTCCCAGAACTTCTTCTTGTCGATGTAAGGTTTCGACATTTCCTCGATTAAATTAACATCGTCCTGCACTATGTCGGTATCTAAAATATCGTCGCGTACTGGAGATTTTTGAGTGTCCCTAATTGCGTCAACGTTTGTGGATTTAGTGGTTCTCGGTTTCGGTTTCGGTTTCGGTACAGTTGTTAGTTCGACTGAAGTTTGTGTTAGTCCGGAGCTGGCGTCTAAAAATATGGGGTTAGATGTTAAGGCCGCCTAGCAGTTAGTAAACAAGTACAATTAAAAGTAAATGACTTCAAGCTTTCAATTTTGAATATTATTGGAAGACAAATCGTCGACGTTATCTCTACAACCTCCTAAAGTATCTATGACTTACCGTAAACTATACAATATAAAAACTGCGATAATAGGAAGACGCTCGTTCAACGAAACTATATAATAAAAAATGTAATAATAAACAAATTAAGAACAAACAAAAAAAAAACCAGCAAAACTTGCTTATTTGTGCAAACAATACAAAGTACCTGTAGATGTAAAGCCAGTGTGTTAGTGTCTAATATTAAACATGCAAAAAATCAAACATATCGGGCTCCTGTCCGTCTTCTAGAGCTTTTCTACTTTAGCGAAAAAACGTTTCCTTCAGACTTATTTACCTAGAGGCGATTGTTCTAATGTATAAAGTTCTCTTGATATATTACTACGTTCGGTCTTATGAATGGAACCCATTGCTTTATCGTCGTCGACTACCCTTTTATTAGAATCTGAACTAAGGGGCAAGTCCGCGCTCGACAATCCTACAGACGCTAATGATTCGTTATCGTTTTCGATACTCGTCACGTCACGTAAATCTGTAACGCTGAGGTAGGAACACTCGCTACTTAAACAATCGGTCGAACCGAAAGGACTGGCCTTATTTAACCAACTCACTACTGCGGTAGTTATAACGCCCTTCGACAAGGAATCGGTACTGCCGAGAGATCCGGCGGTTTTTTGTATGTCGCAGCTAAGGGAAACGCCCGAGCTCGCCAACGATTCGGTGCTTCGGTGTCGTTCTTGTTTGCTACTAGTATAATAGTTGGGATTTTTCTTCAATACGGCGTCCATGATTCCGCCCTTCAAGTAAGAAGGTTTAGATTTGTTTAAATCGGGCAGACTGCCTCTATCTTCCGTAAATCTTTTGTCCGTATGAAATCCCATTTCAGATTTTGGCCGTTTGACCTTTCTTAAAGGTACCGGAGATGGACAAGGACTACGTCTCACGGGTATAACGTCCACTTCCAATCCGGCTTTATTAACTAAATGATCTCTATTTAAATTGACAGGACCCATGTACACAACTTCACCTACGAAATTAAAGCTATTGTTGAAAAATACTAAGTAAATAGGACCCGATATGTTTGGATGAATAAAATGAATTACATGATAAGTGATACCATGCTAAGAGATAGGCGAAACATCGAACTCGTGTAATTGAACCTACTAAGCTGTAGTATTGAATGTTAAGTGGGAAATGAGGGTTGTTATTATCACATATAATATGTACCTGGAGGAAGATCAATTACGTCGGCTTGACTACTAGGCGTTTTGGCACTCTTATCCTCACTAGAAGACAACGCATAATCGTCCCAAAGTGAAGAGTACTCCTTCTGTAAATCGGATAACTCCTCGATACTTAATTGAGATACCATTCTACAGTATTCGGAATCTTGCTTTTCGCTCGTATCTACTGCGGACGATCTTCCTTCACTAACATCGGCAGATTCCTTTTCTAACGCTTCCGAAGCTAATCGTTCGAATTTACGTTCAACTCTTTTCAGTTTACGTTCAGCTCGTTCTTTAAACTCTTCGTTGCTAACGAATTCCAAATTTCCTGTTTCTAACGAACCTAACGCTTTGTCAATATCTGCTAATTGCTTCTCTATAGCATCTACTTCGACTCGAATGTTCGATTTGCCATCCGATTCGTGCTTTGGCAACAAAGAATCTATGTCCTGTGTTCTCAACGATTGCAACATTAAATTATCGAACTCTTTAGGTTTACAAGCACCGTGATCAACAGTATCGTCCATTGTGTCCAAATGAAACAATGGTTTTCGATCAGGAAGTTGGGGTTGGCCAGATTCGTCTTTCAAAGTACGTTTATAATGATACGTAAATTTAGAAACTTCGCCAGGTTTTACGATGTCAAAACTATAATGTTCTTCGCCTTGAGGTAAAAAGGTCTCTGTGGCAGGCAAACGAGATAAATCAATGTCTTTTTCAGAAACTGTAAGTGCGCCATCATCGTGACCGATTAAAATTTTGCCAACATTAACATTATCCGAAGCAGTTCTTGTTATATACGATCGACCGCCATGGTCAGAATCACCTAATCTATGTAAATCAGAGGTCAAGTTCTCAACCGTAAGACTCTCAATACCGCCACTATCTTTAAGAGTAGATACGAAACCTTTCAACGCGTCATCCTTAACATCGGAATCTACAGTCACTGACTTAGTACCGAAACTAACACTATCTGTACATAAATCCACACGACGGGGTACAGACGACATCGAATGAATAGGCGAAGATGGACTACTGCTTTCATCTCCTTTATCTGCTTCATGCGTTGCATGCTTACTATCCTTAATTGATTCCTTGCCATCTTTAGATTTTCCACGTAATTTATGCCCTAAACTAGAAAAAAAACCTCCGCTTATTGACGAAACACTTCCGACATTAACATCCACGATACCAGCCGAAGCAACATCAGTACTAGAAGGTGATACAGGCGAAGCATCCTTACTTTTACTCTTCAACACCTTAGCTGAATCTTTAGATTTCCCTGTCAACTTGCTACCAAAGTCGCTAAGAAAACCTCCAGATTTGGACGCCGCGTCTTCTACTCCATGTTTAACGCTATCGGCTGCATCTTTGACAGCACTTTCGGTTTTTGTAGCTGCGTCATTAGCTTTGTCTTTACTCTTCTCAGTGGCGACTTTGGCGGAATCCTTCACGTCTTTCGCGGTGCCTGTGACCTTGCTACCAACGCCGATGAGGAATGCTCCAGTCTTGGACTCCGCGTCTTCTACTCCGTGTTTGACGCCGTCGGCTGCATCTTTGGCAGCAGTTTCGGGTTTTGTAGATGCGTCGCTAGCTTTGTCCTTAATCTTATCAGTGGCGTCTTTGGCAGAATCCTTCACGTCCTTTGCGGTGCCTGTGACCTTGCTACCCAAGCCACTAAAGTAACCTCCAGTTTTGGACGCAGCGTCTTCTACTCCGTGTTTGACGCTATCGGCTGCATCTTTGGCAGCAGTTTCGGTTTTTGTAGCTGCGTCGCTAGCTTTGTCTTTAATTTTAACAGTGGCGTCTTTGACGGAATCCTTCACGTCCTTCGCGGTGCCTATGACCTTGCTGCCCAAGCCGCTGAAGAAACCTCCAGTCTTGGACGCCGCGTCTTCTACTCCGTGTTTGACGCTATCCGCTGCATCTTCGACAGCAGTTTCGGTTTTTGTAGCTGCGTCGCTAGCTTTGCTTAACTTTAACGCGCTTTGGGCCTTCACTCTTCGCGTTCTTTCTACCCATGTTGACACCCGTCTTGTCGCCGGTTTGCCTTTTGCCGTGTCGGTGCTCTTTGCTCGTTGTTTTTCCCTCTTCGCGCTCTGCTATCTTCGCAGGCTCTTTGCTCCTGTTCACGCTCGCGCTCATTCTTGTACGCTGCGCTTACTTCCAGTTTCGTCTTGTTTTCGCTTTGTACTTCCTTTGCGTTCGTTTTCTACCGTTCATCGAATCTGCTCTTTGGCCGCACCTTTCCCGTCGTTGAGCTTGTCTCCTTGCCCGTTTGAGATGTCTTCCTGTTTGCTTTCGCTTCATGCTTTTTGGACCTTCTCCTGGGCCTTTGTTTCGTGTCGCTTTGGCTCGTTTCGCTGCCGTGCTTTGCTTGCTTTTCTTACTCTCGTTGCGCTTTGGGGTTCTTGTCGGGCTGCTCTGCTTTGCTGGACTCCTTCTTCTCTTTTTGCGCGATCTTGGCTTCTGCTGTCAGCTTTCTCCTTCTTGCCGTCTTGCTTCTTGACTCGTTTGCGCTTTGTCTGCTCGTCCTTATCGTGCCTGTCTTGCTCGTCGTTCTGCTCTTGCTGACCTTCACGTTGCTGTCTGCTTCGTCTTGACCTGCTCTTCGTTTAGCTGCTGTCTTTGCCTCTTCTTGCTCTCTGTCTCTTGACGTGGACGTTCTCTTTTTCGTCTGCGTGCGTTTTCTGTGTTTTCGTTGCTATTGTCTTGCATCCTTCCGTCTCCGTCCGCTATCTCTGACCGTAGCTCTTTCCTGTTTGTCTTGCGTTGCTGCGTCTTTGCTATCTTATCGTCGTGGCTTGTGTCAGTTCTACGCTCTGTTGACTCTTGCTGCTCCTTGTGCTTTTTGTCTTTTGTCTGTTTTGTGCTTTCGCTCTCTCGCGTCTCTCGCTTATCTTTGGCTCGTACTTTCGTTTCTCTTGTCTCGCTCTTTCGTTCTTTGTCTCTGTCTTGCTTGTCTTGTCGTTCTTCGTTCTTCCGTCGTTTGATCTCTTTCTTTTCTTTGATTTTCTGTTATCTGTTTTTTTTGTTTTGTTATCTTTATCTCTTTTTGTACTTTTTTTTGATTCTTTGATTTTTGATTTATGTCTTATTTGTTTTTGTGATTTTGTTTTCTATTCTTTGTTCTATTTATTTTTTGATTTTCGATTTTGTACTTATTGATTATTGATTTGTTTCTTGATTTACGTTTTTTTGTTTTCTTTGTTTTTCTGTCGTTTGATTTGTTTCTTTTTTTCGTTTTTGTTATTTGATTTGACTTTTAGTTTATTTAATCTATCGCTTTTCGATTTTGTTGTCTGTTTCATCTTGTATGGTTCATTTGCGGAATCTCGTCCTTCGTGCTTGACTTGCTACCCAACTCGCTGAGGAAACCTCCCGTCTTGGACGCTGCGTCTTCTACTCCGTGTTTGACGCTGTCCGCTGCATCTTTGGCAGCAGTTCCGGTTTTTGTAGCTGCATCACTAGCTTTGTCCTTAATTTTATCAGTGGCGTCTTTGGCGGAATCCTTCACGTCCTTCGCGGTGCCTGTGACCTTGCTGCCCAAGCCGCTAAAGAAACCTCCAGTTTTGGACGCCGCGTCTTCTACTCCGTGTTTGACGCTGTCCGCTGCATCTTTGGCAGCAGTTTCGGTTTTTGTAGCTGCGTCGCTAGCTTTGTCCTTAATTTTATCAGTGGCGTCTTTGGCGGAATCCTTCACGTCCTTCGCGGTGCCTGTGACTTTGCTACCCAAGCCGTTAAAGAAACCTCCAGTTTTGGACGCCGCGTCTTCTACTCCGTGTTTGACGCTGTCCGCTGCATCTTTGGCAGCAGTTTCGGTTTTTCTAGCTGCATCGCTAGCTTTGTCCTTAATCTTATCAGTGGCGTCTTTGGCGGAATCCTTCACGTCCTTCGCGGTGCCTGTGACCTTGCTGCCCAAGCCGCTAAAGAAACCTCCAGTTTTGGACGCCGCGTTTTCTACTCCGTGTTTGACGCTGTCCGCTGCATCTTTGGCAACAGTTTCGGTTTTTGTAGCTGCATCGCTAGCTTTGTCCTTAATCTTATCAGTGGCGTCTTTGGCGGAATCCTTCGCGTCCTTCGCGGTGCCTGTGACGTTGCTGCCCAAGTCGCTAAAGAAACCTCCAGTTTTGGACGCCGCGTCTTCTACTCCGTGTTTGACGCTGTCCGCTGCATCTTTGGCAACAGTTTCGGTTTTTGTAGCTGCATCGCTAGCTTTGTCCTTAATCTTATCAGTGGCGTCTTTGGCGGAATCCTTCACGTCCTTCGCGGTGCCTGTGACCTTGCTGCCCAAGCCGCTAAAGAAACCTCCAGTTTTGAACGCCGCGTCTTCTACTCCGTGTTTGACGCTGTCCGCTGCATCTTTGGCAACAGTTTCGGTTTTTGTAGCTGCATCGCTAGCTTTGTCCTTAATCTTATCAGTGGCGTCTTTGGCGGAATCCTTCACGTCCTTCGCGGTGCCTGTGACCTTGCTGCCCAAGCCGCTAAAGGAACCTCCAGTTTTGGACGCCGCGTTTTCTACTCCGTGTTTGACGCTGTCCGCTGCATCTTTGGCAACAGTTTCGGTTTTTGTAGCTGCATCGCTAGCTTTGTCCTTAATCTTATCAGTGGCGTCTTTGGCGGAATCCTTCACGTCCTTCGCGGTGCCTGTGACCTTGCTGCCCAAGCCGCTAAAGAAACCTCCAGTTTTGGACGCCGCGTCTTCTACTCCGTGTTTGACGCTGTCCGCTGCATCTTTGGCAACAGTTTCGGTTTTTGTAGCTGCATCGCTAGCTTTGTCCTTAATCTTATCAGTGGCGTCTTTGGCGGAATCCTTCACGTCCTTCGCGGTGCCTGTGACCTTGCTGCCCAAGCCGCTAAAGAAACCTCCAGTTTTGGACGCCGCGTCTTCTACTCCGTGTTTGACGCTGTCCGCTGCATCTTTGGCAACAGTTTCGGTTTTTGTAGCTGCATCGCTAGCTTTGTCCTTAATCTTATCAGTGGCGTCTTTGGCGGAATCCTTCACGTCCTTCGCGGTGCCTGTGACCTTGCTGCCCAAGCCGCTAAAGAAACCTCCAGTTTTGGACGCCGCGTTTTCTACTCCGTGTTTGACGCTGTCCGCTGCATCTTTGGCAACAGTTTCGGTTTTTGTAGCTGCATCGCTAGCTTTGTCCTTAATCTTATCAGTGGCGTCTTTGGCGGAATCCTTCACGTCCTTCGCGGTGCCTGTGACCTTGCTGCCCAAGCCGCTAAAGAAACCTCCAGTTTTGGACGCCGCGTCTTCTACTCCGTGTTTGACGCTGTCCGCTGCATCTTTGGCAACAGTTTCGGTTTTTGTAGCTGCATCGCTAGCTTTGTCCTTAATCTTATCAGTGGCGTCTTTGGCGGAATCCTTCACGTCCTTCGCGGTGCCTGTGACCTTGCTGCCCAAGCCGCTAAAGAAACCTCCAGTTTTGGACGCCGCGTCTTCTACTCCGTGTTTGACGCTGTCCGCTACATCTTTGGCAGCAGTTTCGGTTTTTGTAGCTGCGTCGCTAGCTTTGTCTTTAATTTTAACAGTGGTGTCTTTGGCGGTATCCTGCACGTCCTTCGCCGTGCCTGTGACCTTGCTACCCAAGTCGCTGAGGAAACCTCCCGCCTTGGACGCCGCGTCTTTTACTCCGTGTTTGACGCTGTCCACTGCATCTTTGGCAGCAGTTTCGGTTTTTGTTGCTGCATCGCTAGTTTTGTCTTTAATTTTAACAGTGGCGTCTTTGGCGGAATCCTTCACGTCCTTCGCGGTGCCTGTGACCTTGCTGCCCAAGCCGCTAAAGAAACCTCCAGTTTTGGACGCCGCGTCTTCTACTCCGTGTTTGACGCTGTCCGCTGCATCTTTGGCAGCAGTTTGGGTTTTTGTAGCTGCGTCGCTAGCTTTGTCCTTAATCTTATCAGTGGCGTCTTTGGCGGAATCCTTCACGTCCTTCGCGGTGCCTGTGACCTTGCTGCCCAAACCGCTAAAGAAACCTCCAGTTTTGGACGCCGCGTCTTCTACTCCGTGTTTGACGCTGTCCGCTGCATCTTTGGCAGCAGTTTCGGTTTTTGTTGCTGCATCGCTAGCTTTGTCCCTAATCTTATCAGTGGCGTCTTTGGCGGAATACTTCACGTCCTTCGCGGTGCCTGTGACTTTGATGCCCAAGCCGCTGAAGAAACCTCCAGTCTTGGACGCCGCGTCTTCTACTCCGTGTTTGACGCTATCGGCTGCATCTTTGGCAGCAGTTTCGGTTTTTGTAGCTGCGTCGCTAGCTTTGTCCTTAATCTTATCAGTGGCGTCTTTGGCGGAATCCTTCACGTCCTTCGCGGTGCCTGTGACCTTGCTGCCCAAGCCGCTAAAGAAACCTCCAGTTTTGGACGCCGCGTCTTCTACTCCGTGTTTGACGCTGTCCGCTGCATCTTTGACAGCAGTTTCGGTTTTTGTTGCTGCATCGCTAGCTTTGTCCTTAATCTTATCAGTGGCGTCTTTAGCGGAATCCTTCACGTCCTTCGCGGTGCCTGTGACCTTGCTGCCCAAGCCGCTGAAGAAACCTCCAGTCTTGGACGCCGCGTCTTCTACTCCGTGTTTGACGCTGTCAGCTGCATCTTTAGCAGCTGTTTCGGTTTTTGTAGCTGCATCGCTAGCTTTGTCCTTAATCTTATCAGTGGCGTGTTTGGCGGAATCCTTCACGTCCTTCGCGGTGCCTGTGACTTTGCTACCCAAGCCGCTAAAGAAACCTCCCGTCGTGGACGCCGCGTCTTCTACTCCGTGTTTGACGCTATCCGCTGCATCTTCGACAGCAGTTTCGGTTTTTGTAGCTGCGTCGCTAGCTTTGTCTTTAATTTTAACAGTGGTGTCTTTGGCGGAATCCTTCACGTCCTTCGCCGTGCCTGTGACCTTGCTACCGAAATCGCTGAGGAAACCTCCCGTCTTGGACGCCGCGTCTTCTACTCCGTGTTTGACGCTGTCCGCTGCATCTTTGGCAGCAGTTTCGGTTTTTGTAGCTGCGTCGCTAGCTTTGTCCTTAATCTTATCAGTGGCGTCTTTGGCGGAATCCTTCACGTCCTTCGCGGTGCCTGTGACCTTGCTGCCCAAGCCGCTAAAGAAACCTCCAGTTTTGGACGCCGCGTCTTCTACTCCGTGTTTGACGCTGTCCGCTGCATCTTTGGCAGCAGTTTCGGTTTTTGTAGCTGCATCGCTAGCTTTGTCCTTAATCTTATCAGTGGCGTCTTTGGCGGAATCCTTCACGTCCTTCGCGGTGCCTGTGACTTTGCTACCCAAGCCGCTAAAGAAACCTCCCGTCTTGGACGCCGCGTCTTCTACTCCGTGTTTGACGCTGTCCGCTGCATCTTTGGCAGCAGTTTCGGTTTTTGTAGCTGCATCGCTAGCTTTGTCCTTAATCTTATCAGTGGCGTCTTTGGCGGAATCCTTCACGTCCTTCGCGGTGCCTGTGACTTTGCTACCCAAGCCGCTAAAGAAACCTCCCGTCTTGGACGCCGCGTCTTCTACTCCGTGTTTGACGCTGTCCGCTGCATCTTTGGCAGCAGTTTCGGTTTTTGTAGCTGCATCGCTAGCTTTGTCCTTAATCTTATCAGTGGCGTCTTTGGCGGAATCCTTCACGTCCTTCGCGGTGCCTGTGACTTTGCTGCCCAAGCCGCTAAAGAAACCTCCAGTTTTGGACGCCGCGTCTTCTACTCCGTGTTTGACGCTGTCCGCTGCATCTTTGGCAGCAGTTTCGGTTTTTGTAGCTGCGTCGCTAGCTTTGTCCTTAATCTTATCAGTGGCGTCTTTGGCGGAATCCTTCACGTCCTTCGCGGTGCCTGTGACTTTGCTACCCAAGCCGCTAAAGAAACCTCCAGTCTTGGACGCCGCGTCTTCTACTCCGTGTTTGACGCTATCGGCTGCATCTTTGGCAGCAGTTTCGGTTTTTGTAGCTGCATCGCTAGCTTTGTCCTTAATCTTATCAGTGGCGTCAATGGCGGAATCCTTCACGTCCTTCGCGGTGCCTGTGACTTTGCTACCCAAGCCGCTAAAGAAACCTCCAGTTTTGAACGCCGCGTCTTCTACTCCGTGTTTGACGCTGACCGCTGCATCTTTGGCAGCAGTTTCGGTTTTTGTAGCTGCGTCGCTAGCTTTGTCCTTAATCTTATCAGTGGCGTCTTTGGTGGAATCCTTCACGTCCTTCGCGGTGCCTGTGACTTTGCTACCCAAGCCGCTAAAGAAACCTCCAGTCTTGGACGCCGCGTCTTCTACTCCGTGTTTAACGCTATCGGCTGCATCTTTGGCAGCAGTTTCGGTTTTTGTAGCTGCATCGCTAGCTTTGTCCTTAATCTTAACAGTGGTGTCTTTGGCGGAATCCTTCACGTCCTTCGCCGTGCCTGTGACTTTGCTACCCAAGCCGCTAAAGAAACCTCCAGTCTTGGACGCCGCGTCTTCTACTCCGTGTTTAACGCTATCGGCTGCATCTTTGGCAGCAGTTTCGGTTTTTGTAGCTGCATCGCTAGCTTTGTCCTTAATATTATCAGTGGCGTCAATGGCGGAATCCTTCACGTCCTTCGCGGTGCCTGTGACTTTGCTACCCAAGCCGCTAAAGAAACCTCCAGTTTTGAACGCCGCGTCTTCAACTCCGTGTTTGACGCTGACCGCTGCATCTTTGGCAGCAGTTTCGGTTTTTGTAGCTGCGTCGCTAGCTTTGTCCTTAATCTTATCAGTGGCGTCTTTGGTGGAATCCTTCACGTCCTTCGCGGTGCCTGTGACTTTGCTACCCAAGCCGCTAAAGAAACCTCCAGTCTTGGACGCCGCGTCTTCTACTCCGTGTTTAACGCTATCGGCTGCATCTTTGGCAGCAGTTTCGGTTTTTGTAGCTGCGTCGCTAGCTTTGTCTTTAATTTTAACAGTGGTGTCTTTGGCGGAATCCTTCACGTCCTTCGCCGTGCCTGTGACCTTGCTACCCAAGTCGCTGAGGAAACATCCCGTCTTGGACGCCGCGTCTTCTACTCCGTGTTTGACGCTGTCCGCTGCATCTTTGGCAGCAGTTTCTGTTTTTGTAGCTGCGTCGCTAGCTTTGTCCTTAATCTTATCAGTGGCGTCTTTGGCGGAATCCTTCACGTCCTTCGCGGTGCCTGTGACCTTGCTGCCCAAGCCGCTAAAGAAACCTCCAGTTTTGGACGCCGCGTCTTCTACTCCGTGTTTGACGCTGTCCGCTGCATCTTTGGCAGCAGTTTCGGTTTTTTTTGCTGCATCGGTAGCTTTGTCCTTAATGTTATCAGTGGCGTCTTTAGCGGAATCCTTCACGTCCTTCGCGGTGCCTGTGACCTTGCTGCCCAAGCCGCTGAAGAAACCTCCAGTCTTGGACGCCGCGTCTTCTACTCCGTGTTTGAAGCTGTCCGCTGCATCTTTGGCAGCAGTTTCTGTTTTTGTAGCTGCGTCGCTAGCTTTGTCCTTAATCTTATCAGTGGCGTCTTTGGCGGAATCCTTCACGTCCTTCGCGGTGCCTGTGACCTTGCTGCCCAAGCCGCTAAAGAAACCTCCAGTTTTGGACGCCGCGTCTTCTACTCCGTGTTTGACGCTGTCCGCTGCATCTTTGGCAGCAGTTTCGGTTTTTGTAGCTGCGTCGCTAGCTTTGTCCTTAATCTTATCAGTGGCGTCTTTGGCGGAATCCTTCACATCCTTCGCGGTGCCTGTGACCTTGCTGCCCAAGCCGCTAAAGAAACCTCCAGTTTTGGACGCCGCGTCTTCTACTCCGTGTTTGACGCTATCGGCTGCATCTTTGGCAGCAGTTTCGGTTTTTGTAGCTGCATCGCTAGCTTTGTCCTTAATCTGATCAGTGGCGTCTTTGGCGGAATCCTTCACGTCCTTCGCGGTGCCTGTGACTTTGCTACCCAAGCCGCTAAAGAAACCTCCAGTTTTGCACGCCGCGTCTTCTACTGCGTGTTTGACGCTGTCCGCTGCATCTTTGGCAGCAGTTTCGGTTTTTGTAGCTGCGTCGCTAGCTTTGTCCTTAATCTTATCAGTGGCGTCTTTGGCGGAATCCTTCACATCCTTCGCGGTGCCTGTGACCTTGCTGCCCAAGCCGCTAAAGAAACCTCCAGTTTTGGACGCCGCGTCTTCTACTCCGTGTTTGACGCTGTCCGCTGCATCTTTGGCAGCAGTTTCGGTTTTTGTAGCTGCGTCGCTAGCTTTGTCCTTAATCTTATCAGTGGCGTCTTTGGCGGAATCCTTCACGTCCTTCGCGGTGCCTGTGACCTTGCTGCCCAAGCCGCTAAAGAAACCTCCAGTTTTGGACGACGCGTCTTCTACTCCGTGTTTGACGCTATCGGCTGCATCTTTGGCAGCAGTTTCGGTTTTTGTAGCTGCATCGCTAGCTTTGTCCTTAATCTTATCAGTGGCGTCTTTGGCGGAATCCTTCACGTCCTTCGCGGTGCCTGTGACTTTGCTACCCAAGCCGCTAAAGAAACCTCCAGTTTTGGACGCCGCGTCTTCTACTCCGTGTTTGACGCTGTCCGCTGCATCTTTGGCAGCAGTTTCGGTTTTTGTAGCTGCGTCGCTAGCTTTGTCCTTAATCTTATCAGTGGCGTCTTTGGCGGAATCCTTCACGTCCTTCGCGGTGCCTGTGACCTTGCTGCCCAAGCCGCTAAAGAAACCTCCAGTTTTGGACGCCGCGTCTTCTACTCCGTGTTTGACGCTATCGGCTGCATCTTTGGCAGCAGTTTCGGTTTTTGTAGCTGCATCGCTAGCTTTGTACTTAATCTTATCAGTGACATCTTTAGCGGAATCCTTCACGTCCTGCGCGGTGCCTGTGACCTTGCTGCCCAAGCCGCTAAAGAAACCTCCAGTTTTGGACGCCGCGTCTTCTACTCCGTGTTTGACGCTGTCCGCTGCATCTTCGACAGCAGTTTCGGTTTTTGTAGCTGCATCGCTAGCTTTGTCCTTAATCTTATCAGTGGCGTGTTTGGCGGAATCCTTCACGTCCTTCGCGGTGCCTGTGACTTTGCTACCCAAGCCGCTAAAGAAACCTCCCGTCTTGAACGCCGCGTCTTCTACTCCGTGTTTGACGCTATCCGCTGCATCTTCGACAGCAGTTTCGGTTTTTGTGGCTGCGTCGCTAGCTTTGTCCTTAATCTTATCAGTGGCGTCTTTGGCGGAATCCTTCACGTCCTTCGCGGTGCCTGTGACTTTGCTACCCAAGCCGCTAAAGAAACCTCCAGTTTTGGACGCCGCGTCTTCTACTCCGTGTTTGACGCTGTCCGCTGCATCTTCGACAGCAGTTTCGGTTTTTGTAGCTGCATCGCTAGCTTTGTCCTTAATCTTATCAGTGGCGTGTTTGGCGGAATCCTTCACGTCCTTCGCGGTGCCTGTGACTTTGCTACCCAAGCCGCTAAAGAAACCTCCCGTCTTGGACGCCGCGTCTTCTACTCCGTGTTTGACGCTATCCGCTGCATCTTCGACAGCAGTTTCGGTTTTTGTAGCTGCGTCGCTAGCTTTGTCTTTAATTTTAACAGTGGTGTCTTTGGCGGAATCCTTCACGTCCTTCGCCGTGCCTGTGACCTTGCTACCCAAGTCGCTGAGGAAACCTCCCGTCTTGCACGCCGCGTCTTCTACTCCGTGTTTGACGCTGTCCGCTGCATCTTTGGCAGCAGTTTCTGTTTTTGTAGCTGCAACGCTAGCTTTGTCCTTAATCTTATCAGTGGCGTCTTTGGCGGAATCCTTCACGTCCTTCGCGGTGCCTGTGACTTTGCTACCCAAGCCGCTAAAGAAACCTCCAGTTTTGGACGCCGCGTCTTCTACTCCGTGTTTGACGCTGTCCGCTGCATCTTTGGCAGCAGTTTCGGTTTTTGTAGCTGCATCGCTAGCTTTGTCCTTAATCTTATCAGTGGCGTCTTTGGCGGAATCCTTCACGTCCTTCGCGGTGCCTGTGACTTTGCTACCCAAGCCGCTAAAGAAACCTCCAGTTTTGGACGCCGCGTCTTCTACTCCGTGTTTGACGCTGTCCGCTGCATCTTTGGCAGCAGTTTCGGTTTTTGTAGCTGCGTCGCTAGCTTTGTCCTTAATCTGATCAGTGGCGTCTTTCGCGGAATCCTTCACGTCCTTCGCGGTGCCTGTGACTTTGCTACCCAAGCCGCTAAAGAAACCTCCAGTTTTGCACGCCGCGTCTTCTACTGCGTGTTTGACGCTGTCCGCTGCATCTTTGGCAGCAGTTTCGGTTTTTGTAGCTGCGTCGCTAGCTTTGTCCTTAATCTTATCAGTGGCGTCTTTGGCGGAATCCTTCACATCCTTCGCGGTGCCTGTGACCTTGCTGCCCAAGCCGCTAAAGAAACCTCCAGTTTTGGACGCCGCGTCTTCTACTCCGTGTTTGACGCTGTCCGCTGCATCTTTGGCAGCAGTTTCGGTTTTTGTAGCTGCGTCGCTAGCTTTGTCCTTAATCTTATCAGTGGCGTCTTTGGCGGAATCCTTCACGTCCTTCGCGGTGCCTGTGACCTTGCTGCCCAAGCCGCTAAAGAAACCTCCAGTTTTGGACGACGCGTCTTCTACTCCGTGTTTGACGCTATCGGCTGCATCTTTGGCAGCAGTTTCGGTTTTTGTAGCTGCATCGCTAGCTTTGTCCTTAATCTTATCAGTGGCGTCTTTGGCGGAATCCTTCACGTCCTTCGCGGTGCCTGTGACTTTGCTACCCAAGCCGCTAAAGAAACCTCCAGTTTTGGACGCCGCGTCTTCTACTCCGTGTTTGACGCTGTCCGCTGCATCTTTGGCAGCAGTTTCGGTTTTTGTAGCTGCGTCGCTAGCTTTGTCCTTAATCTTATCAGTGGCGTCTTTGGCGGAATCCTTCACATCCTTCGCGGTGCCTGTGACCTTGCTGCCCAAGCCGCTAAAGAAACCTCCAGTTTTGGACGCCGCGTCTTCTACTCCGTGTTTGACGCTGTCCGCTGCATCTTTGGCAGCAGTTTCGGTTTTTGTAGCTGCGTCGCTAGCTTTGTCCTTAATCTTATCAGTGGCGTCTTTGGCGGAATCCTTCACGTCCTTCGCGGTGCCTGTGACCTTGCTGCCCAAGCCGCTAAAGAAACCTCCAGTTTTGGACGACGCGTCTTCTACTCCGTGTTTGACGCTATCGGCTGCATCTTTGGCAGCAGTTTCGGTTTTTGTAGCTGCATCGCTAGCTTTGTCCTTAATCTTATCAGTGGCGTCTTTGGCGGAATCCTTCACGTCCTTCGCGGTGCCTGTGACTTTGCTACCCAAGCCGCTAAAGAAACCTCCAGTTTTGGACGCCGCGTCTTCTACTCCGTGTTTGACGCTGTCCGCTGCATCTTTGGCAGCAGTTTCGGTTTTTGTAGCTGCGTCGCTAGCTTTGTCCTTAATCTGATCAGTGGCGTCTTTGGCGGAATCCTTCACGTCCTTCGCGGTGCCTGTGACTTTGCTACCCAAGCCGCTAAAGAAACCTCCAGTTTTGCACGCCGCGTCTTCTACTGCGTGTTTGACGCTGTCCGCTGCATCTTTGGCAGCAGTTTCGGTTTTTGTAGCTGCGTCGCTAGCTTTGTCCTTAATCTTATCAGTGGCGTCTTTGGCGGAATCCTTCACATCCTTCGCGGTGCCTGTGACCTTGCTGCCCAAGCCGCTAAAGAAACCTCCAGTTTTGGACGCCGCGTCTTCTACTCCGTGTTTGACGCTGTCCGCTGCATCTTTGGCAGCAGTTTCGGTTTTTGTAGCTGCGTCGCTAGCTTTGTCCTTAATCTTATCAGTGGCGTCTTTGGCGGAATCCTTCACGTCCTTCGCGGTGCCTGTGACCTTGCTGCCCAAGCCGCTAAAGAAACCTCCAGTTTTGGACGACGCGTCTTCTACTCCGTGTTTGACGCTATCGGCTGCATCTTTGGCAGCAGTTTCGGTTTTTGTAGCTGCATCGCTAGCTTTGTCCTTAATCTTATCAGTGGCGTCTTTGGCGGAATCCTTCACGTCCTTCGCGGTGCCTGTGACTTTGCTACCCAAGCCGCTAAAGAAACCTCCAGTTTTGGACGCCGCGTCTTCTACTCCGTGTTTGACGCTGTCCGCTGCATCTTTGGCAGCAGTTTCGGTTTTTGTAGCTGCGTCGCTAGCTTTGTCCTTAATCTTATCAGTGGCGTCTTTGGCGGAATCCTTCACGTCCTTCGCGGTGCCTGTGACCTTGCTGCCCAAGCCGCTAAAGAAACCTCCAGTTTTGGACGCCGCGTCTTCTACTCCGTGTTTGACGCTATCGGCTGCATCTTTGGCAGCAGTTTCGGTTTTTGTAGCTGCATCGCTAGCTTTGTACTTAATCTTATCAGTGGCATCTTTAGCGGAATCCTTCACGTCCTTCGCGGTGCCTGTGACCTTGCTGCCCAAGCCGCTAAAGAAACCTCCAGTTTTGGACGCCGCGTCTTCTACTCCGTGTTTGACGCTGTCCGCTGCATCTTTGGCAGCAGTTTCGGTTTTTGTAGCTGCGTCGCTAGCTTTGTCCTTAATCTTATCAGTGGCGTCTTTGGCGGAATCCTTCACGTCCTTCGCGGTGCCTGTGACTTTGCTACCCAAGCCGCTAAAGAAACCTCCAGTTTTGGACGCCGCGTCTTCTACTCCGTGTTTGACGCTATCGGCTGCATCTTTGGCAGCAGTTTCGGTTTTTGTAGCTGCATCGCTAGCTTTGTACTTAATCTTATCAGTGACATCTTTAGCGGAATCCTTCACGTCCTGCGCGGTGCCTGTGACCTTGCTGCCCAAGCCGCTGAAGAAACCTCCAGTCTTGGACGCCGCGTCTTCTACTCCGTGTTTGACGCTATCGGGTGCATCTTTGGCAGCAGTTTCGGTTTTTGTAGCTGCATCGCTAGCTTTGTCCTTAATCTTATCAGTGGCGTCTTTGGCGGAATCCTTCACGTCCTTCGCGGTGCCTGTGACTTTGCTACCCAAGCCGCTAAAGAAACCTCCAGTTTTGGACGCCGCGTCTTCTACTCCGTGTTTGACGCTGTCCGCTGCATCTTCGACAGCAGTTTCGGTTTTTGTAGCTGCATCGCTAGCTTTGT
The DNA here is from genome assembly GCA_036326145.1 of Rhagophthalmus giganteus. Taxonomy (NCBI): domain Eukaryota; kingdom Metazoa; phylum Arthropoda; class Insecta; order Coleoptera; family Rhagophthalmidae; genus Rhagophthalmus; species Rhagophthalmus giganteus. Next base: position 52,057 of record JARFJA010000021.1, on the reverse strand, counting down.
CCTTAATCTTATCAGTGGCGTGTTTGGCGGAATCCTTCACGTCCTTCGCGGTGCCTGTGACTTTGCTACCCAAGCCGCTAAAGAAACCTCCCGTCTTGGACGCCGCGTCTTCTACTCCGTGTTTGACGCTATCCGCTGCATCTTCGACAGCAGTTTCGGTTTTTGTGGCTGCGTCGCTAGCTTTGTCCTTAATCTTATCAGTGGCGTCTTTGGCGGAATCCTTCACGTCCTTCGCGGTGCCTGTGACTTTGCTACCCAAGCCGCTAAAGAAACCTCCAGTTTTGGACGCCGCGTCTTCTACTCCGTGTTTGACGCTGTCCGCTGCATCTTCGACAGCAGTTTCGGTTTTTGTAGCTGCATCGCTAGCTTTGTCCTTAATCTTATCAGTGGCGTGTTTGGCGGAATCCTTCACGTCCTTCGCGGTGCCTGTGACTTTGCTACCCAAGCCGCTAAAGAAACCTCCCGTCTTGGACGCCGCGTCTTCTACTCCGTGTTTGACGCTATCCGCTGCATCTTCGACAGCAGTTTCGGTTTTTGTAGCTGCGTCGCTAGCTTTGTCTTTAATTTTAACAGTGGTGTCTTTGGCGGAATCCTTCACGTCCTTCGCCGTGCCTGTGACCTTGCTACCCAAGTCGCTGAGGAAACCTCCCGTCTTGGACGCCGCGTCTTCTACTCCGTGTTTGACGCTGTCCGCTGCATCTTTGGCAGCAGTTTCTGTTTTTGTAGCTGCATCGCTAGCTTTGTCCTTAATCTTATCAGTGGCGTCTTTGGCGGAATCCTTCACGTCCTTCGCGGTGCCTGTGACTTTGCTACCCAAGCCGCTAAAGAAACCTCCAGTTTTGGACGCCGCGTCTTCTACTCCGTGTTTGACGCTGTCCGCTGCATCTTTGGCAGCAGTTTCGGTTTTTGTAGCTGCATCGCTAGCTTTGTCCTTAATCTTATCAGTGGCGTCTTTGGCGGAATCCTTCACGTCCTTCGCGGTGCCTGTGACTTTGCTACCCAAGCCGCTAAAGAAACCTCCAGTTTTGGACGCCGCGTCTTCTACTCCGTGTTTGACGCTGTCCGCTGCATCTTTGGCAGCAGTTTCGGTTTTTGTAGCTGCGTCGCTAGCTTTGTCCTTAATCTTATCAGTGGCGTCTTTGGCGGAATCCTTCACGTCCTTCGCGGTGCCTGTGACCTTGCTGCCCAAGCCGCTAAAGAAACCTCCAGTTTTGGACGCCGCGTCTTCTACTCCGTGTTTGACGCTATCGGCTGCATCTTTGGCAGCAGTTTCGGTTTTTGTAGCTGCATCGCTAGCTTTGTCCTTAATCTTATCAGTGGCATCTTTAGCGGAATCCTTCACGTCCTTCGCGGTGCCTGTGACCTTGCTGCCCAAGCCGCTGAAGAAACCTCCAGTCTTGGACGCCGCGTCTTCTACTCCGTGTTTGACGCTATCGGGTGCATCTTTGGCAGCAGTTTCGGTTTTTGTAGCTGCATCGCTAGCTTTGTCCTTAATCTTATCAGTGGCGTCTTTGGCGGAATCCTTCACGTCCTTCGCGGTGCCTGTGACTTTGCTACCCAAGCCGCTAAAGAAACCTCCAGTTTTGGACGCCGCGTCTTCTACTCCGTGTTTGACGCTGTCCGCTGCATCTTCGACAGCAGTTTCGGCTTTTGTAGCTGCATCGCTAGCTTTGTCCTTAATCTTATCAGTGGCGTGTTTGGCGGAATCCTTCACGTCCTTCGCGGTGCCTGTGACTTTGCTACCCAAGCCGCTAAAGAAACCTCCCGTCTTGGACGCCGCGTCTTCTACTCCGTGTTTGACGCTATCCGCTGCATCTTCGACAGCAGTTTCGGTTTTTGTTGCTGCATCGCTAGCTTTGTCTTTAATTTTAACAGTGGTGTCTTTGGCGGATTCCTTCACGTCCTTCGCCGTGCCTGTGACCTTGCTACCCAAGTCGCTGAGGAAACCTCCCGTCTTGGACGCCGCGTCTTCTACTCCGTGTTGAACGCTGTCAGCTGCATCTTTGGCAGCAGTTTCGGTTTTTGTAGCTGCGTCGCTAGCTTTGTCCTTAATCTTATCAGTGGCGTCTTTGGCGAAATCCTTCATGTCCTTCGTGGTGCCTGTGACTTTGCTACCCAAGCCGCTAAAGAAACCTCCCGTCTTTGACGCCGCGTCTTCTACTCCGTGGTGAACGCTGTCAGCTGCATCTTTGGCAGCAGCTTCGGTTTTTGTAGCTGCGTCGCTAGCTTGGTCCTTAATCTTATCAGTGGCGTCTTTGGCGGAATCCTTCACGTCCTTCGTGGTGCCTGTGACTTTGCTACCCAAGCCGCTAAAGAAACCTCCCGTCTTGGACGCCGCGTCTTCTATTCCGTGTTGAACGCTGTCAGCTGCATCTTTGGCAGCAGTTTCGGTTTTTGTAGCTGCGTCGCTAGCTTGGTCCTTAATCTTATCAGTGGCGTCTTTGGCGGAATCCTTCACGTCCTTCGCGGTGCCTGTGACTTTGCTACCCAAGCCGCTAAAGAAACCTCCCGTCTTGGACGCCGCGTCTTCTACTCCGTGTTGAACGCTGTCAGCTGCATCTTTGGCAGCAGTTTCGGTTTTTGTAGCTGCGTCGCTGGCTTTGTCCTTAATCTTATCAGTGGCGTCTTTGGCGGAATCCTTCACGTCCTTCGCGGTGCCTGTGACTTTGCTACCCAAGCCGCTAAAGAAACCTCCCGTCTTTGACGCCGCGTCTTCTACTCCGTGGTGAACGCTGTCAGCTGCATCTTTGGCAGCAGTTTCGGTTTTTGTAGCTGCGTTGCTAGCTTGGTCCTTAATCTTATCAGTGGCGTCTTTGGCGGAATCCTTCACGTCCTTCGTGGTGCCTGTGACTTTGCTACCCAAGCCGCTAAAGAAACCTCCAGTTTTGGACGCCGCGTCTTCTACTCCGTGTTTGACGCTGTCCGCTGCATCTTTGGCAGCAGTTTCTGTTTTTGTTGCTGCATCGCTAGCTTTGTCTTTAATTTTAACAGTGGCGTCTTTGGCGGAATCCTTCACGTCCTTCGCGGTGCCTGTGACTTTGCTACCCAAGCCGCTAAAGAAACCTCCCGTCTTGGACGCCGCGTCTTCTACTCCGTGTTGAACGCTGTCAGCTGCATCTTTGGCAGCAGTTTCGGTTTTTGTAGCTGCGTCGCTGGCTTTGTCCTTAATCTTATCAGTGGCGTCTTTGGCGGAATCCTTCACGTCCTTCGCGGTGCCTGTGACTTTGCTACCCAAGTCGCTGAGGAAACCTCCCGTCTTGGACGCCGCGTCTTCTACTCCGTGTTTGACGCTGTCCGCTGCATCTTTGGCAGCAGTTTCGGTTTTTGTAGCTGCGTCGCTAGCTTTGTCCTTAATCTTATCAGTGGCGTCTTTGGCGGAATCCTTCACCTCCTTCGCGGTGCCTGTGACTTTGCTACCCAAGCCGCTAAAGAAACCTCCAGTTTTGGACGCCGCGTCTTCTACTCCGTGTTTGACGCTGTCCGCTGCATCTTTGGCAGCAGTTTCTGTTTTTGTTGCTGCATCGCTAGCTTTGTCTTTAATTTTAACAGTGGCGTCTTTGGCGGAATCCTTCACGTCCTTCGCGGTGCCTGTGACTTTGCTACCCAAGCCGCTAAAGAAACCTCCCGTCTTGGACGCCGCGTCTTCTACTCCGTGTTGAACGCTGTCAGCTGCATCTTTGGCAGCAGTTTCGGTTTTTGTAACTGCGTCGCTAGCTTCGTCCTTAATCTTATCAGTGGCGTCTTTGGCGGAATCCTTCACGTCCTTCGCGGTGCCTGTGACTTTGCTACCCAAGCCGCTAAAGAAACCTCCAGTTTTGGACGCCGCGTCTTCTGCTCCGTGTTTGACGCTGTCCGCTGCATCTTTGGCAGCAGTTTCTGTTTTTGTTGCTGCATCGCTAGCTTTGTCTTTAATTTTAACAGTGGCGTCTTTGGCGGAATCCTTCACGTCCTTCGCGGTGCCTGTGACTTTGCTACCCAAGCCACTAAAGAAACCTCCCGTCTTGGACGCCGCGTCTTCTACTCCGTGTTGAACGCTGTCAGCTGCATCTTTGGCAGCAGTTTCGGTTTTTGTAGCTGCGTCGCTAGCTTTGTCCTTAATCTTGTCAGTGGTATCTTTGGCGGAATCCTTCACGTCCTTCGCCGTGCCTGTGACCTTGCTGCCCAAGCCGCTGAAGAAACCTCCCGTCTTGGACGCCGCGTCTTCTTCTTCGTGTTTTTCACTGTCGGCTGCTTGTATGCCAGTTACTTTGTATTTCCCTTTGATATCATCTGTTATATCTTGTTGTTGTAGTGCTTCTTTTGTTTTATCTTTTGTTTTCTTTCCTTTTCCTGAAATTTTTGTACTCATTTTATTAAAGAATCCACCACTTTTTTCTGTTTCCTTTTTGGATTTGTCTAGTTGGTTGATTGTATCTCTTATTGGTGGTGTTATTTGTTCGTCGAGTGCAATTTTGGAAGTTTGTTTATCTTGTTCTAAATCTTTTGCACTTTTTGTGTGATGTTTCGTTGGAGATACTATATCTTTTGATTTTATTTCTGATTTAGTATCACTTTCTGTTGTACCTTGAGGTTCTATCTCTGTTGATGTTTGGTGGTCGGTGAGACCTACTTTTTTTCCTAATTTTTCAAAGAAGCCACCCTTTTCTGATCCAGTTGAGTCTGTTCGTTTATGTTTCTTGTGTTTCTTTTTTTCGACTTTGGGACTTGATTGTTCTTTTTTCTTTGAAAATATGCCAAATAATCCGGATTTACTAATTAGTTCGTCTTCGTTGATGTCTGTTTCATCTTGCAAATGAGTTTCATTTGACGGTAATCGTACGTCTTCGAAGTGGCGTATTTCGTTGTTTAGAAAATCGTCGCTTGTAATTATAGGATTGTAATTACCTGTGTCTAATTGGGTTTTTGTTTGTTTTTTCGGCGTTTCAAATGTTTCTTGTTTCTTTGTTGCGTAGATTGTGGGTTCTGGCTTACTGTCGTCGTAATTTATTATTTCTTGACGTATGAAGTGTGCGGAGTCGTACAAGTTAAATGATTTCTGGAGGTCCTTTAGTTCACTATCATCGGTTAGTTTTTCTTTTACGAATGTATCTGTAATCGTTGGAGTCAATGTTGCGCCATCCAATGCAGAAGTTGTTTTCTTCTGAGACTCTATTATTGAAACAATTTCGGTTTCCGTCGGTGGTCTTACTGAAATAGTTTCTCGATAGGTCTTTGTAATAACAGACGTACGACTAGGTTTCTGTGGTGCGTCTTGGAATTTGGCAATTTCGCTTTCCGTGTCTTTAATTGCGTCGTCGATTTTTTGAAAAGGGATAATTTCCGTTTTGTCCTCATATCTCACTATTTTTTCGTATGTGTATTTATTATCGTCTTTTGTTACTTGTTCACTTTGATCAATTGGTTGCTTTAACGATGTTATTTCAATTGTACGAATAAGTTTATTAGTATTATCTTCGAATAATTTTGGTGTATTAGATTCGTTTGTTAACGTTGTTGGCCTAACGTCTTCATATCTTGTAATTTCTTCGTTTAAGAAATTTGAAGAGTCGGTCATTTGTCGAATTACCTCTTCTGAAAGAGGTGGAGGAGGAGCGCTTGGAACAATTATCTCTTTTACTATTTTTCGTTCAGGCGATTCCCCTTTCTTTGACTTTTTGCCAAATATACTAAAGATGCCGCCTTTTTTTGAATCTTTTAATTGTTCACTTTCGTCGACCACGATGTCATCTTTATGTTCTTTTGATAACGTTTGACTTTCTAGTGGTGTTGCAGCTTTGTGTGCTGTCGCATCGACTTCTGTTGTCGGTTTCTGTTCTGTATGATCTTCTTTTGATGGCTTTTTTCCAAAGAGTCCAAAGAGGCCACTTCTTCGTTTCTCTTTTCCTTCCTCTTCGATTTCAGATTTTTTATTTTGTTCTTTAGTTTCGTCTATGGGTGTTCTTCTCAGTTTTACTTGCTTAACGTCGTGATACCTATCCACCTCCTCTTTTAAGAAGTTTGATGTCTCGGATATATTTCTGATAATCTCTTCCGAGATAAGTGGTTTTTCATCTGTTGTTTTTTCTATCGAAGGTTCTTCCTGTGGTGTCTTGGAAGTCAACTGAAAATGAACTACTTTTTTTCTATCTTTATCGTCGTCATGATCCGTTTTAATTTCTTGACGTGTAATTGTTGTTACTGTTTTAACGTCAAACGTTTCTGTTTCATCTTTCGCGCCTTTCAAATTATCTATAAAATCAGTGGGCGAATGTTCGATGAATTGATCTTGAATTGGTTGTTTATCTCGGTCCATTACGGACGTTTTTAATAAATACTTGACGTCTTCGTGTCTCGCAACTTCTTCTTTCAAAAACTCGGATGTTTCGTTAATGTTATCAAATGCTTGCGGTAATATTTGTTCGGTTGTATCAGGAACGCCTGTCGCTTGTTTTTCAACAGATTCTTGTTTTTTAGTCTTTTTGCCAAACATTCCAAATATTCCACTTTTCTTTTGATCTTTAGGTTCCTTATCTTTTAAACTTTGCTGTTCGTCCTTACTGTCTTCGATGATAATAAAACCTTTTGGTCGTACATCTTCGAATCGTTCTAGTTCCTGGTTTAAGAAAGTGCTAGTTTCATTTATCATGTTCGTATCGGTGGGTGGAGATGATGAAGTAGCAGTGGGAATGGCGTCGACAACTTGTGCAGTTTTCGTTTTGATTGAACCCTCCCGTTTAGTAATTTTACCAAATAAGCCATACGTCGCGGTCTTCTTTTGATCTGCCTCTTTTTCCACATCTTTCGGCGACACGACATCGCCGTCCGTTTCGGTCTTTGTAGGTTTTACGTCTTCACGTTTATCTACTACTACTTTTAAAACTGTCGTAGTCTCGCTTACTTTTTTGTCGGCTTCCGGACTTATAGGCGTAGGCGAAATAATTTCTTTGGCGATCTTTCTTTCGACAGATTCGTCTCGTTTGAATTTTTTGCCAATATATCCGAGTATTCCTCCTTTCTTCTCTTCCTGAATTTCGTCGGGAAGTTCTGCTTCTTTCGACGTTAGAGTAATATCGTATTTTTTAGGTCGTACGTCATGAAAACGGGCCACTTCCTCTCGAAGGAAGTCGGACGACTGGTCCATTTGCTGCACGATTTCTTGCGAAAGCGCAGGCCGAACGTCTGGTTTGATGATCTTTTCGGGCGTGGGTTCTTTTCTAGATTTTCTAGTGAACAGTCCGAAGACGGGGCTCGCCTTTTGATCTATTTGCTCGACATCTTTCGATGGTACGCCAACTTCTTCAAGTTTTATTTCCTTTTCGGAAATCGTACGTTTTGCATCTTCGTATTTATCTACTTCTCCTTTTAAAAATGTCGACGTTTCATTTATCGATTGTATAATTTGTTCTGAAACTGGAGCAGCTACATCTTTAGTAGCTTTCCTTTCGATAGACTCGTCCCTTTTGAATTTCTTACCGAACAATCCAAGCAAGCCTCCCTTCTTTTCTTCCTTCGTCTCGTCTTTTGTTTTCGGCGTGTCATCTTCGATATCCAACACGTCTTTGGATGTTATGGGTCTCACGTCGTGAAACCGAGCCACTTCTTGTTGCAGAAAATCTGTCGAATTGTTCATGTTCTGCATGACCTCTTGCGACAGCGGAGATCGAACCTCTTTCTTAATTAATATCTTTTCGGGAGTCGATTCTTTCTTCGGCTTTTTACCAAAGATCGGGGCCTTTTTTTCATCTTCTTCGACTTTTCGCTGATCTTCCGATACGATAGGTTTAACGTCCTCGTATTTGTCGACTTCTTTTTTCAAGAAATTAGAGGTTTCGTTTATTTGTTCGCCAGTTTGCTCCATAACGCCCTTGTCCACATCTTTCGTTAGTTTTCTCTCTAGCGAATCGTCTCGTTTTGTTCTTTTACCGAACAATCCGAAAAAGCCGCCTTTTTTCTCGTCCTGAATTTCTTCTGGTATCTGTGACTCTTTTGGTTTCGCAACCGCGGGCTGTACGTACCTTACGTCGTGAAAACGGGCAATTTCTTCTTGAAGGAAATCGGAAGATTGATTCATGTATTGGACGACTTCGTCGGAAATAAAAACACGTTGTCCTTCCGTCATTTTAGCGGGCGTTTCCTTCTGAACTATTTTTTTTTGTTCTGCTCCCTTTACGCCTCTGGATAGTGCGGCAGGTTCGTCTACTTTTTTGGGCTTCACATCTTCGTATTTATCTATTTCTTGTTTCAAGAAGCCAGACGTTTCTTTCAGCGGCTGCGCGGGTTTTTCCGTTTCGGGCGGCGACGTCACGCCCTTAGTCGCTTCTTTGGTGGCCTTTCTGTCCAACGAGTCGCCCCGTTTATATTTTTTACCAAACAACCCGAACAAGCCACCTTTCCTCTCGTCCTGGATTTCTTCTGATACTTGTGTCTCTATTGGCTTCGCAACCACAGGTTGTACGTACCTTACGTCGTGGAAACGGGCAATTTCTTCTTGAAGGAAATCGGAAGATTGATTAATGTGTTGCACAACTTCGTCGGAAACGCCAGCACGTTGTTCTTCCGTTTTATCGACCATTGCGTGAGTAACAGTTTTCTTTTGTTCTACTCCCTTCACCTTCTTGGATGGTGTGGGAGGTTCGTCTACTTTTTTGGGCTTCACTTGTTTCAAATCTTCTTGTTTCAAGAAGTCAGGAGTTTCTTTCAGCGGTTGCACGGGTTTTTCCATTTCCGGCTGCGACGTCACGCCCTTATCCACTTCTTTGATCGCTTTTCTGTCCAACGAGTCACCCCGTTTATGTTTTTTGCCAAACAACCCGAATAAGCCGCCTTTCCTCTCATCCTGGATTTCTTCTGATACTTGTGTCTCTATTGGTACCGCAACCACGGGTTGTACGTACCTTACGTCGTGGAAACGGGCGATTTCTTCTTGAAGGAAATCGGATGATTGATTCATGTGTTGAACGACTTCGTCGGAAATACCAACACGTTGTGCTTCCGTTACTTTATCGGGCGTTACCTTCTGAACTATTTTCTTTTGTTCTACTTCCTTTATGTCTCTAGATGGTGCAGCAGGTTCGTCTATTTTTTTGGGCTTCACATCTTCGTATTTATCTATTTCTTGTTTTAAGAAGCTAGACGTTTCTTTCAGCGGCTGCGTGGGTTTTTCCGTTTCGGGCGGCGACGTCACGCCCTTATCCACTTCTTTGGTCGCCTTTCTGTCCAACGAGTCGCCCCGTTTATGTTTTTTACCAAACAACCCGAACAAGCCGCCTTTCCTCTCATCCTGGATTTCTTCTGATACTTGTGTCTCTATTGGTACCGCAACCACGGGCTGCACGTACCTTACGTCGTGGAAACGGGCGATTTCTTCTTGAAGGAAATCGGAAGATTGATTCATGTGTTGAACGACTTCGTCGGAAATACCAACACGTTGTGCTTCCGTTACTTTAGCGGGCGTTTCCTTCTGAACTATTTTCTTTTGTTCTACTCCTTTTACGTCTCTGGATGGTGCGGCAGGTTCGTCTACTTTTTTGGGCTTCGCGTGTTTCACATCTTCGTATTTATCTATTTCTTGTTTTAAGAAGCTAGACGTTTCTTTCAACGGCTGCGCGGGTTTTTCCGTTTCGGGCGGCGACGTCACGCCCTTATCCACTTCTTTGGTCGCCTTTCTGTCCAACGAGTCGCCCCGTTTATGTTTTTTACCAAACAACCCGAACAAGCCGCCTTTCCTCTCATCCTGGATTTCTTCTGATACTTGTGTCTCTATTGGTACCGCAACCACGGGCTGCACGTACCTTACGTCGTGGAAACGGGCGATTTCTTCTTGAAGGAAATCGGAAGATTGATTCATGTGTTGAACGACTTCGTCGGAAATACCAACACGTTGTGCTTCCGTTACTTTAGCGGGCGTTTCCTTCTGAACTATTTTCTTTTGTTCTACTCCTTTTACGTCTCTGGATGGTGCGGCAGGTTCGTCTACTTTTTTGGGCTTCGCGTGTTTCACATCTTCGTATTTATCTATTTCTTGTTTCAAGAAGCTAGACGTTTCTTTCAACGGCTGCGCGGGTTTTTCCGTTTCGGGCGGCGACATCACGCCCTTATCCACTTCTTTGGTCGCCTTTCTGTCCAACGAGTCGCCCCGTTTATGTTTTTTACCAAATAACCCGAACAAGCCGCCTTTCCTCTCGTCCTGGATTTCTTCTGGTAATTGTGTCTCTTTTGGTTTCGCAACCACGGGCTGTACGTACCTAACGTCGTGAAAACGGGCAATTTCTTCTTGAAGAAAATCGGAAGATTGATTTATGTATTGGACGACTTCGTCGGAAATGCCAGCTCGTTGTCCTTCCGTTTTACCGACCATCGCAGGAGTAACAGTTTTCTTTTGTTCTACTCCCTTCACCTCTTTAGATGGTGCGACAAGTTCGTCTACTTTTTTGGGCTTCACGTGTTCCATATCTTCGTATTTATCTACTTCTTGTTTCAAGAAGCCAGAAGTTTCTTTCGGCGGTTGCGCGGGTTTTTCAGTTTTGAGTGGCGACGTTACGCCCTTATCCACTTCTTTGGTCGCCTTTCTGTCCAACGAATCGCCCCGTTTATGTTTTTTGCCAAATAATCCAAATAGGCCACCTTTCTTATCGTCTTGATCATCTTCGATTGTAAGTTCGTCTTTAATAATAGTGGGAACTTGCGTTTTTTGCATGGGCCTTACGTCGTGGAAACGAGCTACTTCTTCTCGAAGGAAATCGGACGAGTCGCTCATTTGCTGTACAACTTCGTCAGAAATCGTCGGACGGGCGGCTACCTTTTCAGGAGTGGTGTCCCTTTTGGTCTTTTTGCCGAATAGTCCAAAAACACCGCTCTTTTTCTGGTCCTTGGGTTCCTCTTTCGCTTGAACATCTGGAGAAGGTTCCGAGTCCTTTTGCGTTTTGATTTTCTTCGGTGTCTGTTGCGCTTCGGAAATGGGTACCGCCACGATAATTTCGTGTATTATTATCGGTTTGGCGGCAGGCTCTGGACTTTTCACTTTCGCCATTTTCACGTCGTCGAATCGTGCAATTTCTTCTATCAAAAAGTCGTCGGCGTCCTTTATTTTTTGAGCAGCATCTGGCACTTCTGTTGCGCCCGTTTCGGACTCCGGTTTGGTTTTCTTCTCGAACAGGCCGAGGATGCCGACTTTTTTACTCTCCACGATCTTCTGAGCGGACTCCGCTTTTGGTATTGCGCTACGTGCGTCTTCGTATCGTTCGATTTCGTCGTTTAAAAATTGTTCGGAGTCCACCATTTGTTGTACCACCGCTGTATCTGATAACGGCACGGTTGCTTGAACGTGTTCTTCGGTTGATATTTGTGAAAATCGCTTCGGAACAACGACGTCGTCGGTTGTTTTGGTTACGTGTACTATTTCCGCGGGCTTTATGGGTTCCTTTTTGAAAGCGCGAATTCTAAAGATGCCCTGATTTTTATCTTTATCTGTGTCGACGCCCACCGGCGGTGTCGATTCTTTCGCCGCAGGGGGCAATCGTTTTAATTTGACATCTTCGTGGAAATCGACCTCCTTTTTAAGGAAGTCGGACGTTTCTTCCAAATCCACTAACGGAAGCGGCGATTTTTCTTTGTCCAGTTCCGCGTCTCTGACGGTTTCTTCGGGTTGATCGGTGGTTTTCTTCGTTTTCTTGAATTTGCCGAAGAATCCGGCGCGTTTTTGATCTTCGCTTTCGCTTTCGTCGGATTCGATTTTCTTCTTTTTCTTCTTATCTTTGGGCGTCGATGGTCTGTCTTTGGTCGTCGATTCTTTGGACAGCTCCTTGTCGTGTTTTTCAATTATGCTGTCGGATCTGTCTTCGTCAGATTCTTCTATATCTTTTGAAGACTTTTTGCCAAACAACGAGAAAATACCTACAGGTTTGCGGCCCATTTTGGGCGTTTCGATTATTTCGTCTTCGATTTTCTTAATTTGTGGTTTCTGTACGTTGTGCTTATCGTCGGCCCAGCCGACGAAGGACATTTCGTTTTGTATAAAATTCGTTGTTGCCAGCGCAACGTCGTCGGGGACGTCGGTTTTCGATAGGGGGGTTTCCGGTGCGGGTTTCACAACCGTTTTTTCGATAATTTTTGTTCGTTTCTTGTTAGAATCGTCGATTTCGAAAGTAATAACTTCCGTTACTTTCTTGTCCGGTTCTCTTCTATTCGGATCGACCACGACACGAAAATCTTCAACTTCAATAACTGTAGGTTCGAATGTTTTAGTTATTTGCTCGACTACCGTGATTTGTTTGAGCTTTTTCGGAGTGGGCGGTTTTTTGTGTTCCGGAGAACTATCGACGGGCGGCACGGTCGAAGGTTTATAAACCTTTTTAGAGCCGACGGTTTCCCTTTGCGCCTTTTCGGTACATAGGTCGAGGTCAGTGAGTGACGATTCCATGTACGGGATGTCTTCGTATTCTTTACGATCGATGGATTCGGGCGGTGTTGGTAGTCTTGGTTTTTTAATCGGAGCACTTACAGTTTCTGAAGGTTTAGTTTTCTTTTTCTTTTTGTCCTTCTTCTTCTTTTCCTTCTTTGGAGATCTCTCGGATTCGGACGAGTCCGATTCGATCGATTTTCCAACGAAGGTTTTAAGAGTGCCGAAGAAACCTTTTTTCGTTTTTTTGTCATCCTCCCGGCTAGAATCCCTACTGATAGGTTTGTCGTGGCCTAACCCAACAACCTGTTCGCGTTTAGTGATAAATTTATTCGACTGTTCGTTGTACGGTTCTGGTTTCGATTCAGATCGAAGTAAAGCGTTAGTGTGATCGATAACGGGCTTAATATTATTATTATTCGATAGAACGTCGTGAACGATCGATAAACCGGTAACTGGTTGAGTGTAAACTATTTTTAGATTTTCTAGTAACGGTTGTTTTTCTTCGTGTCTATCTAAAGGTTTTGAGGTCGAGGTCGATATTCCTGCAAGAACATGCGTCTCCAACAAGCGGTCCTATCTACCATAGCTTCACCTTAATTACCTCTACAAGAAATATCCTTACTGCAGTCGTTTATTTATTTTATTTTTTCGGGCGGTCAATGCAAATTATATTAAACGAGTTTAACAAACAAGAGTTAGTCTCAAAAACTAACTACAACAAAACTCCATGCGTGTCAGTTTAACACGTCCACATTACCTCTAGTTCGGTCTTCCGATTGTGGAAGCCAATCGCAGTACGCTTTTGGAATCTGTGAGTGGTCGCGGAAAGGATTCGAAATTAATTCCGTGGAGGGATTGAGGGGACGGCTGTCGTAGCAAGGGAAAAACGGACAGTTGGCGAACAGGTCGACTGTTTCGTTGTCGACCGACACCGCTTTCGGGGTTAGTTCGTCGTCGTCGTCGTCGTCGTCGTCGTCGTCGGACGCGTTAAGTAATTCGTCGTAAGTATTAATCGCGTTCGGTTCGGTTCGTAACGGATAGTCTTCGGGGGAGGTCGCCAATAATCGGGGACGATTTTTCACGCCCGGCGAACCGATCGCGCCCTGACTCGTCGGCGACTCGTCGTCCGAAGGCCGAATAAACAAACGTTGCAACGTAAAAACGGGTTTGTCGTTGGACGCGGTTTGTTTTAAATTGTACATGGGGCGGCCGTCGCTTTTTGAGGCGTCCCGCGTCTCGGCGGCCGCCCCGGGGGCGTTCAGAAACTCGCGGACCGACCGAATTTCGATTTCCTCCCTGCCGCGATCGACCGTCTTGACGAGCAATTTAATTTCGGCCTTTAATAGTTTTTGGTCGCTCTCCGAGCCGTCCTCGTCCGAGTCCGTGCTCAAATCGTCCGCGAAGCGAGGCTTGCCGAGCAGGCTCGCGGTTTCCTCGTCCTCCTCAGGCACGACGCTCAAATTTCGATAGGCGCCCTCGTACCAAACGTCGGGGTCGTCGGGCGGCTTGCCGAAAGCGGATTCGACCGATTCGTACTCGTCGCTGGAGCTTTCGCTCGACGCCCGATTTCTACTTTGGAAACTGATTAGTTCGTAGGGCCAATCGTCCGATTGATCGGCATCGATTTCGCGTGCCGAGGGTTTGGCGTCCTCGGTCGAGTCGATGGCGATATTGTGAGTTGCCTCGTACGTTTTGGGAACTTTTTTCGATTTTTTTATGGGGATTTCTAGGAGCGCGTCCGTCGAGGGGACTAGTTCTAACGTGTTCACGTAACGGTCGTCGTCTTGGTCCAACAAGTCCAAATCTAAAGCGAACAATTTTTCTTGTTTGTCGACCTCGAATAGCATGCGATCGAGCATGGCATCGATTTGGGTGTAAGAGGTAGTCGTTTCGCGCACGTCCCGCACGGGAGACCGATGGGAAAAAGCGTCGCTGCGATTGGAGTTCGTCAATAGGGCACTTTCGTACGTTAAACGTGGCGCGTCCGCCGCTCGAGTATCTGATGGAAAAGTTCAAACGTCATTGCATTAACCCGATCTGTCAGTAAGAATATTTTAGTTTTCAACTAAAACTACTTGTTTTTTTTTTAATCTTTTAAAAATTTGGATTTGCTCGGAATTTTACGCTAAACGCTGGCCAATGATTATGAATGACAACTAAAAATAACTTTCTTTGCATGTACTAATTGGAAACCAATCGTTATATAAACCAGAATAGTGAAGCAAAGCTAGCTTGCTAATAATAAGCTCATATGGTTGTACTAAAAGTCAGCGTATAAGCATGTTTTTGATATTTAAATCGGAACCCTTAAAAGCAATTTACATTTGGGGTGAGGAAAATACGAAAGCCAACACATGTATACGTAAGTAGTTAATTAATTAACGCTATTGTTTGAGGTGGGGGGGGGGGGTGGTGAATAGTAGACGTTAGTCGCATGGATTAAAACGCGGCAATTTAGTGAACGTTTTAGTTGTTAATTATCTTCTTTCTTCTTTCTTCAACAAATATTAGTCTTCGTTAGATCGACGTGATTCAATAAGAATCATAAGCTACGCTACGATCATGCGCACAAGCCACTCTCATTAATAAAAACGTGTTAGAGAAGTGTACGTGACAAATTTCAAGCGATTTTCTTCGCCCGAGAAAAACCTTGAAAAGTGCGACTATATAGTTATAGTACATAAGAGATCAAAAACGGTGGTGGTTAAAAATTTCAATTAGACGCATGCTCATGCACTGTGTGTTCGTGTGCTGCGAGTACAAGTTTAAATTAACACAGAAATCGCATTCTCTGGCTTTATAACGTTTAATAGCAGGAAATCCCACCGTAACATTTGTTTTATGATAAAACTTGAGCAAAAAAAAATAGCTCGTTAAACCGAGTTTATAAACCTTTACAAAACTAGAATGCCGACATCGATAAGTCGTTGTTTTTTTGAATAAAAAAATAAAATGTCTGCTTGTTTTTTTTTTGTAATAACTGGTACGATAATACTTGAGGAAATTTGTTATTTCAGTATTTAGAGAACAATTTTTCGATTCGAAAAAGTTTATGTTGCCAATTTTCATCGTCGTCTTATCGGCGGCAACGGCGCTCAAAGAGTTCAACTTTCTATTATTATCAAACTTGAAAATTATTTTTATAACCAAATGAAAGCTTACGCTTTCTCGTTGACGAAAAATTAATGCTGCCACTCGAATATTGTTGTTTAATTCACGGAAGAAATGGACCGTCGAATGTTTGAGGGGAACTCTAACTCTGTCCCTCCTATCCAAGAGCCTAATCAAGCTCGATTTTCAGAGAATTTGTGTTAGAGCTTAAAGGTCCATGTGTTTACACTTTAAAAATACACGGAGAGCTAGTCGACAAAGAAAGATGCTACTTTTCATCGTCGTATTAATCCTTTTTGTTTGTAATCCTTTTAGAATACACAACACAACGCACGAGATTCGCGCACTCACACGCAAAAAGGCCTTATAAACCGAACGAGCACTGATATGATACACGCGTATAATTAGACGCCGTAATTTAAAATTCGAACTATTGAACAAACATTTCCGCTCTGTACAACTACCGCGAATGGTCTGAAACGGTTTCGCCGGAATCCTATATATATAAATGCGTTCGAGTTTATACGTGGATACTAGGAAATCCCGATTTTATTTTAAAAACATTCAGTTTTTTGTTCCCACTGTGATAAGTTATCACATGAAAATAGGTGGCGCACATGTTTTATTAGTTGCATTGTATTTTATCGGTCGCCTAAAAATGAGATTAAACTTTTATCTGGTTGTCTGGTTAATTTGTAATAGGGAAATTTTCGTTGTTGAGGGGCACACGAATAGTTTTTAAATAAAAAATAGAGTAAATTTATAATTCTACGGTATAAAGGCAGTAAGTAGATAGTGATTACCAGATAATTTTAAACTGGTAAGTATTAACGAGTTTTCATAAAAAATAAAGCTATTGTAGCCTGTCTGATGACGAGACGCAAACGTGTCCTTTTCTCCGATCTCAACCCCCTAGATCATGAAAATATAGGTCATTCATTTTGGGTCGGTCTCATATCAATGTCTTTTAGACACGATTCCGGACGTAATTTTGATCGAAGAAGGATGAAATTTTGACAATGTGTTATCTTTACGAAAACGAAGGACGAGTTCGTTAACCAGCCACATCGCCAACCAACCAAAAAAAATGTTTAAAAATCTAATCTCCGTTATTATTCATCGGATAGGTAATATAAAATATGTTTTTGAATCAGCATAAAATTCTCTACCGAATATGTCTCTTTATAATTTTCGATAGGTTTTCGATATAATCGAAAAAAAGTGAGAATTTTTTTTTAATACTTATAAATTTCTCTCGTAAATATTATTTTTCAAAAAATGTATTTCTTTCGAGAAAGATTTAAAAAAAGGAGTATTTTGACATGCGACATGAAAATTCTATACCGAGGCTTGTGCGCGGTAGAATTTTATTAATTGTTGCCGTGAATTAAACAACAATATTCGAGTGGTAGCATTAATTTTTCGTCAACGAGAAAGCGCAAACTTTCATTTGGTTATAAAAATCATTTTCAAGTTTGATAATAATAGAAAGTTGAACTCTTTGAGCGCCGTTGCCGCCGATAAGACGACGATGAAAATTGGCAACATAAACTTTTTCGAATCTAAAAATTGTTCTCTAAATACTGAAATAACAAATTTCCTCAAGTATTATCGTACCAGTTATTACAAAAAAAAAAACAAGCAGACATTTTATTTTTTTATTCAAAAAAACAACGACTTATCGATGTCGGCATTCTAGTTTTGTAAAGGTTTATAAACTCGGTTTAACGAGCTATTTTTTTTGCTCAAGTTTTATCATAACACAAATCTCACGATGGAATCTTAGACTATAAGTGCTTGTTCGGCCGTTGTTGCGCTTCCGTTTTGAATTTTTTATGGACGGCGTTATGCCGAAAACGGCGCGCGCAACAACGGCCCTTGTACTTTACTCAAGAAAAAAGTAAACAACAAACATATAACGAACAGAAATTGGATGATATCGCTAGTAATAAAAAGCTCAAAACGAAAACCAACGAAACGATAATAACGAATAACTGAAGGTGTGATGATGATGGATATGCTCCTAGCACTAAAACTTCCCTAGTACTTAGTTACCTATCGACGAAATCCTATAAAATTATTTAAGTATCCACTAACCTTTCGCTAACTTACGATTAGAAATATAAAAAAAATATTAAGTAATACACTGCCTTCTTAATGTATTATTTATTTTACTGGCCAGGAATGTAAATTTATTTTCGATAATAATTATTATGAAAGAGTAAAAATCCTACCTTTTGGTACTGCGTCTATTATAGTTGTTTCTTTTGCGGCGTCGGGCCTTTCGACTGGCGACTTTCCGGAGGCATCCCATTCTACAAGAGAAAAACGACCGATTAGAAATTGCGTTCGTCCGCGATTTGTTTAATATCAGTCGCTTAATCTAACGTACAAACTAATAAAGCTGACCGCTTACCTTTTATTGCACAAGCCGTTAGTCGCCTTTATATACGTTACCTTAAGACTTCTATACATACATATTACAGTACTTACGATTTTCCTCGTGAAAACCGATGCTGAGTCTGCGACCCGTCATCTCGCCCGAAAATCGACCATTGCCGCTTCGCGTGAGCTCCCTTAACTTATCGAGAGCCTCGCTCGTTTCGGGTAGCTGATGGATCAGGGTCGTGTTGCCGACCAAATAAAACGATTCGGACGAATAGGGAACCGTGACGTTAAACGGGATTTCCCAATAGAGCATCGTTACGTAAGTCGAACAATCGGGACCAACGTTAACCACGAACTCGGTGGTGAAAATTTTGGCGTCGCCCGGTTCTACCCTACTTAACTGGAGTTTCTCGCTAGCGTCTACCTTTTGAATTTTACCTTTGCCGCTCCTTCGGTTCGCGGACAGCTTTTTCATCGACACTAGAACCTTGTCGTCGCCCAATATGTCGACGCTAACCTTCTTTCTGTAATCGCAGCCGCGGTAGTCGTCGTCCGAGAAGTGCATGTCCTCGACGTCCGTGTGCACTTCGCGCAAAGAGCCGCTTTTAACGTTCACGCGGTCCGGTGCGGCGAGAGTCGTCGCGGCCCCGAGCGCGCCCGCCTCGTCGCCCGAAGCGAACAGGTCTTCGGTGTCGGTCAGCGGCGTCGGCGTTGCGTCGATATCCGCGCGGTTCAGGTTCGCGGAAAAACGTCCGAAACCTTCCTTCGACAAGATGGTTTCGTTCTCGATCTCGCGCATGTACGTGGGGGTCGCGGACAAGGCCCTGATGGGATCGACTTTATCGCTCAGGTAACGATCGTCGCCCGGCATCGTTATTTCTTCCACGTCGCTCGCGTACAGATCTTCGGTGTCGGTTGTCGCGTCACGTTCAGTTCTACCGAACGTTACCGAAGATAATAGCTTTTGGGCCGCGCCGTGTTCGGAATGTTTCCGTCTCAACCGGATGGTTTCCGTCGATTCCTCCAATTCCCCGTCGAAGATGGATAGTTCGGGTGTGGGTCCGCGACTTAACGTTTCGGCGTAAAGTAGAGCTTCCGTGTCGGAGAGGCTCTCTTCGTCAGTCGCGTTTTGGTCTAAACAATCGTCGTCGTCCTCCTCCAGCGGAGTTACCGTTAGTATCGGTCGGCCGTCTCGTTTTTCGCGTAAGGAAATCAGTTTTCTGTAGGGAGGGGGTAACGGGACGTCCGGACGGCTTTCGATCGCGTACCAAGCTTCCGTGCCGACGAACGACTCCTCGTCCGTGTCAATTTGCGATCGTCGCCGAACAATCGCGACCGGCAACTCGATTTTGGACCTCCGTTCGTCGGAGGAATCGAGAAATTCGACGTCCGTGTGCTCGCCGCACGGCTGATTCTTAATTTTGAGGTGCCTCTGGGAGCGCTGCGCCTTCTTTTGGCACGCGTACGGCAAACGGTCGTCCTCCTCGTCGCTGTCGTACGAATTTTTCGTCAGCCTAGTCCACGCCTCGTGTCTGCGCGTATTCACGGGCGCGACCTTGCGTCGCCTCAATTTTTTATTATGCGCATCCGCGTTCGCGGGGTCGCAATTAAAAGCGCGTTCGTGCAATTTATCCGAAACCATGGTGACGGTGGAATCGTACCGCTGGAGGCGAATCTCGGGAACGTTATCGTCCTCGCGATCGGACCCGCTTATATCGTCGACGTCGGTCAGTGCGGCCTCGGACGCTTTCGAATCGTTCAACGAACTCCGGGGATTCCCCTCGATTGTAGTCGAAGACTGCGTGTGGATTTTGTTTTTGCCCCTATTGTCTTTGATTTTAATTTTGTGGGTTTCCTTGCAGCTCGCCGTGTCTAAACCGAAATTTTCGATCGCGAACGCTTTATCGTACGCGACTATTTGCGCCTCGTCTTCCTCTCCGGACGCATCCAAATTTTCGACGTCGGTCGCGCCACCGTCCCTTTCCGTGAATTTAATTTTTAACTTCGGCAACGGCCGATCGACGTGGGAACGTTTCGTATTTTTGGCAGTTTCGAGTTCGAGCGTTTCGACATCGGTTAAGTCGTCGTTGAAGCACGAGTAATTATGATCGTCGTCCTCTTCGGCCTCCCTCGTTACGGCAATCGTCGGGACGGAAACCTTTCTGTGGGCCATATCTCCCGAGATCTAACCGAACAAATATAAACGTAAAAAACAAACAATAAAAAAGCCTAACTCGCCATGTACCTTTCATCGAAAATCTTACAACTATCTATACTTACGTTCGTGTCGTCGAGTCGCGTCGTCGCCCCCTAAATTATCTACTACTACCGCTATTAACTAATCGCTAATCCACTGGCACATCCAGAAATTGAATTTGAAAGGGTAGGGGGGGGGGTTAGAGAGATGAATTGTTTCCATTTCGATTATGTGCGTAATTTGAAGTCCTCTCTAAGGAGAGAGGAGGTTAGCCCCCACCCACCCTCAAACCCTATCTCGGAGAGCCAGTGGCTAATCGACTAACATTCTACGCTAGTTCGGGTATTGCTTAAACAAATATAAAATGCGAAAGTAAACGTACGAACAAAATGAATTAAAACTAGAAATAATGTACCTCATCGGGTGCTTCAACTGGGCAAGCCATGCTGCAAGAAGGCAGTGGGGATGTTTTGGGCAACACGTAAATTGTGTTACCTGCAAGTTTATCCGCCTTCTTTTCGGATTCTGGCGGAGACTCGTCGGTTCTCTTTGCGCTAGTTTCAGGAATTCGTTCTTTAGACGTCGCGTCCTGAATTTTCCTAGCGCCCTCTTTGCCCCTGGATTTCGGCTTGTCGTCTTTATATTGCGACATGAGAAGCTTCCGGGGAAGCGAGATGCAAGCTTCTTCCGGCATCGTTTGTCGCAGCATCTCTTGCCCGGCCTCGTCCAGGTTTAATTCTTCGGAGTACATCGCGAGATCTGACACGCGGTGCTTCACCTCGTCGATGGATTCCAAAGACATTTTAACTTTCGGGGACGTCGGCGATTTCAAGCGACCGTTCGCGTCGGAACTCACGTCGTGATCGGAAAGTGAACTGGGCAACGCAACCGATTCGGACAGACTGGAATCGGTGGTGTCGATCAACGACAGTTCGCCCTCCGCCCTGATTCCGGACGATGCTTTCTTTAAATTCTCGTACGGTTGCTTATAAATCACTTCGATGGAACCCGCCATGTCGTGGGTTCGCTTGAAAACTTCCGACGTAATAACTTGCGTGCCGCCGTTATCAGATCGAACTCTCCTGATCGGACTTTCCGGTAACGAAGAAGGGGTCACGCAGCGATCTAATAATTGAGTTTCTATCGTCTTATCTAGGTAAGTTGTCGGTATTACAGACTGACTACGTTCACGGTCGGAAGTATGGACGGCTTTGTCAAGATCCGACGGCTTACTGGACGGTCCTTCGACGACTAAATCTTTCCTAACTTGGTCCATTGGCACGGCACGGCGAATTTTGGTCGGAGACGGGGATTCCCTGCGGACATGCGCGGACGCCGTGACACGACGATGTTTCGGAGTTGAAGGAACTTGTTTGCCAGTCTTGGTGGAAGGAACGATTTCGGTTTTTTGGACTTTAACGGCATCGCGTTCCTGGTATTCGATCGACGAAATCTTCCTCGTGTATTTTATTTTGGCACTCGAAGCCGTTATTCGTGACGTGCTGGAGACGTCGACCTGCTTCAAGTACTTCGAATCGTGCAGTTCCGGAATGTCTTTGACCACTTCGGATTTACCGACGACGCCCTTTTTGGCGAGTTGGAGTTTCGCGGTTTTTAGATCGGCTTTTAGCACCAAATGCTTCGAAACTTTCGATTCCACGGTCGTCGATCGCACAACGTGCTTCGTGGGAACAGCCTTTAAATCCGTAATTATCGGCTTTTTATCGATCGTTTTGATTGGAGTACCTTCTTTCGAAGAGACCTTTCGTTCCGAAGAAATCGTACGACGTTCGTACGTATATCTATACGACGCATCGGTTTTCTTTTCCGGCGTGGCTATCCTCTGCCTATCAGAAATGTGTTGTCTGGCAAGTTTGGTCCTTTCGTTGACGTTCTCGGTTTCGGTTTTATCTTTGAACTTCTTTTGCTCGGTCACGGAAGTTAAGCGCACATTTATGAGTTCTTTCGCGCGTTTTTGTACCTCAACTTTGCCTATTTTCAAATCTCTAGAAAGAGTGGATTGCATGTAACCTTTAACGTTAGCGGCAGGATATTGTTCGCTCGTCGAAACCTCTTTACTTCTCGGTGTTCGTTTCGGCGTCCCTTGACTGTCCGAGGTACACGAACTATCGCGTCCCGTTGCGGGAACGGCTGCTTTCGGTTTCGCCTTTTTCTTGGACGCGTCCACGTCCTTTGTTTTTACCGTTTCGGTGGTTCTGGTAGCGATCGATTTAACGGATTTCTTACTTAATCGTGGAATGTGCGAATCCGCTTTCTTTTTGACGTCAGTTTTCTTAAAAACCTTCTCTTTCTGTAACTTTCTCCGATCGTCTTTGATTTTTTCTTCATCGGAACTGATATCGGCGTCGCTATCGACTTTCACCGATTGGATTCGTAGGTTCGGAGAAGTAAAAGTGGCAATCTTACTTAACGTTCCTTTTTCGGGCACTACGCCTCTAACGGTAGGAGTAAATTGCGATTTGGCCTTCTTGGGTTTGGTGAAATCCGTTTTAACTACGCGACGATAATCGGTTTTCAGTTCACCGCTCGTTTGACGGAACGTAATCTCAAGAACGTCGTCGGTCATACAGATATCGTTTGCCGCCACATCGTACTGTACTTTTGGAATGATATCAGGTTGAGTTGTTTCAATTATAGACTCGACGTGAGATTCGCTACACTCGGAACGAGGAGAAGTCACCAAACTTACTATTGTTGGTCTAGTACTTTGATTAGTATCGGACATACTATCGATGTGAATTTTAAACGAAGAATCAGTTTCAGACGAAACTGGTTCAGCATCGGTTTCAGAGAATTTAGTTGAATCGCTAATGTGCAAAGAGCTTAATTGAGATACTTCATCGGAGGTAAAACACTCCTCTAACGATTCCCGCTTATTAAATATTTTATCGTCCTGGGATGTTTTCATAATAATAGACTTCTCAACGGGCTCAATCTCCTGAACAAATTGTTGCTTATCATCCGATCTTTTTCTATCGTCTTTTATTTTAAATGGTGCATCCTTGGCAACAGTTTTAACTAATAATTCATCGACCACGTCCGAATAAGACATTGAACTCGAAGAGTGCGTAACATCGGTGAAACTTGAACTAACTTCCGTGGGAGTCATTTTACTGTACACAACTGAGGGGGGCTCGTCAACTGGTTTCTGTGTGCTGGCCGATGGCACATCGACAACATTCCGAACGTCAACAACCGTTTCAGGTTCGACTTCCATGCCTTTCTCTGGATCCTCAAACACTACCATTTCAACTTTTCCCGCCTCAAAAGGGGTGGTTTGCTTCTTTACGTTTTCGGCAGTAGTTCCTCTTCTTTCCCTTCCGGTTTGCCTTCGCCGGCGTAACTCGGGTTGTAGGTTCTTTGTTTCGCCTTCTTTAAGTCTTTTTTTTCGGTTGGTCTTCGATTCGATTCTTGGGGTTAACCCTTCTTTAGGTTCAGTTTTTCCTTCCTCTGTACTTTTCGATTTTTTAAATTTGCGTTCGGGGCCGTGGTTTCGTAGGTTTGCTTCTTTACGTCTTTCGGGGTAGGAAAGCTTCCTCTTTTGGGTTTCCGGTTTTTAAAACCGGCTAACGTCGGGCTTGAAGGTTCTTTAGTTTCGTCCGGTTCTTTTGTTTTAATTTTTGGTTGGTCTTCGACTTGTTCCCTTGCGGGAGAGTCCCCTTTTTTGGTTATTTTTTCCTTTTAAACCCGGGGACGGTTACCTTGGTTAAATTTGTTCGAGGGCGAGGGTTTCGAGGTTTCCTTCTTTACGTTTTCGGCTTATAATTTTTCTTCGGGTTTCCTTTAGCCTTCACCGGCTAACTCCTTGAATTTTTGTTTCTCCGGTTTTTAATGTCTTTAATTTTCTCTTGGCTTTTTTCCCCCTTCCCGTCGGGGCCTTTAAAACCCCTTTCCTTTTTGGGGTTTTAATTTTTTTCCCGGGCCTGTTTTAAAACCCCTTGGGGTTTTGGTTTCCGGGGGCCCCTTTTTTTTTCGCTTTTGGGACCTTCCTTTTTCCCTTCCCTTACCTTTTTTAAAACCCTTTAAACCCCGGCGTACGTCCCGGGTTTTTAAATTTTTAATTTTCTCGGTTTTTTCTTTAAATTCCCTTCGTTGGGCTTTTCGACCCCCTTTTTTTCTAATTTCCTTTCCCTTTATTTTCATATTTTTTTTCCTTTCAGGGACCTTGGTTTAAATTTCCTTCCCGGCTGTTTAAAATTCCTCCCTTTTTTCTCTTTGGTTTATAAAAGCCCTTTCTCGGGTTTGGCCCGTTTGTCCGGCTTTACTTTAATTTCTCGGTTCTTTGCTTATTCTCGGGGCTCTCGACTTTCGGCTTTTGGGTTCTAGATTTTCCTTCCGTTTTTTTGATCCTTGGTTAAATTTCCTTCGACGGGGACCTGGTTTATTCCTTCGGCTTTGGTTGTAGGGCTCCTTTCTTGGGTCTTCCGGTTTAGTTAAAGCCCTCTCGGGCTTTGGGTTTTTAGTTTCGCCGGCTTTAATGCTTTAATTTTCTTTGGTTTCGTTCGTTCTTGGGGCTTAATCCTTCGGTTTTGGTTTTGATTTTCTTTTCCGTAACGTCCTTGTAGGTGATTTTTAATTTCCTTCGACGGGGACCTGGTTTTATTCGCTTCGCGCTTTGGTTGTAGGCTCTTCTTTTTCCTTTTTGTTAAAGCCCTCTCGGGCTTTGGGTTCTTTAGCGTCCGGCTTTAAGTCTTTAATTTTTGGTTGGTCTTACTTATTTCGGGGCTCTCGACCCTTCGGTTTTGTTCTAGATTTTCCTTCCGCTTATTTTGATCCTTGGTTAAATTTCCTTCGACGGGGACCTTGGTTTTATTCGCTTCGCGCTTTGGTTGTAGGTTCCTCTTCTTGGGTCTTCCGGTTTAGTTAAAGCCCTCTCGGGCTTTGGGTTTTTAGTTTCGCCGGCTTTAATGCTTTAATTTTCTTTGGTTTCGTTCGTTCTTGGGGCTTAATCCTTCGGTTCTTTGGTTCGATTTTCCTCCCTTCGTCCGGCCTTTTGGTTTAATTTCCTTCGACGGCAGCTTTTCGTAGGTTTGCTTCTTTACGTTTTCGGCAGTAGGGCTTCCTCTTCTTCGGGTCTTTCCGGTTCCTTAACGCCGGCGTAACGTTCGGGCTTGATAGGTTCTTTAGTTTCGCCGGTTCTTAATGTCTTTATTTTCTCGGTTGGTCTTCGACTTCGGATTCTTCTCGGGCTTACGATCCTTTCCTTTAGTTCAGATTTCTCCTTCCGTCTGTACTTTGTCCGACGGTTTGATTGTTATAATTTCGCGTTCGACGGCACGTGGTTCGTAGGTTCTGCTTCTTTACGTTCTTTCGGCAGTAGGGCCTTCCTCTTCTTCGGGCTCTTCCGGTTTAGCCTTAACAGCCGGCGTAACGTCGGGCTTGATAGGTTCTTTAGTTTCGTCCGGTTCTTTAATGTCTTTAATTTTCTCGGTTGGCTCTTCGACTTCGACTTCGCTGCGGGCTCTACGAGCTCCTTCGGCTTTAGGTTCAGATTTTCTCTTCCGTAACTGTACTTTGTGACGGTACCTTGGTTATAATTTCGCGTTCGACGGGCGACGCTGGTTTCGTAGGTTCTGCTTCTTTGACGTCTTTCGGCTTAGTAGACTTCCTCTTCTTCGGGCTCTTCCGGTTTAGCCTTAACAGCCGGCGTAACGTCGGGCTTGATAGGTTCTTTAGTTTCGTCCGGTTCTTTAATGTCTTTAATTTTCTCGGTTGGCTCTTCGACTTCGACTTCGTCTGCGGGCTCTACGAGCTCCTTCGGCTTTAGGTTCTATGATTTTCTCTTCCGTAACTGTCACTTTGTCGACGGTGACCTTGGTTATAATTTCGCGTTCGACGGGCGACGCTGTTTCGTAGGTTCTGCTTCTTTGACGTCTTTCGGCTTAGTAGGAGCTTCCTCTTCTTCGGCTCTTCCGGTTTAGCCTTAACAGCCGGCGTAACGTCGGGCTTGATAGGTTCTTTAGTTTCGTCCGGTTCTTTAATGTCTTTAATTTTCTCGGTTGGCTCTTCGACTTCGACTTCGTCTGCGGGCTCTACGAGCTCCTTCCTTCTTTAGGTTCACGATTTCCTCCTCCGTAACTTTACTTTAGTGACGGTTACCTTTGTTATAATTTCGCGTTCGACGGGCGACGCTGGTTCGTAGGTTCTGCTTCTTTGACGTCTTTCGGCTTAGTAGGAGCCTTCCTCTTCTTCGGCTCTTCCGGTTTAGCCTTAACAGCCGGCGTAACGTCGGGCTTGATAGGTTCTTTAGTTTCGTCCGGTTCTTTAATGTCTTTAATTTTCTCGGTTGGCTCTTCGACTTCGACTTCGTCTGCGGGCTCTACGAGCTCCTTCGGCTTTAGGTTCTATGATTTTCTCTTCCGTAACTGTCACTTTGTCGACGGTGACCTTGGTTATAATTTCGCGTTCGACGGGCGACGCTGGTTTCGTAGGTTCTGCTTCTTTGACGTCTTTCGGCTTAGTAGGAGCTTCCTCTTCTTCGGGCTCTTCCGGTTTAGCCTTAACAGCCGGCGTAACGTCGGGCTTGATAGGTTCTTTAGTTTCGTCCGGTTCTTTAATGTCTTTAATTTTCTCGGTTGGCTCTTCGACTTCGACTTCGTCTGCGGGCTCTACGAGCTCCTTCGGCTTTTTAGGTTCTATGATTTTCTCTTCCGTAACTGTCACTTTGTCGACGGTGACCTTGGTTATAATTTCGCGTTCGACGGGCGACGCTGGTTTCGTAGGTTCTGCTTCTTTGACGTCTTTCGGCTTAGTAGGAGCTTCCTCTTCTTCGGGCTCTTCCGGTTTAGCCTTAACAGCCGGCGTAACGTCGGGCTTGATAGGTTCTTTAGTTTCGTCCGGTTCTTTAATGTCTTTAATTTTCTCGGTTGGCTCTTCGACTTCGACTTCGTCTGCGGGCTCTACGAGCTCCTTCGGCTTTTTAGGTTCTATGATTTTCTCTTCCGTAACTGTCACTTTGTCGACGGTGACCTTGGTTATAATTTCGCGTTCGACGGGCGACGCTGGTTTCGTAGGTTCTGCTTCTTTGACGTCTTTCGGCTTAGTAGGAGCTTCCTCTTCTTCGGGCTCTTCCGGTTTAGCCTTAACAGCCGGCGTAACGTCGGGCTTGATAGGTTCTTTAGTTTCGTCCGGTTCTTTAATGTCTTTAATTTTCTCGGTTGGCTCTTCGACTTCGACTTCGTCTGCGGGCTCTACGAGCTCCTTCGGTTCTTTAGGTTCGACGATTTCCTCCTCCGTAACTTTTACTTTAGTGACGGTTACCTTTGTTATTATTTCGCGTTCGACGGGCGACGCTGGCTTCGTAGGTTCTGCTTCTTTGACGTCTTTCGGCTTAGTAGGAGCTTCCTCTTCTTCGGGCTCTTCCGGTTTAGCCTTAACAGCCGGCGTAACGTCGGGCTTGATAGGTTCTTTAGTTTCGTCCGGTTCTTTAATGTCTTTAATTTTCTCGGTTGGCTCTTCGACTTCGACTTCGTCTGCGGGCTCTACGAGCTCCTTCGGTTTTTTAGGTTCTATGATTTTCTCTTCCGTAACTTTTAACTTTGTGACGGTTACCTTTGTTATTATTTCGCGTTCGACGGGCGACGCTGGTTTCGTAGGTTCTGCTTCTTTGACGTCTTTCGGCTTAGTAGGAGCTTCCTCTTCTTGGGGCTCTTCCGGTTTAGCCTTAACAGCCGGCGTAACGTCGGGCTTGATAGGTTCTTTAGTTTCGTCCGGTTCTTTAATGACTTTAATTTTCTCGGTTGGCTCTTCGACTTCGACTTCGTCTGCGGGCTCTACGAGATCCTTCGGCTTTTTAGGTTCTATGATTTTCTCTCCGTAACTTTCACTTTGTCGACGGTTACCTTTGTTATTATTTCGCGTTCGACGGGCGACGCTGGTTTCGTAGGTTCTGCTTCTTTGACGTCTTTCGGCTTAGTAGGAGCTTCCTCTTCTTCGGGCTCTTCCGGTTTAGCCTTAACAGCCGGCGTAACGTCGGGCTTGATAGGTTCTTTAGTTTCGTCCGGTTCTTTAATGTCTTTAATTTTCTCGGTTGGCTCTTCGACTTCGACTTCGTCTGCGGGCTCTACGAGCTCCTTCGGCTTTTTAGGTTCTATGATTTTCTCTTCCGTAACTGTCACTTTGTCGACGGTGACCTTGGTTATAATTTCGCGTTCGACGGGCGATGCTGGTTTCGTAGGTTCTGCTTCTTTGACGTCTTTCGGCTTAGTAGGAGCTTCCTCTTCTTGGGGCTCTTCCGGTTTAGCCTTAACAGCCGGCGTAACGTCGGGCTTGATAGGTTCTTTAGTTTCGTCCGGTTCTTTAATGTCTTTAATTTTCTCGGTTGGCTCTTCGACTTCGACTTCGTCTGCGGGCTCTACGAGCTCCTTCGGTTCTTTAGGTTCGACGATTTCCTCCTCCGTAACTTTTACTTTAGTGACGGTTACCTTTGTTATAATTTCGCGTTCGACGGGCGACGCTGGTTTCGTAGGTTCTGCTTCTTTGACGTCTTTCGGCTTAGTAGGAGCTTCCTCTTCTTCGGGCTCTTCCGGTTTAGCCTTAACAGCCGGCGTAACGTCGGGCTTGATAGGTTCTTTAGTTTCGTCCGGTTCTTTAATGTCTTTAATTTTCTCGGTTGGCTCTTCGACTTCGACTTCGTCTGCGGGCTCTACGAGCTCCTTCGGCTTTTTAGGTTCTATGATTTTCTCTTCCGTAACTGTCACTTTGTCGACGGTGACCTTGGTTATAATTTCGCGTTCGACGGGCGACGCTGGCTTCGTAGGTTCTACTTCTTTGATGTCTTTCGGCTTAGTAGGAGCTTCCTCTTCTTGGGGCTCTTCCGGTTTAGCCTGAACAGCCGGCGTAACGTCGGGCTTGATAGGTTCTTTAGTTTCGTCCGGTTCTTTAATGTCTTTAATTTTCTCGGTTGGCTCTTCGACTTCGACTTCGTCTGCGGGCTCTACGAGATCCTTCGGCTTTTTAGGTTCTATGATTTTCTCTTCCGTAACTGTCACTTTGTCGACGGTGACCTTGGTTATAATTTCGCGTTCGACGGGCGATACTGGTTTCGTAGGTTCTGCTTCTTTGACGTCTTTCGGCTTAGTAGGAGCTTCCTCTTCTTCGGGCTCTTCCGGTTTAGCCTTAACAGCCGGCGTAACGTCGGGCTTGATAGGTTCTTTAGTTTCGTCCGGTTCTTTAATGTCTTTAATTTTCTCGGTTGGCTCTTCGACTTCGACTTCGTCTGCGGGCTCTACGAGCTCCTTCGGTCTTTAGGTTCTATGATTTTCTCTTCCGTAACTGTCACTTTGTCGACGGTGACCTTGGTTATAATTTCGCGTTCGACGGGCGACGCTGGTTTCGTAGGTTCTGCTTCTTTGACGTCTTTCGGCTTAGTAGGAGCTTCCTCTTCTTCGGGCTCTTCCGGTTTAGCCTTAACAGCCGGCGTAACGTCGGGCTTGATAGGTTCTTTAGTTTCGTCCGGTTCTTTAATGTCTTTAATTTTCTCGGTTGGCTCTTCGACTTCGACTTCGTCTGCGGGCTCTACGAGCTCCTTCGGCTTTAGGTTCGATGATTTTCTCTTCCGTAACTGTCACTTTGTCGACGGTGACCTTGGTTATAATTTCGCGTTCGACGGGCGACGCTGGCTTCGTAGGTTCTGCTTCTTTGACGTCTTTCGGCTTAGTAGGAGCTTCCTCTTCTTCGGGCTCTTCCGGTTTAGCCTTAACAGCCGGCGTAACGTCGGGCTTGATAGGTTCTTTAGTTTCGTCCGGTTCTTTAATGTCTTTAATTTTCTCGGTTGGCTCTTCGACTTCGACTTCGTCTGCGGGCTCTACGAGATCCTTCGGCTTTTTAGGTTCTATGATTTTCTCTTCCGTAACTGTCACTTTGTCGACGGTGACCTTGTTATAATTTCGCGTTCGACGGGCGACGCTGGTTTCGTAGGTTCTGCTTCTTTGACGTCTTTCGGCTTAGTAGGAGCTTCCTCTTCTTCGGGCTCTTCCGGTTTAGCCTTAACAGCCGGCGTAACGTCGGGCTTGATAGGTTCTTTAGTTTCGTCCGGTTCTTTAATGTCTTTAATTTTCTCGGTTGGCTCTTCGACTTCGACTTCGTCTGCGGGCTCTACGAGCTCCTTCGGCTTTTTAGGTTCTATGATTTTCTCTTCCGTAACTGTCACTTTGTCGACGGTGACCTTGGTTATAATTTCGCGTTCGACGGGCGACGCTGGTTTCGTAGGTTCTGCTTCTTTGACGTCTTTCGGCTTAGTAGGAGCTTCCTCTTCTTCGGGCTCTTCCGGTTTAGCCTTAACAGCCGGCGTAACGTCGGGCTTGATAGGTTCTTTAGTTTCGTCCGGTTCTTTAATGTCTTTAATTTTCTCGGTTGGCTCTTCGACTTCGACTTCGTCTGCGGGCTCTACGAGCTCCTTCGGCTTTTTAGGTTCTATGATTTTCTCTCCGTAACTGTCACTTTGTCGACGGTGACCTTGGTTATAATTTCGCGTTCGACGGGCGACGCTGGCTTCGTAGGTTCTGCTTCTTTGACGTCTTTCGGCTTAGTAGGAGCTTCCTCTTCTTGGGGCTCTTCCGGTTTAGCCTTAACAGCCGGCGTAACGTCGGGCTTGATAGGTTCTTTAGTTTCGTCCGGTTCTTTAATGTCTTTAATTTTCTCGGTTGGCTCTTCGACTTCGACTTCGTCTGCGGGCTCTACGAGCTCCTTCGGTTCTTTAGGTTCTATGATTTCTCTTCCGTAACTGTCACTTTGTCGACGGTGACCTTGGTTATAATTTCGCGTTCGACGGGCGACGCTGGTTTCGTAGGTTCTGCTTCTTTGACGTCTTTCGGCTTAGTAGGAGCTTCCTCTTCTTGGGGCTCTTCCGGTTTAGCCTTAACAGCCGGCGTAACGTCGGGCTTGATAGGTTCTTTAGTTTCGTCCGGTTCTTTAATGTCTTTAATTTTCTCGGTTGGCTCTTCCACTTCGACTTCGTCTGCGGGCTCTACGAGATCCTTCGGTTTTTTAGGTTCTATGATTTTCTCTTCCGTAACTGTCACTTTGTCGACGGTGACCTTGGTTATAATTTCGCGTTCGACGGGCGACGCAGGTTTCGTAGGTTCTGATTCTTTGACGTCTTTCGGCTTAGTAGGAGCTTCTTCTTCTTGGGGCTCTTCCAGTTTAGCCTTAACAGCCGGCGTAACGTCGGTCTTGATAGGTTCTTTAGTTTCGTCCGGTTCTTTAATGACTTTAATTTTCTCGGTTGGCTCTTCGACTTCGTCTGCGGGCTCTACGAGCTTCTTCGGTTCTTTAGGTTCTATGATTTTCTCTTCCGTAACTGTCACTTTGTCGACGGTTACCTTTGTTATTATTTCGCGTTCGACGGGCGACGCTGGTTTCGTAGGTTCTGCTTCTTTGACGTCTTTCGGCTTAGTAGGAGCTTCCTCTTCTTCGGGCTCTTCCGGTTTAGCCTTAACAGCCGGCGTAACGTCGGGCTTGATAGGTTCTTTAGTTTCGTCCGGTTCTTTAATGTCTTTAATTTTCTCGGTTGGCTCTTCGACTTCGACTTCGTCTGCGGGCTCTACGAGCTCCTTCGGCTTTTAGGTTCTATGATTTCTCTTCCGTAACTGTCACTTTGTCGACGGTGACCTTGGTTATAATTTCGCGTTCGACGGGCGACGCTGGTTTCGTAGGTTCTGCTTCTTTGACGTCTTTCGGCTTAGTAGGAGCTTCCTCTTCTTCGGGCTCTTCCGGTTTAGCCTTAACAGCCGGCGTAACGTCGGGCTTGATAGGTTCTTTAGTTTCGTCCGGTTCTTTAATGTCTTTAATTTTCTCGGTTGGCTCTTCGACTTCGACTTCGTCTGCGGGCTCTACGAGCTCCTTCGGCTTTTTAGGTTCTATGATTTTCTCTTCCGTAACTGT
Organism: Rhagophthalmus giganteus; assembly: GCA_036326145.1. Classification (NCBI taxonomy): domain Eukaryota; kingdom Metazoa; phylum Arthropoda; class Insecta; order Coleoptera; family Rhagophthalmidae; genus Rhagophthalmus; species Rhagophthalmus giganteus. Next base: position 20,078 of record JARFJA010000021.1, on the reverse strand, counting down.
CACTTTGTCGACGGTGACCTTGGTTATAATTTCGCGTTCGACGGGCGACGCTGGTTTCGTAGGTTCTGCTTCTTTGACGTCTTTCGGCTTAGTAGGAGCTTCCTCTTCTTCGGGCTCTTCCGGTTTAGCCTTAACAGCCGGCGTAACGTCGGGCTTGATAGGTTCTTTAGTTTCGTCCGGTTCTTTAATGTCTTTAATTTTCTCGGTTGGCTCTTCGACTTCGACTTCGTCTGCGGGCTCTACGAGCTCCTTCGGCTTTTTAGGTTCTATGATTTTCTCTTCCGTAACTGTCACTTTGTCGACGGTGACCTTGGTTATAATTTCGCGTTCGACGGGCGACGCTGGTTTCGTAGGTTCTGCTTCTTTGACGTCTTTCGGCTTAGTAGGAGCTTCCTCTTCTTCGGGCTCTTCCGGTTTACGTTGGTTTGGTTTGTTTTTCTTGAACTTCTTTGTCGACGGATTGGTTATATTTCGCGTTGACCACGCTTTTCTAGGTTTGCTTCTTTACGTTCGGCAGTAGGCTTCCTCTTCTTCGGGTCTTCGGTCCTTACGCCGGGTAACGTCGGCTTGAAGGTCTTTGTTTCGCCTTCTTATGTCTTTTTTTCTCGGTGGTCTTCGACTTCGATTCTCTCGGGTTCGATCCTTCTTTAGTCAGTTTTCTCTTCCTCTGTACTTTTCGACGTGATTTTATAATTTCGCGTTCGACCACGTGTTCGTAGGTTCTGCTCTTTACGTCTTTCGGCTTAGTAGGGCTTCCTTCTTGGGTTTGGTACCTTAACACCGCGTAACGTCGGCTGTAGGCTTTAGTTCGTCCGTTCTTTAATGTCTTATTTTTCGGTTGGTTTCGACTCGACTTCGTCTGCGGGTCACACTCTTGGTTCTTTAGTTCAATTTCTTTAACTATTTGGACGGTACTGTTAATTTGTTGACGGGCGAGCTGGTTTCTAGGTCCTCTTACGTTCGCTTATATTTTTCTTGGTTTCTTTAGCTTAACGGGCTAACTCCTGAATTTTGTTTCTCCGTCTTTATGTCTTTATTTTTGGTGCTCTTGACTTCTCTGCGGGCTCTAGAGCTCTCGTTATTCTATATTTTCTTTCCGTAACTGTCTTTGTCGAGGTGACCTTGGTAAATTTCGGTTCGACCAGCTTTCTGGTCTCTCTTTACTTTTCGCTAAGGGCTCCTTCTTCCTCCCTTACCTTAACACGCGTAACCGGCGATAGTCTATTCTCGGTTTTTAATGTTTTAATTTTCTCGGTTGCTCTTCGACTTCGACTTCGTCTCGCTTACGACTCCTTCCTTTTTATATTTTCTCTTCCTAACGCATTTTCGACGGTACTTGTTAAATTCGCGGACGGCAGCTGGCGTGGTTCTGCTTCTTACGCTGGCTAGTAGGTCCTCCTCTCTTCCTCTTCCTTTAGCTTAACAGCCGCTAACTCGTTATGTCAGTTTGTCCGGTTCTTTAGCTTTAATTTCTCGGTTGGCTCTTCGACTTCGTCTGCGGGCTCTACGAGCTCCTTCGGCTTTAGGTTCTATGATTTTCTCTCCGTAACTGTACTTTGTCGACGGTGACCTTGGTTATAATTTCGCGTTCGACGGGCGACGCTGGTTCGTAGGTTCTCTTCTTTGAGTCTTTCGGCTTAGTAGCTCCTCTTCTTCGGCTCTTCCGGTTTAGCCTTAACAGCCGGCGTAACGTCGGGCTTGATAGGTTCTTTAGTTTCGTCCGGTTCTTTAATGTCTTTAATTTTCTCGGTTGGCTCTTCGACGACTTCGTCTGCGGGCTCTACGAGCTCCTTCGGCTTTAGGTTCAGATTTTCTCCGTAACTTACTTTGTGACGGTACCTTGTTATAATTTCGCGTTCGACGGGCGACGCTGGTTTCGTAGGTTCTGCTTCTTTGACGTCTTTCGGCTTAGTAGGAGCTTCCTCTTCTTCGGCTCTTCCGGTTTAGCCTTAACAGCCGGCGTAACGTCGGGCTTGATAGGTTCTTTAGTTTCGTCCGGTTCTTTAATGTCTTTAATTTCTCGGTTGGCTCTTCGACTTCGACTTCGTCTGCGGGCGCCTTAACAGCCGGCGTAACGTCGGGCTTGATAGGTTCTTTAGTTTCGTCCGGTTCTTTAATGTCTTTAATTTTCTCGGTTGGCTCTTCGACTTCGACTTCGTCTGCGGGCTCTACGAGCTCCTTCGGCTTTAGGTTCTATGATTTTCTCTTCCGTAACTGTCACTTTGTCGACGGTGACCTTGGTTATAATTTCGCGTTCGACGGGCGACGCTGGTTTCGTAGGTTCTGCTTCTTTGACGTCTTTCGGCTTAGTAGGGCTTCCTCTTCTTCGGGCTCTTCCGGTTTAGCCTTAACAGCCGGCGTAACGTCGGGCTTGATAGGTTCTTTAGTTTCGTCCGGTTCTTTAATGTCTTTAATTTTCTCGGTTGGCTCTTCGACTTCGACTTCGTCTGCGGGCTCTACGAGCTCCTTCGGCTTTTAGGTTCTATGATTTTCTCTTCCGTAACTGTCACTTTTGAGTGACCGGTTAAATTTGGTTACGGGCGCGCGGGGCCGTGGTTCTGTTCTTTGTTCTTTCGGCTTGTGGGCCCTTTCTTCCTCTTCCGGTTTCCTTTAAAGCCCTTAACGCCGGGCTTAATGGGCTTTAGTTTCTTTGGTTTCTTTGTCTTTAATTTTTTTTTCTCTTGGCTTCGACTTCGTCTGCGGCTCTCGGGCTCCTTCGGCTCTTTGGTTCAGTTCTTTCCTCTTACTTTGTACGGTACCTTGGTTATTTGGTTAAACCCGCGGTTTCGGGCGCTTCTTTGACGTTTCGGCTTTTTGGAGCTTTCCCTTTTGGGCCTTCCCTTTGCCTTCCGGGCCTTAACGCCGGGCTTAATGGGCTTTAGTTTCGTTTCCGGTTCTTTAATGTTTTAATTTTCTCTTGGCCTTCGACTTCGTCTCGGGTCTCGGGCTCCTTCGGTTTGGTTCTTGTTTTTCCGTAACTGATTTTCCGGTAACCTTTATTTTCGCGGTTCCGGAAATTTGGTTCGGGGGGCTTTTGAGGTTTTCGGCTTTTTGGAGCTTCCTTTTGGGCCTTCCCTTTTGCCTTCCGGGCTAACGCCGGGCTTAATGGTTTTTAGGTTTCTTTGGTTCTTTGGTCTTTAATTTTTTTTCTCTTGGCCTTCGACTTCGTCTGCGGGCTCTACGAGCTCCTTCGGTTCTTTAGGTTCAGATTTCCTCCTCCGTAACTTTTACTTTGTGACGGTTACCTTTGGTTATAATTTCGCGTTCGACGGGCGACGCTGGTTTCGTAGGTTCTGCTTCTTTGACGTCTTTCGGCTTAGTAGGGCTTCCTCTTCTTCGGGCTCTTCCGGTTTAGCCTTAACAGCCGGCGTAACGTCGGGCTTGATAGGTTCTTTAGTTTCGTCCGGTTCTTTAATGTCTTTAATTTTCTCGGTTGGCTCTTCGACTTCGACTTCGTCTGCGGGCTCTACGAGCTCCTTCGGCTTTTAGGTTCTATGATTTTCTCTTCCGTAACTGTACTTTGTCGACGGTGACCTTGGTTATAATTTCGCGTTCGACGGGCGACGCTGGTTTCGTAGGTTCTGCTTCTTTGACGTCTTTCGGCTTAGTAGGAGCTTCCTCTTCTTCAGGCTCTTCCGGTTTAGCCTTAACAGCCGGCGTAACGTCGGGCTTGATAGGTTCTTTAGTTTCGTCCGGTTCTTTAATGTCTTTAATTTTCTCGGTTGGCTCTTCGACTTCGACTTCGTCTGCGGGCTCTACGAGCTCCTTCGGTTCTTTAGGTTCAGATTTCCTCCTTCCGTAACTTTTACTTTGTGACGGTTACCTTTGTTATAATTTCGCGTTCGACGGGCGACGCTGGTTTCGTAGGTTCTGCTTCTTTGACGTCTTTCGGCTTAGTAGGAGCTTCCTCTTCTTCGGGCTCTTCCGGTTTAGCCTTAACAGCCGGCGTAACGTCGGGCTTGATAGGTTCTTTAGTTTCGTCCGGTTCTTTAATGTCTTTAATTTTCTCGGTTGGCTCTTCGACTTCGTTCTTGCGGGCTCTACGAGCTCCTTCGGCTTTAGGTTCAGATTTTCTCTTCCGTAACTTACTTTGTCGACGGTACCTTTGTTATTATTTCGCGTTCGACGGGCGACGCTGGTTTCGTAGGTTCTGCTTCTTTGACGTCTTTCGGCTTAGTAGGAGCTTCCTCTTCTTGGGGCTCTTCCGGTTTAGCCTTAACAGCCGGCGTAACGTCGGGCTTGATAGGTTCTTTAGTTTCGTCCGGTTCTTTAATGACTTTAATTTTCTCGGTTGGCTCTTCGACTTCGTCTGCGGGCTCTACGAGCTCCTTCGGCTTTTTAGGTTCTATGATTTTCTCTTCCGTAACTGTCACTTTGTCGACGGTTACCTTGGTTATAATTTCGCGTTCGACGGGCGACGCTGGTTTCGTAGGTTCTGCTTCTTTGACGTCTTTCGGCTTAGTAGGAGCTTCCTCTTCTTCGGGCTCTTCCGGTTTAGCCTTAACAGCCGGCGTAACGTCGGGCTTGATAGGTTCTTTAGTTTCGTCCGGTTCTTTAATGTCTTTAATTTTCTCGGTTGGCTCTTCGACTTCGACTTCGTCTGCGGGCTCTACGAGATCCTTCGGTTTTTTAGGTTCTATGATTTTCTCTTCCGTAACTGTCACTTTGTCGACGGTGACCTTGGTTATAATTTCGCGTTCGACGGGCGACGCAGGTTTCGTAGGTTCTGATTCTTTGACGTCTTTCGGCTTAGTAGGAGCTTCCTCTTCTTCGGGCTCTTCCGGTTTAGCCTTAACAGCCGGCGTAACGTCGGGCTTGATAGGTTCTTTAGTTTCGTCCGGTTCTTTAATGACTTTAATTTTCTCGGTTGGCTCTTCGACTTCGACTTCGTCTGCGGGCTCTACGAGCTCCTTCGGCTTTAGGTTCTATGATTTCTCTCCGTAACTTACTTTGTGACGGTACCTTGTTATATTTCGCGTTCGACGGGCGACGCTGGTTTCGTAGGTTCTGCTTCTTTGACGTCTTTCGGCTTAGTAGGCTTCCTCTTCTCGGCTCTTCCGGTTTAGCCTTAACAGCCGGCGTAACGTCGGGCTTGATAGGTTCTTTAGTTTCGTCCGGTTCTTTAATGTCTTTAATTTTCTCGGTTGGCTCTTCGACTTCGACTTCGTCTGCGGGCTCTACGAGCTCCTTCGGCTTTAGGTTCTATGATTTTCTCTTCCGTAACTGTCACTTTGTCGACGGTGACCTTGGTTATAATTTCGCGTTCGACGGGCGACGCTGGTTTCGTAGGTTCTGCTTCTTTGACGTCTTTCGGCTTAGTAGGAGCTTCCTCTTCTTCAGGCTCTTCCGGTTTAGCCTTAACAGCCGGCGTAACGTCGGGCTTGATAGGTTCTTTAGTTTCGTCCGGTTCTTTAATGACTTTAATTTTCTCGGTTGGCTCTTCGACTTCGTCTGCGGGCTCTACGAGCTCCTTCGGCTTTTTAGGTTCTATGATTTTCTCTTCCGTAACTGTCACTTTGTCGACGGTGACCTTGGTTATAATTTCGCGTTCGACGGGCGACGCTGGTTTCGTAGGTTCTGCTTCTTTGACGTCTTTCGGCTTAGTAGGAGCTTCCTCTTCTTCGGGCTCTTCCGGTTTAGCCTTAACAGCCGGCGTAACGTCGGGCTTGATAGGTTCTTTAGTTTCGTCCGGTTCTTTAATGTCTTTAATTTTCTCGGTTGGCTCTTCGACTTCGACTTCGTCTGCGGGCTCTACGAGATCCTTCGGCTTTAGGTTCTATGATTTTCTCTTCCGTAACTGTCACTTTGTCGACGGTGACCTTGGTTATAATTTCGCGTTCGACGGGCGACGCTGGTTTCGTAGGTTCTGCTTCTTTGACGTCTTTCGGCTTAGTAGGAGCTTCCTCTTCTTCGGGCTCTTCCGGTTTAGCCTTAACAGCCGGCGTAACGTCGGGCTTGATAGGTTCTTTAGTTTCGTCCGGTTCTTTAATGTCTTTAATTTTCTCGGTTGGCTCTTCGACTTCGACTTCGTCTGCGGGCTCTACGAGCTCCTTCGGCTTTAGGTTCTATGATTTTCTCTTCCGTAACTGTCACTTTGTCGACGGTGACCTTGGTTATAATTTCGCGTTCGACGCGACGCTGGTTTCGTAGGTTCTGCTTCTTTGACGTCTTTCGGCTTAGTAGGAGCTTCCTCTTCTTCGGGCTCTTCCGGTTTAGCCTTAACAGCCGGCGTAACGTCGGGCTTGATAGGTTCTTTAGTTTCGTCCGGTTCTTTAATGTCTTTAATTTTCTCGGTTGGCTCTTCGACTTCGACTTCGTCTGCGGGCTCTACGAGCTCCTTCGGCTTTTTAGGTTCTATGATTTTCTCTTCCGTAACTGTCACTTTGTCGACGGTGACCTTGGTTATAATTTCGCGTTCGACGGGCGACGCTGGCTTCGTAGGTTCTACTTCTTTGACGTCTTTCGGCTTAGTAGGAGCTTCCTCTTCTTCGGGCTCTTCCGGTTTAGCCTTAACAGCCGGCTTAACGTCGGGCTTGATAAGTTCTTTAGTTTCGTCCGGTTCTTTAATGTCTTTAATTCTCTCGGTTGGCTCTTCGACTTCGACTTCGTCTGCGGGCTCTACGAGCTCCTTCGGCTTTTTAGGTTCTATGATTTTCTCCTTCCGTAACTGTCACTTTGTCGACGGTGACCTTGGTTATAATTTCGCGTTCGACGGGCGACGCTGGTTTCGTAGGTTCTGCTTCTTTGACGTCTTTCGGCTTAGTAGCTTCCTCTTCTTCGGGCTCTTCCGGTTTAGCCTTAACAGCCGGCGTAACGTCGGGCTTGATAGGTTCTTTAGTTTCGTCCGGTTCTTTAATGTCTTTAATTCTCTCGGTTGGCTCTTCGACTTCGACTTCGTCTGCGGGCTCTACGAGCTCCTTCGGCTTTTTAGGTTCTATGATTTTCTCTTCCGTAACTGTCACTTTGTCGACGGTGACCTTGGTTATAATTTCGCGTTCGACGGGCGACGCTGGTTTCGTAGGTTCTGCTTCTTTGACGTCTTTCGGCTTAGTAGGAGCTTCCTCTTCTTCGGGCTCTACCGGTTTAGCCTTAACAGCCGGCGTAACGTCGGGCTTGATAGGTTCTTTAGTTTCGTCCGGTTCTTTAATGTCTTTAATTTTCTCGGTTGGCTCTTCGACTTCGACTTCGTCTGCGGGCTCTACGAGCTCCTTCGGCTTTAGGTTCTATGATTTTCTCTTCCGTAACTGTCACTTTGTCGACGGTGACCTTGTTATAATTTCGCGTTCGACGGGCGACGCTGGTTCGTAGGTTCTGCTTCTTTGACGTCTTTCGGCTTAGTAGGCTTCCTCTTCTTGGCTCTTCCGGTTTAGCCTTAACAGCCGGCGTAACGTCGGGCTTGATAGGTTCTTTAGTTTCGTCCGGTTCTTTAATGACTTTAATTTTCTCGGTTGGCTCTTCGACTTCGTCTGCGGGCTCTACGAGCTCCTTCGGCTTTAGGTTCTATGATTTTCTCTTCCGTAACTGTCACTTTGTCGACGGTGACCTTGGTTATAATTTCGCGTTCGACGGGCGACGCTGGTTTCGTAGGTTCTGCTTCTTTGACGTCTTTCGGCTTAGTAGGCTTCCTCTTCTTCGGGCTCTTCCGGTTTAGCCTTAACAGCCGGCGTAACGTCGGGCTTGATAGGTTCTTTAGTTTCGTCCGGTTCTTTAATGTCTTTAATTTTCTCGGTTGGCTCTTCGACTTCGACTTCGTCTGCGGGCTCTACGAGCTCCTTCGGCTTTTTAGGTTCTATGATTTTCTCTTCCGTAACTGTCACTTTGTCGACGGTGACCTTGGTTATAATTTCGCGTTCGACGGGCGACGCTGGTTTCGTAGGTTCTGCTTCTTTGACGTCTTTCGGCTTAGTAGGAGCTTCCTCTTCTTCGGGCTCTTCCGGTTTAGCCTTAACAGCCGGCGTAACGTCGGGCTTGATAGGTTCTTTAGTTTCGTCCGGTTCTTTAATGTCTTTAATTTTCTCGGTTGGCTCTTCGACTTCGACTTCGTCTGCGGGCTCTACGAGCTCCTTCGGCTTTTTAGGTTCTATGATTTTCTCTTCCGTAACTGTCACTTTGTCGACGGTGACCTTGGTTATAATTTCGCGTTCGACGGGCGACGCAGGTTCGTAGGTTCTGCTTCTTTGACGTCTTTCGGCTTAGTAGACTTCCTCTTCTTCGGGCTCTTCCGGTTTAGCCTTAACAGCCGGCGTAACGTCGGGCTTGATAGGTTCTTTAGTTTCGTCCGGTTCTTTAATGTCTTTAATTTTCTCGTTGGCTCTTCGACTTCGACTTCGTCTGCGGGCTCTACGAGCTCCTTCGGCTTTTTAGGTTCTATGATTTTCTCTTCCGTAACTGTCACTTTGTCGACGGTGACCTTGGTTATAATTTCGCGTTCGACGGGCGACGCTGGTTCGTAGGTTCTCTTCTTTGACGTCTTTCGGCTTAGTAGGGCTTCCTCTTCTTCGGGCTCTTCCGGTTTAGCCTTAACAGCCGGCGTAACGTCGGGCTTGATAGGTTCTTTAGTTTCGTCCGGTTCTTTAATGTCTTTAATTTTCTCGGTTGGCTCTTCGACTTCGACTTCGTCTGCGGGCTCTACGAGCTCCTTCGGCTTTAGGTTCTATGATTTTCTCTTCCGTAACTGTCACTTTGTCGACGGTGACCTTGGTTATAATTTCGCGTTCGACGGGCGACGCTGGCTTCGTAGGTTCTGCTTCTTTGACGTCTTTCGGCTTAGTAGGCTTCCTCTTCTTCGGCTCTTCCGGTTTAGCCTTAACAGCCGGCGTAACGTCGGGCTTGATAGGTTCTTTAGTTTCGTCCGGTTCTTTAATGTCTTTAATTTTCTCGGTTGGCTCTTCGACTTCGACTTCGTCTGCGGACTCTACGAGATCCTTCGGCTTTAGGTTCTATGATTTTCTCTTCCGTAACTGTCACTTTGTCGACGGTGACCTTGGTTATAATTTCGCGTTCGACGGGCGACGCTGGTTTCGTAGGTTCTGCTTCTTTGACGTCTTTCGGCTTAGTAGGAGCTTCCTCTTCTTCGGGCTCTTCCGGTTTAGCCTTAACAGCCGGCGTAACGTCGGGCTTGATAGGTTCTTTAGTTTCGTCCGGTTCTTTAATGTCTTTAATTTTTTCGGTTGGCTCTTCGACTTCGACTTCGTCTGCGGGCTCTACGAGCTCCTTCGGCTTTTTAGGTTCTATGATTTTCTCTTCCGTAACTGTCACTTTGTCGACGGTGACCTTGGTTATAATTTCGCGTTCGACGGGCGACGCTGGCTTCGTAGGTTCTACTTCTTTGACGTCTTTCGGCTTAGTAGACTTCCTCTTCTTCGGGCTCTTCCGGTTTAGCCTTAACAGCCGGCGTAACGTCGGGCTTGATAGGTTCTTTAGTTTCGTCCGGTTCTTTAATGTCTTTAATTTTCTCGGTTGGCTCTTCGACTTCGACTTCGTCTGCGGGCTCTACGAGCTCCTTCGGCTTTTTAGGTTCTATGATTTTCTCTTCCGTAACTGTCACTTTGTCGACGGTGACCTTGGTTATAATTTCGCGTTCGACGGGCGACGCTGGTTTCGTAGGTTCTGCTTCTTTGACGTCTTTCGGCTTAGTAGGAGCTTCCTCTTCTTCGGGCTCTTCCGGTTTAGCCTTAACAGCCGGCGTAACGTCGGGCTTGATAGGTTCTTTAGTTTCGTCCGGTTCTTTAATGTCTTTAATTTTCTCGGTTGGCTCTTCGACTTCGACTTCGTCTGCGGGCTCTACGAGCTCCTTCGGCTTTTTAGGTTCTATGATTTTCTCTTCCGTAACTGTCACTTTGTCGACGGTGACCTTGGTTATAATTTCGCGTTCGACGGGCGACGCTGGTTTCGTAGGTTCTGCTTCTTTGACGTCTTTCGGCTTAGTAGGAGCTTCCTCTTCTTCGGGCTCTTCCGGTTTAGCCTTAACAGCCGGCGTAACGTCGGGCTTGATAGGTTCTTTAGTTTCGTCCGGTTCTTTAATGACTTTAATTTTCTCGGTTGGCTCTTCGACTTCGTCTGCGGGCTCTACGAGCTCCTTCGGCTTTAGGTTCTATGATTTTCTCTTCCGTAACTGTCACTTTGTCGACGGTGACCTTGGTTATAATTTCGCGTTCGACGGGCGACGCTGGTTTCGTAGGTTCTGCTTCTTTGACGTCTTTCGGCTTAGTAGGCTTCCTCTTCTTGGCTCTTCCGGTTTAGCCTTAACAGCCGGCGTAACGTCGGGCTTGATAGGTTCTTTAGTTTCGTCCGGTTCTTTAATGACTTTAATTTTCTCGGTTGGCTCTTCGACTTCGTCTGCGGGCTCTACGAGCTCCTTCGGCTTTTTAGGTTCTATGATTTTCTCTTCCGTAACTGTCACTTTGTCGACGGTGACCTTGGTTATAATTTCGCGTTCGACGGGCGACGCTGGTTTCGTAGGTTCTGCTTCTTTGACGTCTTTCGGCTTAGTAGCTTCCTCTTCTTCGGGCTCTTCCGGTTTAGCCTTAACAGCCGGCGTAACGTCGGGCTTGATAGGTTCTTTAGTTTCGTCCGGTTCTTTAATGTCTTTAATTTTCTCGGTTGGCTCTTCGACTTCGACTTCGTCTGCGGGCTCTACGAGCTCCTTCGGCTTTAGGTTCTATGATTTCTCTTCCGTAACTGTCACTTTGTCGACGGTGACCTTGGTTATAATTTCGCGTTCGACGGGCGACGCTGGTTTCGTAGGTTCTGCTTCTTTGACGTCTTTCGGCTTAGTAAGACTTCCTCTTCTTCAGGCTCTTCCGGTTTAGCCTTAACAGCCGGCGTAACGTCGGGCTTGATAGGTTCTTTAGTTTCGTCCGGTTCTTTAATGTCTTTAATTTTCTCGGTTGGCTCTTCGACTTCGACTTCGTCTGCGGGCTCTACGAGCTCCTTCGGCTTTAGGTTCTATGATTTTCTCTTCCGTAACTGTCACTTTGTCGACGGTGACCTTGGTTATAATTTCGCGTTCGACGGCGACGCTGGTTTCGTAGGTTCTGCTTCTTTGACGTCTTTCGGCTTAGTAGGAGCTTCCTCTTCTTCGGGCTCTTCCGGTTTAGCCTTAACAGCCGGCGTAACGTCGGGCTTGATAGGTTCTTTAGTTTCGTCCGGTTCTTTAATGTCTTTAATTTTCTCGGTTGGCTCTTCGACTTCGACTTCGTCTGCGGGCTCTACGAGCTCCTTCTTCGGCTTTAGGTTCTATGATTTTCTCTTCCGTAACTGTCACTTTGTCGACGGTGACCTTGGTTATAATTTCGCGTTCGACGGGCGACGCTGGTTTCGTAGGTTCTGCTTCTTTGACGTCTTTCGGCTTAGTAGGAGCTTCCTCTTCTTCGGGCTCTACCGGTTTAGCCTTAACAGCCGGCGTAACGTCGGGCTTGATAGGTTCTTTAGTTTCGTCCGGTTCTTTAATGTCTTTAATTTTCTCGGTTGGCTCTTCGACTTCGACTTCGTCTGCGGGCTCTACGAGCTCCTTCGGCTTTTTAGGTTCTATGATTTTCTCTTCCGTAACTGTCACTTTGTCGACGGTGACCTTGGTTATAATTTCGCGTTCGACAGGCGACGCTGGTTTCGTAGGTTCTGCTTCTTTGACGTCTTTCGGCTTAGTAGGAGCTTCCTCTTCTTCGGGCTCTTCCGGTTTAGCCTTAACAGCCGGCGTAACGTCGGGCTTGATAGGTTCTTTAGTTTCGTCCGGTTCTTTAATGTCTTTAATTTTCTCGGTTGGCTCTTCGACTTCGACTTCGTCTGCGGGCTCTACGAGCTCCTTCGGCTCTTTAGGTTCGACGATTTCCTCCTCCGTAACTTTGTCACTTTGTCGACGGTGACCTTGGTTATAATTTCGCGTTCGACGGGCGACGCTGGTTTCGTAGGTTCTGCTTCTTTGACGTCTTTCGGCTTAGTAAGCTTCCTCTTCTTCGGGCTCTTCCGGTTTAGCCTTAACAGCCGGCGTAACGTCGGGCTTGATAGGTTCTTTAGTTTCGTCCGGTTCTTTAATGTCTTTAATTTTCTCGGTTGGCTCTTCGACTTCGACTTCGTCTGCGGGCTCTACGAGCTCCTTCGGCTTTTTAGGTTCTATGATTTTCTCTTCCGTAACTGTCACTTTGTCGACGGTGACCTTGGTTATAATTTCGCGTTCGACGGGCGACGCTGGTTTCGTAGGTTCTGCTTCTTTGACGTCTTTCGGCTTAGTAGGTGCCTCCTCTTCTTCGGGCTCTTCCGGTTTAGCCTTAACAGCCGGCGTAACGTCGGGCTTGATAGGTTCTTTAGTTTCGTCCGGTTCTTTAATGTCTTTAATTTTCTCGGTTGGCTCTTCGACTTCGACTTCGTCTGCGGGCTCTACGAGCTCCTTCGGCTTTTTAGGTTCTATGATTTTCTCTTCCGTAACTGTCACTTTGTCGACGGTGACCTTGGTTATAATTTCGCGTTCGACGGGCGACGCTGGTTTCGTAGGTTCTGCTTCTTTGACGTCTTTCGGCTTAGTAGGAGCTTCCTCTTCTTCGGGCTCTTCCGGTTTAGCCTTAACAGCCGGCGTAACGTCGGGCTTGATAGGTTCTTTAGTTTCGTCCGGTTCTTTAATGTCTTTAATTTTCTCGGTTGGCTCTTCGACTTCGACTTCGTCTGCGGGCTCTACGAGCTCCTTCGGCTTTAGGTTCTATGATTTTCTCTTCCGTAACTGTCACTTTGTCGACGGTGACCTTGGTTATAATTTCGCGTTCGACGGGCGACGCTGGTTTCGTAGGTTCTGCTTCTTTGACGTCTTTCGGCTTAGTAGGAGCTTCCTCTTCTTCGGGCTCTTCCGGTTTAGCCTTAACAGCCGGCGTAACGTCGGGCTTGATAGGTTCTTTAGTTTCGTCCGGTTCTTTAATGACTTTAATTTTCTCGGTTGGCTCTTCGACTTCGTCTGCGGGCTCTACGAGCTCCTTCGGCTTTTTAGGTTCTATGATTTTCTCTTCCGTAACTGTCACTTTGTCGACGGTGACCTTGGTTATAATTTCGCGTTCGACGGGCGACGCTGGTTTCGTAGGTTCTGCTTCTTTGACGTCTTTCGGCTTAGTAGGAGCTTCCTCTTCTTCGGGCTCTTCCGGTTTAGCCTTAACAGCCGGCGTAACGTCGGGCTTGATAGGTTCTTTAGTTTCGTCCGGTTCTTTAATGTCTTTAATTTTCTCGGTTGGCTCTTCGACTTCGACTTCGTCTGCGGGCTCTACGAGCTCCTTCGGCTTTAGGTTCTATGATTTTCTCTTCCGTAACTGTCACTTTGTCGACGGTGACCTTGGTTATAATTTCGCGTTCGACGGGCGACGCTGGTTTCAGGTTCTGCTTCTTTGACGTCTTTCGGCTTAGTAGGCTTCCTCTTCTTCGGGCTCTTCCGGTTTAGCCTTAACAGCCGGCGTAACGTCGGGCTTGATAGGTTCTTTAGTTTCGTCCGGTTCTTTAATGTCTTTAATTTTCTCGGTTGGCTCTTCGACTTCGACTTCGTCTGCGGGCTCTACGAGCTCCTTCGGATCTTTAGGTTCGACGATTTCCTCCTCCGTAACTTTTACTTTAGTGACGGTTACCTTTGTTATTATTTCGCGTTCGACGGGCGACGCTGGTTTCGTAGGTTCTGCTTCTTTGACGTCTTTCGGCTTAGTAGGAGCTTCCTCTTCTTCGGGCTCTTCCGGTTTAGCCTTAACAGCCGGCGTAACGTCGGGCTTGATAGGTTCTTTAGTTTCGTCCGGTTCTTTAATGTCTTTAATTTTCTCGGTTGGCTCTTCGACTTCGACTTCGTCTGCGGGCTCTACGAGATCCTTCGGCTTTTTAGGTTCTATGATTTTCTCTTCCGTAACTGTCACTTTGTCGACGGTGACCTTGGTTATAATTTCGCGTTCGACGGGCGACGCTGGTTTCGTAGGTTCTGCTTCTTTGACGTCTTTCGGCTTAGTAGGCTTCCTCTTCTTCGGCTCTTCCGGTTTAGCCTTAACAGCCGGCGTAACGTCGGGCTTGATAGGTTCTTTAGTTTCGTCCGGTTCTTTAATGACTTTAATTTTCTCGGTTGGCTCTTCGACTTCGTCTGCGGGCTCTACGAGCTCCTTCGGCTTTTTAGGTTCTATGATTTTCTCTTCCGTAACTGTCACTTTGTCGACGGTGACCTTGGTTATAATTTCGCGTTCGACGGGCGACGCTGGTTTCGTAGGTTCTGCTTCTTTGACGTCTTTCGGCTTAGTAGGAGCTTCCTCTTCTTCGGGCTCTTCCGGTTTAGCCTTAACAGCCGGCGTAACGTCGGGCTTGATAGGTTCTTTAGTTTCGTCCGGTTCTTTAATGACTTTAATTTTCTCGGTTGGCTCTTCGACTTCGTCTGCGGGCTCTACGAGCTCCTTCGGTTCTTTAGGTTCGACGATTTCCTCCTCCGTAACTTTTACTTTAGTGACGGTGACCTTGGTTATAATTTCGCGTTCGACGGGCGACGCTGGTTTCGTAGGTTCTGCTTCTTTGACGTCTTTCGGCTTAGTAGGAGCTTCCTCTTCTTCGGGCTCTTCCGGTTTAGCCTTAACAGCCGGCGTAACGTCGGGCTTGATAGGTTCTTTAGTTTCGTCCGGTTCTTTAATGACTTTAATTTTCTCGGTTGGCTCTTCGACTTCGTCTGCGGGCTCTACGAGCTCCTTCGGCTTTTTAGGTTCTATGATTTTCTCTTCCGTAACTGTCACTTTGTCGACGGTGACCTTTGTTATAATTTCGCGTTCGACAGGCGACGCTGGTTTCGTAGGTTCTGCTTCTTTGACGTCTTTCGGCTTAGTAGGACTTCCTCTTCTTCAGGCTCTTCCGGTTTAGCCTTAACAGCCGGCATAACGTCGGGCTTGATAGGTTCTTTAGTTTCGTCCGGTTCTTTAATGACTTTAATTTTCTCGGTTGGCTCTTCGACTTCGTCTGCGGGCTCTACGAGCTCCTTCGGTTCTTTAGGTTCGATGATTTCTCTTCCGTAACTGTCACTTTGTCGACGGTGACCTTGGTTATAATTTCGCGTTCGACGGGCGACGCTGGCTTCGTAGGTTCTACTTCTTTGATGTCTTTCGGCTTAGTAGGAGCTTCCTCTTCTTGGGGCTCTTCCGGTTTAGCCTTAACAGCCGGCGTAACGTCGGGCTTGATAGGTTCTTTAGTTTCGTCCGGTTCTTTAATGACTTTAATTTTCTCGGTTGGCTCTTCGACTTCGTCTGCGGGCTCTACGAGCTCCTTCGGTTCTTTAGGTTCGACGATTTTCTCTTCCGTAACTGTCACTTTGTCGACGGTGACCTTGGTTATAATTTCGCGTTCGACGGGCGACGCTGGTTTCGTAGGTTCTGCTTCTTTGACGTCTTTCGGCTTAGTAGGAGCTTCCTCTTCTTCGGCTCTTCCGGTTTAGCCTTAACAGCCGGCGTAACGTCGGGCTTGATAGGTTCTTTAGTTTCGTCCGGTTCTTTAATGTCTTTAATTTTCTCGGTTGGCTCTTCGACTTCGACTTCGTCTGCGGGCTCTACGAGCTCCTTCGGCTTTAGGTTCTATGATTTCTCTTCCGTAACTGTCACTTTGTCGACGGTGACCTTGGTTATAATTTCGCGTTCGACGGGCGACGCTGGCTTCGTAGGTTCTACTTCTTTGACGTCTTTCGGCTTAGTAGGAGCTTCCTCTTCTTCGGGCTCTTCCGGTTTAGCCTTAACAGCCGGCGTAACGTCGGGCTTGATAGGTTCTTTAGTTTCGTCCGGTTCTTTAATGACTTTAATTTTCTCGGTTGGCTCTTCGACTTCGTCTGCGGGCTCTACGAGCTCCTTCGGCTTTTTAGGTTCTATGATTTTCTCTTCCGTAACTGTCACTTTGTCGACGGTGACCTTGGTTATAATTTCGCGTTCGACGGGCGACGCTGGTTTCGTAGGTTCTGCTTCTTTGACGTCTTTCGGCTTAGTAGCTTCCTCTTCTTCGGGCTCTTCCGGTTTAGCCTTAACAGCCGGCGTAACGTCGGGCTTGATAGGTTCTTTAGTTTCGTCCGGTTCTTTAATGTCTTTAATTTTCTCGGTTGGCTCTTCGACTTCGACTTCGTCTGCGGGCTCTACGAGCTCCTTCGGCTTTTTAGGTTCTATGATTTTCTCTTCCGTAACTGTCACTTTGTCGACGGTGACCTTGGTTATAATTTCGCGTTCGACGGGCGACGCTGGTTTCGTAGGTTCTGCTTCTTTGACGTCTTTCGGCTTAGTAGGAGCTTCCTCTTCTTCGGGCTCTTCCGGTTTAGCCTTAACAGCCGGCGTAACGTCGGGCTTGATAGGTTCTTTAGTTTCGTCCGGTTCTTTAATGACTTTAATTTTCTCGGTTGGCTCTTCGACTTCGTCTGCGGGCTCTACGAGCTCCTTCGGCTTTTTAGGTTCTATGATTTTCTCTTCCGTAACTGTCACTTT
Source organism: Rhagophthalmus giganteus (assembly GCA_036326145.1). NCBI lineage: Eukaryota > Metazoa > Arthropoda > Insecta > Coleoptera > Rhagophthalmidae > Rhagophthalmus > Rhagophthalmus giganteus. The sequence goes on along the minus strand of JARFJA010000021.1, from coordinate 3,639 downwards.
GTCGACGGTGACCTTGGTTATAATTTCGCGTTCGACGGGCGACGCTGGTTTCGTAGGTTCTGCTTCTTTGACGTCTTTCGGCTTAGTAGGAGCTTCCTCTTCTTCAGGCTCTTCCGGTTTAGCCTTAACAGCCGGCGTAACGTCGGGCTTGATAGGTTCTTTAGTTTCGTCCGGTTCTTTAATGTCTTTAATTTTCTCGGTTGGCTCTTCGACTTCGACTTCGTCTGCGGGCTCTACGAGCTCCTTCGGCTTTAGGTTCTATGATTTTCTCTTCCGTAACTGTCACTTTGTCGACGGTGACCTTGGTTATAATTTCGCGTTCGACGGGCGACGCTGGTTTCGTAGGTTCTGCTTCTTTGACGTCTTTCGGCTTAGTAGGAGCTTCCTCTTCTTGGGGCTCTTCCGGTTTAGCCTTAACAGCCGGCGTAACGTCGGGCTTGGTAGGTTCTTTAGTTTCGTCCGGTTCTTTAATGACTTTAATTTTCTCGGTTGGCTCTTCGACTTCGACTTCGTCTGCGGGCTCTACGAGCTCCTTCGGCTTTTTAGGTTCTATGATTTTCTCTTCCGTAACTGTCACTTTGTCGACGGTTACCTTGGTTATAATTTCGCGTTCGACGGGCGACGCTGGTTTCGTAGGTTCTGCTTCTTTGACGTCTTTCGGCTTAGTAGGAGCTTCCTCTTCTTCGGGCTCTTCCGGTTTAGCCTTAACAGCCGGCGTAACGTCGGGCTTGATAGGTTCTTTAGTTTCGTCCGGTTCTTTAATGACTTTAATTTTCTCGGTTGGCTCTTCGACTTCGTCTGCGGGCTCTACGAGCTCCTTCGGCTTTTTAGGTTCTATGATTTTCTCTTCCGTAACTGTCACTTTGTCGACGGTGACCTTGGTTATAATTTCGCGTTCGACGGGCGACGCTGGTTTCGTAGGTTCTGCTTCTTTGACGTCTTTCGGCTTAGTAGGAGCTTCCTCTTCTTCGGGCTCTTCCGGTTTAGCCTTAACAGCCGGCGTAACGTCGGGCTTGATAGGTTCTTTAGTTTCGTCCGGTTCTTTAATGTCTTTAATTTTCTCGGTTGGCTCTTCGACTTCGACTTCGTCTGCGGGCTCTACGAGCTCCTTCGGCTTTTTAGGTTCTATGATTTTCTCTTCCGTAACTGTCACTTTGTCGACGGTGACCTTGGTTATAATTTCGCGTTCGACGGGCGACGCTGGTTTCGTAGGTTCTGCTTCTTTGACGTCTTTCGGCTTAGTAGGAGCTTCCTCTTCTTCGGGCTCTTCCGGTTTAGCCTTAACAGCCGGCGTAACGTCGGGCTTGATAGGTTCTTTAGTTTCGTCCGGTTCTTTAATGTCTTTAATTTTCTCGGTTGGCTCTTCGACTTCGACTTCGTCTGCGGGCTCTACGAGCTCCTTCGGCTTTAGGTTCTATGATTTTCTCTTCCGTAACTGTCACTTTGTCGACGGTGACCTTGGTTATAATTTCGCGTTCGACGGGCGACGCTGGTTTCGTAGGTTCTGCTTCTTTGACGTCTTTCGGCTTAGTAGCTTCCTCTTCTTCGGGCTCTACCGGTTTAGCCTTAACAGCCGGCGTAACGTCGGGCTTGATAGGTTCTTTAGTTTCGTCCGGTTCTTTAATGTCTTTAATTTTCTCGGTTGGCTCTTCGACTTCGACTTCGTCTGCGGGCTCTACGAGCTCCTTCGGCTTTTTAGGTTCTATGATTTTCTCTTCCGTAACTGTCACTTTGTCGACGGTGACCTTGGTTATAATTTCGCGTTCGACAGGCGACGCTGGTTTCGTAGGTTCTGCTTCTTTGACGTCTTTCGGCTTAGTAGCTTCCTCTTCTTCGGGCTCTTCCGGTTTAGCCTTAACAGCCGGCGTAACGTCGGGCTTGATAAGTTCTTTAGTTTCGTCCGGTTCTTTAATGTCTTTAATTTTCTCGGTTGGCTCTTCGACTTCGACTTCGTCTGCGGGCTCTACGAGCTCCTTCGGCTTTTTAGGTTCTATGATTTTCTCTTCCGTAACTGTCACTTTGTCGACGGTGACCTTGGTTATAATTTCGCGTTCGACGGGCGACGCTGGCTTCGTAGGTTCTGCTTCTTTGACGTCTTTCGGCTTAGTAGGGCTTCCTCTTCTTCGGGCTCTTCCGGTTTAGCCTTAACAGCCGGCGTAACGTCGGGCTTGATAGGTTCTTTAGTTTCGTCCGGTTCTTTAATGTCTTTAATTTTCTCGGTTGGCTCTTCGACTTCGACTTCGTCTGCGGGCTCTACGAGATCCTTCGGCTTTTTAGGTTCTATGATTTTCTCTTCCGTAACTGTCACTTTGTCGACGGTGACCTTGGTTATAATTTCGCGTTCGACGGGCGACGCTGGTTTCGTAGGTTCTGCTTCTTTGACGTCTTTCGGCTTAGTAGGAGCTTCCTCTTCTTCGGGCTCTTCCGGTTTAGCCTTAACAGCCGGCGTAACGTCGGGCTTGATAGGTTCTTTAGTTTCGTCCGGTTCTTTAATGTCTTTAATTTTCTCGGTTGGCTCTTCGACTTCGACTTCGTCTGCGGGCTCTACGAGCTCCTTCGGCTTTAGGTTCTATGATTTTCTCTTCCGTAACTGTCACTTTGTCGACGGTGACCTTGGTTATAATTTCGCGTTCGACGGGCGACGCTGGTTTCGTAGGTTCTGCTTCTTTGACGTCTTTCGGCTTAGTAGGGCTTCCTCTTCTTCGGGCTCTTCCGGTTTAGCCTTAACAGCCGGCGTAACGTCGGGCTTGATAGGTTCTTTAGTTTCGTCCGGTTCTTTAATGTCTTTAATTTTCTCGGTTGGCTCTTCGACTTCGACTTCGTCTGCGGGCTCTACGAGCTCCTTCGGCTTTTTAGGTTCTATGATTTTCTCTTCCGTAACTGTCACTTTGTCGACGGTGACCTTGGTTATAATTTCGCGTTCGACGGGCGACGCTGGTTTCGTAGGTTCTGCTTCTTTGACGTCTTTCGGCTTAGTAGGTGCCTTCCTCTTCTTCGGGCTCTTCCGGTTTAGCCTTAACAGCCGGCGTAACGTCGGGCTTGATAGGTTCTTTAGTTTCGTCCGGTTCTTTAATGTCTTTAATTTTCTCGGTTGGCTCTTCGACTTCGACTTCGTCTGCGGGCTCTACGAGCTCCTTCGGCTTTAGGTTCTATGATTTTCTCTTCCGTAACTGTCACTTTGTGACCCTTGGTTATAATTTCGCGTTCGACGGGCGACGCTGGTTTCGTAGGTTCTGCTTCTTTGACGTCTTTCGGCTTAGTAGGAGCTTCCTTTCTTCGGGCTCTTCCGGTTTAGCCTTAACAGCCGGCGTAACGTCGGGCTTGATAGGTTCTTTAGTTTCGTCCGGTTCTTTAATGTCTTTAATTTTCCGGTTGGCTCTTCGACTTCGACTTCGTCTGCGGGCTCTACGAGCTCCTTCGGCTTTAGGTTCTAGATTTTCTCTTCCGTAACTGTCACTTTGTGACGGTGACCTTGGTTATAATTTCGCGTTCGACGGGCGACGCTGGTTTCGTAGGTTCTCTTCTTTGACGTCTTTCGGCAGTAGGCTTCCTCTTCTTCGGGCTCTTCCGGTTTAGCCTTAACAGCCGGCGTAACGTCGGGCTTGATAGGTTCTTTAGTTTCGTCCGGTTCTTTAATGT